>JAWWNI010000612.1:0-1200000 GCA_034642065.1 Darevskia nairensis
TCTACTCGTGTAAAAACACCAGGCAGGCCCCACAAATAACCCAGAGATGCATTTTAAATAAAAGGACACATTCCACTCATGAAAAACACGCTGATTCCTGGACTCTCCGTGGGCCGGATTGAGAAGGCGATTGGGCCGCATCTAGCCCACGGGCCTTAGATATGCTGAAGAGTTTGCTAAAACAGCCAAAGCAGCTGTTGTTAGTAACTCAGAGAAGGTTTGGGAACCTTCAAGCTTCCAAGAGGTCCAGAGATTAACCTCAGAGGATGCTGAGCCATGGTTAAATGCCATGAAGGCTGAACGTGATTCCTTAGAGAGGAACAAGACAAAACCTGTCCTATACAGGTTTACCAAGACAACAGGTCATGTTTGTCTTTGCTGACTTCCGAGGGATGTAAGCAAAGAACCAAGTACTGTACTTGCAGATAAAATTACATCGTGCAAGAGAGTGTACCCAGAAAGGACTCATTCAGGTGTCCTACATGCCAGGAAACGAAATTCCTGCAGATCTGTTGTCTAAAGTTGTTGACAGGGAACAATTTCAGGTTTATGTACAGCGGTTGCAGTTAGGCTGAAATACCGCAGCAGCGGGTTACATGAAATGGGGGAGGATGTTGAGAATTCCATTCCTCCTGTGATCAAGGTGTGTGTGGGATTGTCACATGTCAGTTTACATTCCAGCACTGGGAGTCTTGTGAGAGGAAATTGAGATACGCTGTTTCCGCTCTGTATAGCTTTTGGTTTTGCAGCTCTCTCTCCGAGGAAGAAAGACAGAGAGAGAAGCCATGTTTTATTTGTTCTAGTTACAGGTAGGTAGCCGTGTTGGTCTGCCATAGTCGAAACAAAATAAAAAAAAAATCCTCCCAGTAGCACCTTAGAGACCAACTAAGTTTGTTCTTGGTATGAGCTTTCGTGTGCATGCACACGAAAGCTCATACCAAGAGCAAACTTAGTTGGTCTCTAAGGTGCTACTGGAAGGAATTTTTTAAAATTTTGTTTTCTTTGTTCTGTTACGTTTGATTTAATTTGCAATAAATTAGGCTTAGATGTTACTCCTCAAGGCTGAGCTTCTGTTTTGAACTCTGCTAATCGTGTGCTCATGTCCTGGATATGGGCCACATCAGTGTGACGGGAGACCAGAGGGATGAATCCCAGGGGATGCTGCGTTGGGGGGAGGCACCAGGCCTCGGCGTTATCACCCAACAGCCCCTCCCCATCTGCCAGTTTATGTACAGTACGTTCCCCTGACAGGTTGTGCACATGCAGCCAGAGACTGTGCCTACACGGAAACATCCTCTGCTCCTCCCTTTTCAGTCCCCTTCTGGTTCTGGATGACAGTGGTGCAGGAGAGGGTGGGGAAGCACCCGGCCCTCCACTTGCCTGACCTCTTCTTCCAACACAACCTGTGCTCCACCCTCCGGCTCTGAACCTTCCACTGCCTCCGACTCTTGCCTCTTGACTGGTACAGTTCCCCACAAACCACGGCTCCCCCTCTCCTGAGCCAGACACCGGGTGCCATCCCCTGGTACACTCTCGCCAGCATCCTGCCGGTCTCTGACAATTGCTGGACACGCGATGATTTTATTTATTTCTTTGTTTGCATTTCCCATATCACTCTAGGCCAGGGGTAGCCAATGTGGTGCTTTCTAGATGCTAGGTAAAGGTAAAGGGACCCCTGACCATTAGGTCCAGTCGTGACCGACTCTGGGGTTGCGGCGCTCATCTCGCATTATTGGCCGAGGGAGCCGGCGTACAGCTTCCAGGTCATGTGGCCAGCATGACTAAGCCGCTTCTGGCGAACCAGAACAGCGCATGGAAACGCCGTTTACCTTTGACATGCACTTTGACATGCTTTCGAACTGCTAGGTGGGCAGGAGCTGGGACCGAGCAACGGGAGCTCACCCCGTCGCGGGGATTCAAACCGCCGACCTTCTGATCAGCAAGCCCTAGGCTCTGTGGTTTAACCCACAGTGCCACCGACTGCAATTCTGTTTCCCTCGACCGTTGGCCAGGCTGGCTAGGGCTGGTGGGAGTTACAGTCCAATGACGTATGGAGGAAGGGCACCCTGTTGTCTACCCCTGCTTTAGACACCCCCTGCTCCTCAAATGTCCTGGCCACTGCTCAATAGGTATGAAGCAATCGGGAGAAGCAGGATTAGGCGGAAAAAGGCAGGCTGTTGCACAGGCAGGCACTCAAAAGTGCCAAAGTCCATCACTTCGGTACTTACGAAACAGCCCACTCAGTAGAATAGTTTTCACTTCCAACTCCGTCTTTGCTTTGTTTCCGATTAACTGAAGTGGAATAGCATATTCTGCGTTTAATTGCATGTTAACCTCTTAAATACAAAAATTAAATTGTGCAGCCATACAGCTTTGAACGGGGCAAAGGCAGGAAAGAGAAAAGAGGGAAACAGTGAAAGGAAGAATATGGGAGCCTCTAGCCTAGTGGGTAGCAAATAGGAGGATTGATACGTGTGTGTGTGTGTGTGTGTGTGTGTGTGTGTGTGTGTGTGTGTGTGTGTGTGTTTTGAACTGAAGGCCAGCATAGCAGATATTTGGTTGTTCAATTTGTTCTTCTCTTACGGGTTTTGATGCAACTGAAGATCTTGCATGACAGTGGTTGTCTCCTCTCCCTGGCCCCTAAAGGTAAAGGTACCCCTGACCATTAGGTCCAGTCGCGGACGACTCTGGGGTTGTGGCGCTCATCTCGCTCTATAGGCCGAGGGAGCCGGCGTCCAGCTTCCGGGTCATGTGGCTAGCATGACTAAGCCGCTTCTGGCGAACCAGAGCAGCGCATGGAAACGCCCTTTACCTTCCCGCCGGAGCGGTACCTATTTATCTACTTGCACTTTGACCAGAGCTGTCAACCCTCCCTTTTTTGCGGGAAACTCCCTTATTCCAATGCCTTTCCCCACTGCTATCCCGGATTGTTGATATCCCTTAAATTTCCCGGATTTCAAAGGAAGCAGCTCCTCTCCCTCCCTGCCAGCCAGGAAGGCTCCTCAGCTGCGTTACTCGGCTGCCAATAAGGAGCCTGAGACCGACTGGGGGCGGAGCTTGCATGCCTTGTGCATCCAGACCCTCATGCCCAACCAGACAGACTGCCTGCCGTCTACGCGCTCGCTCTTTTGCTCACCAGTTCATGCGCAGCCTCTGGAGCGCAGGGTGGTGAGGCTACTTGGTGCCATTGCACCGCCCTTGTGGCATCCCTTATTTTCAAAGCCGAAAGTTTTGGGGAAATCCCTTATTTTCAAATCCGAAAGTTGACAGCTATGACTTTGATGTGCTTTCGAACTGCTAGGTGGGCAGGAGCTGGACCGAACAATGGGAGCTCACCCCGTTGCGGGGATTTGAACCGCTGACCTTCCGATCAGCAAAAGCCCTAGACTCTGTGGGTTAGACCACAGCGCCATCCGCGTCCCCTACTGGTATACCAATACAACAGCATATCTGGTAACAGGGATGCAAGGAAATGTAATTTTCTCCAGGGCCCTAAACTCTTTGCAAGGAAGCCCTGGCACATGCGATTTCCAGGTTCCCTCCGAGGAACAATGCTCTGGGGAAATTACATTTCCCAGGGTCTCTGGCACTTATCATAGAATTGGAAGGGATCCCTAGGGTCATCTTGTCCAACCCCCTGCAATGTAGGAATCTCAGCTAAAGCATCCATGACATATAGCCATCCAACCTCTGCTTAAAAACCTCCAGGGAAGGAGAGTTCACCACCTATCGAGGGGGACCGTTCCACTGCCAAACAGCTCTTGCTGTCAGAAAGTTCTTCCTGATGTTTAGTCGGAATCTCTTTTCTTGTAACTTGAAGCCATTGGTTCGAGTCTTACCCTCTAGGAGACAAAGAGTGTCATGACACCACACCTGGTCACATCCAAACGTCAAACCTTTTCACAAGACGGGTGTAAAGAGCCGCCGGGGTGGGGTGGGGAGCAGCCAAATATGGTTGTGTTGCGCGTTCCCAAAATGTTGAGGCATTTGGGTTGCTCCAACTTGCAACTTTGCAATTTACCTAGAATGTGTGGTTACTACAGCCCTGCTCCTCTCGCAATCTAACACAAGGAGGAGCTCTTGGCATGAGAAACACTTGGTGCTGGCAAATGTTCAGTGGCTTCGATGTGCTTCAGTGCCAAGCAGAAGCAGCCACGAAATACAAATTGGGGACTTGCTTGTGAGGTTGGGCTCTTGCCCTTGATCACAGAAGTGTAGGGTTGGAAGGGACCCCGAGGGTCATCTAGTCCAACCCGCCGCGATGCAGGAATCTCAGCCAAAGCATCCATGACAGATGGCCATACAACCTCTGCTTAAAAACCTCCAAGGAAGGAGAGTCTACCACCTCCTGAGGGAGACCATTCCACTGTTGAACAGCCTTTACTGTCAGAAAGTTCTTGCTGATGTTTAGTCGGAATCTCCTTACTTGTAACTTGAAGTTGTGGGTTCGGGTCCTGCCCTGTCCAGAGTAAAGAATGGTTTCTGCAAGATCTCCTAAATCCGTCTTCTTCAATATTGGATCTCTAGATGTTGTCAAACTACAGCCCCCATCATCCCCAGCCAGCTTTGCCAATAGTCAGGGATAGGAATGAGTAAATCTGCCAATTTTGGTTTCTCTCAGTTTCTCATTTTTCCAACGTTAAATTCAATTCTCTGTACTTCTCTGCGATGGATTGGTTGTTGGTTTTTTTAAATCCTCATTTGGTCACAAGAAACAAAGACCATCATGCTCTAGACATAACAAAATGACTACCTTGGTCTCTTTTGCCTGTTGTTTGGTTGTCTTAACTGTATCTTGTTTTGAAACAGTTTTGTGTGATTTCCCTCACACACACATTTTTATGTACAGTTCCCCCAAATTTATTTTACTTATTCATTTCATCGAATTTATATGCTGCTTGATTGTAAAAACACTCCAAACACTCATAAATGTTACTTGTTTTCACCTTAACAGGAAGCAAATAGTACAGAAACAAAACTGTTCGTGGCTTACAGGTTTTAGTCAGAAAGCACAAAACAAACAAAAACAACCCCACAGGTTTGTATTAATTACATCATTTCCCTCCACTAGCCCTCCCATCTCATCAAATTTACAGTGCTAATGGAAAACAGGGCAAATAAATACTAGCCAGTAAAACATCTGTCAGGGGTTGTGTGTGTGTGTGTGTGTGTGTGTACGTACACACACCACCACCCTGTCATTGGCTGAAAGTCCTGTTGCTTGAGACCTGTTTCCATGGAAACAGGAGCTAGAAACTAAATTGAAAAGTAGCTGATGCAAAGAGCTGAAATAACAGAACAAGGGAAAGCCAGAGCGTATGGTCTGCGCTGAAAATGGTGCCGGCCATTTATATCTCCAATAGAATCAAGCAGTGAGGCTTTTCCTGGACTCGACCCTTTCAGGCTGCAGGTGTAACAAAAATGGGGCAAATACCTCAATTTTGGTTTCTCTTAGATTCTCATTCCCCCCCCCCCCCGATCTTAAGTGTAGTTCTCAGCATTTCCGCAACCCTTTGAGATTCTTATTGACGAGAACTCGTCGCCATTTTTGTGCGAATTTCTTCCAACATGCACATTTTTGTATGTAATTTTGCACACTCTTTACGTAACTGAAAAGCAATTTCCCTTAATATAATGCATCTTTATATGTCGTTTGCGCAAATATATGCGTTTCCATGTGCTCTTTACCCCGCTGTATGCACACGTCGCTTTTTGTACACGTCGCTTGGCTGGAGAATTGCACTGCAGAATGGTTTGGCATATTGTTTCAGAAAGTGAAAATTGGATAGGTTCGCCTCTAAGTGTAAACAGATTCAAATTTCTCCCTCAGTCATAGTATTAGGATATTGATATTTACATTCTCTCTCTCTCTCTCTCTCTCTCTCTCTCTCTCTCTCTCTCTCTCTCTCACACACACACACACACACACACACACACAGTGTCTCCAGACAGTCTTTATTTTGCAGGGGGAATTCATGCTTATATCAGAAATTTAGTTTTCTGCTATTAAAGTAGATTAAAGTGCTCTGTTGCAACAAATCCACTTGTGGTGCACACACCCACACCCTTTTTTGCTGTTAAGAAAGTGATGCAGAAATGCCCTTTTGATCTGTCCTGCTGGACACATGGTGATTTCATATATATTTGTTTGCATTCCCCATATCACTCTAGGCCGGGGGTAGCCAAAATGGTGACTACCTGGGTTAAAAAGGTAAAGAGACCCCTGACCATTAGGTCCAGTCGTGACCGACTCTGGGGTTGTGGTGCTCATCTTGCATTATTGGCCAAGGGAGCCGGCGTACAGCTTCCGGGTCATGTGGCCAGCATGACTAAGCCGCTTCTGGCGAACCAGAGCAGCATACGGAAACGCCGTTTACCTTCCCGCTTGCACTTTGACATGCTTTCGAACTGCTAGGTTGGCAGGAGCAGGGACCGAGCAACGGGAGCTCACCCCGTCACGTGGATTCGAACCGGCGACCTTCTGATCGGCAAGCCCTAGGCTCTGTGGTTTTACCCGCGTCCCATGACTACCTGGGTTACTGGACTACAATTCCCATCAGCATCAGCCATTGGCCACCATGTTGGAGACCCCTGGGTTAGACTGTTAACCGACCCCACAGAATGAAGCAGGACCACCCACCCTGGGTTTCTTTCTGTATTATTAATCCTTTGTTTCAGAGACTAGGTGGTCATCACTTTTCTTGAAGAAATGGGAGGAACTGAAGGCAGACCACAGACTTAGAACTGATACAATCATCATTTTTAGTGGGGGAAAGCCAAGTTAATGTAGCAGAGCATTCTCGACGCCCTTTAAACAATGAAGCTCAGTGCTTTTTTCGAGACGGCATGCACTGGTATGCCCATACCGCCACCTCTCTCTCACACATTACAAATTGGCAACGACCCTTTTACGATTAGCAAAGCGCCTTCCAGGAAACTGTCTGACAATCTGAAAAAGGTTGTGCCAAGAGCAGAGGCACTTTGGCACGACCCTTTTACAATAATCAGGCGAGTTCTTGGAAGGTGCTTTTGCTAATCGTAAAAGGGCCATGCCAAAGTGACTTCGGGAGGCTGCCTACCACTGCAGGAAGAGGTGGAGGAGGCAGTGGCAGGCAAAGGTGCAATTGGAGGAGGGAGGGGGTGGGCAGGGAAGCAGTGGCAGTGGGAAAGTGGGGGGTGGGGTGGGAACAGGCAAATGGCAGCAGGATTGTCAGGAATGAGCCAGCTCCAAACGATGGTTTGCAGTCAACTGCAGAAAGCAGCCAGGAACAGAGAGGCTTTAATGTTAGTCAGGCAGGGGAGAGCCGGCAGCTGCAGACTTCGGCTCTTCCTGACCTTGACAGAGAGGCTGATAAGGCAGTAGCTGAGAGCAGGCTAGAACACAGCCAAAGCTTGCCGGACGCAAAATCAGGTGTGAATAATCTCAGAGACAGCCACTCAGAACCGGAAGAAGTTGGAGCTGATCCAATAAGTCCAAGGAGTCGGCAAATGGGAGGGTTGTTAGACAGAGAGCAAAGCAAGAGAAGTAAGGGTTGTAAATTCAATATCTGCTGGAAGTGCCGGAAGGAGTCATCAGAAGGGTCATCTTGAGTAATGATGCCGGAGGCTTTGTTAGAGCCGTCCAGAGCTATCTGTTTGTTTTTGCAATAAATCCTCCTTTTTAATTACCGGTAGCTATGCTTACTGTGTTATCAAGCTGGGAACCTGGACTCCTGACAGGGATGGTGGGGCATGGTGCATACCAGCCCCTTTCCCCCTAGAAAGAAAGCACTGACAATACCCAGGATTCTTTCGAAAGAAGCCACAGTAGACGTAGAATCCATTTACAACAAACTTATTTCTTTGTTAAGTAATTTGTTGGCCACCTTTGGGGGCATTGCCCACACAAGGCAGCTTACACATTGCAATTCAAAAGGCAGTAGTACTGCTTTTTTTTTTTTAAATAAAGAATACTACAAAAACAAATGAATAAAACCAGTAGTAGTAGCAGCAAGGGGGAGGGGAGCGCCATACGTTTTAAAACAGCCCTCTAATTTAAATTCATAATATCTGCAATAGTTTCCAAGGCCTCACTTAGCAATATGAGCTGCGGGGTGGGACTCAAGCAGCAGAACTGGAGCACCTCATTTTGATGTAATACACGTTATCATCTAACGAGGGGGCCCTTGTAAGACAATTAACTCCAGGGCCTTAACTACATCACTTACAGCAATTCTTGTTTACCTACTGTGCACCACTTTGGAACCGATGGGTATGCGAAGACAGGATTCAGTGGACTGAGCAGACGAGACCAATAACATCCAATCATTCTAAAGGTAAAGGTAAAGGGACCCCTGACCATTAGGTCCAGTCGTGACCGACTCTGGGGTTGCAGCGCTCATCTCGTTTATTGGCCGAGAGCCAGTACAGCTTCCGGGTCATGTGGCCAGCATGACTAAGCCGCTTCTGGCGAACCAGAGCAGCGCACGGAAACACCGTTTACCTTCCCGCCGGAGCGGTACCTATTTATCTACTTGCACTTGATGTGCTTTCGAACTGCTAGGTTGGCAGGAGCTGGGACCAAGCACAAATCCTGATGTTACAAGTTTGTTTTCTTTTTCACGCAAAAAGTCCACAAGAGGTTTCCAGTCCTGAAAAAATGTTGATAATGATTTTTCTCTCGTTAAACTTTGCCATCTCAGCCACGTCCAATAGTTTTATCAGCCATTCCTTTTTAATGAGTTGGGCTGTATCTTTCCACTTTTGTGTGTGTAACAATATCGCCGCTGTAATCATATATTGGAGTAATTATCCCTAGTCCTTTTCTAGTTGTGTGTCCATTGACCCTAAACGAGTTCTGCTTCAATTGAGTATTTAACCTTTAAAATCTGCTGTATCAGTGTATGTATGTGTATCCATTTGTTTAAAGCCTTTTTACATGTCCACGAAGCATGATAAAACGTCCCTTCATGTTCTTGGCACTCCCAGCAAACATTTGAAACATCTTTCTACTTTCTGAATAGTTTCTCGGGAGTTAAATACCAATGATACATCATATTATAAAAATTATCTTTAAGATCATAATGTAAAGGTAAAGGGACCCCTGACCATCAGGTCCAGTCGTGTCCGACTCTGGGGTTGCGTGCTCATCTCGCTCTATAGGCCGAGGGAGCCGGCGTTTGTCCGAAGACAGCCTCCGGGTCATGTGGCCAGCATGACAAAGCTGCTTCTGGCGAACCAGAGCAGCGCATGGAAACGCCGTTTACCTTCCCGCTGGAGCGGTACCTATTTATCTACTTGCACTTTAACGTGCTTTCGAACTGCTAGGTGGGCAGGAGCTGGGACCGAGCAACGGGAGCTCACCCCGTTGCGGGGATTAAAACCGCCAACCTTCTGATCGGCAAGCCTGTGGTTTAACCCACAGCGCCACCTGGTCCCTCTTTAAGATCATAACACAATGTAAATTTTAACCCCATATTTACCCACCGTTCTATCTGTATATTATAATCAAAATAAACTGCATCCTTTTCCTAGTGAAATGCTCCTGTTCCTGTTTTCGTTACACATGCTGAAAACTCTCCTTCTCCGTCGGCCCCCAAAGTCCCAGTGGTAAGAAATCTGCAACTTCTGTTAAGCCCTGCACATGCCAGGTCTGCAGTAAAGAGAGTGCCTACAACTTGTAATAGATGCAATTTCTTGCAATCACACAATGTTCCTGACCTTTAGCTGGTCATAAAGCAAATGTACCTTTACTTATGTCAAGTAACATCAAATTTTCTTTCCTGTTGAATCAGAAGAATGAAGTTATACACTATGCAGGCTAATAGGAAATTTGAGCAAAGTATTCGATCAGAGCATCGTTGTTAAAAGACTTTAATGGCCATCGATGCTCTGCTGCAATTTTCTTCTTCAGTCTCCCTCCTCTGCTTTTTCCTTGTACACATAGGAGGCAAAGGCAACCAAAATAGGGAAAATATTTTGTACGCCAGCTGAGAAGCTCACATTTCGAACGATGGCTTTAAACATGCTCTGTATGAACGTTAGCTACATACAAATAATTATAGCTTGTATTCTGCAATATACCCTCCTGCCGCTGGAAGGGTCTAGCCCAGGCTTCCTCAACCTCGGCCCTCCAGATGTTTTTGGCCTACAACTCCCATGATCCCAAGCTAGCAGGACCAGTGGTCAGGGACGATGGGAATTGTAGTCTCAAAACATCTGGAGGGCCGAGGTTGAGGAAGCCTGGTCTAGCCTCTAAATCCTTGGGATATTCAACACACCTCAGAAGCTTGGGGGGTGGTAGTGGCATACCCTCCAACATTTCTCCGATGAAAATATGGACGTCCCATTCCATAATGCTAATCTTAGTATTTATACCCGTCATCTTATTGGATTGCTCTGGGCAGCTTTCAACATATATAAAAACACAATAAAGCATTAAACATTTTTTTTAAAAAAAACTTCCCTATACAGGATTGCCTTCAGAGGACTTGGGGGCTGGATTAATCCATACCCTCCAACATTTCTCCAATGAAAATAGAGACATCCTAAGGACATTCCAGGATCAAATCAGAAACTGGACAGCTTCTCTAAATCTGGACATCCCTGGAAAATAGGGACACTTGGAGGGTCTGTAGTGGACCAGGAGAGGGCATCTCTGTGGCAGCCCCCAAGTTGTGGGACTCCCTCCAGAGGTGAACTTTGGTAATATGCTGCCCTGTGTGTGTGGGAATGTTTGGGAACGTGGATGATGATTTATAATTTAATATATCTCATCCTAACTTGCGCTTGCAAGTTCAACTAGCAGAGTAACATTCCCTTTTAAAATACACACAGCGGAAGTTGCTTTGATTCGCTAGAATCAACTTAATCTAGTTTTCTGGTTTGTCACTATATATTTCCCCTTTGTCCCTCTTCAAATAAGACACAGCACACGTCTTCTATAAAAAGATATAAAAGGTTTACTCACATACATTCCGTTGGAGACGCAGTAAGATTCCCAAAAGAAGGCAGGCTTATGCATAGTAAAGATATGTACAATTGGTATCTCTCCATGTGGGAGAGAAGTCCATTAGGCCCCAGTTGGCTGGAAGCCAACTGAGCATCCTTCCCAATAATCCAAGCGAGTGAGAGGCAAGAGAGCAAGAGAGAGAATGGCTACATGACCTGTGCCTTTTGTTCCATCCTGCCCAGGTAAAGTCACTCCCACATCTAGCTGCAAGAGGAAGTTGTTTCAGTCCAGGTGACCAGGAAGTTGTGGCTGGAGGACTGAAACCCCTTCTAGCATTGTTGTACTTGACTGCTCTAGTGTTTAAATCCCACAGTGTGAGGCCATTTGACGCCTTTCCACCAGCTTTGGGAAGGAAGGTACGGACTCTGACAGGGTCCTAGAGCCCTCCTAAGGTAAAGGTAAAGGGACCCCTGACCATATTCTGAGGTTGCGGCGCTCATCTCGCTTTATTGGCCAAGGGAGCCGGCGTACAGCTTCCGGGTCATGTGGCCAGCATGACAAAGCCGCTTCTGGCGAACCAGAGCAGCGCACGGAAATGCCGTTTACCTTCCCGCTGCAGCGGTACCTATTTATCTACTTGCACTTTGACATGCTTTTGAACTGCTAGGTTGGCAGGAGCAGGGACCAAGCAACGGGAGCTCACCCTGTCATGGGGATTCGAACCGCCGACCTTCTGATCGGCAAGCCCTAGGCTCTGTGGTTTAACCCACAGCACCACCCGTGTCCCTCCTACCTCCTTCCAAAAGCCCTAAGTGCTTGCACAGGGCGCTGCTGAAATTTTAGAGTCCAAAATCTGCCACTGAATACAAGTGCTCTCCTGGGCCACCTTTCCCAGAATGCCTCACTCGGTTGCATGTCACACTTGGTTTCCAGTGCACTGCTGCCATGTTAGCAGCAGCAAAACGCTGAAAGTAAGTCACGTTGGAAAAGGAGCAGAGCCGCAGTTTAGCTTGCATGGCGCCATGACTTGCCAACTGGCCCTCCCAAGAGGGAAAAAGCATTTCTTTCCATTCACTTTCTCCATATTATGCCTAAGTTTATTGTCAAGTTGGCCACCCTTGTGCCAACTTGCAGCTCTTCTCAAGAGTTCCATTTGTAGTAGAGCTTCATATAAAGTTGTTTTTCTCTTCGATGACAGTTTTATTCTCTGGATGAGAAGGCTGAAGGGCCTCTCTTTTCCATGGTAACAGCTTCCAGAATTCTTGAAAGAAGGTCTGTTGGAAATGTTGAGAAGTCCAAATTCTGGGGAAGAGGGGGAAAGGCGAGACGAGCTACTCCAGAAAGGGAAACGTGGAATGATAAAGTTGGAAAGGGACAAGGGTACACAATGGGTTGTTTTGCGTATGTCACTGCATTGTCAACGGCTTAGAAGTCATTTTGGCATTTGGGAAGTATATAAATTAATAGATAATAACAGTAAGATGCAGTCCAGAGGTATGCATTCCCAGCAGAAGAACGTTAATATGAGCCTTCTGGATCAAGCCAGTTCCCCCTCTGGTCCAGCAGGCTCAAGCCCAAGAGCCCTCTCCCCTCCTGTGGTTTCCAGCATCTGTGTCAGGAGTGTGTGCAAGAGCCAGGCCCTGGGACCAGCAGAGCTTTGGCTTGTTCTGGAGAGCCAGAGCGCGGCCACACAGGTGAGGCTGCTTGATAATTTACTGAACCTGGTGAGGCTGAGTGGTAACTCGCTGCACCTGGTGTCAAGAGCCAGCAGGAGATATAAGGCCAGCTTTTCACCTCAGCTCTTTGCCACAGCAACGCCTTTCCTGCCTTGCTGTGTGTCTCCTTGCTTCTGGACTGTGACTTCGTGTTTCTGGCTTCTTGACCCTCGGACTGTGACTACGTATTTCTGGCTTCTGGACCCTTGGACTGTGACTACGTGCTTCTGGTTCCTTGACCCTTGGACTGTGACTTTGTACCTCTTGCTGCTCGACCCTGGGACCCCTGCTCTTTGGACTCTTGTTCCTGCCATCTTGCCCCGGGTCCTGACGTGCCTTGCTGGGACTTTGTTCGCTAACAGCCCGGACCGTGACAATCTGGTATTCAGAAGCACTGCTGCCTCCAACAGCATATGGCCTCTGCTTGAAGACCTCCAGGGAGAAAGAGCCCACCGCACCGTTCGGGATTTGCTCCCATTGTCTAGCTGCTCTTAGTGTTATGACGTTTCTCCTTATGTTCCACCCAAACCTGCTATTCTGTAGCTTGTCCTTTTCCTCTTCTGTGTGACACCTCTTCAGTAAGGATGGAAGGATCTGCCCGTTTCGAAGCTGAGCTTTCATTCGGCAGCTTTCTACATGGCAGCGATGTTGAAAGACAACCCTCATGTCCTTCATCCTGGGGAGACCCGAGGAACTCCTTGTTCACGTTGCGAAATGTCTCGTGTCAATTTCAGTTCTCCCAGGTTCTCGTTTTTCCAACCTTAAGATCAGTTCTCCACATTTCTGCAACCACCTGTGATTAAAATAAAAATGCCCTAATGAAAATTCATCTAGAATAGTGAGAATTTCTCCTAACGTGCACATTCTTATTTAGTTTCGTACACATTTTTGCAAGAGATTTCCTGTAATGTGATGCATGTTTTTATTTTTCTAATATATTCATTTCGATGCATTCTCTCGCCTCATGTTTGCGTTTTTCCAAACACTGGCCGGTTGGTGAGCGGGAACACAAAATTCAGATAAGCATGAATTTTGAACGACAGCTGCGTTTCAGTTCTCATATTGATCCAGAAAGTGCAGCATTGATAGATTTGGCGTTGCACGTGAACTGAGTCTAATTTCTCCCCTTGTTGTTGTTTAGTCGTTCAGCCTTGTCCATGGACCAGAGCACGCCAGGCACTCCTGTCTTCCACTGCCTCCCGCAGTTTGGTCAGACTCATGTTGGTAGCTTCAATAACACTGTCCACCATCTCGTCCTCTGTCATCCCCTTCTCCTTGTGCCCTCCATCTTTCCCAACACCAGGGTCTTTTCCAGGGAGTCTTCTCTTCTCATGAAGTGGACAAAGTATTGGAGCCTCAGCTTCAGGATCTGTCGTTCCAGTGAGCACTCCGGGCTGATTTCCTTCAGAATGGATAGGTTTGATCTTCTTGCAGTCCATGGGACTCTCAAGAGTCTCCTCCAGCACCATAATTCAAAAGCATCAATTCTTCTGCGATCCGCCTTCTTTATGGTCCAGCTCTCACTTCCATACATCACTACTGGGAAAACCATAGCTTTAACTATACGGACCTTTGTCGGCAATTTCTCCCCTACCCCACCTCTTTTTGTACCTATGTGACTACCCTTTGGGTAGTAATAAAACCCTCAGTTTTATTCAGACTAAATATACACAGTTCATCCAACCTTGTAGAACCATAGAATTGGGAGGGACCCTGAGGCTCATCTCTACCGCAACCCCTTGCAACACAGGAAACTCAGCTAAACTTCCCCCCCATAGGACTTGTTTTCTATTCTTCTGACCATGTTTGCTGCCCTACCTTGAACCCGTTCCAGTTTGCCTGCTTAAAGTGAAGGCGCCAGCTGAACCTCCCTGGGAACAACATTCCAAAACCGGGAATAACATTCTGCATTTTTAATTTTTTTAAAAAATAAGACTATAGACAAACTGGATGGTTTTTTGTTTTGTTTTTTTGGTCAAAGGACAACAAACCTTTAATACAACATTGGCCAATAAGGTGGTGAGTTTGAAAATAGATCTTGAGAGAGCAGTATGAAGATCTACCCAATGCTGCAAATGGATACTAATAAGTTTCACACTTTGAAAGAAAAGAAAGGAAGGAAAGAAGGAAGGATGGATGGAAAGGAAGGAAGGAAGGAAGAAAACACTTTAGCTACCAAAAGGAGAAAAAAATAGTTCATTTTTCCTTTCCATTTTCCTCCTCTGCCAAAGTAAATCATTCTGGTTTTTTTAGCAATCCTTAAAAAAAAACTAATTAGTAATATTCTGATTCATAAATAGGTTGCAGCTTAGTTCACAGAGTGGCAGTTAAAAGAGAGGATGGGGCACAGAAAAAGTGTGAGCCATCAAGTGCTCTACGAAAACACTTAATGTCTTGAGGACTGGCACCTTATTTAATAACCTGTATAAAAAGCTTCTTATACCTTAAAGGTATTTGAGCAGTGCATTAAAAAAAAAAAAAAAAGAGGAGGAGGCAAAACCAGACACTCTTCACAAGAAATGTAACCAGCCTACATGGAGATGACCTTATCCATATTATTTTTTTAAAAAATAAAAATGATGAGAAAAGTAAAGGAGATGGATTAAAAGGCGAAAAAAAGGAATGGTTTTCTGAACCTTTAATTAAAAAGCAATATTGAAGTAGACAGCTATTTCTCCCTAAAGCTGCTCTTCACGACACCCTTATCACTTCCACTCCTTGATGAAAGCAAGTGATACTCTCCTCACAATTGTTGCAGGGTTGTTTTTTTGGAGTTTTTTTTTTTGGTAGCTTGTTGAATTTAGAGAAGCCGCTGAGGAGATGATAGGATTTTTGCATGAGCACCTTCGATGTTTCTGGCGAAGAGATTCAGAGAAGTCAATTAAACTGAGCACCAAGGAAACTAAGAATTCTTGAGCAACTTTTAAGGATAGACTGACATCTCCCATTGTCATGTTGCAACCAGGAGTGAGAATTGGCAGCTGGGGGAGAAAGCTGCAAAAACAAGGGACTGTGATGACTTTTACTAGACAAGAGGCCTGAACGTAAGGGCACAAGAAGATCTCTGCTAGATCAGGTCAAAGGGCAATAGCCCTCTCCTGCTGTTGTTCCCCAGTGACTGATGGGTGATACAATAGGATATAGCTATCATGATGACTAGTAGCTGTTGAGAGTCTCTAGTTAAGCTGTACAACGCTAACTGGTGGAGACTGGTAGCACACACTGCTATTGTGAGAAACCGGAGATGTACCACTTGTGAAAAAGCCTAAACAACTTGTGTTGCCACGCTCTGGATCTCTCGTGGAGGAGGCACACGAAGAAGGGCCTCAGATGATAAACTCAGAGTCCAGGGAGGTTCATAGAGAGAGAGAGAGGCGGTCCTTGGGGCATTGTGGTCCCGAGCCATTTAAGGCTTTATGGGCCAAAACCAACACTGTCAGGGTTGCACCAGATGAGCAGGAGTGGTGGCAAGCCCCCCTAGGCGAAGCGGCAACCACAGAAGAGTCCAGAGGAATGGAGGGATTCTTACCTGAAGAAGACTGGTGGCGACACTCCTCAGAAGAGGAAGAAGCAGATGGGGAAGAGAGAAGGCCAGAACAGGAGGAGGAAGAAGTTGAGCCAGAATCAGGCCCTTGTGAGGAGAGGAGCTGGAGGGCCCCCTCCCCTCCTCCCATCTCAGCTGTAGAGCGTAGAGCTGAGAAACGGAGGGAGCAATTGGAGGTAGTTGCAGCTCGTAAAAGGCGTGGTGATGAGCTGGCTACTTAAGGAAGGCCGGCTGCTTCCCTCACCAGCACCTGCAACTGCTGTGCTGAAGCACGTGGTTGTGCCTGCTCATCCTGCTCCTGACCCTGTGTACCTGACTTCGGCTGGATCCTGACTCGGCCTGCTCCTGACTTCGGTTTCTCTTGACCCCGGTACTGATACCTGGCTTCGGCGCACCATCCTGTTGGCGCCATAACAAACACTTTGAATTGGCTCATTGGTAGCCAGTGCACTCAGGCCAGGATCAGTGTCATATACTCAAACCGTCTTGCCCCCGGTGAGCAACCTGGCTGCCAAATTTTGCACCAGCTGAAGTTTCTGAACCATCTTTGGAGGCAGAGGTAACTCTTCTTCGCAAGAGTGCGTGGATTTATCACAAGATGGCAAAGGCTGCATTTTGGGTGGCCCAAGATCTTTCATTAAAGCTCAGCGTCTTTTGCAGGTTGAACCTATGCAGTTAAATCAAGCACCACTGAGTTCAACGGAACTTAATCCCAAGCAACTGTTTAATTTGAGTGGCATGTGCAGTAAGCCATAAAGTATCAAGTCCTGGCGCATATAACGGTATCCCCACAAACACTCCATCTTAAAGAACTATTTTCACACAGGTTGCACCCTAAAAGAGAGGGAGGTGTCTTCTGACTCAAGATATTTCAGCCTCATGTTGTTGTTGTTTAGTCGTTTAGTCATGTCCGACTCTTCGTGACCTCATGGACCAGAGCACGCAAGGCACTCCTGTCTTCCACTGCCTCCCGCAGTTTGGTCAGACTCATGTTGGTAGCTTCCAGAACACTGTCCAACCATCTTGTCCTCTGTTGTCCCCTTCTCCTTGTGCTCTCAATCTTTCCCAACATCAGGGTCTTTTCCAGGGAGTCTTGTCTTCTCATGAGGTGGCCAAAGTATTGGAGCCTCAGCTTCAGGATCTGTCCTTCCAGTGAGCACTCCGGGCTGATTTCCTTCAGAATGGATAGGTTTGATCTTCTTGCAGTCCATGGGACTCTCAAGAGTCTCCTCCAGCACCATAATTCAAAATGGAGAAGGAACTGGCAAGCTCTCTTTATGGTCAAGCTCTCACCACTACTGGGAAAACCATAGCTTTAACTATACGGACCTTTGTCGGCAAGGTGATGTCTCTGCTTTTTAAGATGCTGTCTAGGTTTGTCATTGCTTTTCTTCCAAGAAGCAGGCGTCTTTTAATTTTGTGACTGCTGTCACCATCTGCAGTGATCATGGAACCCATTTCAGCCTCATATTAGACAGCTGTTATAAGACTACTGTCATACTGTTGCCACTGGCAATTCATTCACACCTATTATCTTTCTATTGGCTGAAAATATGTTCTCCATAGAGGGTCCTCATTTAGCCTTCATTTCAAAGGGTTTGAAACAAAAAAGGATAATTAACCAAGACCAAAAGAAGACAAAACCACCCTTAATATAATTTAGGAAAATCATTTATATTCCCTCTCCCCCCCCTCTCTGTCTCTGTTTCTCTCTTAGGGTTGTCATATTTCAAAAAACAAAAACCAGGACACCCCAAAAGACCCCAAAATTGTTGTGGTTATGTTTTTTTTAAAGGAAACCCCAAAAGATGCTCTTTTTCACAAAAATGCCAAATTTCACAAAAATGATAGGCGATTGACTTGCCTAAAATCCAGGACAAAGCGTCGCCTTTCAGAAATTCCCCCAAACGTCAATTCCTCCTTTCAAATCCCGGTAATGTCCAGGAAAATCCAGACAGCCTGGACAGCCCTAATCTATCTTTCATCTATCTATCATCTGTCTATCTTTTAAACAAAGAAATCTTATCAACTTAGCATTTTAACAATGCCCAGCTTTTTGATTGTCCAAAGTAATACACACCCACCCACCCACACACACACCCCATCATCTCAACATCATTGAATGATGGTAATGTATTCCACTATACAAAGGTCAGAGTCACATGCATTGTTCTCCCCAGTTTTGCAGCTGCCCTACCTGGTACATGCCACACACATACATACCCACCCGGAGGGTTGCCCATAACAGAAAGTGTCTATCAGGCCATGCATGGCAGCTCGTAGGGGCCGGGGCAGTTTCGGCCCCCCCAATGTATTTTTTTCAGAGGGCTGGGCCCCCTCAATGTGCAGAGGGCTATCAGTTCCACCCACCGGCTCCTTGTGATGTTGCGCGTGTGACATCAGAACATCAATCAACTTGAGAAGATAGTGCCTCTGTCTCAGGCTGAAAAAGACTCCCAGCAGGGGTGGATTCAGAGCTGTGCAAGTTTTAAGAAGGAGGATCGAGGATCTGACAGGGCCCTAGAGTCCTCCTGAGAGCCAGTGTGGTGTAGTGGTTAAGAGTGGTGAACTTGTAATCTGGTGAACCGGGTTCGCGTCTCCGCTCCTCCACATGCAGCTGCTGGGTGACCTTGGGCTAGTCACACTTCTCTGAAGTCTCTCAGCCCCACTCACCTCACAGAGTGTTTGTTGTGGGGGAGGAGGGGAAAGGAGAATGTTAGCCGCTTTGAGACTCCTTCGGGTAGTGATAAAGCAGGATATCAAATCCAAACCCTTCTCCTCCTCCTCCTCCTCCTCCTCCTCCTGCCTCCTTCCCAAAGTCTAGTTAGCGCTTTCCCAGCTTTGGGACTGTGCCAGAGTCTTGTGCCTCCTTCCCAAAGCCCTGTGCCTCTCTTACCTGGCTCTGGGAAGGCAGAGTGAGGGCTGCTGGGTGTGGGTGTCAAATTTTGGCCTTGCACTGGGCGCCAAGTCCGCCTCTACTCCCAGCCCTGATTTATGTAGTTTGTTGGCCACCTTCAGGGCTCATTTTTTGGGTACCAAGAACTGGAGTAACCCCACCAATAAATGATGATGATGATGATGATGGTGGTGGTGGTGGTGGTGATGGTCCTTCTGAAAGAGAAGATCCCTATAATGTTCTGTAACAGAGATGGCCGTCATCAACCTTAGCCAGCATAGTGGGAGTTTTGATTCTGAACATCTGGAGGGAACCACATTGGCTACTCCTGTAGACCCTGTGAAGAGCATTGGGCTTGCTCATGAGTTAGCTTTTTTGTGACATTAAAACACACACACACACACACACACACACACACACACACACACACACACACAAACAAACAAACGGGGCCCATGTTTGCACTAGCTCTTTCCCAACATGGAGCTGAGAAACTGTCTATAAAAACAGCCCATGTTGCCGGGGGGGGGGGTAGGGGACGTCAAGGAAATCTGTGAAATGGTTTTGAAGATGATTCTTCTGGCATTAATAAGAGAAAAATAACAAGTCATTGTCCTTTCCTATAACTGGACTCTGCCTTATGGAGTGATAAATATGGCAGAAAATGAGATTGTCTTGATTACTCTTCAAGCATAAAATAAAGGCTCTTACTAGCAAATCCAGAGGTTTCCTAAGAAATTGGTTAGCCTTTGTGATCCTTCCATTTCTGATGTTATTGGGTAGTTTAGGGCTGCTTAAGCCTAATCATTTTTTTGACAAGGTAAAATACCACTATTACTGTTGAACATTTTCTTGGCAGAAGAATCTATTTCACAAATTAGGTTCTTGATCATGTTGGCTGGTCAGCAATGTCACACACCATCCTCTGTCAAGAGAATGTGCATGTGCATGCAGTATTAAAAAAGGAGCAATGCAAAAACAAAAAACAAAAACAAAACCCCAACAACTCTGTTTAATTGTTTTAGTGCTATGCTTTTCTCTTAACCCCACGTATATTTTAGTTAATGCTTTGAGGTTTGAGTGAACATCCAAAGATTTTCTGCCTTCTTTCTAATATACCCCCCTTGGAGCAATTATCATTAGAGGCAAAAACTCGCATTGATGTCAATGGCAGTTCCCCTTCCCAATGCTAATTGTTGTGTGTGTGTTCTGAGGGGGGCTTTTAATGCCTCGCCTCAGAAAGGATTATTGTAGACTTGGAAATGGTTCAGAAAAAAGGCTACCAAGATGATCAAGGGGATGGAGCGACTCCCTTATGAGGAACGGTTGCAGCGTTTGGGACTTTTTAGTTTAGGAAAAAGGCGAGGAAGAGGTTTTTTAGAATTACGCTAGCTACAGCTAGAAGGCCTTGACGCACTCCTCAATGAAAAGCAGAGAGATTGAAAAGAATTTGTTTCCTTATATCTTTAAGGTTAAAAGGTTAAAAGGTTAAAAATTTGAGGCTAAGCTACTCTAAAGGTCCATGCAAAAAATAAAACAGAATAAAATAAACCGAAGTAGTTGATAAAACAAACCAGCAGAGTGCGGAAAACCGAAAGCAGCTTCCACCTCCTCCTCCATATCAATCAAGTCAATTTGAATACCAAAAACTACATCCTTCTCGGCCACCGGTATGTTCGCCTGCCTATCTGGGGTTACAACCCCATCATGGAATAATGCCCAATTACTTTTATAACCTAGTGATTCCATCTCACCGCAGAGCATTTATGTTGGCTCGTTTGAATGCCTTCCTGTCCTTCGTGATGTCTGGAAGAATTAGAGGCATTCCTTATAAGAACAGACTCTGCACTTGTGGCAAGAATGTGCCCGATTCTTTAGACCACATAATTCTGGACTGCCCTCTTTTTAGCACCTTTCGTGTTGACCTTATAACATTCCCTCCATGGTTTGAGGCCCTATCTAATAATCATCGTAAGGTGCAGTTTCTTCTGAGAGACGCTTCTCCATCATCTACCAGAGCTCTGGCACAGTTCCTGTCCAGAATCTTTGAGGTTCAATCCGGGAGAGTTTGGTCTATAAAATAGGCTGTTGATTTTTTTTTCCCCCTTTCTTTTTCTTTTTACTGTATGTAACACAAAGATGTTGTTGCTCTATATATGCCAATAAAGGTGTTGAAATTGAATTGAATTGAATTACGCACCACATGGAGAAAGTGGATAGAAAAATGTTTTTCTCCCTCTCTCGTAACACTAGAACTTGTGGACATCCAATAATGCTGAATGTTGGAAGATTCAGGACAGATAAAACAAAGGACATGGTTAAACTGTGGAACTCACTCCCACACAAAAATGGGTTTTGCCCACTTGTCGAACCTGGCCTGTGAGGGTTAAGGAAATTACAATCTGCCTCACCAGGATAGAAAAGTTCCCTACCCCTATTCTACAGCTTGTTTCATGAGGTTTAAACAACCTGTCTAGAATCAATTTCATAGTTTTTCCGAGCAGGCCCAGCCCTACCATTAGCCAGAGTGAAATGGCAGCCTCTGATAACACATAAACCAAGAGAATACTAGGTGGATCTGTCTCCTGAGAGGAATCCTGACACAGAGGGGTTTTTTATTTTATTATTTGGATGGAGTTTGTTATGTACTGAGTTGAATAGGATCCAAAATGCAGCAGTCTGATTGGTCCTAGAACAATAGGATTCAGAATGCAGCAGTCTGATTGGTCCGCAGGAGCCACCCAATCCAGCTCCAGGTGGAAGTGAATCCGCAACCGGATTGGCCTACAGGAGTATCCTGGAATTAGCCAATCACGTGGGGCCCATTGTGTAAATAATGTACCGTATATAAAGCAGATGTTCTGGGGAAACTTGCATTCCTCGCTACTATGAGCTGAATAAAGAGCATGAAATCCACACTCGAATCCGAGTATATTTCAGAATGAAGGGCCATATAAGAATACTTCAACTCCCTCCTTTTTTCTGACTATGATTAAATATTTAAGGGGTATGGGAAATTCAACCATTAAAGAAGCTGATGGATGTGCAAAAAAACAATCCATAATATGACATTTTGCCAACATTTTAAATGTTGCGTCTAAAATTCTGCCTCTGTGCTTGCCATATGAGGTCAGGCACTGTAAACTGACATCAGTGTGGGGCCTGGAGAAATCTAAATAGGCACAGACTATTCTTATTATTAACAGCTCCATCAGAGCTGGCCCAACCACGAGGCAAAGTGAAGTGAACTGCCACAGATGCTAAGCACCCCTGGCCCCAGGACAGAGCTGTTAGGGAATCATTCTGCAAAGAAACAATTAGAAAGTTTCTAGACGGTTCCAGAGTTTTTCCTTTAAGTTTGGGAGTGGCACTCTGAGCTTAATTAGTATCAGCTGGAAGTGCTAATAAAAAGAAGACCACTCGGCTTCCTTTTTGCAGACACCTGATAGCAAACGTCTGACCGAAGAGTGCTGCCCATCGTCATTGTTCACCACTTCCGCGAGAGAGGAAGGAAGAAAAGCTCTGCTAAACAGTTTAGAAAGAGGTTTACCTAACCACCAGTATTAGCGCAGTGAAAGTGTGTGGACGGTAACCTCTAATATGAGCAACAAGATCTCTCTCCTGGGCCCCCAATCTGTTTGCAGTGGAGGATGCTACCCTGTCGCAACTCTTGATGTACGATACAGCTCCCACTTCAGTCAGCTTCTGTACATGGCAGCCATCTTGTCTTTCACCTTAGGGTGCAAAATGTCTTGGGCAGGCCCTGAGCTCCGTCAAAAAGGACTGGGAGTGAGGTCGGCCGATGCCTGAATCAACCGAAGGAGAGATGTTCTGTTCAGTTCCTGGCTGGGCCTCTCCTGCATTAAACCCTCTTCCCCCAAATATACCCACATGCAGTTGGATGCCAGGATTGGACACATCCACCCCTTCTGTTCTAAACAGGAGACGTGCAAAGTACTTCTTTCTGTGAGCGATTTTGGTGGTAGCTGATGTAGGTGCCTACACCCCCCCCCATTGATAGGAATAGCTTATGGGGAGGGGGCATGCCCGCAGCATTTTGTTTTTCTGTTTCTTTTCCAGCTCTTTTAGGTATGGTGGCCATTTTGTCACACCCCATGGCAGACATTTTGTGACTGGCAGCCACAACACTTTCTCAAAATGCGCCCACTGGCTCAAAAAGGTTGGGGACCCCTGATATATAGCCTCAGTGACAACTGCAACAAGTCGAGGAGAGATGCATACGTCGAAACATGGTAAACATCGGTCCGGTAGCTACAATTGGTCACAACCCTTCTGCGAATAATTACAAGGTGCTTTCAGATACGCGTTTCCTTTTCTACAGGTTGTGGAGTTCACCACAGAGACACAGGATGAATAAACAAGAACTTGTCTTTCCCTGTAATGTCAGAAGAGGCCCTGAGCCAAATAGGTTTTTTGGGGTGTGATAGATGAAATCTCACAGTCCTTAAGGAAAGCAATGAAGTGGGCAAGCGTTTTTTCTCTCTTCTTCTTGTTCCGTGCAACTCATCTTCTTGACAATTACAACAAAGGAAACACTTGTTTGTCTCTCTCCAGCCCCAAATTTTCTAAAAGCAAAGCACTCCAGAGCTAAGTCATTGCAAGTGTTTGCACTGAGCAACGAACAAAGCCCGGCTCCTTCAAGAGATGTGGCTGCGTCGTAAACAACTTGGCCACTCCATGTGTGACTTTGCCGCTCATCTTTCCTTCTCCTTGTTCCCATCAGGGAAGTAGCATCTCCACCCTGAACTTTTATTTTCTAGTCTGAATGGCATTAACCTTGCTTTAGTTGAAGAGTTTTCTCTCTGTAACATGACTCTACTTTCTAGGAAGACCTTTCAGTCAGAAAGCATAGGAGAAAAGCTATGAGGTCCGTTTTTTTTGTTTTTTGTTTTGCAAATGTCACCAATAGACGATGGCCGAGTAAAATATATTATCTTTCAATGTTCGCTGTGCTATTTTGCTTACTAGGCATTAGCACGGACAAGCAGTCGTTCTTCTAAATGGAATTGGGGGTGATGGCAGGTACTTTTGGGCGGTGCCAGCCTTGAAATGGAGGGACAGTGACTGTGGTCGCACCATGCATGAAGAGCACTGTTATACCACTTTAACAACCATGGCTTCCCCATGGCTGCTGGATTAGAGCAATGGCACACGTAGACCAGCATCCGGTTATCATATTGGCCAACCGGATGCCTAAGGGAACCTGCAAGCAGGCACCGAGAACAAGAGCACTCTCCCCATTGTGAATACCAAGGTGGTATTCAGAAGCATTGCTGCCTCCAGTGATAGAGGGAGAATGTAGCTGTCTTGGCTAGTAGCACCGATAGTCTTCTCATCCACAAACTGGCCTAATCCTCCGACATGCACCCCAGATTGGCCCAAAGGCACCAGGAAACCCCCAAACAGCATGTAGGGGGAAGAGGGGGGATACTGCAGATGGGGTGTTCACCATAGTGCAACATGGAATTCCATCCTCAGAGTCGTCCCTTGGTTCAAAGCAAGTGGGAGCAGCTGGGATGTTTGTGCCTTGCCTTTTTTTTTTTAAGTGGTGACTCAGCATTTTTTCCAAAGCACCTTCTTGCCCTGTGATAGCAGGAGATACAAAAGCCAGACGGGCAATATACTGTGTTGCATGCCACCCCAATCTCTGACTGGTGCGAAATTCCAGGGTTTTGTGTTTCCTTTGGAATGAGGTACAGCTGTGGGGGTCTTTGTGATATATGGTTTATGTACATGTATATACAACCTGAGTCTATGATGGAGGGGTTCATAGCCAGGGCCGGCGCGTCCATTTAGGCAAACTAGGCAATTGCCTAGGGCGCCAAAATGGAGGGGCGCTGGCCAGCCTGCCCCCCGCCTCCCGCCCGGTGCCGCCCCAACCAGCGGCGGAGCAAGCAGGTTGGGGCGAAAACCACGGCGGCGAGGGCGCCAAAATGGAGGGGGCGCTGGCCAGCCTGCCCCCCGCTGCCCCAACCAGCGGCGGAGCAAGCAAACTGCGGCGGCGGGGGGCGCCTGGCCGGCCAGGGGGCGGAGCACCGCTCCGCAACGTGCATCATACACAATGACGTCACGTGGCCCGCCCCCTCGCCTAGGGCTCCAAAATTGCCAGCACCGGTCCTGTTCATAGCCATAGCCTTGGATGTGAGCAGAAATCACACCCACACCCACCCACACCTCAGCTCTGGCCTTTGTCTTTTCTAACTATCTACCAGCAAGTTGTGTGAGGAGGGCCCACCCATTTGCCTTCTGGCACAGAGCCACTTGCTTTGTTACCCTGGCCATTCCAATACTTTGAACTCTTCCTTAGATTTTAACATTTGTTGGATGCAGGAATTAGAAGGGTCTTGGCATACAGCATCTCCCCCCCCCCAAAAAAAAACCCCCTCATAACAATATATTAAAAGGATGACCTTGCAGGAGAAGTCTATTTTGCCAAGTACTTCAACTCTTTGTTTCTGGAATGATGCTTCTTTGAAATGGAAACATAAATCCTTTCTGCTCCAAGCCCATTAATTTTTCTGAGTCCTTTAAAAAAAGGGGGGGGGGTTGATGGTATGAACTGGACACAGGGTGGGGTTTAGTTATTCTAGCTTAAAATATGGAGGAGAGAGGATCAACCACCAGAGGGCTACATAAAGTAAGGAAAGACGGATAACTGTCAGGTTTGGTTTCTCTCAGGTTCTCAGTTTTCCACTCTACAGTTCTACTCATTTCCACCTTAGTTTGAGATTTCTTTATTTATTAGGAGTCTGCATTATAATGTATATGTATATTAAAATGTGTATGTATATTTTTACCTAAAATGTACAGTTTTGCAAGCATTCCCTCCCCCAGAATATAATGCTCTCTCTTTTTTGGCATTGCTTTCACTATTCATTTTCGTGCACACTTTCCCCTAATATGAGGTACACATTTCTTTTGTTGGAGAGCTGCATTGTAAAGAAATCAGAGAAGTGTGAAGGATACCTGTGTTTCAGTTGGTTTGAGAAATGCAAATGGTGTAGATTCACATCAATACGTGAACCAAACAAATTCATCCCCCATTACTAATCAGGGGTTATTACAATTAATTACAAACTTAGTTAGGTTAGTTTCGGCCATAGCAGATAGCAAGACAAACAAAGTAGGTTTTAGCAGAAGCCGAACTGCAGCAGGACCAAAACAGCGCTGATTGCGGTGAACACAGGATGGGATGGAAATCGCTGCCTACTTACATCCTTAACTAGCTGCCATCTTGGGGAGCAATGTGAGTTCTAACAAGCTAAGAAGAGCCTGCTGGATCAGGCCAATGGTGCATCCAGTGTAGCATCCTGTTTTCACAGTGGCTGAGCAGATGTCTGTGGGAAACCATTGATAGCTCTCTCCTCCACAATAGGCCTTTTCTCCCATAGGAGGTGGTGTTGTCACCCAAGTCTATTCTGGGAAATAGGCATTGGTAATCCTTGATGCTACCCTGAATGAGACAGAGGAGGACAAAGTACAAAATTTGAGGGCTGATCTGTTTAACCACAGACCACCATGATACGGGGGGGGGGGGGACACGGACGTGCAAGTCCTCAAAAAACTGTGACCAGTACTCATTTTCTCCTTCCCGTCTGCCTCTTTTGCTGAATGTATATTGCTTTGTTCCACTGGAGAGCCAGTGTGGTGTAGTGGTTAAGAACAGTAGACTCATAATCTGGTGAACCGGGTTCGCGTCTCCGCTCCTCCACATGCAGCTGCTGGGTGACCTTGGGCTAGTCACACTTCTCTGAAGTCTCTCAGCCCCACTCACCTCACAGAGTGTTTGTTATGGGGGAGGAAGGGAAAGCAGAATGTTAGCCGCTTTGAGACTCCTTCGGGTAATGATAAAGCGGGATATCAAATCCAAACTCTTCTTCTTCTTCTTCCATTTTGTGTGTGGCTTAAAATTTTTATGAGTTAAATTTGTTTTCATTATTGTATGTCCTGCAAAGATCACCAGTGTTGAAGCAATGATTCTTCAACATCAACTTTGTTGGACTGGTCATGTTGTGCGGATGCCTGATTATCGTCTTCCAAAGCAACTACTCTATTCCGAACTTAAAAATGGAAAGCGTAATGCTGGTGGTCAACAGAAGAGGTTTAAAGACTGTCTCAAGGCAAATATAAAAAAATGTAGTATAAACACCAACAATTGGGAAACACTTGCCTGAGAGCGCTCCAATTGGAGAACAGCCTTTACCAAAGGTGTCATGGGCTTTGAAGACACTCAAACTCAGGACGCAAGGGAGAAACGCGCTAAGAGGAAGGCACGCTTGGCAAATCCACACTGTGATCACTCCCGCCCGGAAACCAATGTCCCCACTGTGGAAGGACGTGTGGATCCAGAATTAGTCTCCACAGTCACTTACGGACTCACTGTTAATACCGTGTTTATGTAAGACAATCTTACTCGGCTACGAGTGATCGCCAAAGAAGAAGACCACCACACCTTGTTGTTGTAACCTCCCCCTGGAACCTCATGACGAAGGTTGGGGCAAGAAATATTATCCAACAAATAAACAAACAATTTTCAAATATTGGTGGGATGGTTGCTCTGAAGGAGATTCTGCCGAGCCCCTTTGACAGAGTGACAGGGTGAGAAACCCCACAGGAGGAATCTAGAGCAATATAGAGGAAGAGTTTCCTTATATAAAAAGGCTTTAATTGTGAGAATGTAACTGCTTCTTTGTCCATGGAGTTTTCTTGGCAGGGATACTGGAGTGGCTTGCCAGTTCCTTCTCCATTTTGAATTATGGTGCTGGAGGAGACTCTTGAGAGTCCCATGGACTGCAAGAAGATCAAACCTATCCATTCTTAAAGAAATCAGCCCTGAGTGCTCACTAGAAGGACAGATCCTGAGGTTAAGGCTCCAGTACTTTGGCCACCTCATGAGAAGAGAAGACTCCCTAGAAAAGACCCTGATGTTGGGAAAGGTTGAGGGCACAAGGAGAAGGGGACGACAGAGGACGAGATGGTTGGACAGTGTTCTCGAAGCTACTAACATGAGTTTGGCCAAACTGCGAGAGGCAGTGAAGGATAGGCGTGCCTGGCGTGCTCTGGTCCATGGGGTCACGAAGAGTCGGACACGACTGAACGACTGAACAACTGCTTCTTACCAGAACCTTACAAGATGGGGAATGTCTCTCGTCTCTCCCCCACCAGCAAATTGTTTCTCATCTATAAACAATCCTTGCAATATCAGCACTGTGGGGATCAGTTGGTTATAAGCTACAAGCAGCTCCCAGCTTTAAAAACCTGCATGATTTAGAAAAGGATTTTTTTGTGTGTGTGTGGAAGAAACAATGTGGTGCTAGACTTGCATTATCACCCTTGCAAAGCCTCTCATTATACAGATTTGGTTGCTCTCGGTAACAGTTCATACGGCTTTCCTTTCAAATGCTCCAGCATCCCCATATTTGCAAAGTAGCAACACGGCATTAAATTTATATAGTTTTAAGTAATTCCACCCTCCTGCCTTGGAGGCTTTGGTTTAATATTGATTTTGGAAAGAGCAGTGATTCAGTTTGTTTTAATTGATCTCACCCCCTGTAGATGTCTGCTGCTGGTTAATGCCCTTCACTGGGAAAGTAGAGCAAGGTGATATATATTGCCAGTAACTAGTATTCTCCAGATATATTGCATTGTAGAGCTACCAGATTCTGATGTGGGGAAACTTTAAACCCTTCCAGGCTCAGGAGTTTCCCCAAATCTGGTAGCTCTACAATACTAAAAGGTAAAGGTACCCTTGAACGTTAGGTCCAGTCGCAGACGACTCTGGGGTTGTGGTGCTCATCTTGCTTTACTGGTTGAGGGAGCCGGCGTTTGTCCGCAGACAGTTTTTCCAGGTCATGTGGCCAGCATGACTAAGCCGCTTCTGGCGAAGCCAGAACAGAGTACAGAAACGCTGTTTACCTTCCCGCCGGAGTGGTACCTATTTATCTACTTGCACTTTGACGTGCTTTTGAACTGCTAGGTTGGCAGGAGCTGGGACCGAGCAACGTGAGCTCACCCCACCACGGGGATTCGCCACGGGGATTCTGATCGGCAAGCCCTAGGCTCAGTGGTTTAAACCACAGCGCCACCCGCGTCCCTACTACAATACTAGTTACCTGCAATATATATCGTTTTGCTCTAGTTTCCCAGTGGCAACTGCTCTTGCCATCAGCTGAAGCCCTGAATGGCCTGGGACGAGGGACAGCTCATCTCGGTTCAATGATTGAGCCGAAACAGGAAGTGCTGCCGCATCCTGCTCTGTCCTTACTGAAGCCTTGCCCTTACCCAGGTTGTGTGGCGGCAACAGCAGTGGGTTCTGGTGCAATCTTGCATGGCCTTGCCAAAATCTCGGGAGATCTCGCATGCTCTGTAAGAACCGGCATGATTTTGTCGGAAGGTGGCACTAATGTCAGCACTGCTTCTTTGCCACTGGCAGAGGTGGCAGGATACCAACAGGGGCAACGCCTTAGGGGGTCTTCCGCTGCTTGAGGCAGCTGCTTCACCCCGCCTCATGGGAGGACCGGTCCTGCCTGAGACTATAGATGGATTAATCTGTTGATTTTAGTTTCTCTTATCTTCTCATTTTTCCAGTATTCACTTTAGTTGATTTGCACATTAGCAGTCTGATTTTTTTTAAGTCCTTATGAAAATTCATCAGGGTTTTAGTGCAAAATTCTACTTATATATCTAGTTCTGTATGGAATTTTGCCTAATATTCACATAATTTTGCAAAGCAATGGTTCCTTAACATAATGTATTTTGGTGTGTTATTTTCCTGAAATATGTACGTTACCCTGATATATGCATTTTTGTACACTTAATTTTGCTGGAGAATTGCATTGGAGAGTTTGGAAGTGCGTGAATTTCAAAGAGTGCCTGTGTTTGGGTGCATGTACTTTATCTGGAAAGCGCAAATTATGTAGCTTCACCTTCAATGTGAAATGGATCAGATTCCCCCCCTATACCTATCCGGAAAACGAGTATCTGTCAGACGTCCTCTTCCCCTATCAACTGACCTGGAGTTGTGGGACAGGGTTTCTTGCTGCCCTGCCAGTAGATGTATGGGATTGGTGCAGGGCCTTCTCTGTAGTGGTGCCCTGACTGTTTAAGGGCTCCTCAAGAAGGCCTGTTTATTGATCATTCGGCCTGATTTGCTTGCACAGAGCTTATGGGGAGTTTATATTAGGTCTCTTCCTTAGTGAGGCTACTGCTCATTGTCAAAGCACCTCCCTGCAGTTTTGTGAATAAAAAAATGATATATGTATTATAATAAATGAACATGCAGCAACCTATCTTTAAAAAATCCAGCAGCCTAAACAACAATAATGCCAGACCTTTTGGCACAGATGGATAATTTGAACATCCTTGTGTACTTCTAACCTTCACTGCCCCTGTGCATTGTCCAACTAAAGTGTGCCCTCCTTTTGCACATTGCTGATGGCATTTCTCTGCTGGCTTTGCATGAAATGGACTAGAACAGTCTCTCTCTCTCTCTCTCTCTCTCTCTCTCTCTCTCTCTCTCTCTCTCTCTCTCACACACACACACACACACACACACACACCCCACACCTGCTCTTCGAAGAAACATAAGACTGTCCAGTCTGTAGGGATGGATGAATCTGTCAATCTAGGTCTGCTCTTCCAATCATAAGTCCTCTTCTCCACATTTCCACATCAATTTGCATTTTAAAAAGTAATCTTCACGACTTTTAGTGTGACGTTCTCCTGATATATAATTTTTAAACGCAATTTTGCCCAAGAGGTGCATTTTTGCAAGCACTTTTCCCCAAGATAATTCACTTTTGTAGGATACTTTTCACCAACGTGTGTATTTTTATGTACATTCCCCCCAGCAAACACATTTTTGTCTACATTACATGGCTGAAGATCCTGCACTGCAAAATTCAGACAGGTGCAAATTTCAAAAGAGGGACGTGTTTCAGGCTGCACGTTGCTCCAGGAGGTGCGAATTAAATAAGTCCGCCTTTAAATGTGATTGGAGCTGCATTTATTTCCCATACTTACCATCCAGTCTCATAGTGAGGATCTGGTTGCAATGAATATCTAGAATGGCCTCTGCCACTCAAGCACATCCAGTGACATTTTCCACATCAAGGGGCAGTTATGGGTGAGGGTGAAAGTTCGGAAACAGCCCGCTGGTGTTATGTTCATGCATTCATGTGCAATGCCATGCCTGACTGCTCAGAAGTAAGTACCATTGGGTTTAAGGAGACTTAAAGGTATAGGGACCCCTGACCATTAGGTCCAGTCATGGACGACTCTGGGGTTGCGCTCATCTCGCTTTACTGGCCGAGGGAGCCGGCGTACAGCTTCGAGGTCATGTGGCCAGCATGACTAAGCCGCTTCTGGCGAACCAGAGCAGCGCACGGAAACGCCGTTTACCTTCCTGCTGCAGCGGTACCTATTTATCTACTTGCACTTTGACATGCTTTCGAACTGCTAGGTTGGCAGGAGCTGGGACTGAGCAATGGGAGCTCACCCCGTCGCGGGGATTCGAACCGCCGATCTTCTGATCTGCAAGCCCTAGGCTCTGTGGTTTAACCCACAGCGCCACCCGCGTCCGTTAAGGAGACTTACTCCAAGGTTAATGCAGCCTGTGTGTGGAATCAAGATGAAACTGGCTCTCCTAAGACTTCTATTGCATTCTGTCAGGGCACAGTGGCAAACTTACTAAATAAATATAAACATGGCCGTCCCCAACTCCCCTTCTCCCAAGGGAAAAAAGGGAGAGAGTTTTTACCAGCAGCACACCCTTCGAAAAAAAAATAACACCCAGGGACCTGTCCCTGGTTAAGGACACTTGGAAAGAGTGATTCAAATGTTTCCTTTGGCAATTAGGTCTGTGTTGTCAGATAATAGATTATTCTCGCTGTGTCTACAAGGATAGACTAGTTTGGAACGAGCACAGACAAGGCTGGGCACTAGAGCAGGCAGTGACTAACAAGCTTCTGAAATTTGTCATGTCAGGGAAGGAGGGGGAACTTAAACTAAGCTCTTGCTTTTGCCGAGGAAAGAAAACACCGGGCGTCTGCATGTGCGCGTGTGTGCGCGCTCACTAGCTGACAAGATATCGCTCTGTAGCGGCTGGTATTTGAGCTCACGGAGGCTCGGCGGTGTGCTGTCGGAGCCGGTCTCGGATACAGCTGTTGCTCTGGTGAGGCAAAAGGAAGCAAAAAAAAGCGAACTCGGAAATGCTGGCTCGGGTTTAATGCGTTCCCAGTAATTGCAGAGTCAAGAATAATCCATTCAAAAGCACTCAGGTAGGTGCTTGTATTGAGCTGTGTGAATTTTAATACATATAGAGAGAGATTGTGTATGAGTGAATGAGAGAGAGAGAGAGAGAGAGAGAGAGAGAGAGAGAGAGAGAGAGAGAGAATATAAATGATTACTAGGTAATGGATCATGGCAAGGGGTATGGGAGAGCAATAAATGATGCTATTGTTGATTTGATTGATAATAATTCTGAAAAGAGGACAGTTAGATTTATAAAGCTCAAAATGGCCTTTCTCGGGACCATTTCAGAATTATCCCTTTCAGATTTTTTATCTCTTAAAGTTGTCTAGAAAAATCTGCAAAAGTTTGTTACTTAAGTCCGTTTGTGGTTTGCTTCCGTGTGTGTGTGTGTGTGTGTGTGTGTGTGTGTGTGTGTGTTTAAATGACACCTGAAGAGGAAAGACTGGGGATGGCACAAGTGTTCAAAAACTCATGTGAATACTTTAACCAAAATGATGGGGAAACTGGATATGAATGAGAGAGAAGCCAAATAATCTATTTTCTCATATGCTTGGAGCTTCCTGTTTCACTGGAGTTTATTTGGGCAAAAAGAACTCAAATCCATTATAAAGATGTGGAGCAGTGGTTTTTGGCTTGAGCCCTGTCTGAGCAGTGGGGGAAATTAAATATGTAATCCTATATGCAAATAACTCAGGAATACTCCCCATTCAATGGAGATTACTTCTGAGTAGGGAGGCATAGGATCACCATTGGGATGAGAGTTTTTTCAACCTTTGTTTCTATGCTCCACTCTTTTTTTTATTCAAGGAATGTTATGAAAGGGGTTATTGCAATGGCATTCCCAATTAATTAATTTCATCAATTCCTCATCCATTCTATTAATGCCTCATTATTTCCTAATTCCACTGTATGGAAGTAGCAGTAGACTGTAAACCGGTCTCTTAACTGCTGGGTAGAAAAATACCTCCCAGCTCTGAGGGAAAATCACACACTGGGCACAATTTGCTCACCGTAAAATGCCTCCAAGTCCCATTGATGTCAGTGGGAAACTTAAGCTGTTGCTTAACTCACTCCCGTTTAAACCAATGGGACTCCAAATCATTTAGCTCTGGCTGGATCTTGCCCAGTGTGTATGCTTCCTAAAACAGAGACACAGACTTGAAGGTCACATCCTTGAAGTCCTTAAGAAAGTCGAGGGTGGGGGCTTGTTGTGGTTACTCTAATCAAGCCTTCTTTTAACTGTATCACATGGTTCCTCTGAGATTCCTCCTTGCACTGGAAACCAGTCTCCAAGGCAAAGTCTTATATGCAACCAATACACATTAAACCAGGTGGCGCTGTGGGTTAAACCACAGAGCCTAGGGCTTGCTGATCAGAAAGTCGGCGGTTTGAATCCCTGCGACGGGGTGAGCTCCCGTTGCTCGGTCCCAGCTCCTGCCCACCTAGCAGTTCGAAAGCACGTCAAAGTGCAAGTAGATAAATAGGAACCGCTCCGGCGGGAAGGTAAATGGCATTTTCGTGCGCTGCTCTGGTTCGCCAGAAGCGGCTTAGTCATGCTGGCCACATGACCTGGAAGCTGCACGCCGGCTCTCGGCCAATAAAGCGAGATGAGTGCCGCAACCCCAGAGTCGGACATGACTGGACCTAATGGTCAGGGGTCCCTTTACCTTTACACGTCTTCTGTGGCCATTTCTTAGAATTGTAGCCCCACTCTGTGCCACAATGATGTCAGGACAGGTGACGATTCCCTCTTACTCCACGCCAAGGGCTTTGTGCAATTGCTAGTGATGCCTCGAAAGGGTGTGTCTTTGCAGCCTGAAGTGGGGGCATTGAAGGTGAGGGTTCGAATCCCCTGGATTGCTGCCCTCTTAGGGCTTGGCTTCATTACCGTTTTTTCATAGCCTTTCCACGAGGAGGGGGGTCACAGCTCAGAGGTAAAGCCCATGCGCCGTCTGCTGCAGATCTTTGGTTCAATCCCACGCATCTCTACCCAAGTCCCTGGGAAGCCATATCGAACCAGAGGTTGCAGCAATATACCAAGTTAGCACAACCGATGGTTTGGCTCAGACAAAGGTGGTTTCATGGGCACTGTGTCCTTGAACCTCACAATTTCCCGCTTGTTTAAAGTGGGTAGAGCAGGCATCCCCAAACCCGGCCCTCCAGATGTTTTGGGACTACAACTCCCATCATCCCTAGCTAACAGGACCAGTGGTCAGGGATGATGGGAATTGTAGTCCCAAAACAGCTGGAGGGCTGAGTTTGGGGATGCCTGGGGTAGAGGCATTTATCCAGGTAAAGCCCCCCCCCCCCAAATGTGCACCATCTGTACTCATTTGTTCCTCCCTGACAAAGGCTACTCAGACGGTTACTCAGTCCACTTCTTTGGAGAAGCCCAGTGTGGCAAAGGGTCGAGAACATGGAGCGTTATGCAATTTCTATGCCACGCAGAACATTTCTATGCAACGCAGAGATGTAGAGATTGTAGGATTAAACCTCCAAGATAGCGTTTTGGGCTAGCTGATCACATCAGTTAAAAGGGTCTCTGGTTCCGGATCCATGCAGCACAGCCTATGTTTATTATAATTTTGCAGCCTTCTTTTTTTATTTTTAATACTCTGCTGAATCACAATGTGTGTCCGTTCACATTTTTGGAATGCCAATGATAAAAATGGCAAATAGTTGGGCAGAGATCCAGTCCCTGGAGAGAGAAAAAAAAGTTTGGACGAGCCCGAGAAATTGTGTCTCCTCGGAATAGGCAGAAATGCGGGGGTCCTATTCTGGTTTGCAAGACAACCTAAGCTATAATATGCACCCACATAATGGAAAACCAGCTTGTTGGGACCCCTTCCTGCTTGCAGCCCTCTCGATTCGAGGAGAACAAAGCAAAAACCAGACAAGCTAGCAGCACAGGGAGAGCAGAAACCTAGGTGGGCTTTCACAGCATGTATCTATACATTATTTGTTTATTCATCCAAAACATTTCCGTACCGCCCCGAAAGTAAAAAATCCTGGGGCGTTTTGCCATGACAATTCAAATAGCAAGATAAAAACAAGGAAAGGCAAGTGCCCAAATAACGAGGAAGAGCCGTAGCTAAGTGGAAGGCACCTTCATTGGATGCAGAAAGCTCCTGGTTCTATTCCATCTCCACTTACAGCTGCGTGAGTCATTGGAGAGCTGCTGCCTGCCCGTGTCGACAGTACTGAGCTGGATGGACCAATGGTGTCACTCAGTACGAGGCTGCTTCCTATGATTTTAATAAATCACCTCAGGTGGGAAATGGCTCAAAGGTTTTTTTAAAAAAAAATATATATATTGAAATGAATTTATCTCCGGTGCCTTTTGGAAGGATCAGATTTCATCCACATGTGTGTAGACACCACAGGGTCTTCTTTTACCCCAACAAGACAATGTAATTCTTTTATCCTCCAGAGGCTGCCATTTTATCCACATGTACCTTTAATGTACCACATGTTTTTAACGTTCTGTTGAAAGCTGCCCAGAGTGGCTGAGGAAACCCAGCCAAATGGGTGGAGTAGAAATAATAATAATAATAATAATAATAATAATAATAATAATAATAAAATAAAAATAAAAATAAAAATTAATAATAATAATAATAATAATAATAATAATACCTGGGAGGGAGTTTAGCTCCGTGACAAACATGGACTTATTCCTCAGTAGGCACATGAACACAAATGCACAGTTAGGGATTGTAATTAATACGTTTTCGAGACCTTGTGTCAATATTTTGCTCTTTCTTTTTTCAAAAAAAGGAAAGAGATACTAGACTTGGCTCTAGACTATGGACTGGCACATGCTAAAATCTGCCAGCCTCTTCAAAGTAGATCACCAGGACTCTTACCTCTCATTAGTTATTGGCCATCAGTTAAACACACAAACACACACACCACCAGCAACAAAAACAAACCAACCCTGCTATACATTTTGAACTGATTTGAAGTTCAAATTTGAGCTTAAAGCTTGAAACAGGAATTGAGGGGATGCTCATCAAATTTGCAGATGACACCAAACTGGGAGGGGTAGCTAATGCTGCAGAAGACAGAATCAGAATTCAATATGACTGGGCGCAAGCTAACAAAATGAATTTCAATAGGGACAAATGTAAGGTTCTACACTTAGGCAGGAAGAACCGGATGCACAAATATAGGATGGGGGGCACCTGGCTTACTAGCAGTACATGTGAAAAAGGATCTAGGCGTCTTGGACCATAAGCTTCACATGAGTCCACAGTGTGATGCAACAGCAAAACAAGCTAACGCTGTTTCCAGGCTGCAACAACAGAAGTCTAGTGTCTGATCAAGAAAGGTAATAGTACTGCTCTATTCTGCCTTGGTCAAAACACACCTGAAATACTGTGTCTAGTTCTGGGTGCTGCAGTTTAAGAAGGATGTTGACAAGCTGGAACGTGTGCAGAGGAGGACAACTAAGATGATAAAGGGTCTGGAAACCAAGCCTTATGAGGAACGGTTGAGGGAACTGGGTATGTTTAGCCTGGAAAAGAGGGGACTGAGATATGGTAGCCATCTTTAAATATGTAAACGGCTGTCACACGGAAGATGAAGCAAGTTCTGGCAGATAGGACCCAAATTAGTGGATTTAAGTTACAAGAAAAGAAATTCCAACTAAACATCAGGAAGAACTTTCTGACAATAAGAGCTGTTTGGCAGTGGAACAGATTCCCACGGGAGGCGGTGGACCCTCCTTCCTTGGAGGTTTTAAAGCAGAGGTGGAATGACCATCTGTCATGGATGCTTTAGCTGAGATTCCTGCATTGCAGGGGGTTGGACTAGATGACCCTTGGGGTCTCTTCCAGCTCTAAGATTCTATGATTCTATGAAGGTAAAATTATGCATGATGCTTCAAAGATTTGTGTCCCATCAATGCTGGAGTGGTGTGGGGTGGGTGTTTGAGGCAGCGTTGGGTTTGAATGAAGCTCAGTCACAAATCTCCCACTATGGCCTTGGGCAAGTCTGAACTTACTAGGGCTCTTCTAAGGGTTCTGTTTTGCTGCTTTAAGCCAAGCAGGGAGCTACTGCGTCGCCAGTGGTGTGCACCAGGCCTCTGACAGGATGCTGGGTCATACAGTGACGGAGTGAATGGGATCCCGTGAGATTTCGGGACCTTGCAGGATTTGCATTTACAGTATCTCTTTTGGACAGAACTGCCAAATATTCTTTTCCTCTTCCAGCTTCTCCCCCATTTGGGTTCCTGTCAAGATTTTGAACACTTGGCCATCTATTTTTGATAAATTTGTTTTCTTATTAAAATATCTTCGTGCTCAGCACCCAGCATGTGAACAGCATTCTAGACCAGGGTTTCCCAAACAATAATTTAAAAATGCAATATTGCAAGCAGTTACAAACAGGCTTATCAGTTGTGGCTCTGTTCCTGTTAGCTTGGCAGCACAGAGTTCACTGTTGGAGGGAGTGATATCAGGACACAGCTGTCCCACGGAGCTCTCCAAAGTATTGATTCTTACTGTGCTCCTGAAACTGACTCTCTGTTCTCAGAGAGCCTAATCCCACTGCTTTATGCTGTTCACTCCTGACCCCCCCCCCCGATCTAGGGGTTTTAGTGAACCATAAGCTTAACATGAGTCAACCATGTGATGCAGCAGCAAAAGAAGCTAACACTCTTCCAGGCTGCATCAACAGAAGTCTAGTGTCTGATCAAGAGAGGTAATACCCAGTAGTACCGCTCTATTCTGCCTTGGTCAGAACACACTTGAAATACTGTACTGTGTCTAGTTCTGGATGCCACAGTTTAGAAAGGATGTTGACAAGCTGGAACGTGTGCAGAGGAGGGCAACCAAGATGATCAAGGTTCTGGAAACCAAGCCTTATGAGGGATGGTTGAGGGAATTGGGTATGTTTAGCCTGGAAAAGAGGGGACTGAGATGAGATATGGTAGCCATCTTCAAATATCTTAAGGGCTGTCACATGGAAGATGGAGCAAGCTCGTTTTCTCCTGCTCTGACAGGTAGGACCCAAATTAGTGGATTTAAGTTACAAGAAAAGAGATTCCAACTAAACATCAGGAAGAACTTTCTGAGGGGAAGAGCTGTTTGGCAGTGGAACAGATTCCCAAGGGAGGTGGTGGACTCTCCTTCTTTGGAGGCTTTCAAGCAGAGGTTGGATGGTCATCTGTCATGGATGCTTTATCTAAGATTCCTGCATTGCAGGGGGTTGGACTAGATGACCCTCAGATAAGATAAGATAAGATAAGGTAAGGTAATTTATTGTCATTGCACAAGTACAAGCACAACACTATACAAGTGCAACGAAATTGCATGCCCCCGTAAAAACAGAAAGAAAGAAAAAACAAAACAAAAAGCAGCACAAAACACACACACCAAAGAAAGCCACACATACACACACATACACCCATCACAGCTCTCCAAGGTCATATTATCTGGTTACAGCGTTTAAGATGGTTATAGCTCTTGGGTAGAAACTGTTCTTCAATCTATTTGTTCTTGATCTAATTGTTCTATATCTTCTACCCGAAGGCAGTGGTGCAAAGGGGCTATGTCCTGGATGAGATGGATCCTTTAAAATATTGTTAACCTTTTTAAGGCAACAGGAACTGTATAGTTCTTCCAGAGATGGGAGAGGATGACCAATAATATTTTGGGCTGTGGTTATGACTTTTTGAAGTATCTTCTTCTCCCTGGCTGTGCAACTAGAGAACCAAGCACAAATACAATATGTAAGAATGCTCTCTATGGAGCCTTGGTAGAAGGACACCAGCAGTCTCTCACTCAGGTTGTTCTTCTTTAAAAGTCTGAGGAAATAAATTCTCTGCTGGGCCTTCTTCTGTTTGCCCTGTATGCAAACTGGTAGTTGTCAAAGGTCGATGGAAGACAGGAAATAATGTGACTACGTACCAGTTTCTCAAAACACTTAATGATGATAGGAGTCAGTGCAACTGGTCTGTAGTCATTTAAACTGCTAATTGTGGGTTTTTTAGGCAGGGGAACAATAGTTGATGACTTCAGGCAGGGTGGGACAATAGAGTGGTGTAGAGACTTGTTGAAGATCTTAGTGAAGACCCTCGCCAGCTGATCCACACAGCCCCTCAACACCCTTCCCGTGATACCGTCAGGTCCAGCAGCCTTCCTCGGATTCACCATCCTCAATACCTGTCTCACCTCATGCTCCTTTACAGTGAATGAGGGGTCGTTATGGGCTGGTGGCTGTAATACAGCCGTCTCCGGTGGCCCCCCCTCAGGGTCCCTTCCAACTCTACAATTCTATGATTCTATGATTCCTTGTCATAAAAAGACAGGTTTTCTGAGGAAGCACTAGAGCTTCAAAATCAACTTAAATTGCACCAAATGACTCTGCTGGCATGCCATTGAATCCCACCTGTAAATAATGGCAGCCTGGACTCCACCTAGAGCCAAGAGGAAAGACCAGATATAAAAACAGCAGGCACTTTGGCCACATGTGCACATAATGGTAGAAGCCAGACTTTCTAGCTTATTGTGATATATTGTGAAAGACAGGTGTGCTGGTATGTGCTGCCTCATTACTCCTTCCCCAGAGGAAGTGGAATAAACAAACCAGAAAACTATGGTTTGCTGTTATGGCTGAAACAGGTCATGGCTTGTTGCTCCCTATTGCTAGCCAACCTTAAGCCGTAGTTGTTGGTGGCTAGGGAATATGCCTTGTTTCGGATAATCACTTAGACTTTAAAAGAAAAGGTGTTTATTTTTTCAATTGAAGGGATGGCTAAGATCAACAAGAACCCCATGTAAAACATAGTCCTTCAGATGTTGCTGGACTTCAACATCCATCAACTCCCTGCCAGTATGGCCAATGGTCAAGGAGGATGGGAGCTATAGTCCAACAACATCTGGAGAGCCACAAATTCCAAATCCTTGTATTAAACGAGGAATACATGAGAACTGCTGGTGCATTCAGATAGATCAGACTGTTCCCAGTCCAACGCTGAAGCATGGTTATTTTTCTGGGTTTAAATCTAAGTCAATTTCCATTTTTTTGCACATGACCTGCCTAGACAACTGCATTGCAAAATTCAGGGAGATGAGAAGTTTGAAAGATGGCTGTGTTTCAGTTAATTTGCTGCATTAGAAAATGTGGATTAGGTAGGTTCACCTTTATATATGAACTGAATCCAATTCTACCCCATCCTCATTTACATCCAGGGGGTTTAAGGCACTGCTTGTATGTTTATTTTACAAATTTGCACCCCGCCTTTCTAGACACAAGCCAGCTCAAGGCAGCTTACAACGATCTAAATACAATGACGGTTTATACAGATTTCCAGCTAGTCTTCCACCCAGGCACTCAGCAGGTTGAGATCATCTGAGCTTCACCAAGCTTGCTGCCTTGTCCTGGGATAGCTCAGTCAGTAGAGCACGAGACTCTTAATCTCAGGGTCATGAGTTTGAGTCCCACATTGGGCAAAAGATTCCTGCCTTGCAGGGGGTTGGACTAGATGACCCTTGGGGTCCATTCCAGCTCTACAATTCTATGATTCTGTGTGCCTTCCAGCCAGCTGAAGTCGGATATCTCCTCCTATGACCCATCTTAAAAAAGAAGTCAGAAATAGTATTTTAATTTATCTTCCATAGTGGAACACTCCTAAAAGTCTAGCCACTTTGTGGCTTCAGCATCAAAAATATTTTGCTCCCCCCGCCAGCACCATCCTAACTTTGCTTAAAATCCAGCCTGATTAAGAGTTCTGGGGGTTTCAGAAGCTCTGTTCTCTGAAGTTGCAGTTGGTCCTAATAAAAATATTGTGGATTGTGGGTCATCGTCCCCCTTGGAATATAAGAGACGAGTGGGGGGGGGGGGAAGAGGGGAAAGGAGAAGAAATTAGAAAGCCTTTCTGATTAAAGGAGACTGTGGGAGCAAATATCAGTAGCAGGAAATATTTTGTCTCCTGGTGCTTAGAAACAGCCTATCTTGGCTGACATCTTCCTGTTGGCAAGGACTCATGCTGAGACTGCCGGCCTTGAAACCACCTCAGCTTTGAAGAGTTCCCGGCCTACCCAGCATCTGTGGGACGTTATTCCAGCTCCTGAGGAAGGCCGGTATTACAACCGATTGAAATAAACCCCTGCATAAAGATGTGCTTTTCTGAAACGAATGGCTAATTTTGTTCTTCAGCAGATAACACCGTCCCCCACAAAAACCAATAAAAGTGCATGGATTCCTTTATATTGACACAACTCTTGGGTTTAAAGTTGTGCAAATATGACTCACAGGCTGGATTTAATAGATTTGTCTCTTCAGGAGGAATTGAAGCCCAAAATTTGGACATCAAATATACGATAAGGATATACTTGCGCAGGGAACTGTTGGGTGTGGTTCAAATAAACACACTGTGTGCAGGTCGCAGTGACCATCGGTATTTGCAGAAGCAGGGGGCCAATGTCTAAAACCAATTCCTCTATAACATGGGCCAAGTTTTGATTTTTTTACCTACATATTCTTTTTTTAATCAGTTTAACAGACTAGGCCTTGAAAATTTACCATCTACTGTAATTAAGCAATGTAAGTATATCAAGCAACAGGGGTTGGGTGGGGCAGCCCAGAAAGGTTAATAGGAATTAAATTGAATACTTTGGCTGGTAAAAAATATATAACAGTGAACATATCATGTGAAGTGGTGTTGTATCGTTTTGTGACATGGTTTGGATTCTTGGATTATTGCATGTGGGGTTTGCGTCGGTGTGCTCACTGTCTGTGGTGGACATACAGATAGAGTTTTGTTCTTGTCCAAGGGCTTCAAAAATCAAGAAGAGATGAGGCCGGCCGAGTTCTGCTTCTTGCAACAACAACAAAGCCTAGGAGATTGGTCTAATTCCTTTGAGAGCTGAGATGTATCACTTTGACTTCCGGAACGAGGCTGGCGATCCTGCCAGGAAACTGGCGTTCTTGCTTAGGGAGTCAAATAGATGTGAACCATAGAATTGTAGAGCTGGAAGGGGCCCTGAACGGGAGTGCCAACTTGACCCCGCAACCGTGTCTGCCCGGGGGCCATGAGTGCCATGTAGCATACATGGCCCTGACACTGAAATTTGTGGGTGCCCAGCGCCTTCGTGGGGAATTTTGTGGGTGCTAGGGCACCCAGGGCCCCAGGGAGTTGGCACCTATGTCCGTGAGAGTCAACTAGTCCAACAACCCTGCAATGTAGGGATCTTTTCCCCAAAGTGGGGCGTGAATCCATGACACCGAGATTAAGAGTCTTGAAAGGGCTACAATTTCACAGACCAGAACTAGGCGTCTTCTGCAGATCAGTCAGTCCCCAAATGCCTGGGAGAACAAAAAATGTATCTGCCTGGCACTGAAAAGCTATCTATATTGGTGCCAGGTGGGCTTCCCTTAGGACAGGGGTAGGCAACCTAAGGCCCGTGGGCCGGATGCGGCCCAATCACCTTCTCAATCCAGCTTGCTGACAGTCCGGGAATCAGCGTGTTTTTAAATGAGTAGAATGTGCCCTTTTATTTAAAACTAGCTGGCCCGGCCACGCGTAGCTGTGGGTTATTTTGTGAAATTGGATAAGTTAGAGTAAGTGCATGGATACTCAAAGGTGGAGTAAGTTCATGTTGCATGTAAGTATGTTGTATGTTGTTGCATTTCTTCTTTGTTGTTGTAGATGGATTAGTAGGAGGGTGATACTGTTGTTGTAGGTGGATTTGTTTGGCGGTTGCAGTTTGAATGAGGTTGTTTTTTCATTCAAGTTCAGCTTATCCCGATGAACTTCCGCTTGGCTGCTTTCAGTCTCTCCCCCCCCCCCCCCGTTTTCGCCTGGCTTCCTACAGGTTATCCCGATGAACTTCTATAGGTTTGTGCAGTGCTTTTTTCTTGGGGGGGGGGAACGCAGGGGTACGCATACCCCTAAACATTTTGGGAATCTTTGTACTTTTGTCCATTTACAGTGGTACCTCCGGTTGCGGACAGGATCTGTTCTGGAGGTACTTGTTCTGTACATGCATGCGGCGCGGTAGAGCGCTTCTGCGCATGCACGCAGCGTAAACCGGAAAAATACTTCTGGGTTTCGCGCGTGCGTATCCCGAAGGATATGTAACCAGAGGTGCGCGTAAGTAGAGGCACCACTGTACTCTATTTCAGTGTTTCCCAACCAGTGTGCCTCCAGATGTTTTGGGACTACAATTCCCATCATCCCTGACCACTGGTATTGCTAGCGAGGGATGATGGGAGTTGTAGTCCCAAAACATCTGGAGGCACACTGGTTGGGAAACACTGCTCTATTTATTTTTACGAATTCGAACTATAAAATTGTTATTTTCTTGAGTCAAAATCAGAGTACCCCTAAACATTTTTTTTTAAAAAGCACTGGGTTTGTGTGTATGTTGTGTTTTCAGATGTTTACACCAGCTATAAAGACTCCCTGTGTATAGCAAAGTAGCAGAACAGGAAGAGAGATAAACGAAGCCTCTATTTTGGATGTGCAAGTTATTACATCCTGGTGTTTTTTTGCTTTTTGTTTGGGAGACATCCAAAAATATGGCATCTCCCCACATGAATGATAGGTACTGTACTTATTCGGCGTACTTTGTCATAAGCAACATTTCTCTGTTGAAAATAGGGACATCCCATTCCATAATGATAATTTTACTATTTAAGCCCCACACCTCTTACTGGGTTGCCCCAGCCACTCTGAGCAGCTTCCAACATACATAAAAATATAATAAAAACATTAAACATTAAAAAAATCACTTCCCTATACAGGATTGCCTTCAGATGGCTCGGGGGTCAGATAACTCCCTACCCTCCAACATTTTTCTAAGGAAAATAGGGACATCCTAAGGAAAAGTGGGGACCCAGGTGGCGCTGTGGGTTAAACCACAGAGCCTAGGGCTTGCTGATCAGAAGGTCGGTGGTTCGAATCCCCGCGACGGGGTAAGCTCCTGTTGCTTGGTCCCTGCTCCTGCCTACCTAGCAGTTTGAAAGCACATCAAAGTGCAAGTAGATAAATAGGAACTGCTACGGCAGGAAGGTAAATGCCATTTCCGTGCTCTGCTCTGGTTTGCCAGAAGCGGCTTAGTCATGCTGCCCACATGACCTGGAAGCTGTACGCCGGCTCCCTCGGGCAGTAAAGCGAGATGAGTACCGCAACCCCAGAGTCGTCCACGATTGGACCTAATGGTCAGGGGTCCCTTTACCTTTACCTTAAGGGAAAGTGGGACATTTCAGGATCAAATCAGAAACTGGGACTGCTTTTCTCAGGGCTGTCCCTGGAAAATAGGGAAACTTGGAGGGACTGCTATATAGATCTGAGCTAGACTGACCAGAAGTGATCTCTCTCTTTCTCTTTCTCTTTCTCTTTCTCTTTCTCTTTCTCTTTCTCTTTCTCTTTCTCTCTCTCTCTCCCTCCCTCCCTCCCTCCCCCCCTCTCTCTCCAGTCCTCCTGCAGTCTCAAAGCTTCAGACTGCACGGCATATTCTGTGTTTGCTCTCTGGTTTATTAACGCTAATTGAAGCTTCACAAATTTGCATGCTGAAATTATCTTGGCTTCGCTAGGTATTTGTTGAATGGATTTCAATGCGACAATCAGAGGTTCCCTTGAATAGATGTTGTTACAAGGCTCTAGCACCTATGATTGCTATGATTAAAGGAGAGTTAAGAAGAAAAAGAGCCCATTTCTCCCTTCAGTGCTGTTGCAGTCTGTTTGCTTTCTCAAGGCTTTCTTCAGCTGCTTTCTGAGCAGCTATATCTGAAGATGTACAGTGGTAAAAGTAAGCAACTACTGTATCTTCATGTATGGAGTGCCTGCACAAGTTGTTGCTGAAATATTGCCACTGTGAACTATGAAAGCTTTTCAAAATAAATAAATAAATAAATAATTTTTGTTTCTGAAAAGGGAAATGATGCTGGATCTCAGGCCTACATAGGATAGCCAGGTGCATGTGGGGAGTCTGAAAGGGGTGTTTTATTTGATTCCTTTAGACTTTTGAAGCCTTCACATATTAAGTGGGGGGAGGGGCAGAATCTGTATAGTTTTTCAAAGTCTTGAATCCAGGGCTGGCCCACTCAGGTGGCGAGGGGAGGAAACTGCCTCAGGCGGCAGGATCCACAGGGGCAGCAGGTGCGGCCTCCAAGCAGGGCCGGATTTAGGTATGATGAGGCCCTCGGCTACTGAAGGTAATGGGTTATATAATATATATATATATATATATATATATATTGTTCATAGGTGTTCCAGGCAGAACAGGGCCGCATGTCTGGGGCAGCGCAGGAAGACAGGCCTGTCTCCATTTTGACTCCCAAACTGACAAACTGTTTCTCTGCAAGGAAGGAGGGGGGATTGTCTCAGGAAAATAAAGTGATAATCCTGGCTTCCTGATACCTGAGTGCCAGACAAAAGGGTGTGATTAACTTGGCTGGGAAACAGGGAAATGTAAATATCTCTTGTATTTTACTTGATGGGTTTTTGGTGGAGGGCAAGAGGAGGCGTGGGGAGGGTCAAGGATGCTCAGATTACTGCTACCACACCTCCCCTTTCATGATGTAACTGTGATGTATCTGGGAGGGGGTCCTGGGTTACACCCCTTTTTGTGATGTACCCTGTTTCCCCTTTTTTAATACGTAGTCATAAAGTAAGCCATGGCAGGGTTTTTTTACCTTTGTGAGAAGTAAGACATACCCCAAAAGTAAGCCATGGTGCCGCCATTGTTCCTGTCGCCTCCTCAGCCCCTCCTGCATGCGCAGTGAGAGGCACGGGGGGGGGGGGAAATGCGCCTCTTGTGGAGTTCTGCCCCGCCTGCTTAGCGCACAGGGAGAGGCGCAGGAGGGGGGGGAAGACACCTCTTCCTGCCCCGCCTGTTCCCCGTGCGCAGGGAGCCAGCGAACCAGCGAGAGGCGCTGGGAGAAAACGCACCACTTGCGGAGTTCTGCCCCGCCTGCTCAGCGCACAGGGGGAGGCTGTACCGTACCATACTGATGTAATAAAAATAAGACATCCCCCCGAAAATAAGCCACCCTGTGTTTTTTTGAGGGAAAAAAATTATAAGACGGTGTCTTAAAAAGGGGGAAAGACGGTATGTATGATGTATAGGGGGGTGGTCTTGAGCAGGAGGGGGGGAATTTCAAAAGTCTATATAGGAGCTGGCACACCATTGTTCTGGGTTCCTCCTCCCTCCTCCATTTGGGGAGTGAGGGCCCTGTTGCAACAGATATAATAAAACTTTGCTTCTCAATTTTTCTCTGGTTGGCCTCTGTAAATTTACTCCTACCGATGGAGAACCTGGGAAGGCTCTTGTGTACCCTATAAGGGAATAAGAGCAGATTTCTCCAGGATTTCCCCTCAACCATCAATTTACCATTTGTTTGTTTGTACGTACGTGCATTTCTCCTTCGGCTTGGTTAGTTTAATCTTTTATCTGTGTACCTATTTGACCGTGGCATCTGAATCAGTCGTTGTACTTGATTGGAGAAATAATTGGCAAATTGTTCAGTGGGAGCGGGAACGAAATAAAGATCGTTCAAACGCAGAGCAGCTCAGCACAAACAGCTAGAAGACTAAATTTGGAGATATTGGTGGTGTGGTCATTTTTATAACTTCAGACATCCAAGCCGTACTTCGGTTGTTTTTGATTTGTGGAAGCAGAAAGCTACTCACTGAATAACAGTAGTAAATATATTTATTATTGGAAATACCTGAAGGCAGCCCTGTTTAGGGAAGTTTTTAATCTGTAATATGTTAATGTATTGTTTTGTTTTGTTTTTAATATTGCTGGAAGCCGCCCAGAGTGGCTGGGGAGACCCGGCCAGATGGGCGGGGTACAAATAATAAATTATTATTATTATTATTATTATTATTATAGTTCACACTACATTCTGCAAACACCTGCTTTTAAGAATTGTGTTTCCTAAGGACAAGTTATTTCTAATAATGATTGGAAATATTCCGTTTCTTTTAAATACACACACATACATACTCCTTTAATCGTGCCAAGGGCTGCAAATATAAATTAGTTACATGTACCAGGTCAAACCTTTCGGCGGATTGAAAAGGTGTTCAGAATAATTTTTATTATTATTCCTTGCAAATATGTAGAAAACCTGCAGGTAGCAAGCACCTGGCACCATCATTACACGTCATTAGGTGGCGGGCGAAAACCTTCCTCTTTACCCAGGCCTTCAATCATTAATCTATGGCCTTTTAAAAATGGCGAAATGTTATTCTTACCTCTCTCCCCCCCCCCCCCCCGGTTGCTTTAATAAATCAGCACTGGTGAAATGTTTGGTAGTTCAGATGATGAACCACCACTCTAAATCTCAGAGGCTCCCAAATAAGTTGACAGGAGCAAGTGAGAATCTGAGTAGTCACATTGCTGTCAGCCTTGCAAGATGGCTCAGGCAAAGCCTCAGTACACAACCTTGTGTTTTCAGGGACTGCTTGTGCCTTTGACAACGGTACATTCTTCGGAATCGGAACAAAATGCTCCGTGCAGGATCTACAGGGCAGAATGCAACCTTGGCATCTCTGGCAGATGAGTGCCTAGATTAAGCTAAAACGCTTCTTTACCATCATAAATGTTATCCTAATGTTTAGCCAAAATCTGCTCACCTGATATTTCCACCTGCTGGTTCGAGTCCAGCCCTCTAGAGCAGTGTTTCCCAACCAGTGTGCCTCCAGATGTTTTGGGACTACAATTCCCATCATCCCTGACCACTGGTATTGCTAGCGAGGGATGATGGGAGTTGTAGTCCCAAAACATCTGGAGGCACACTGGTTGGGAAACACTGCTCTAGAGCAGCAGAGATATTTCCTTACAATTCAGAAACTGGTAATCTAAGGACTTGTCTTAAAGTCATTTGACCCAGGCAGGTCCTAAAGACTCAGGGATTGTTGATGGAGTTGGATATGTTCAGCCAGGGGAAGAGAAGATTTAGAGGTGGTAATATAGCCAGAGGTAATACTATAGGGTCACATTATTTCAAGAAGTATAAATCAGGACACAAAAAAAGTTGTTGAGCTTTTTTTGGTAAAAGCAAGTTGCTTTGAGGAAAGTTTGCTTTTTGAGGGGCAAGTTTCAAAAGCCCAGACATTTTGCCGATTTCCCCAAATTCCCCCTACAATATGGCAGGACACAAAATAATGGATTAAAATTTCAAGAAAGGAGATTCCGACTAAACGTTAGGAAGAACTTTCTGACAGTGAGAGCAGTTGGACAGTGGAATGGACTACTTCTGGAGGTTGTGGACTCTCCTTCCTTGGAGGTTTCTAAGCAGAGGTTGGATGTTTACCTGTCATGGATGCTTTAGCTGTGATTCCTGCATTGCAGGGGGTTGGACTAGATGGCCCCTGGGGTCCCTTCCAACTCTATAAAAGTCTAAACAAAATAAAAAAAAATCCCTTCCAGTAGCACCGTAGTAACTAGATCTATAAAAGTCTGTTATTCTAAATTTATCTTAGATGTTCTGGTGAATGACGTTGTTTCAAGTTGTTTCTCATTCTTCTAGTCCATCTGTGGACCAAGAATCATAATAATATAGGTTGCCAGGTCCTTTTGTACAACAAAGCTCTGGTTCTTCCTCTGGCTTAAGGACTGCGATGACTAATTTTACCGTAATCGATGTTATTGAGATTCTGTGCCTGCAAAGTAATTCCTCTGGCAGTGAGGGTCAAAGTTATTATGTGAGCATTGTGAGCGCTTTCGTTGGGTCAAAGAGAACAAAGTCTAAATTTAGCCCTGTGTGTTTGTTGTGGGTCATTTGAATGTGTTGTTTTTAATGGAATTAATGGAAAATACATGTAGGAAGAAGATAAACAGCCAAAGATACCCACAGGCTTAAAGACATTTTGTGATGTTATATCTCCGGCAATTAAGTTTTAAAAATAAAGCAAGCAAGCAAGCAGAGAACAACCCAAGGTTCAGAGCACAAGATGGGGAGTCTGTGACCCCTCCAAGTTGTCGTTGAACTCCAACTCCCATCATCCCCAGTCAACATGGCTAATGGTCAAGCAAAAACATCTGAAGGGTGACAGGTCCCCCATCCCTGATCTAGATACTGGCAAATCCATCCAAGAAAAGTGGAATAATCTGTTGTTATCACACATGATCAGGTCATGTGTCTCTGTAGACATCTTGGACAGGATTCAACCAATGAGTTCCATCAGCAGAAGTTTGTGCAAGGACTTCTGCTTGCACAATGGAGGTTGCCCTCCTTTCCGCCTGTTTCAGCACCAGAGTCATGCAGCAAGAGAGGAGACCAAATGCCTATAATTCATAACGTTTCTGTTTTCCAGATTAACTATTTGAGGATGACTGCTTGAAGAGGAGGCACTTGGCTCCAGCATGTCCCTCTGTGCATCATCTCACAAGGAATTTTCTCAGCTGCCACCAGTCCAAGATCTCGGATGTACCAAAGCAGAAGTGAAAAGCTCCCTCTCCGAGCTGGTCTCTCCTGTCCCTTTCAGCTGCAGCCAGTCTGCTTTGAGCGTAGAGCACAGCCCCATTTACATCCCATCCTCTTATATGGAAAACAGGCATGAGTATCCGGCCATGACCTTCTACACCCCCGCTATGATGAACTACAGCATTCCAAGCACTTTCGGCGACTCGGAAAGCGCCTCTCTCAGACAGTCGGCCAGCCCAAGCATGCTATGGTCTGGTTCTGACCACATCTCTCCTTTGACTTTACACTGCCAGTCGTCCGTTTTATATGCAGAGCAACCAAAAAGCCCGTGGTGCGAAGCGAGACCCGGGGATCATGTCCTTCCTATGCACAGGTAACAAATGCTTATCTATCTGTCTTTCATCAGTTCCAGCAGTGTTGTTTCTCCAAATCATAGGCTTTGTGGGGAGATTGCTGTAGCGTGAACAACTTTGGAACTCCCTGCTGATTGACACCAGACAGGTATTTTCATGGTACTCTTTTTGGAGCCTGCTAAGAATGTTTTTCTTTAGGCAAGTCTACCCATATTTGAGTATTTTACATAGTTGTTTTTAACTGTTTCTTTTTCTGATAATTCCATTATTTTATTCTTTTTGTAAACCACTGTTTGTTTGCTTTTTTATATATACAAAAACAGTAACAACAAACAAACATTATATGTGGCTTTCTTGCTATCATGGCAAGTCGGGCTCGTGACAAGAGATTTTGGCCGATCTCCTTCCTCCCTTCTTTTCTGAGAATCGGTTTTAAAGAGTCATTTCTTGTCTTCACAATGATCTGCCTTTGCAGACACCCCCTCTTTTGCAGTTGTGCTTCTCCTCCCGTTCCTTTTTTTTTTTGTGTGGCGGTGTCTTAATGGTGTGTTCATGCCATTAATTTATTGCCATGGAAACAATGATTGTGGTATTGAGCATTTGTGAATTATAACTTAAATGAAAGTTCAAAGATGGGAAGAGTATGAACTCCATAGAGCCAATCCCTCCCCTTCCTTGATTAAATGAGCACAGGCCATTATTATTATTATTTTAATGAAAGGGTTTTGTTTTTAAATACGATGTACAAAACTTTGCTTGAGTTAGAAAGGAACCTCTTTGAAGCCCAGAGGCACTTGCCACAATTCAGAGCCCCACACGTGCAGTGAAGCATGCATGGAGCATCTATGCTTGCAGAAGCTCCTTCATTGAGAGCAGTACAAGTGAAAAGGATCTAGGAGTCTTGGTAGACCACAAACTTGGCATGAGTCAACAGTGTGATGCAGCAGCTAAAAAAGCCAATGCAATTCTGGGCTGCATCAATAGGAGTATAGCATCTAGATCAAGGGAAGTAATAGTACCACTGTATTCCGCTCTGGTCAGACCTCACCTGGAATACTGTGTCCAGTTCTGGGCACCACAGTTCAAGAAGGATACTGACAAGCTGGGACGTGTCCAGAAGAGGGCAACCAAAATGGTCAAAGGCTTAGAAACGATGCCTTATGAGGAACGGCTTAGGGAGCTGGGTATGTTTAGCCTGGAGAAGAGAAGGTTAAGGGGTGATATGATAGCCATGTTCAAATATATAAAAGGATGTCATATAGAGGAGGGAGAAAGGTTGTTTTCTGCTGCTCCTGAGAAGAGGACACGGAGCAATGGATCCAAACTACAAGAAAGAAGATTCCACCTAAACATTAGAAAGAACTTCCTGACAGTAAGAGCTGTTCAACAGTGGAATTTGCTGCCAAGGAGTGTGGAGTCTCCTTCTTTGGAGGTCTTTAAGCAGAGGCTTGACAGCCACCTGTCAGGAATGCTTTGATGGTGTTTCCTGCTTGGCAGGGGGTTGGACTGGATGGCCCTTGTGGTCTCTTCCAACTCTATGATTCTATGATTCATTTCAGTGGTGGAGATTCTTTCAAACAGACACATCTCTTTGGATTTGTTGAGCAACGCCAGCTATTATAGGGTTGCCATATTTCAAAAAGTAAAAACCAGGACACTCCGGAAGTTGTTGAGCTCCTAGCACAGGGGTAGGCAACCTAAGGCCCGGGGGCTGGATCCGGCCCAATCGCCTTATAAATCCGGCCCACGAACAGTCCGGGAATCAGCGTGTTTTTACATGAATAGAATGTGTCCTTTTATTTAAAATGCATCTCTGGGTTATTTGTGGGGCATAGGAATTCGTTCACCCCCCCAAAAAAAATAGTCCGGCCCACCACATGGTCTGAGGGACGGTGGACTGGGCTACGGCCAAAAAAGGTTGCTGACCCCTGTATCTAGCATAACCCCTCCAATTTTATTTTTTTACAAAAACACCAAAAAAACCACCAACCCGTGAATTTTCGATTGACTTGACTAACATCTAGGACAAAGTGCCACCTTTTGGAAATTCACCCCAGATGTCAATTCCGCCTTTGAAATCCCAGTAATGTCCTGGAAAATCAGGATGTATAGCAACATTAAGTTATTGAAGAAATGTTATCAAGCCCCCCCCCTTCTCCCTTCCCCTCCCCAACACAAAAATCAAACATAAACGTTTTTCGTTGAAAACTGTCAGTTTGGCTCAGCTGAGGTAAAAAAAAAAGCCATTATTTTTACACATCCTCAGGTAAGCAGAAAGGGAAATGACTAGGGCATGGGTAGGCAAACTAAGGCCCGGGGGCCGGATCCGGCCCAATCACCTTCTCAATCTGGCCCGCGGACGGTCCAGGTATTAGCGTGTTTTTACATGAGTAGAATGTGTGCTTTTATTTAAAATGCATCTCTGGGTTATTTGAGGGGCCTGCCTGGTGTTTTTACATAAGTATAATGTGTGCTTTTATTTAAAATGCATCTCTGGGTTATTTGTGGGGCATAGGAATTTGTTCATTCCCCCCCCAAAAAAAAAAATTTAGTCCAGCCCCCCCACAAGGTCTGAGGGACAGTGGACCGGCCCCCTGCTGAAAAAGTTTGCTGACCCCTGGACTAGGGCCTTGGAATAAGGAGCAAACGGTGGGAATATATAGGCTATGGACTTCAAACATATTTTTGTGTGTGGTAATTTAATATAAATTACCACAGCGACAATTTTATTATTTGCACCCCATCCATCAGACTCTGGGCGGCTTCCAGCATATACAAAAACGTAACAAAACATTAAATGTTAAAAAAAACTTCCCTATACAAGGGTCCTTCGTACAGCATTGTAAAGGCAGCCAGATTTATGGAGGAACATAGAAATACCGCCACCCCATCCAACCCATCTCCCCATCCTACCCACACCTCTTCCCCTTCTCTCTCTATTGTCTCAACAAACGAAACTGATGTATAAAAATGTTACATGGAAAGAACAAGAAAGAGACAATGCATATACCTTTGTAAATCGAGAAAATCCTTAATAAAAAAAAAGAAAAAGAAAAGAAAAGGAAAAAAAAGAAGGGATGTTGTGCCTCTCATATTGACCCATGTGTCTAGAGCGAAGTTTATTTAACTTTATTAACTCCCTGCTACTAAGCATGTTGACTTATAAGTAACAACAATGATTACAATAACAATAACACTTCTTGTGCATGCACATGAAAGCTCACACCAATTACAAACTTACCGGTAGTTGGTCTCTAAGGTGCTACTGGAAGGAATTTATTTTATTTTTTATTTTGTTTCGACTACAGCAGACCAACACGGCTACCTACCTGTAACTTTTTCCATTCTTCTAGATTATGATATTATCTGATTTTAGTATTTAAAATAAAAGATATGTACTGCAAAACAACAACAAAAACAAAACAAAACAAAAAAACCGCCAGAGGTTTTGAGGTAAAAAAACAAACCCACCCAAAAGTTTTGAGGACCGCCACAAAAGTTATGAGGTAAATGTGCGCGTTCCACTTCACTGTTTCCTAACGGCTCTTCTCCTGTTCCCCTAGAGAAACGCTGAAAAGAAAAGCCAACAGCAGCGACTGTACCAGCCCCTCCACAAACAGCCCCGTCTCGAAAAGGGACGCCCATTTCTGTGCCGTGTGCAGCGATTATGCCTCAGGATATCACTATGGCGTTTGGTCATGTGAGGGCTGCAAAGCGTTCTTCAAAAGAAGCATTCAAGGTAGGGGGAATGGCAGGTTTTCCCGGGAAAGGAAATTCTCTGGGGATGCAAATGTTTCTGCAAAAACGTGTGAGTGTGTTGCTACTTTCACAGATAAAAATGCTTGAATACATGGAACTTGCATATATGACGGAAAAGATCGGAGATTGTTCAACCCAAAAGTTCAGGAGGGAATGGGAAATGTATAGACAATATTTTTAAAAGAACAAATAAAAACTTTAGAATGCTTCGAATAACTCTTGGAATTGATTAAGGTATAAAGAATACAAACAAGATTTAATAAGGATAAGGTTTATTGGAAAATAGAGGCAAGTAATTATGAGAACAAAGAACCCATATCAAGGAAGTCGGAAGCTGATGGAATATTCTTGTGAATTTGTGGTGTATTGTTCCATTTTTCGTTTGTTTGTAAGAGATGTATCGTGCTTCTTTTGCTTCGTTTTCTTTTTTCAAGCTTTTGTTGTTTGTGTATGTGTTGATTTTAAACCAATAAAGATTATTTTTTAAAAAATAAATAAATGCCCCTCTCTCCATCTACTTTTCTATCATTGGTGGGAGTGGGGAAGGTCCATAGTCCCCAGTTTGGAAGGAGGGAGAGATGGAAAACTGAACGCCACCCACAATGAACAAACATTAATTTCTTGGGAGAGAGAATGACTTTTGAACTCCAGTTCACACTGAATGCTGCTGGTCAGGCTCCGAGTGGTTTACAACAGCCCTGCAGTGTTGTCCAGCATCATTAAACTCCTGTTGCAGGTTGGAGAGTCTAAAGCAAAGAGAGTTCAGTGACCACCCTCCCGGTGGTGTGATCCATTGCTTTTCTCTCGACCTTAGAGCTTGGGCCTTGTCAGAGGAATCTGTGCATAGGATTGCATCCTGTGCCCCATTCCTGCTCTTGAATTAGCCTGAGATCCATGTTTGCTCAGAAGAAAATCTCACTCTCTTTGAATGGTTACTCCCCAATAACTGGTCAGTTTTAGTGCCGGTGTGGTTACAGGAGCTTAATGTTATTTAGGGAAAGCAAAACATGTGCATGTCATATGTTCTGTTCACTTCTGCTTTATAGAACAGGACAAAATAACCTTTTGAAGGCCATGACATATGCTGAGAAACTTGGTGGCCCAACATTTTAATCTTGCTTCCAGGGGACCTTTGATTGCAAACAACCTTCACTGCCAACCACACACTCCACATCTGGTCTCTGAAGGCTTATCAAAAACCACCCAGCAATCCTGCAAAACTGATTTTTCAGGTCACGTTAAACTAAATTTTCTTAGTATCTGTGTTAAAGAGCAAACAAGCTCCTCCACCCTGAAATATCTTCCCACTTGAGGCTTATATATTTGCAAGGGACGGAGGCGAATGAATTTGCCTTTTCTTTCCCTGAAAGCTAGCCTTTCTGATAACCCACAGACATTACTAGCCTGCAGACATTTTTATTAGCTGGAAGCAGAGCTGGGAGAGCTGGCAGAGGAGTGAGTGAGATTTCTGCCCTTCCTGAAACATGCCAAAAAAACCAAACCAGCAAGCACAAAACAACCCCTCTGCTGTGCCACAAATCCAACTCAATGGTGTAACGTTGGAAAGTGTCAATCACTTCTCCTACCTGGGCAGTTACCTTTCCACAAGGGCTTGGCGAGTGCAGCTTTCTCCCGACTGAAGTGCAGAGTTTTTGAGGATCAGGACATTCACAGGGAAACAAAAATGCTTGTTTACAAAGCTATTGTCCTGCCAGCCTTATTGTATGCTTGTGAAACATGGACCACTTATAAACACCATCTCCAACTCCTTGAAAGATTCCATCAGTGGCGTCCCTGAAACATTTTACACATCACTTGGGAAGACAGGTGAACAAATGCCAGTGTACTGGAAGAAGCAAAGATCACCAATGATTCTTCAACATCAACTTTGTTGGACTGGTCATGTTTTTTGGATGCCTGATTATCGTCTTCCAAACAACTACTCTATTCCGAACTTAAAAATGGAAAGCGTAATGCTGGTGGTCAACAAAAGAGCTTTAAAGACTCACTCAAGGCAATTCTAAAATTTGCATGGAAAATATGCGGGAATGATATGTAAAATGAAGGAGAAGAAGGGAAGTCATTGGATATTTTAAAGTTTGTTAAATGTTTATTTTGAAATGTAAAATTGAAAATTTAATAAAAATTATTATTAAAAAAATAAAATAAAATAAAAATAAACACTGACAACTGGGAAACACTGGCCTGCGAGCCACTGAAGGTGTCATGGACTTTGAAGACACTCAAACTGAGGATGAAAGGGAGAAACACGCTAAGAGGGAGGCACGTTTGACAAATCCTCACCATGATCAATTCCTGCCGGAAACCTATGTCCCCACAGTGGAAGGATGTGTGGATCTAGAATTGGCCTCCAGAGTCACCTACGGATTCACTGTTAAGACTGTGTTCATGGAAGACATTCTTACTCAGCTATGAGTGATCTCCAAAGAAGAGAAGAATTGCATTTCTGTGCTGGACACGGAAGAGGGGACAACCCACCTGGTTTCTATGCTGGGTGCAGTGGAGGGACTTGACTGTGTGCAATTCCTTCTCACTTCTGGCTACCAGGTGCATGCTTCATGAAAGCCTGCTATAAACCTGCGTGCATGCAGCCTCTCTAAAGGTGAAGGTAAAAGGAAAAGAAAGGGAGAAAGTTTAGCCGGGCAGCTGGTAGGCCCTCCAAGGCTTGTGCGTGTTCCCTTTTGCTACGATGCTGTTTGTCAAATCAAGGATGCCTGACTGCTCAGGGCCACATACCGAGTTCTCGGTGCAATGAGATCAGCATGCAGAAGCCGAGGCTTCATATGGCAGCCTTCCACGTAGCAGCTGTGTTGAAAGACAACCCTGGGGTCCTCCGAGGCCAAGCCAACCTCGCCACTGTTGCCCCACGATACAGGAAAACTTAGGAATTGCCAGCTCACTGTGTGAAATGCCTTGTGTCCCAAATAGGGATGGGAGGATCTGTCAGTTTTGTTTCTCGCATTTTCCTATCTTAAACCCAGTTCTTCACAGTCTGCATCAATTTGAGAATTTCCTTAAACAAGGGGGGGGGGAACCTTCCCTCCTCCAAAATCAGCATTTTAGTGCAAAGTTCTCATAAGCACATTTTTATACGCAGTTTTGACCAATGTGCACATTTTTGCAAACAATCTATCAGATACAATGCCTTTTTGTATGTTGTTATCCCTATTCTATTCATTTTTATGCAAACTTGCCTGTTGTTGTTGTTCAGTCGTTCAGTCGTGTCCGACTCTTCGTGACCCCATGGACCAGAGCACGCCAGGCACGCCTATCCTTCACTGCCTCTCGCAGTTTGGCCAACTCATGTTAGTAGCTTCAAGAACACTGTCCAACCATCTCATCCTCTGTTGTCTCCTTCTCCTTGTGCCCTCAATCTTTCCCAACATCAGGGTCTTTTCTAGGGAGTCTTCTCTTCTCATGAGGTGGCCAAAGTACTGGAGCCTCAACTTCAGGATCTGTCCTTCCAGTGAGCACTCAGGGCTGATTTCTTTAAGAATGGATAGGTTTGATCTTCTTGCAGTCCATGGGACTCTCAAGAGTCTCCTCCAGCACCATAATTCAAAAGTATCAATTCTTCGGCGATCAGCCTTCTTTATGGTCCAGCTCTCACTTCCGTACATTACTACTGGGAAAACAATAGCTTTAACTATACGGACCTTTGTTGGCAAGGTGATGTCTCTACTTTTTAAGATGCTGTCTAGGTTTGTCATTGCTTTTCTCCCAAGAAGCAGGCGTCTTCTAATTTCGTGACTGCTGTCACCATCTGCAGTGATCATGGAACCCAAGAAAGTGAAATCTCTCACTGCCTCCATTTCTTCCCCTTCTATTTGCCAGGAGGTGATGGGACCAGTGGCCATGATCTTAGTTTTTTTGATGTTGAGCTTCAGACCATATTTTGCGCTCTCCTCTTTCACCCTCATTAAAAGGTTCTTTAATTCCTCCTCACTTTCTGCCATCAAGGTTGTGTCATCAGCATATCTGAGGTTGTTGATATTTCTTCCGGCAATCTTAGTTTGGGATTCATCCAGTCCAGCCTTTCGCATGATGAATTCTGCATATAAGTTAAATAAGCAGGGAAACAATATACAGCCTTGTCGTACTCCTTTCCCAATTTTGAACCAATCAGTTATTCCATATCCAGTTCTAACTGTAGCTTCTTGTCCCACATAGAGATTTCTCAGGAGACGGATGAGGTGATCAGGCACTTGCCTGTAGCGCAGGCATTTCTTTAATGGTTGGTTGGAGAGCCGTATTACAAAATGTGGATAAGCGTGGATTTTGAATGATAGCCATGTTTCGGTTTGCATATTGTTTCAAAAAGTGTGAATTTGATAGATTGCTTTCATGGACTGGCTGGATACAGAGGGAGTGGTGGGAGGCACCAGCTGGGGAACCCCTAAGAGAAACCCCCCCCCAGGGGAAGAAGGCTCAGAGCCAGGGGGTTGCTGGCGTGGCAACAAGAAGTGGTCAGAGGGAGAAGAGGGAGCAGACTGGGAGGAGGAAGAGGTGTCGGAAGCTGGAGGGGCAACAGGGCTTAGTGAGCAGAGAGAGGCTGTGACAGAGAGCAGTCTGGAATCAGAGACAGAATCAGAGGCTGGAGAGTAGGGAGGTCAGGAGACAGAGGCGAGGCAGGCTGCTGAAGAATCCGAATCCGAATTATTTTTCCTTAGCTCTAATTATTCACCTCAGATAGAGGAAGGGGGAGAGAAGCACTAATTAGATAGATAGATAGATAGATAGATAGATAAGATGATAGATATAGATATAGATAGATAGATAGATGATAGATAGATAGATATAGATATAGATAAGATAGATAGATAGATAGATAGATAGATAGATAGATAGATGATAGATAGATGATAGAGAGATAGATAGATATAGATATAGATAGATAGATAGATAGATAGATATAGATATAGATAGATAGATAGATAGATGATAGATAGATAGATAGATAGATAGATAGATAGATAGATAGATGATAGATAGATAGATAGATAGATGATAGATGATAGATAGATAGATATAGATAGATAGATAGATAGATAGAGATAGATACATAGATAGATAGATAGATAGATAGATAGATATAGATATAGATATAGAGAGAGAGAGAGAGAGATACTTTATTCTCAGTGTACATGGTACAACGAAATTGAATGAGGATTAACTACAGAGGAGCCTCTGCCTGGAGATGTTACTCCATCGCCATCTTAGAATCGTGATAGTTATTAAATTAGCCCCATCCCTTTTCCACTGAAGAATCCAGGGAGTCTCCTCCTTCTCCTGCTGCTGCGACCTCCTCCTTGGTCGCCCAGACCTCAGAGAGGCATGAAGAGCCCAGAGCGTATCAGGCAAGACGAAGGAGCCTCAAGTTGCTTGGGAAGGACCCAGGAGTGGAGGAAGCTTAGGCAACTATGGGAAGACAGGGAGCTTCTGTCTCTGCCTCATAGGGGGCAAGACCCACTGAAGAAGCTGCTGTGCTCACTGGGCCTGAGCTGCCTTGTTTCTTTGTATAAAGAGTTAACATCACTGACACCTTGTGAGTTATTGCTGACCTGTTCCTGACACCCGCCCTGACAATTTGGCTTTAAAATGTGAACTGAATCAAATCTCTTCCCTATCCTTAGTCGCAAATTACAGAAACCTAGGAGCCTGCCTTATCCTAAGTCAGTCCATCCAGCTCAGTATTGTCTACACAGACTGGCAGCAGCTCTTCACAGTTTCAGGCATGCGTTCAGTACTACTTGGAGATGCCGGGGATTTGAACCTGCCAGGCAAATGCTTAACCTCTGGACCAATTGTCACAGGTGTAACCAAAGTCCGCAGCAGTGATTTCCTTCTTCTTCAAATGTTCCCCCTTTTATGTCTCCTTCCAGGACACAACGATTATATTTGCCCAGCGACAAATCAGTGCACAATAGATAAAAACAGACGCAAAAGCTGCCAAGCCTGCCGGCTTCGGAAATGCTACGAAGTCGGGATGATGAAATGTGGTGAGTTTTGCATTCCCTTGGGTCTGTCCTGTCGCGTTTCTCAGTTACAGATCTTTGCCCACGTTCTAGAGGAGTCGCGGGCTCTCATTCTGACCACAGTTATGCATGTGCGAATTCTATTAATGCCAATGGTAGGTGGATCTGGAACTCCGCTTGGTCATCAGGCCTTAGCTTAATCATCCAATATTGTTTGGGGAACCCTTTGGAGGGAAAGGTACTGGTACTGCATACCAGTCAGTACTACCAAAAAAAAAAAATACTGCTGGTTTAAAGAACAACAAGAACAACAACAAAGAACAACAATAATTCTGGAAGGTTATATGCAACTGGGATAGAACTGGTCTTTCCCATGGGCTGATTCCTCTGTCTTAAGGTGTCTTGAAAATGCTGGTGAAACTTTAATGTATTTAAATGTATAGGACACAGGTCCCTCAGGCAGCTGCAGGAGTTGCCTTGGGGCCCCAATACGGCCTGCTAAAGCTGCCTTAGCACAATGTCCTACATTCAAGTCACTCCCTGAAATCAACAATGTGCCTGGAAAAATATTCTAGGATCCTGGGTTTGGTACTGATGTGAAGGGGTGAGCAGGCCAGGCTGTGAACCAGGAGATCCCCTGGCCAGACCTTGCCTTTGCCATGAACCCAATCTACTACCTCTCAGCCTTAATTCCAGATTGGCAGTAAACATCTACTTACAATAATCATCTGAGGCCTTTCTTCATGTGCCTTCCCCACGTCAGGTCCGGAGGGTGGCAACGCAAGAATGGGCCTTTTCTGTGGTGGCTCCCCGCTTGCGGAATGCTCTCTCCAGGGAGGCTTGCTTGGCGCCTTCACTACCTATCTTTAGGCCTCAGGCAAAAACATTCCTCTTTTCCCAGGCCTATGGCTAATTAAAAAATCTATGGCTGTGTGTTGGGGGGGAGGGTATTGATTTTGTTTGTTACTATGGTATATATATTTTTTGTGATTTTATATTGCAAACTGCCCCATGATCCTCGGAGGAAGGGAGGCATGGAATTTTAATAAATAACAATAATAATAATTCGCAACTTATAAATGAAGGACTGTCGTAAGGATGACCAAGGGCCTAACTACATGTTAATAACAGGCTTAGCATTCACATTATAGGATTTAAAAACTGAATGCCAAGTGCAGGCTACTGTGGTTGTCACCAGAAGTTTAGTACATGGGTTTGTGAAGAAACCTCCGCTCACTGGCTGTGATTTTGGTAAAAATCATCCCCACTGGCAACAATTACCATGGGGGGGGGGGGCTCATGTTGACAGCAAACCCAGCCCTAGTTGCTTTTGCGTGCGTGTGTCAGTGCCTTACCTCAAAAAGGATATTAATCAAATCAAATTTTATTACGGTCATAGACCAGCATTTAAAATCCGAAAAGTGCTTTACAGAGCTAAAAGAAATTAAAATGCAGAAAGAATATAGCAGTCTAAAAATTTAAAAGGAGCTAAAAATATCCAAGAGGAGGGTCCAGCTTGCATTTTCCCAGCTTCTGCTCAAGGTCTTCATTCCATTCCCGAACAGAAGAGCTGCTACCCACAGCCCAACGCCAAGTTCAATACTCCGCTGACTGGTTTGTTCTGGGAGGGTAGACTGTGCCTGCAGATCTGCGTGCAGAATCTAGCTACCATCCGGGTTATCTTTTGATCTTTGCCTAGTAAAAGGGCATTTAGTTTGGTCTTATCTGGAAGATATTATAAAGTTGGGAAGGGTTCAGGGCAGCCAAAGTGATTGAGGGGATGGAGCAACTCTGCTTATGAGGGAAAGCTGCAGCATTTGGGTCTTTTTCGTTTAGAGAAAGGGTGAATAAGATGCAGCATGATAGAAGTTTAGAAAATTAGTCACAGTGCAGAGAAAGTGGATAGAGAAATGTTTAATAGTACTAGAACTCATGGACATCCTGTGGTGCTGAATGTCAGAAGATTCAGGACAGATAAGAGCGTAGCTGAACTATGGAACTCGCTCCAAGAGGAGGCAGTGATGGCCACCAACTTAGATAGCTTTAAAAGGGGATTGGACAAATTCATAGAAGAGGCCATTAGCCACAATGGCGATACTCTTCCTCCATGGTTGGTGGCAGCAACGCTTCTGAATGCCAGTTGCTGGAAATGGTTCTGCTTGCAGGTTTCCTGTTGTGAGAGCAGGATGCTGGACTAGATGAGCTATTGGCCTGATCCTGCAGACTCTTCGTATGTTCTAATAATGTCTTGATTGGGTATGGGTGATTCTTGTGAAACCCTCTATCTGGAAGCAGCACTGAATTGTAAGGGCTGGATTGCAATAGCTCTTGGATCAGAAAGTGTTCAGAGAAATCATTTTGTAATCTTCTAAGAATCCATGTATCAGGATTCTGCTTACATTCTTCCCCCTTTGCCATATATTATACAATTTCATTTTATTTGTATGCAATGGGGTATTGTTTTTTTCAAGGTACAGGAATGCTTTCCTAAACTTTGGTGTCACTCGAGTTGAATTGCAGAGTGGTTTTCAAGGGGAAAGACTATTATTGACTCCTATGATTTCACGCTGAAAATGAAAAGCGGTTTTCAATCATTAATTTTTTTCCTTGAGGTTTCATGTGTCTCATTTCATTTGGGGAGCCTGCCCAGCTCAATCATTATCATTTTATTCTAGGAGAGGGAAACAGATATTATATATATACTGCAATCAAAGCCGAATTCTCTCAGGCTACCCAATCAGTTCATTTATACAACAACTGTGATAAAAGGGTGTTGTTGTCTGTCAGCCTTGGATTTTAGGCTGTTGGGATCAACAGAAGCAGAACTCAGCAGAAGAGACTGGTTACCGTACTTACTCATTCTGATAATTTAGAAGCGAAATCTACTGACTTTTATATGCAAATTTAAAACAAATAGGCATGTACTGAAGATGCAATGAGGTAGGGGTATGACAAATAAGTATGGTACTCTGTTCTGTCTTTGTAGCAATCGTAGAAACTACAAAAAGCACAATCCCCCTCCCCCTCCCCCCAAAAAACCAGGGTTTGGGTTATTCATGGTATGATAAAAACAACAATTTGTTTTCTGCTAGAATTGTAGAGTTGGAAGGGACCCTGAGGGTCATCTTGTCCAAACTCCAGTGAAGAAGAGACCACCACTTCCCAAAGGAGTCATTTCCACTGTCAAACAGCTCTTACCGCCAGAAAGTTCGTGGTTCATTTCTCTCCAACAAAACCATGTAAGCCAAGAAGAAACCTTCGCTACAGATTGTGGTTTGTTTGGAGTGAAATGAATGACAATTCCCAGTTCGGACATAAATCTAAGCCAGGGGTTGGGTGGCACGTTTTCTCTGCATGCTAGAGGGGAGGAACAAAGCAGCCCAAATCTAGGTATTCATTATAAATCATTTACTATGGCTTTACAGTGAGTGCGAACTGGTGCATTCCCTGTTCAGGCATAGCAGTAAGCTAGACTAAGACCATGGCAATATGATGACTGCTGGCTGATTCCTTGCGGCTAGTCAGGGATGACGGGTTGATCCGGGAGGTTTCTCTCCCCTGCCTTTGGAATGTGACACCTTCAGCCAATGCCAAGGGTAGAGAAACAGTGTTGAATTAAGAGGACAAAGAATAGATTAGATAAGATAAGATAAGATAATTTATTGTCATTGCACAAGTACAAGCACAACGCTATACAAGTGCAACGAAATTGCATGCCATCCCGTAAAAAACAGAAAGAAAAAACAAAACAAAAAACAGCACAAAACACACACACACCAAAAAAAGCCACACATACACACACATACACCCATCACAGCTCTCCAAGGTCATATTATCTGGTTACAGCATTTAAGATGGTTATAGCTCTTGGGTAGAAACTGTTCTTCAATCTATTTGTTCTTGATCTAATTGTTCTATATCTTCTACCTGAAGGCAGTGGTGCAAAGAGACTATATCCTGGATGAGATGGATCCTTTAAAATATTGTTAACCTTTTTAAGGCAACGGGAACTGTATAGTTCTTCCAGAGATGGGAGAGGATGACCAATAATATTTTGGGCTGTGGTTATGACCTTCTGAAGTATCTTCTTCTCCCTGGCTGTGCAGCTGGAGAACCAAGCACAAATACAGTATATAAGAATGCTCTCTATGGAGCCTCGGTAGAAGGACACCAGCAGTCTCTCACTCAGATTGTTCTTCTTTAAAAGTCTGAGGAAATAAATTCTCTGCTGGGCCACCTTTACCAGAGCAGTAGTATTTGCGCTCCAAGTCATACCCTGCTCAAATTTGTTTATTACGGTCAGAGACCAGCTCACATGTGACAATAGTAACAGCATTCATAGAGATAAAATATACAATTAAAATGGATTGCAACAAGCTTTAATGCTTGCATTAGGATCTGGTGTATATTTGTAAACAAAACAAGCAATTCAAAGACAAGTCTTCAGTGCAGTCTCATCCAAAGCAAAATATACCCTGTAATGATACCTCTGGAACTTCTAATCACTTAGGGAAGTGGAGAGTGCTTAGTAAGAAAAAGCAATGGAAAGTGTTGTAATAATCTGGGACCCAGGAATCAAATATCAAAACTGGGATGTGATATTTCAGGGTGGGTGAATCAGGGCTGGTGATTGCCTCCATTGAATCTTTAAATAGACCTAACGGGCAGTGTTCTTTCCAGTGCTCAGCAGTGGTGAATCGCTGACATGTGGTGTTCTGGCTAGGATGATCTCTTTGCTGTTTACAAAAGGATAATTGGCGGTGAGGAGCTAGCGTGCCCAAGCAGTGTGGCAGGGCAGTGGCGATGCCAATGGAGGGTGTTTGGTCTCTGAAATATACTCGGAGTCAAGTGTGAATTTCATGCTCTTTATTCAGCTCATAGTAGCAAGGAATGAATCTTTCCCCAAAACGTCTGCTATATACACATTATTTACACAATGGGCCCCACGTGATTGGCTAATTCCGGGCTACTCCTGTAGGCCAATCAGGTTGCGTATTCACTTCATCCAGGAGCCTGATTGGCTGCTCTTGCAGGCCAATCAGGTCGTCGATTCACTTCCACCTGGAGCTGGATTGGGTGGCTCCTGCGGACCAATCAGACTGCTGCATTCTGGATCCTATTGTTCTAGGACCAATCAGACTGCTGCATTTTGGGTCCTATTGTTCTAGGATTCAGCTCAGTACATAACAGACTCCATATAAAAGTTCAGGTGCTTCTCTTCAGCAAGCTTGGCTTGTGTGCTGCACTTTCTGCACCTCTTCCTCCCCGTTCTCTGAGACTCTGGCTTTTCCCTTGTAGTGTGCAGGGAGAGGAGGGAAAGCACAATGCAGAATGGAAACAAAGGAGAGGGCAGGCTCATCTGATGAAGAGAGCACCAGGTTGGCATCGCTGGGATAAGATGAGTCACTTGTTTGACACCAAATATATGTGCTGCTGGTTGCACTTCCACTTTTCTGACTCTATTAATGGTGGTGGTAATTACAGGGAGTCAGCAGGGCATTGATTTTTGGCAAAATAATGACAAGGTTGACGCAGGATCTCTAAGGGGTGCAAGAACAGGGGCATCGTAGATACTCCTGGACAGCAGTGGTTTTTGGAAAATTCTTCTCATAATGATCAGCTTCATAAAGAAAAAAAATTATGACCAATAATGGCTGGTGCACTAATTTAAAATGTATAGACGTCTTGACTTGCAAATTTATTACATTCGTACCTCGGAGGTCTAATGGAATCCGTTCTGGAAGTCCGTTAGACTTCCAAAACATTCGGAAACCAAAGCATGGCTTCTGATTGGCTGCAGGAAGCTCCTTCAGCCAATCAGAAGTCACGGAAGCCCCGTCGGACGTTCGGCTTCCAAATGAACGTTCAAAAACTGGAACACTCACTTCTGGTTTTTGATCGTTCAGGAGCCAGAACGTTCAACTCCCAAGGTGTTTAGGAGCCGAGGTACGACTGTATATTCCAAGGAAAAATAGAAATCTTCCACATTTATAAATGAGTTACCAACTTACCAAGTGATATGTCTTAAAAGGCCTGTTGTTGTTTTCAATTATGTTGATGTTTCCAATAGAGTTCGGAAGTGATTGATGTTTGACCTGACATAAAAGAGACAATTGAGTTGCTGATTTAATCATGGATTATTTGCTTCTCATAATTGCTAGTTCAAACCTTTTCTCACCACATGGAGAAGAATCGCAGTAAAATAAACATGCTACACTTAGGAATTATTATTTTTTATATTAAAAAGCTCCCTATTTAGTGCTTTAAAACAAATTCATTCATTACATTCTTAAAGCCATAACATTATTTTAAATTAAGAAGGAAACAAAGGGGTTAACACCTACGGTATTTGAAATGGGCTGGGGGGAGAACAGTAACTTGGAGCAGGGCTTTTAGTGTTGCTGTCCCTGTTCTGTGGAATAACATTCCTGCTGAGGTCCGACAATTGAATGCATTTTTGTTCTCTTAGGCTTTAGTCTTGTTTTAAACGTATATGCTTCTTTTCCTGTTTTTAACCACTTTTAATGATCCTGTGAGTAAATCAACAGTGGTTTAGAAAGTGACTAGATTAACTGTAGTAGGCTGCATGCAACACTATGGCTGTGTACTCACTATACTAAATAGTTGGGAATGAGCCCATTTCTCAGGGGCAGCAACATTGCAAACCAAGCATATATATAAAATCTAGAGCTAGACAATGCCCCCCCAATGGTTTCAGCTTCTGCTTAAAGAACTCCAGTGAGCCTAACCTACCTAGCTCAGCTGGTCCCGTGGGGTATCCAGAAGGCAAAGTCCGGTCCAAGGTCAGAGGTACATGTAAAGGCAGTCCAAAATAACTGGAGCAGGGTACAGGGCAGGGAGTCAGGCAAAGTCAGGAACGGGTGAACAAACAGGGAACCAAGGCGGGTCAGGAGCTCAGGCAAAACAGGAAGACAGGGATCAAGCAGGAACTCGCCAGCACTGATGTTGCTCCTGCAACTTGGGGCTGGCCGGCTTTTATCTGCCCCGAGGCATAGGGCGGCTCCGATCCTCAGGTGACTCGCCTCTCCTGGCTTGGAGGCGAGCACTCCTCCTGGGGGAACTTAGTTCTCTTCGCCTGTCTGCCCTGAGCCTCTGCAGCTCAGGAGAGGCTGGAGGGTTACTGGACCCAGAGGCAACCTCAGCTTCCCCTGACTGGGCGGGGAGTGGAGCACCTGCAGGCAATGGGTCCTCCATCCCATCAGGAGCCAGAGCAGTCTCATCAGATGCCTGCACCTGAGGATCCAGCACAGGTGAGGCCCCTTCAGACTCAGGCCCCAGCCCTGGCTCTGCTGGTTCTGGAGGCAGGGAATCCTGTGCAGGCTGGGATCCCTCAGGTTCAGCGTCTGAGTCTGAATCCCAGGCCATCACAGCTGGCTAGAACGTGGTGCTGATAACCCCACGGTTTCAGGTTCGATCCCCATAAGGGACAGTTGCATTTTCCTTCATCGCAGGGCTTGGTCCCTTCCAACTTTATGATTCTGTGAGGGTCCTGCTGCCTCATTCATTGAGTACCAAAGCACTTCACAAAAGATCAGATTTGCAGAAATAAAGTAATAGAACATTCCAACAGAACATTCAATGAACATTGATATCAGCTATAAAGAGTGGCTGGGTGGACCCAGCCAGATGGGCAGGGTACAAATAATAAATTATTATTATTATTATTATTATTATTATTATTATTATTATTATATTAAACTGAAGGTCCTGGAGGACTGGCATTCGTGGCTGGGGAATGCCTGAGCAAAAAGATAAGCTTTTAGTTGATGGAGAAAGCATGCAACCATCGGTGCCCACCTAATTTCCGGGTCTACAACCTGAATGCTGGGTGCACTGGGGAACTTGGCAATTAGTACATTGTTCTTGTATTTGCCAGTTTTGTGTTTTAAAATATAATAATTGTATTATTATTATTATTATTATTATTATACCCGGCACAAAGGAAATGTGGTGACTGGTTTAATGAAAAATTCCCTTTAGTTCTGAAATATTGTAAATTTCAGGTTCAAGAAGAGAGCGCTGTGGCTATCGCATAATCCGCCGCCACCGTAACTCGGACGATCCAGTGCACTGCGTAGGCAAAGTTAAGAAGAACAATGAAGCCATAATTCAAGTAAAAGAACTGCTGGTCAATGCACTGACCCCGGAACAGTTTGTTTCCATATTACTTGAAGCCGAGCCGCCAAATGTGTTGGTGAGCCGCCCCAGCAAACCGTTTACAGAAGCCTCCATGATGATGTCGCTGACGAAGCTTGCAGACAAGGAACTGGTCCACATGATTGGCTGGGCCAAAAAGATTCCTGGTAAGAATTTTGAACATTCCAGTTTTCCCTTTGGACTATTGTGCCATGTAACATACATTGCAGACATAGGCACTACTAGTGTAATTTAGATCCCAGAACAGATCCCGTATTGTGATTTGGTTTTGCAACTGGTTTGTGCCATTGCTAGTAACAAGACACATGTTGAGATAAGAGTAGCGAAATCACAACTAAGAAGCTCAAATCATATACAGTGGGACCTTGACTTACGAGTGACCCGACTTACGTGTTTTTCGACTCCCGAATGACTTCCGGAAGAAAAACAATGGCCGCCGCATCCGAATTTTTCGACTTCCGAACGGAAGTCGCGGCTGCTTTCGATAGGGTTTCTTCGACCTACGAAGATTTGATGCGGGTTTCTTTGACTTACGAAGTTTTTCCGCTCAATGCATCCCTATGGGGACTTGACTTACAAGTGTTTTCGACTACCGAAGATCGCGTCGGAACGCATTATCATCGTAAGTCAAGGTCCCACTGTATATCACTGACACCCTTCTTTGGAAATTGAAACCAATTCCAGACTTTAACATTCATAAACTTTACTTGCAGAAACTTATAGATGAATTAAAACATAACAATTCCGGCCCCTGCTTCTCCAAGTATGGGCTTACAGTCTCTTCTTCTAACTTCCAAACAACTGTATTTTCCTCTCTTTCCAGAGCTCAGCACTTTCAGCCTTCTGTATCTCAATTAGGCCATGCCTTGCAGCTCCTATGGGAGATTCCCACTTTCACATACTCCTGCAGCTTTGCTCTCTTTCTTTCAAGCACAGAAGACGCACTCCCACACTCGATTCAACTTAGCAGTGTTCACAGTGGATTCTAAAACACAGTCATCTTGCCGCACATAAAATTGGAGTCTTTCCTTCACTAGATACCTCCCATGCGACCAATGTTAGCCAGCCGCATGAGAACTACCAGACTCTCTAGAATTCAGTTACCAACCAATCAAATTTAAGCAACCTGGTAATGCATACAAGCGTTTTCTAGGTGGCGCTGTGGGTTAAACCACAGGCTTGCTGATCAGAAGGTCAGCGGTTCGAATCCCTGCGACAGGGTGAGCTCCCGTTGTTCGGTCCCAGCTCCTGCCCACCTAGCAGTTCGAAAGCACGTTAAAGTGCAAGTAGATAAATAGGTACCGCTCCAGCGGGAAGGTAAACGGCGTTTCTGTGTGCTGCTCTGGTTCGCCAGAAGCAGCTTTGTCATGCTGGCCACATGACCCGGAAGCTGTCTTCAGACAAACGCCGGCTCCCTCGGCCTATAGAGCGAGATGAGCACGCAACCCCAGAGTCGGACACGACTGGACCTGATGGTCAGGGGTCACTTTACCTTTACCTAAATTGCTATACTTAACAACACATGCTTTGAATGTAGAATGTTTCAGGTTCAATCCCTGACCATCTCCCAGGAATTGCAGGAAGCTGCGACTCTCCAGACATTGCACTCCAACTCTCATCGGCCCCAGCAAGCGTAGCCAATGATCAGGTAGCAGGTGATGGAAAAGACTTTGACCTTGGAAAGCCACTGCTACTCAGTAGGCAATACAGATGTTGTTGGACAGTAGGGTATCTAGGAATAAGGAAGCACCTTATGCAATTGGTGGAATGTCTTGCAATTCCAGGCATAACTTTGTAATCAGAACGCCCACCCAACAGCTGCAATTTCTTATCTATATGGCTAGTTTTCTTTTTTTCCTCGTGAGTGATTTGGGCAGAGTGAATGGAATCAATCCAAAGCCCTTTAAAAAATGAAAGGAAAAGAAAAAGATACGTAACTTACTTTTCTTTTCTTTTTTTAAGTGCTAGAGAATCAGTCCTTCAGCCGTTTTAACAGTCTTGGCAATTTCTAATTTTTCTAAGGCATCTAAAATGTGCGCACAGCAGGGTGACTGAGAGCTGTCTGTTGCAAGTGGAAGAAATGATCATAAATACAAGAAGAGCATTATCTCTCAAAAGTCTCAAACAAAATTTAAAGTCACTGGGGTCTTGAGTGGGAGCTCCGGCAACGAGTAATTTTACTTTGATCATTGGAAAATGCCAGGCATTTGCACTCAGCTGGGGAATGAAACCATTTTCACATTAGAGTGGCTATCGCTGCTTATTTTGTCACTTAAAGTGTTGGTGGCAGGAGATAGAGATAGAGATAGAGATAGAGACATAGAGGGATGTGAGGGCGATCTGGCTGCGACATCTGTCACCCCATTGATCGCCAGGGTTGATTCGGCTGATCTGGCTGGCTAGGCGGGTGTCCCCTTCCTCCCTCACCGCTCCATGTGCGTCCCTCCCGAAGCTGTGCGCTCGGTGGAAGAGGACGACCATCCCAGATTGAAGGAGTGTGTACCGTTCTTCGGTCAAGGGTATACGATAGCTGCGCTCCCCTGCTAGAACCTCCAAACAAGCTCAGAGATAGAGACATAGAGATAGAGAGAGAGAGAGAGAGAGAGATGATAGAGATAGAGATAGAGATAGAGATAGATAGAGATAGAGATAGATAGAGAGATAGATAGATAGATAGATAGATAGATAGATAGATAGATAGATAGATAGATAGAGTGAGAGTTTGGTGGGAGTGTCTGATTTTCCTATCCCAAGGTATTAAATGCTGCTGTTAGAGACTCTATATTCCTTTCATATAGGATGGGGGGGGGGAAACAATCCCTCTTTTCACAAGTTGATCCTCGGAATTATTGTCCTCTTCAGTTTCAGGCTGATCTGCTTTTGCTCTTTTAATTTGACTCTGGGCAGAAATGCGAACTAAATTCAAAGCATTATTTTTCGAAAATCAAGTTGGCAGGCTGTACTTGTGTAGCAGGGTGCATCTGTGGTGCGAATGATGGTGGGGCGGGGCGGGGAGAATGAATAACAGTGCGATCATACTGTAAATTTAGTACCACAGATATTTGCACAGTTCCCCCCCCCCCACACACACATTGTGCATCAGCATTCACACAGGCCAACAGAGCAGCGTTGTAACTCCCATGTTGACTCTGGAAGTAGGATACTGAGGGGAGTATTAGTGTAGTGAGGAGCAGGGGTTGGAGCACAGCACAGGGACTTTTTTTCTTTTTTTCAGAGGAGGAGGGATGATGTCAACCGCAAGAGCACCAGGGTAAATGATGGCCCCTCCTTGCTTTGGCAAGTACAAGAGGTGACAATGAGGCAGGGCTGTCTTAACCATAGGCCAGTTACAGGTAGATAGCTGTGTTGGTCTGTCATAGTCAAAACAAAATAAAAAAATTCCTTCCAGTAGCACCTTAGAGACCAACTAAGTTTGTTCTTGGTATGAGCTTTCATGTGCATGCACACTTCTTCAGAACCATAGGCGTTAGGGGTGCGGGGCACCCGGGCGCAGGGCTCTCAGGGGTGCCAGGCTGAGAGTCTGGGGCCTGAGAGTCTGAGTCTGGGTAAGAGCCCACCCTTCGGAGTGCCATGGTGGGCTCTTCTGCTGCGGGAGGCTCTCCACCACGAGTTCGGGGGCAAGCGAGCCAGCGAGGCACTGAGGCTGCCAGTTGGCTCTGCCCTCCTGCGTGCCTGGGATTGGCGTAAGGCCTCATGCTCCTCTGTGCCCTGCCCTGCCCTGCCTGCGCGCCTCGACAGCTGGCCCAGAGCGCGCCGCCCCACCCCAAAAGGTCGACAAATCTGGGCAACCTGGGAGGGGTGCCAGGCAGGTTTTTGCACCCCGGCGCCGCATATGCTTAAGACAGGCTTTTGAGTTTGCAACGGATTATCACAGCAGTAGTCAAAGGAAGGGGGGCATCAATTAGCAGGGGGTGGGTCCTTCTTCTTTCCCTTTGATGGAGTTCCTTCTTCATTCATGACAGCAGTTTAAGTGGAAGATGGTTTGCCTCCCTAAACGAAGTTTAAAAGTTGCTCTTCACCTGGCTGAAGATATTTTGTTACAGCTCAGTGCACTGAACCAATGCCGTTCAGGAGTAAGCACCATTCAGTTCAAAGGGGCTTTACTCTCAGAAAAAAATGCAGAGAGCTGCAGTCATAGAATCAGAGAGTCGTAGTGGGGTTGGAAGGTACCCCGAGGGTCATCTAGTCCAGCATTTTTCAACCGGTGTGCCGCGGGAAAACTCCCGGCGCATTGGGCTGCGCACACAGGCGGCTCCGGCAGGACGAGGGCGCGGGATCATAGAGCCGGACGAGGGCGCGGGATCATAGAGCCTCGGGTAGAGGCTAGAGAGGCGCCCACTTCCAATCCGGCTTCTTTCCCCCTCCGGGCGCGCCGCTTCCGGTGAGCACGGGCGGGGCGACCGGCGGTGCCCTGAACGCGGGAGGCGGAGAGGGAACGGGCGCCTGACCCGCCTCGATCGCCGATCTCCTGCTCCGTTTTCGCCCACCTGAATCCTTCCCCTCCCTCCCACCGAGGCACGCAGACACCCCACCCCCCAAAGCAGGGGAATCGAGGTACATATATCCTTCCCCTTTCCCCGTTTTTTGACATTTTCTGGTGGTGGTGTGCCGCGAGATTTTTTTCATGAGACAGGTGTGCCGTTGCCCCGAAAAGGTTGAGAAACACTGATCTAGTCCAACCCCCTGGCCATGCAGATATCACAATGACAGACAAAGAAGCTTGGTGCCAGGCAAGCACGATTTGGACAAACTTGGGAGTGGCAAGGAACTTGATAGGACATTGAAAAGCAGAAATGACCTATTCCTAGGCCGGTGCCTCTTTATTCTCGTTACTAACCATTGGTATTGAGGTGGGAGAGAGGGGTGTTCGACCCTCTATTTCCTTTGTTCAGAACCTCTCTGGAGTTGCTTTTTTCCCCCAAAGAAGGGGTGGGTAACCTCACCCCCAGGAGTCAGACATGGCCCTCCAGGCCTCTTCACTTGGCCCCTGGGACTCTCTCCAGCCATACCCCCCCCCACTGACCCTCTTTGAGTGATTTTGCCTGGCTGGAAAAATGCCCTTGAACTCTTATGCCATTTGCTTGCCTGGCTAGATAACAGAGAGACGTGAAAGTAGGTGAAATTTATATTAATTGCCCCTGCCTACTTTTGCTCTGGCCCCGCGCACCACTGGCATGTGGCCCTTAGAACGTTGCCCAGAAGGAAATGTGGCCCCTGAACTGGAAAAACAACAACTGAAAACTGAACTGGGGAAAAAAGTTCCTCTTTCCAGCAGGATGGGGGGCGGAAGCGGCAGGGCTTCGTTACATTGATATGTGAGCAAAGTGTTGGTGCCTCGGCGCTTCTCCTGCACATATCTGTATCCTCATCCCCCCCTTCCTCCTCCTTTGCCTTTTCTTTTCCAATTTGCCACTTTCCCCCTCTCTTCGAAGATGACACTTCTCCTTCCCATAAGGCTTTGCTGCTGGTGCCAGAGAGAACAGCAGGTTGCTGTTGCTGACTCATTCCCAAGTGGTTTCATGCTGTTCTTGCTCTTGGGATGCAGCGTGTAGGAGGGGGTGTGATCCACCCTGTGGGGTGGATCGCCATCCGTTAATTTCTCAGCAGCCCACATTTGAGTGAGGATACCCTCCGCGCCCTTTGTTTAGCATCCCAGATGATGGAGCAGGACATCTGAGAGAGCACAGCGCCACGGCACTAAGACCGGGTCCACATGGCAGGCTGCTGCACTGCATTGCTGCTGCAAAGTTCTGGAAGAAGATCTCTTTCATTTCCCAAGTTGCATTTGTGTGATCTATACAGTGGCGTAGGAGGCCTCTTGGCTGCCCGGGGCGGAGTTGCCGTGCAGAGGCACCCCCTGGGGGCGGGGTGTCCTGATGCATGGGTCGTGACGTCACGACGCACATCAGGAGGGACTGCGCATGCCCAGAAATCCCGGAATTTCCGGGCATGCGCAGTCAATCCAGGCCGGCACTGCTGCTGCTGCGGTGACCGGGCGAGCCGCTGAGCGAGCGCCAGCAGTTTCATCAAGGACTGGACTTTATCATCAACATAGAACTAGGATATTCCACACGTATTAGCTTTATTTGAATGATGAGTGTTTGAGTTTCTTAGAATAGCTTAGCTATGTGGAATATCCTAGTTCTATGTTGATGATAAAGTCCAGTCCTTGACGAAACTGCTGGTGAAATGGGAAGATTCGAAGCTGGCCACCCGTCGGGAAGACAGACCCATACGTCTGATGGACTTTGCTTAACCATCTTTAACACTGGAAAGATAGACCCATACGTCTGATGGACTTTGCACAACCATCTCCAACACTATATATTGCACTTTGAATTAGCACTTTAATGTTTGAAAGCATATACAGGCTTTTGCCTCTGAGAAAATACCTATGTATGCTTGTTGTATGACATTGTCTGTTTAGTTCATGATTCAATATATTTTCATCTATAGCTGTTCACGGTTTTGTATATTATCCTTTGTATAGTTACCGTGGCTGTCTGTTGTTGTTTCTGCTGAGCGAGCGCCGGCTCGTGGGGCTGCCCTGTTTGTCCGTAAAGCAGCACGGAAGGGCAGGGCAGCCCCACGAGCCAGCACTCGCTTGGTCGCCGCGGGAGCAGCAGCACCGGCCCAGATGGACTGCACTGCGCATGCCCAGGCATGCACAGTGCAGTCCATCCGGGCCGGCGCTGCTGCTCCCGCGGCGACCGAGCGCCGGGTCGTGGGGCTGCCCCGTTCGTCCGTAAAGCAGCACAGACGGGGTGCTGGGCGGTGGGTCTCGGCTTGGGGAGTGGCGGGAGGGGCCGCCAAGTGTCACCCCCCTCCCCTGGAACCCGGGGCGCCTCGCCCCCTACGTCCTGCCCGTCCTACACTACTGGAGCTATACTTTGCTCTCCTCTCCTGCTGCTGCTTCTGCCTGCTTTTCTTCGCTGCCTTGGAGTGTGGGCGAAATATACTGCCGCAGTTCAAAAAGAAAAGGAAAAAGGAGGCTTTTGTTGACATTCCTGTCTGCAGACAGGCTTCATCCTGTGTGCCAACAGCACAAGTACGGGGATCAATTTTCTTAAAAGAAGTAATCCAAAAAAGATAAGGAGTTGGTTTATTCATATGGACACATGAGCAGACCAGGAAGAAGCAGGAACTAGCCAAGCTTGAGCCTGTTGCGTTAGGGTTGCCATATTTCAAAGAGTGAAAATCCGGATACAAAAGTTGTTGAACCTTTTTTTTAGTTTTGCCCAAAGTTGTTGAGCTTGCAAGATCTCAAAAAAAGAGGAAGCTATTTTAAAGGAAATTCGCCAAAATCTAGACTTCCAACACGGCTTGCCACATGTCTGGATTTTCCCAGACGTTTAAGCGATTTCCGCCCAGAATCCCAAGAATGTCTGGGAAATTCTGGACGTATGGCAACCCTCCTTGAGTCAAATGAAAATCTGTTGCATACACAAATCAACTTTCAATGATAACTTTATAAAAACAACGCCATAGCCCCAATGGTCAAGATATTCGTCTCCATGTGCAATAACAATGACAAACTGGATACATATAGATATACGAATCAGTTAAAATGTGCTAGACACATTTCAATGAATAGGTGGCAGATAAGGAATCACCTGCGACGGGGTGAGCTCCCGTTGCTCGGTCCCAGCTCCTGCTCACCTAGCAGTTCGAAAGCATGTCAAAGTGCAAGTAGATAAATAGGGACCGCTCCGGCGGGAAGGTAAACAGCGTTTCCGTGCGCTGCTCTGGTTCGCCAGAAGCAGCTTTGTCATGCTGGCCACATGACCCGGAGGCTGTCTTCGGACAAACGCCGGCTCCCTCGGCCTATAGAGCGAGATGAGCACGCAACCCCAGAGTCGGACACGACTGGACCTGATGGTCAGGGGTCGCTTTACCTTTACCTTTAAGGAATCCAGAACATCGTAGAAGCGTAGAGTTGGAAGGGTCCCCAAGGGCCATCTAGTCCAACCCCCTGCAATGCAGGAATCTCAGCTAAAGCATCCTGTTTCCTGCTTGGCAGGGGGTTGGACTGGATGGCCCTTGTGGTCTCTTCCAACTCTATGATTCTATGATTCTATGATCCATGGCAAATGACCATCCAGCCTCTACTTAAAAACATCAAAGGAAGGAGAGTCCACAAAAGAAAAGTTGCATAAAAGAAAAGAAAAAGTTTTAAAATACCCCAATGGCCTCAGGGCCTGTGATGTACAGGGTATATTTCCATTTTCAGGTGTCTGTTGAGGAGAGGAGAGGAAGGAAACTGGAGGTGAGGGAAGAACAGGGTGGATAAAAATCAATGATTTTTTTAAAAAAATCAAAAAAATCGGATTTTTTTGATTTAAATCGGATTTTTTTGATTTAAATTGGATTTTTAAAATAAAATGCTTTTGGAGGAAAAATCTTTCTAAATATAGTCTTCTATTTAAGTTACATTGTAGTCCAAAGGCTATTCATCAGGAAATAAGGATTTGTTTTAAGTTTATCAAGTGTGGTAAAACTCAGTCTGAGTTTTTTTTTAATGTTTAACCACATCAGTTAACAAACATGGATACATATGCTATCGTTATTGTTTTAGTTAAATAAATTGTTTAAATGGTTATTAAGGAAATTATTATTTTTCTCCTTCCAATAAAGTACAGCAGAAAAGTTGTCAAAATATAAACAGTTAACTTATTAAACCTCACCATAATTTCATAATTATCTGTCTATGTATTTCTAGTAGTATAACCAAATCAGTAATTTTTGATATAACTGTAAAAACTACTCTGAAAATGTATTATTCCAAAAATGAAACCTTCATATGGTTGTAAATATTAAGATTATACCAGCAAGAATGAGTCTTTCTGTAAAAAAAATATTTAAATCAAGTCTTACTGACTAGTGATTTAAATCGTGATTTAAATCATGATTTAAATCAATTTGATTTAAATCAAATCCACCCTGGGGAAGAATAATGAATTTACTTGCTCAATCTCCCTAAGAACTTATAGTAAATGCCCTGGAGGAGTTTGTGTGTCTCCAAGACATTAGAAAGCTCCATCCCTTGCATTGTACAAGGCTATTTCAGAAGGAAGGAAAGGGAAAGGAAAACTGTTTTTCCATTTCCAACTCTCCAGAACCCCTCACAAGTATAAAATGTTCCAGTTCAGGGCTATTCCTTATCAGCCAGTTTGTCTAGCTCAGTACTGTTGACTGCTACCAGCTCTATCCAAGGTCTCAGGTAGAAGGTCTCTCCCATCACCTGCTACCTGATATGTTTAGCACAACAGCGGAAGGCTGCAAGTGAAAATGAAGGTCTCCTTTCCCCCTTTAACCGCCTCCCCAACTACAGGACTAAGCAATTGCAGATTTGCTGGATCCATGAACATAAACGCTTCTCTTAGGGCAGTGATGGCTAACCTTGACACTCCAGATGTTTTGGAACTACAACTCCCATCATCCCTAGCTAACAGGATCAGTGGTCAGGGATGATGGGAGTTGTAGTCCCAAAACATCTGGAGTGTCAAGGTTAGCCATCACTGTCTTAGGGGCTGGGGACGCCCTGCAGTATTTTGTTGCTGTCCCACTTGTATCATCAATGGATCCTTGCTCAGATCCTTGTCAGCCCCTCCACCTCCACCTCCACCTTGTCAGTCCCTCCTGCTGCCACCCTGGAAAAGTTCATGGTTTCTCTGTTGTTGTTTTTTCTCTCCCAAGCGGAAAGATAGGTGTTTATTGAAATACAAAGGTAACGCTGAGGCAAGAAGATAAATCTGTGAGCTCAGTGGGATGGTTTCTCTTTCTTACTTTCATGTCTGCTGTTTCCTGAAGTTATTTTTCAGTAACGAAGCTGAAAAACCTTCAGTAGAAAGTTGTTCTTTTGCCAATGAACTTTGCCTCTGCGTGATTTATTAAGAACCAGATGCATCCACTCCAAAGAAGCTTCTGCAGCTCTGCTCTCCATCCAGACATGGAGCGCCTTCGCATTGAAGACTCAGAAAAAGAGGGGACCGAGGGGAATGTGTGGGTCATAAGCTGGGAGTCTTTGAAAAGGAGTCGCTGGGAGGGGCAGAAGGTTGTATTGAGCAGACAAGGGAGGAACATGAGCAGAAAGAAAGAGCTCCATGGAAAGACGAGGTTGGGCTGAGCTGGTGTGGGAATGATCAGTAGAGAAAAATGTACAGCCAGCCAAAGGGGGTTTCTCTGGTTTTAAAAATGGCATTCAAAGATGCGAGGCATTCAAAGTTCTGGTTCTGAAATGATTCGATGCTTTCAAAAGTCACACCTTTCCGTTCTTGAAATATACTTAGAGTCAAGTGTGAATTTCATGCTCTTCATTCAGCTCATAGTAGCAAGGAATGAATCTTTCCCCAAAATGTCTGCTATATATGCATTATTTACACAATGGGCCCCACGTGATTGGCTAATTCCGGGCTACTCCTGTAGGCCAATCAGGTTGCGGATTCACTTCATCCAGGAGCCTGATTGGCTGCTTTTGCAGGCCAATCAGGTCGTTGATTCGCTTCCACCTGGAGCTGGATTGGGTGGCTCCTGCGGACCAATCAGACTGCTGCATTTTGGATTCTATTGTTCTAGGATTCAGCTCAGTACATAACACCTCTAGAAAAGAAGGGTGGTTAACTGGACGTTTATGATGTAATGCCACCTTCCCCTTCCTCCCCTTAAAGGCTTTATAGAACTCAGTCTGTTCGATCAAGTAAGGCTTTTGGAAAGCTGTTGGCTCGAAGTGTTGATGGTGGGTTTGATGTGGAGATCCATCGATCACCCTGGCAAGCTCATCTTTGCACCAGATCTCATACTCGACAGGTGAGAAAACGAAGCATCTTTTGGGGTTACGGGGCTCCTTTTTATATTTGCTTGTTAGTTTGATTTGCATTTCAACCTTGTGCCACAGAAACATCGTGGGGGCTGCCACCTTGGACACTTTAATGGAGGGATCAGGCACTTTTGGAGGATGAAGCTATCCATGGTTGCTACCAAGCATGATGACTGCATTCCGCCACCAGTATTGGAGATGACATGCCTCTGAAAACTGGGGGATATGAGTTCTGTTGTGCTCATGCCTTGCTTGTGACCTTCTCAGAGCATTTTTTGGGCTGTTGTGGGAAGAGTTGGGCCTTTGTCGTAATAATGAAAATATTTGAAGTCCTTAAACCATAGAATCATAGAGTTAGAAGGGACCGCAAGGGTCATCTAGTCCAGGGGTCAGCAAACTTTTTCAGCAGGGGGCCAGTCCACTGTCCCTCAGACCTTGTGGGGGGCTGGACTGTATTTTGAAAAAAAGAGAAAAAAAGAAGGAATTCCTATGCCCCACAAATAACCCAGAGATGCATTTTAAATAAAAGCACACATTCTACTCATGTAAAAACACGCTGATTTCCGGACCGTCCGCGGGCTGGATTTAGAAGGCGATTGGGCCAGATCTGGCCCCCGGACCTTGGTTTGCCTAAACATTGGGAAGAACTTCCTGACAGTAAGAGCTGTTTGACAGTGGAATTTGCTGCCAATGAGTGTGGTGGAGTCTCCTTCTTTGGAGGTCTTTAAGCAGAGGCTTGACAGCCATCTGTCAAGAATGCTTTGATGGTGTTCCTGCATGGCAGGGGGTTGGACTGGATGGCCCTTGTGGTCTCTTCCAGCTCTATGATTCTATGATTCTACCCATGATCTAGTCCAACCCACTACAGTGCAGGAATCGTTCACCCAACATGGGGCTCGAATCCACGACCCTGAGATTAAGAATCTCATGTTCTACCGACCAAGCTAAAGAAACCTTTCAAGTTACAGTTCCTAACATTAGAATAACTACACTCACCACTAGAAACCTCCAAATCATTGCCAAGCAGAGCATACGGTGATAGGCAGCTTCAAACAACAACAACAACAACAACAACAACAACAACAACAACAGGAATAGGAATAATTTCCTGGGGTGAGTTTCAAGCCAGGATTGGGAATTTGTGGCACCTCCAGATGTTGCTGGACTCCTGGATAGGAATGGATGAATCTACAATTTCAGATGTCTATGTTTCTTATTTTGCCAGTCTTAAATTCAGTTAGCCACAGCTGGTGCAGCAACTTCCAATTTTTGCAAATAAACAATTCTCATGAATATTTGGCAGCATTTTAATGTGAATTTCTCTGCAACAATTTTCTCTAATATACTGCATTTCGTATGTTATTCTCACTAATATATTATGCACATTCCCCCCTAATATATGCACTGTTGTACATATTGTTTGGTTGGAGACCAAAATTCAGTGAAGTGTGAATGTCAAAGGATAGCTGTTTCAGTTTGTGTATGGGTGGAACAAGTGCAAATTAGGTTGTTTCTAATTAAAATGCAAATAAAATCGAATTTCTCCTCTCCTCTCCAACTCCCACCAGCTCCAGCAACAGAGAGAGTGAGGGATGATGGGCGTTGTAGGCTAACAACCTCTGAGGGGCTGCAGGTTCTTCATTTGCATTGATAGATAGATAATTTATTGTTACGGTTGTCCACCAGCACGATTCATTTCCATTGTAAAGGCAAGGATAAGGATTTTGTGCAAGACACTTAGAATTTCAACATGCTCATTTCAAAGACAAAACAAAAACTGTGGATGTCGACAAATAAGACAAATACAGTACATACTAGAGCATACTGGAGTGTTTTTGTTTTGGCTTTTTAAAAAGGAAATACTGTTTTGCATCCTCAGTAATTCTTTTATGTCTCCAAAATTAGGGATGAAGGGAAGTGTGTGGAAGGAATTTTGGAAATCTTTGACATGCTCTTGGCGACGACTTCAAGGCTCCGGGAGCTGAAATTGCAGCACAAGGAATATATTTGTGTCAAGGCCATGATCCTCCTCAATTCCAGTGAGTAGACGCTTCAGTCATGTCAAGCTGTGCTTATTACCGGGGACAAAAAGTTGGGTGGTAGCAGAAGAAATACCAAAGGGCACAAGAGCCATTAAGGCAAAGGGAGTAATAAATGCCCTAAGTGCTTTTTCCGTCCTCATGCTCTAATGGTTTTATGACTGGTACAGAGAAATAATACTGAGGTCACCACGTGCCGCTTCATCCTAGACACTGTGTTTTTATACTCTCCAAAGGCAAAACTTAAGGGCCCTTAATGAAGCTGCGTGCAGCCTGGGACTTAAGCAGTTGCTCCTCAGTGCCTGCCCATCCGTGAGGCAGACTGAGGTGGCTGCCTCAGGCGGCAGAATCCAAACGGCACCTCTGTGGACATGCCTCCCCGCTGTCACTGGAGAAGGGAAGAGAAGCGGAGGCTTCCAGGTTCCAGGTTCTGGCGAGTTCTCGTGGGAGCCCCACAAAATCTTGTGAGAGCCCAGCGAGCAGGGGCGGAGGAAGGGGGGGGGCGGTGTGTCGGGATCCACAGAATGCTGTGTGAGATAGTAAGTCTGCAGGGCTGAGTTTGCTAGTAAAAGTGAGACTAGCTGATGCAACCGGCTGATGCAATCAGCCTGCAATACTTTCTATAGGAGTGCTGGGTCAGAATGACTCAGCAGTAATGTGCTGTCAGTTGATTGGCTGCCATCGGTATAAAAGGGAAACCTATCCAGCAGTGTGGTGTGGTAGTAGAAGGGTGTGGTCAGAGAGAGCGAGAGGTTTAGAGAGAAGACTTCCTACCTGCACACTGGAGAGCCAGTGTGGTGTAGGGAGAGCCAGTGTGGTGTAGTGGTTAAGAGCGGTGGACTTGTAATCTGGTGAACCTGGTTCGTGTCTCCGCTCCTCCACATGCAGCTGCTGGGTGACCTTGGGCTAGTCACACTTCTTTGAAGTCTCTCAGCCCCACTCACCTCACAGAGTGTTTGTTGTGGGGGAGGAAGGGAAAGGAGAATGTTAGCCTCTTTGAGACTCCTTAGGGTAGTGATAAAGCGGGATATCAAATCCAAACTCTTCTCTTCTTCTTAAGGTGCAGCCAGGTACTCTGCTTATTTGTATGAACTGCTCATGCATCATAGCCTGTGGATATTTGTATATAGCTCACACTAAATATAGCACTCACGAAATTAGAAGACGCCTGCTTCTTGGGAGAAAAGCAATGACAAACCTAGACAGCATCTTAAAAAGCAAAGACATCACCTTGCCAACAAAGGTCCGTATAGTTAAAGCTATGGTTTTCCCAGTAGTAATGTACGGAAGTGAGAGCTGGACCATAAAGAAGGCTGATCGCCGAAGAATTGATGCTTTTGAATTATGGTGCTGGAGGAGACTCTTGAGAGTCCCATGGACTGCAAGAAGATCAAACCTATCCATTCTTAAAGAAATCAGCCCTGCGTGCTCACTGGAAGGACAGATCCTGAAGTTGAGGCTCCAGTACTTTGGCCACCTCATGAGAAGAGAAGACTCCCTAGAAAAGACCCTGATGTTGGGAAAGATTGAGGGCACAAGGAGAAGGGGACGACAGAAGATGAGATGGTTGGACAGTGTTCTCGAAGCTACTAACATGAGTTTGGCCAAACTGCGAGAGGCAGTGAAGGATAGGCGTGCCTGGCGTGCTCTGGTCCATGGGGTCACGGGGAGTCGGACACGACTGAACGACTGAACAACAACACACTAAATATACTGCACTGAAGAACCTGGGACTCTGAGCATCTCTGCTAAATCGCTGTGGAGGAATTCACGACACGGTGGGGGTGGGGCACCCCAGGTGTCACTCATCGCGGGGCCTGCAGTGCGCCCGAGCCACGCGTCTCTCCTGGGAGTGACGCGGTGGCTTGGGTGCCCGTATGCTCCGCGCTGCCCCAAACGGTCCACCCGTCGCCTCCCCCCCAGCTGTAGGATATCTGAGTGGGAGGAGGCCGGCAGACTCCTCGGAGGCCCCGCGGAGCGTCCTGTCCCGGCTGACCGGGTGTAGGGCACACATGCCGCCCTAGGCACCCGATTGGCTTCCTCCTCCGCTGCCAGTGAGATCTTGCCAGCCATGTAACCCTGATAAGCGGGGCTTTGGAGGGGGTGGCAAGGGGAGTTTTGTGCCCACAGAAGTGCCCCATTTTGCCTCAGGCAGAGAGGTAGGACAGGCTGCCCCTGCCTCTCACACTTTGTTTGAATCACAGTGCTGTTCATCCTCACGCACACGGCTGACCTAGGGAGCGATGGGATTTAAAACTGCTTTCATTGTTCCTGGGAAGTGGCTGTTGTGTTCCCTTAGGTCTGCTCTTATCAGACCACAGGCTGCTGCCCATCTCTGAATGGGGCAGATACACCCAGCTGCTATTTGTCTGCGAATCTTCAGTGAAATATCATAAAATATCAATATTTCAAGGGGTGGGGAGACGCATGTTCTTAACTGCCGCTTAGCTAGTTAAACCACATATCCTCGCCATCAATGCGCATGAGGCTTTGTAGGATTTATTTTTTTAAGTCCCTGCCCCAAGGAATGTACAATTGACATTTCAGCAGTGATGGCGGGACAACTGGGTTAGCAGGAGAAGAGGAAAGAAAAGAAAGAACAGTGAACGGAAGGGGTGAGATTATTAGAGAGAGAATATGAGCAAATGCAATTACACATATTTAACTTGGGTTCGGGGTGGAGAATGAAGATAAAGGGATTAAGCCAAAGGTGTTCTAAAGGTGGCTTTTAAGCAGAGATGCTGGCAAAGTTCTCCTGAGTCAAGATAATTATCTTGTGAAAGAGCACCATAAAGAACAGATGAGCTTTTAAAGTTTCGGCGTAAAAACATAGCAGCACAGTTCCAAACATCTTCCCTTCCCGCTTTGCCTGTCCTCTAGCCAAGACACGCTCTAGCTCACAATATGCAACGCTCCCCTCACTAACACAGGAACATCCCATCCAAATTCTCTCTTACATCGAAACGAATCATGCTACTCATCCAATATCACCCATCCCATTCTATTCTCTTCCACCGATACTCGCAAGCACACACCCTCCACCTAATCTCTCCAACATCTCCCACTCAGTTGCCCGTCAGCATCAATCACTCCTTCCACTCGACTAAAAAACTATTGCAGAAACACCAGGAGACAACAACACCACTCACTGATGAAACCGTATAAAATATCAAAACAAAATCGCTACCCACTAATCGCACAGACGTACCGTTCTAGGTAGTAACTCCGGTTGCTAACTCTGGTTGCTACCTCTCAACTAAGGATTTCTTCCTCTAACCAAGGCATGGCCTCAGACATTTACTGTTATTTATTAATTTATATGCCGCTTCTAAGTGGTCCGAATCTATAAAAGCCAATTACAAAATGACAACCTCCTTCATTAAAGCACGCCCACTGAAACACCGAAATAAACAACAGTGATTAAAATATGCTGCAAAACAATACTGCCATCATAACCAAGAGACCCCTCTCAAGAGATCAACCATGGTTTCTTCAAAAGCTGACAGAGTGCCGTTACCTCGGGGCCTTTCGTATTTCAGCAGGGAGGGCATTCCCGTAATAGCAGGACTTTATTTCAGTCGAAACGTGCCGGAACTTAGTTCCGGCACCTCTCTGGTGGGCACTGTTGCCATTATAAAAGAACAAGAGAGTTCTAGCACCTATTTTCCTAGAAAAATAGCACTGCGTAATACTGATGTGACCAGAGAGAGGACCTGCCTCCTTTGTGTCACCACAAGCCCATAATAATTAGGTTCCCTGTGGAAAATACTATTATGAAGAACTAGGAGCTCCAGCTGCAAACAGCAACCCTGAGATAAGTTCTTGATCCTGTCTCCCACGGTCATCATTCAGCCCGGGCACTGAGGTCCAGCTCCGAGAGCCTTCTGGCGGTTCCCTCGCTGCAAGAAGTGAGATTACAGGGAACCAGGCAGAGGGCCTTCTTAGTAGTGGCGCCTGCCCTGTGGAACGCCCTCCCACCAGATGTCAAGGCAATAAGCAACAGCTTCGGTCCAGTATACCTGAAGGAGCGTCTCCACCCCCATCTTTCTGCCCTGACACTGAGGTCCAGCGCCGAGGGCCTTCTGGCGGTTCCCTCACTGCAAGAAGCCAAGTTACAGGGAACCAGGCAGAGGGCCTTCTCGGTAGTGGTGCCCGCCCTGTGGACCACCCTCCCATCAGATGTCAAAGAGAACAACAACTACCAGACTTTTAGAAGACATCTGAAGGCAGCCCTGTTTAGGGAAGCTTTTAATGTTTAATACACTATTGTATTTTAATATTCTGTTGGAAGCTGCCCAGAGTGGCTGGGGAAGCCCAGACAGATGGGCGGGGTATAAATAATACATTATTATTATTATTATTATTATTATTATTATTATTATTATTATTTTAAAAGACAACTGAAGGCGGCCCTGTTTAGGGAAGTTTTTAATGTTTGATGCTGTGTTGTTTTTAATATTCGGTTGGAAACCACCCAGAGTGGCTGAGGAAACCCAGCCAGATGGGCGGGGTATAAATAATAAATTATTATTATTATTATTATATACCTCCACAGTTAGTTGCCTCTGAATACCAGTTTCTGGGAACTGGAAGTGAGTGGCCACAGTTGCACTCAAGCGCACTTTGGGAAGCTTCCCAGGCTGAGCTAGATGAGCCATCCCCGATGCAGTACTACTACTAATAATAATAATTTATTATTTGTACCCCACCCATCTGGCTGGGTCTCCCCAGCCACTCTGGGCGGCTTCCAGTAAATATTAAAAAAAAACAATACATTAACATGTTACAGATTAAAAACTTCCCTACAGCTCTTATTTCTTAAACTCTGCTCTTTTGGCATCTTTCTTGTGTAGATATGGTTCCACTCTCCTCTGCTTCAGAAGAGCCCGAGAGCAACAGGAAACTGAGTCACTTGCTGAACTCCGTGACGGACGCTTTGGTGTGGGTCATTGCAAAGAGTGGGGTCCCTTTGGCCCAACAGACGACACGCTTGGCAAACTTGCTGATGCTGCTCTCACACGTCCGGCACGCAAGGTAAGGTCATTCTAGGGGGTGCTCCAGATTCCCATCCTAGAGACCGTCAGCCATTTTTTAAAAAATCTGTGGCAAAAAGCAACAACAGGGCAGATGACTGGCCTGCTCAAGTTTTAGATGTCCATTTCTCTTTTCCTCTTATTTTTGTTGATTCCCTACCATTTTTTCCACGGAGTTGTACCGGTAGTTTCTCCCCTTCTGCTGCACCCTATGTTCTATCTGTCAAATCATGACCACAATATTATAATCTAATTCCTTCTGTTGCTCATAGCTCAAATCCTGCTTGCAAGTTCATCGCACTATAACAGGCTTCCTCAACCTCGGCCCTCCAGATGTTTTTGGCCTACAACTCCCATGATCCCTAGCTAGCAGGACCAGTGGTGGGATGATGGGAACTGTAGTCTCAAAACATCTGGAGGGCCGAGGTCGAGGAAGCCTGTACTGTAAGATTTCTTTAAATAGTCTGAAAAAGGCACCCATTCTTCCAGGATGTTAGCTTATCCCGAATCAGTCCTCTGGTCCATGTATCACAGTCTTTCTCAATGTTGGGTTTCCGGCTGTTGCAGGACAACAACTCCCATCATCCCTGGCCACTGTTACTGCTAGCTAGGGGGAGGATGGGAGTTGTTGTCCAACAACAGGCTGGTGTAGCACATTATCCAGATTTCAGGCTTGCCAGATCTACTTTGGTTTTTATTAGAGTCCCAAGAGCTCTGAACTAGAAGCAAGGTGGAAAGACAGTTGGAATGAAAGGACAAACTGTCTCTGAGTGCCTTCTGAGTCAAGGAATTTGTTTTCAGTACCAAGACTTAAGAGAGCTCACTGTCCTTCCCCACAAGAATCCAACCCTGGTTAGCTTTCTTCGCTTTGATAACTGAATTTAGGTAGGAAAAAAGATCACCATTGCTATTGTAAATAAGTAAATACGGTAAGTATTTGAGGAGGCAGCAATTTCCATCCTGTACCGTGTTCATCACAAACAGCCTTGCTTCCATTCTGCCACACTTCAGCTTTCCCTAAAACCTAAATTGTTCTGGCTATCTGTTGTGGCTGAAACTAATATATTGGCTTGCTGATGTAGTGCCAGACCATGGGATGTTGTTGTTTTGGAACAGACAAATTGTGACCAGCGTTATGAACATGCTGGCTCCGTGTTTTGAGCTAATGCTTTCTTAAGTTTAGCTTCCTTTGCATTGGGATTCCAAAAACTGTGCCCTTCATTGAAAGAAGTTGGCTGATGGTTTCGTCTACGAAAGGGCCCCTTGTTCTCAGTGGGCAGTTGGATAGTTTAAATGGGCTCTTAATAAAGTGAGAAGCAAGTCCTAATTGCAATTGAGCACTTGTGTTTTTCCAAGGCTTCCGATCGTAAACCATGGAAGATAAGGCTATCGGTAGACACAACGGCCATATGCAATCTGCAGGTTCAGAGGCACTATGCTGTTGTGAATATCAGCTGCTGGTGAGCAGCAACAAGAGAAAGAGCTGTTGTTCTGATGTCCTGCTTGCTAGCGAGCTTCCCAGAGGCATCTGATTAGCTGCTTGTGGGAACAGGATGCTGAACAAGATGGTCCCCTTTGTCTTATCCTGCTGAGCTCTCCTTATGTTCTCTTGCTCGGTCTCACGGTACTCACTAATCAGGCAAGACTAGGTGGCCTTGTGCTCTGATCCAGGAGGGCTGTTGGTATGATTTTGCTGGCATCGTGCTTAGTCCACTAAGCAGATCGAGGCTCTATTCAAGAGGCTAGATTTACCCTCAACAGTTAACCCAAGTGCTATAAAAATACTCCATTCAGGATAACATTCAGTTGGTTAGAGCGTGGTGCTGAGAACACCAAGGTTGCGGGTTCGATCCCTGCATGGGGCAGCTGCATATTCCTGCAATGGATTAGATGATCCTCAGGGTCCCTTCCAACTCTACAATTCTATGATGGTTCTGGTTTAGACTGTGTGGGCCCATCTCATGAGGATGGTCTCGTGATACTGTTTAGACCTTGGGCCTGTTCCAAAGAAACAACTCACCCTACGGTCAGACTTTCCCCAGACTGCATCATTTCAGCTGGGAGATGGCATATTCAAAGCCTCCTTTCCACATAAACCAAATGATGTTGGAGAAAAGGCTTGCCAAAGGTTCTTCCTCCTGGCAGCTGGTTTTCTATGTGCAACAAATTCTGCATGTGGGACAGCATTCAGTTTTTACACCATGACAGCTACGTACATTCAGTTGCGATCAGGTTCGGCTTGGAGGCTTCCCATAGGCATCTGGTTGGCCGATGTGGGAACAGGATGCTAGCCTAGATGGGCCATTGGCCTGATCCAGTAGGCTCTTCCGATGTTCTTAATTTTCCACCCATAGCCTGCAGCCATAAAGCCCAGGTACAGTTTTGCTGCTTGATGAGAGCTGGGTATAGACTGGATCCTCCCTGTGGGCATATCTAATAAGAATAGTAACTTCTTTAGATTTTCCTTGCACAACTAAGACACATTATATTTTGTTTACAAGGCAAAAAAGGCTATTCAGCAGTTGCATTGCTCACAAAATTATATCATAGGGTGGTAGAGTTGGAAGGGACCCCAAGGGTCATACTGTATAGTCTTTGTTGTTGTTTAGTCGTTTAGCCGTGTCCAACTCTTTGTGACCCCATGGACCAGAGCACACCAGGCACTCCTGTCTTCCACTGCCTCCCGCAGTTTGGTCAGACTCTTGTTGGTAGCTTCGAGAACACTGTCCAACCATCTCATCCTCTGTCTCCCCCTTCTCCTTGTGCCCTCACAAGGGTCTTTTCCAGGGAGTCTTCTCTTCTCATGAGGTGGCCAAAGTATTGGAACCTCAGCTTCAGGATCTGTCATTCCAGTGAGCACTCAGGGCTGATTTCCTTCAGAATGGATAGGTTTGACCTTCTTGCAGTCCACGGGACTCTCAAGAGTCTCCTCCAGCACCATAATTCAAAAGCATCAATTCTTCGGCGATCAGCCTTCTTTATGGTCCAGCTCTCACTTCCATACATCACTACTGGAAAAACTATAGCTTTAACTATACGGACCTTTTTCAGCAAGGTGATGTCTCTGCTTTTTAAGATGCTGATTAGACTGTATAGTCTAATCCCCTGCAATACAAGAATCTCCACTAAAGCATTCATGCCAGATGGCCATCCAACCTCTGATTAAAAACCCCCAAGGAAGGTGAGTCCACAACCTTCCATGGTCAAATAGCTCTTACCGTCAGAAAGTTCTTCCTGATGTTCAGTTGGAATCTCCTTTCTTGTAACTTGGAGCCATTGGTTCGAGTCCTACCCTCCAAAGCAGGAGAAAACAAGCTTTCTCCCTCTTCCAAGTGACAGCAGCTGTGATATTGGAAGATGGCTGTCATATCTCCTCTCAGCCTCCTCTTTTTCCAGTTTCATTCATTCTGAAAATTTCCACTGCTGTTATAAATGCGTTCTGGGTGTTCATTTCAAAGGAATTCTCTGTGACTCACAAAAGGCATGAACCACTGTGGTTTTTCTGGTGAGATAGCTGCTATCTATGTCTGACGCATTCAGAACTTTAGGTTAGAGAAGTCAAGGCCTAAGTTTAAGTTGCCCTCATATCATCAAACTCCAGAGTCAGCAACTAACTGTGTTCAACACTCACATCTGGAAAATCATATCTAGCCGTTCTCATAAAAATATCCTATTGGTTTTGTTTTTGTTTTTTTAAAATTAAGATCTTTGTACACTGCCTTGAACAAAAAGATGTCCTGGATTTCAACTGGTATGTTATTTTGCAAGTACATGCAGTATTACAGTGGCTGTGTTTGGGTGATGTAATGCTAAATATTGGTTTGGTGTACATGGTGCACCTGTCCTCCACAGTCTCCTCTCTGGTCCACCCCCCAGAAGCCTCAGCACCTGGGAGCCCAGCAACGAAGCTGATTGGCTCACAGTTCCACCACAGTCCATAACCTCTGCCCAATTGTGAGGCATGCACGATTCATTCTTCACTCCTTCCCTCTCTTTCTGTCTCTGTTTTAAATGGATGCCGGCTCTAAACGTCTGTTTGTTTCATCACCTTTATTTCAAGAAGAACAGAGATTGGACAAGAGTTTCCATTAATGTTGCTGGATTGTATTTCTTCCCAGCAAAAGAGTAGATGAGTTTTGGCTGAATAAATGATTACCATGGATTCTTTTCTCTTTTTTTTTGCTCTGCCCGCCCCTGGCAATTATTTATTCTTTGATAGTGTTAGAAGTCCGCTCAGTAATTATGTTAAAATGTTCGCTCATCACAGGAAAACGTATCCATTCCTTTTCTCCCCCCTTTTAAAAAATGACACATTAAAATGATTTGAATCAAATTATTTTAGTTGTATGTAGGAATGACCTCAGGAATATTGGGCTGCTGTTTTTCCAGCAGTGAAGCTAAGGAATGGAGCAACCTGGTTTATAGCTAATTTTTGCATTTGTGTGTGTGTGTGCATTTCCATTAACCCAATTATTGACTGCATGAATGCAAAGCAAAACAGTATGTTAAACTATGGACTGAATAGCAGTATTGCAAAAATACTGTGGCACGAATGGGGAACCAGTAGCCATCTGGTTGTTGTCGGACTACAACTCTCATCATCCATGGCCATTGGGCACAATGGCTAGGATTGATGGGAGTTGGAGTCCAGCAACATTTGTTGAGCCACAGGTTACCCAGCCCTGTGCTGGGCAGCCAGTGTGATATCTTCCAACTGTTGTTGGACTACAGCTCCCATCAGCCCCAGCCAGCATGGCCAACAGTCAAGGATGATGGGAGTTGTAGTCCTAACAGCATCTTTAGGGCACCACATCTTCACATGATCCTACTCCAGTCGCATTTTTTTCTTGTGAACATAAACAGTCCAAAACAACCCACTGTAGAGCAGAGTGTTCATTGGCATTACAAAGTTTCCTCTTCTGCTTTCTTTCCTGTCTGGCTAACATAAGTAGCTTGAGAAAGGCTCAGAAGCAATTTTTAAGCCTCATGTGTGAAAATGCACTTAGGTACTCAGCTGGTTTGCCATGGCAAGGAACTACATTTGCAAGCTCCAATGAGGTGGAGAAGATGGAACAGACTGTACCACTTCAGCTGTGTGTGAATGGGAGGGAGGGCAAGATACGAGAAAATAATGCTTGTAGGTAGAAAATTACTCCATCAGAGAGAGCAAGTCTAGGTCGGGACTCTCATTCTGTGCTAATGTTCTGCCTCCAGGGTGTTTAGAAGCATTTAGAAATGTCACACACAAACATCTTCACCTGAAGTGGTACAGACCAGTTTACCACCTCATTCTGAATTATGTCTGCTGCAGATATCTGCTATCTGACTCTAATGCTTAATGGCAAGAACCTTCCACACAACTCCTATTTTCCCGCTGGCTGTTCATAGAATTGTAGAGTTGGAAGGGACCCCGAGGGTCCTCTAGTCTGCAATGCAGAAATCTCAACTAAAGCATCCATGACAGATGGCTATCCAACCTCTGCTTAGAAACCTCCAGCGAAGGAGAAGCCATCAGCTCTGTTCCAGTGTTGAACAGCTCTTACCCAAATAAAGTTTTTTCCTGATGTTTAGTTGGGAATCTCCTTTCTTGTAATTTGTAATTTTGGGTCCAGAGCAGGGGAAAACAAACTTGCTCCACCCTCCATGCGACAGCACTTTAGATATCTGAAGATGGCTACCGTATCTCCTCTCAGCCTCCTCTTTTCCAGGCTAAACATACCCGGCTCCTTCAACCGTTCCTTATAAGGCAGGCATCCCCAAACTGCGGCCCTCCAGATGTTTTGGCCTACAACTCCCATGATCCCTAGCTAACAGGACCAGTGATCAGGGATGATGGGAATTGTAGTCCAAAACATCTGGAGGGCCGAAGTTTGGGGATGCCTGTTATAAGGCTTGGTTTCCAGACCCTTGATCATCTTGGTCGCCCTCCTCTGCACATGTTGACAACTTCATGGCATGGAGGAAATGAAACGTTCATTGAGAGGGATGGATTGGCCGTTAGCTTAACTAGAGCATCAGATGCATAGCAGGGGAGAGGAGGATGCCCAGTGATTGGCAATGCTTTTATTGCTTTGAGACGGAATTCCACAGGTGCATCTTTTCTCAATAAAAAATAATGGCAAGTCACAATGCATAAAACAGTGTTTCCCAACCTAATCTAGGCAACGGCACACTTGTTTCATTAAAAAAATCTCACGTCACACCGCTCCTCCCCCACCCGGCTGCGCCGGGTCTCCTGACCCAGAGTTACCTCTGGGATCAGCTGTAGCGCAGCGTCCTTTCTCCCGCCCATCAGCTGGGGCACCAGGTCGGGATTCTCCCACGAGGCTTCTGTTGCTGCTGCTGCTGCAGCAGCCAAGGGAGCAGCGCCGCCCTGGCTTCCGCTTCGCCGCTGGGCTCCAGCAGCGCCGCCGCCACGGTCCTGTGCAGCCCTGGGCTGCAGGTCCCTTTTTCCGCGACACATCAGCCGGTGTCTCGCAGCACACCAGTGTGCCGCGGCACACTGGTTGGGAAACGCTGGCATAAAATGCCACAAAACATACAAAACCATGTAAATAATAATAATGATATAATAATTTATTATTTATACCCTGCCCATCTGGCTGTGTTTCCCCAGCCACTCTGGGCGGCTTCCAACAGAATATTAAATGCAATAATTTATTAAACATTAAAAGCTTCCCTAAACAGGGCTGCCTTCAGATGTCCTCTAAAAGTCTGGTAGTTGTTTTTCTCTTTGACATCTGGTGGGAGGGCGTTCCACAGGGCGGGTGCCACTACCGAGAAGACCATCTGCCTGGTTCCCTGTAACTTGGCTTCTCGTAGCGAGGAAACCGCCAGAAGGCCCTCGGCGCTGGACCTCAGTGTCTGGGCAGAATGATAGGGGTGGAGCCGCTCCTTCAGGTATACTGGACCGAGGCCGTTTAGGGCTTTAAAGGTCGCGCCAACACTTTGAATTGTGCTCGGAAACGTACTGGGAGTCAATGTAGGTCTTTTAAGACCGATGTTATGTGGTCTCGGTGGCTGCTCCCAGTCACTAGTCTAGCTGCCGCATTCTGGATTAGTTGTAGTTTCCAGGTCACCTTCAAAGGTAGCCCCACATAGAGCACATTGCAGTAATCCAAGCGAGAGATAACTAGAGCATGCACCACTCTGGTGAGACAGTCCGCGGGCAGGTAGGGTCTCAGCCTGCGTACCAGATGGAGCTGATAAACAGCTGCCCTGGACACAGAATTAACCTGCGCCTCCATGGACAGCTGTGAGTCCAAAATGACTCCCAGGCTGCGCACCTGGTAAAAGGGTCAAACTGAGAAACAAGGACACACAACCTATAAAATTATTATTTTTTAAATATCCCTGACCTCTTCCCTCTTCCCAGCTACTTCTGCTGTCATGGTCTGGGAAAGGCTTCTAGAGCTAGAGGGTGGGGCAAGGCAGGTAGAAAAAGCTGTTGCCTGACTGACAGCAGAAAACCTCTCTCCCCACAGTGCATTTTAAACCTCAGTGCCTTGCTGTGACCTCTTTGCTTTCTTCACAGTAACAAAGGGATGGAACACCTTCTCAGCATGAAATGCAAGAATGTTGTTCCCGTCTATGACCTACTGTTGGAGATGCTCAACGCTCACACCATCCGGAACAACAGAAAAACCTCTGCCTCCAATATCGAGGTCAGCCCATCGGAAGAAACTGAGAGCACAGACGGACCTCAACAGTGATTTCGTACTGGAACGGGAGCCCAGGGAAGCACCAAGAAAACAGTCCCAAGATTCAAGGTGTGGGTGTTTGCTTTAAAAGAAAGAAGGCACAAATCTTGATCTCTCTCTCTCGCCTGGAGTTTTTTTAACGGGATTGTACGCTAATCTTTTTACACTGGATGCAGTATGTCTTGGAAAAGCCTCATGGGGTTGGAATGGAAGAATCTGCTGGTGAATGTAGCTTTATCATCAACTCTGCACTTCTGGAGTGCCTTTTAGAGGAGACTGTTGAAGTGCCGTATGCGCCTTAAGCTTCCTGGTTATCCTAGTTGGGTGGCAGAGCACATTTTTTTGTAGAAAGAAGGAGGTTGGGTGATGCACAGACCTAGGGTTCCACTGCAAAAAAAATGGGAGCAGCCTCTTCTAACTGAAGTAACCTATGAAATACGCTGTACATTACAGCAGACAGGAGGGATCCCATCCACCTTAAGAAATACGCGCTGTTCCAACTTGCAAAAGACATGGATAAGTTTACCTTTGCGCAAATGCGCCTTTGATCGGTAGTGGGAGAAGGAGGCCCTCCTATTTAAAGGAAAGCACTTGGAGAGTTTGTATCCTGACCCACTTTGACAATGTGGACCAGAAGCTTGTTTTTTATTATTACAAAGCTCCAGTTTGTATTGACTGTTATCTAAGCATTTGCCGTGTTTGATTTTTCTGTGCTCAAGCACTTGAGTGGGTGCGAGGCTTGCCCTTTTCGTTTCCTGCTGCAGACTCGTGCAACGTATTGCCATGTGTGGAGGAATTATTGCTATGAATAGTCAGAATTCGTGAGTAATTATTTCATGCTTAGCTACACAGGATCGATATGGTTGTGGCTATAATTGTGGAAACAGGTTTTGGTGTCCATAAATGTATTCATCCTATGGGGGGGGGGGGGAGCCCAGAATAAGGTGCCTTCCGGTGGACCAATTAGAGTATGTCCCGACAGGAGCAGATGAAACGGCTATGTGCCATATCAGTGCATGAATTCTAATGCACATGCACAAACAGCTCTCCCAGTAGCAAGGGCTTCACCAGTTACTTCAGTGGAAGAGGCATCTCTGCACACAAAAAGAGAACATGCACAAGTCAGTGTGAAAGTGTGATTACTCCCCATGCGAATGTGCCAGCATTTCTTGTGTGCGTTAGCTAATGCACCTTGGATAGAAAAGGGAGCCTGGAGCATGTCTGTTTTCAGGCTTCATTGGAAAGCCATGGGAAAACTCTTGGATAGCTCAGTTGGTTAGAACATAGTGCTGATAGTTCCAAGGTTGCAGGTTTGATCCCCAGATGTGACAGCTACATATTCCTGCACTGCAGGCAGTTGGACTAGACAATTCTCAGGGGCCCTTCCAACTCTACAATTCTGTGATTCTTACCTGATTATATTATTCTTACTTGATCCTTAGCATGGGAAATGTCCAGCTTACCCCTTGACATCCTCCCATGTACTAGGAGAATCCAGCGACAACCACAGACAACCACAGTTGCCTCTTTAGACCAGCACTGGCTGACACACACACACACACACACACACACACACACACACACACACTCCCAAATTTGACCTATGGGAATAAGAAGCCGTGAAACTATATCAGTTTCGATGCAGTTAGAGCAATCGGGCAGCGTGCTTTCCTGCCCTATGGGCTGCTGAGCCATTATTTGTATCTCGACTGCCAACTTATGCACTCTCAATTTATGGCACGAAAACTAGAGCAAGGGCAGAGAACTTGTGACTGTCCAGATGGCAGCATTTCCAGTGGACATGGATGGCATCCAAAAACATCATTTTGGGCGATGGAAAGGGCTGCACTAGAATCTCCCAAAGCTCTGATCTGTGTGACAGCCCTTTTTCCTGAATTAAAACTGGAGGCACCTTTCACTCCTCGGGCCATAGCACACAAACAGTAGTCCGTAAAAGCTGATGCCACAATAAATCTGTTGTAATGAAAACAATGTTAGAGTCTTGCAGCCCCTCGAAGACTCCCATGGCTACCCCTCTGCACACAGAAACAGCTTCTCTCTGTCCTTCACAAGTGTGACACTTTTTGTCCTGGCTCACCTGTCTCCCCATCTCTGCCTATCACTCCCCCTTCAAATCTCACCTGAAAACCCTAACCTTGTGCACTTTTTAACATGGCATCTTGGGCTGTGGTTGCTCAGTGCTTCCTCCTATTCCAGTGCTCGTAGCTTCTGCCTGTTTGCTGTGGAAGGATTGTCGGATTATGTGTCATGTTGGCAGCATGCGGCCTCCCGACCAACCCCAGTGGGGCATCAGCAGGAGATGTGCCACCAACATGGCACCTAACTGTGCAGTCAGTGGAATGGGAGCAATCCCAGAGACGGCGACAGCCACATGTTCAATGTCACATGTCGCCCAGGCCTTTTGCAACTTACCCCTCACTTTCACTGTGCCTTCATCTCCTTGTTGGTTATCTTTCACTGTTGCTTGTTTTGCCTCTTCTCTTTTGCTTTGTTCATTCTATGTCAGTTGTAATCAGGGATCGTTTTACATCAGTGTGATGCCCGGAATGCAGCCCATCGATGGCACCAAATAAACATTGTGCAAACAAGCACTGCGGCGAGACTTTTCTCCGTAATTGGACAATGTTGCGGGTGCATGGTCCTGTTTCGTTTGTTCATGATGTACATAAATTGATGTCTCTGTATACATGACGAACTATGGCTAATTGTTAGAACTGACTCATTTTAGGAGATTGGGTCTGAAGGGAAGATGGGGGGGGGGGCTATATGAAAGGGCCCTCAGCTCTTCCATACACACAGCTGGCCAGCTGATTTTGCAAACACCCCCTGACGAATCTGTGTGTGAACCAGCCCAATGAAAGTTTGACATGATGCTGTGAAGAAATGCTTTAAATCTTTGCCTTGTGGGAGGGGGGGGGGGGAATCTGCGAAGGCCCCGGAGATTTATTCTGTTTGCTGAGCTAAAATGGACTTTGGATGCAAATATCAAATATCAAAAGGCATCACATTTTAACAAGAGGTAGGAATAAATATCAGGTTACTTGTTATCTGGGCTATGCATAAATGGTGACTCAGGGGGGAGGGGTACGGAAACAGTATGGAATTCATCTTCCTCAGAATTTTAGCTTTCATTTAACCCCCCCCCCCCCAAGTTTCTAGTTTTTAGGGATGTAAAGTTTTTCTTGAAATGCCTCCAGAGTGCAGCTGAATGTTTCGATGCCCTGAGTAGCACACTGCCCAGGATCACATAGAGCAAAACCTGAAAAAAAATATGCAAAACAAGAGAACATATGCAAATTTGCTTAATTTAAATTAGTTGCGGTTGTTTTAAATTATCTGAATTAGATCCATCCCGTACACAACCCTGGCAAGAATGTTAGAAGAGATGGAAACGCAATTGGAAAGCTCACTATCGATGTGTGTGGAGACACAGATATCATAGTGTCATGAAGGGGAAGGTCTAATCCAGAGGAAGAATAGGAGGAGCTCAGGAAGCTGGATCTGGGCAATCCTGGAGAGTGTCCTAGCAGATGAGGGAGGTGGAACCAGGAATTGGAGAAGCGCCTGAGTCTGGGGACTCAGTAGCCTGGGGAATGAAGAGAGGAGGGGAGGGACCAAGGAGGTTGGCAGAGGGGTATTCTGCCCCTTGACACTGGGCACTCCTAATCAGATACCTCCTGCTGGGGAGTTGCCACCCCACCTCAGTATCTTCACCTACCAAATGAGACTAAATTGGATGCTGAGGTGGCGCTGACCCCCATCTGCACCTACAGGGGCACAAGAGATGCCGGTGCGCACCTCACAAGCCCAGCCCACTCAAAGGGGTGCCAGTTCTGCAGAGTCCTGGGGCTCTGACTGCTTGCTACGCTGTGTGCTCTGCCCAAAAGCAAGGTGCAGGGGTCACATCGCTTGTTGGGTGAACGTCTTGCGCTTAGCTATGTATTTATACCTCCGCTGTACCTGCTGTACCTTGTGCCTTGCTTATGTACCAATCTGACTTATGCATTAAAGCCTTCGCCAGAAACTGAGCTGGGAGTTCCAAGTTCTTCCTCCGACCGGCAGCGAGGGCCAGGGTCTAGCAGTCTGAAATTTCAGTGAAAAGCCATTTCTGCAAATTATCACTATTATTATCGTGCTGTGGGGTTTTTTTTGCAGGGTGTATGCTGCACGCCCAAGTTCCTTCTAATTCCTGGATCCAGAGGGCACTCATCAGGTTCTGGATAAAGCCTTTTCTTCGTCTGCATTGGCATTGTTTGCAAAGTCATACTCATGGGCCTTTTCAGATTGAGCTTCAAAATATGGCTCCTGGCTGCAGGGCCGGATTTAGGTTTGATGAGGTCCTAAGCTACTGAAGGTAATGGGGCCCTTTATATGTCCAGCTGTCCTTTGCCAACAACAAATTGTCGCTGTTTTTTGTGTTGAATATATGCCATATGGTAATTTATGGACCTAAAGCCATTTGCACATAACAAAATCTCATATTTTGGAAATGCATATCGAGGTTTTTTTCCTTTAAATTTTTTGGGGGCCGCCCAAAAGAGTGGGGCCCTAATCTATAGCTTGTTTAGCTTATATGTACTGTAAATCTGGCACTGCCTGGCTGGTAGGAGCTTGGTGCGATTAGTTGCCCATCCAAGCAAGTGTCCTCCCAATGTCATTGTGCACCCCCCTTTTAATTCAGCCGCTTCAGTGCAATGCGGACAGCAATATGCACCCACATGCCCATATGAAGCATGCAGAAGGCTGCTGGTGTGCATGTGTTTCTCTGGTTTAAGGGGGGGCAAATGTGCTTAAGAGACCACTGAGAGAGAGATCATGGAGAATCCTGCCCTCTTCTGATCTCTGCTTGACCCCCCCCCCAACTGAGTTGCATCAGTGCTCTTTTGCTGGATAGCAAAAAAAGGTGGGGCTCCTCACACCCACAAATAGGTCTTTAGGGTTGTTTCTGTAAGCAGATGCCTCACCAAAGCGTATTTTACATCACAGCCGGTCCGATTCAGATGGATATTGTTGGCGTCACAGAATTGGCAGTCCTTGGGCAAGAGATCACCTTAATCAGGCAGCAGGGCATGCAGGTCCAGTCCAGAAAGTTCTTTGCCAAGTGATGATGTGCAAACAAGCAAAACCATGATGTTAGGTTATTCTCGTTATTTTTTTCAGCGTCAGCTTCCAACTTTTAGTGATGCAACTATTGAACAGATAAAGCTGCCTTATCCTGATTTCTGGCCACTGGTCTGTCTAGCTCGGTACTGTACTGTCTTCTCCAACCATGTTGAGGGTCTCACGGGTCTTTCTGGAGGTGTCAAGGATTGAATTTAGGACCTCCTATATGCAAAGCATTGTGTGGTTCCTACTGTGCTGTATACACCCTACTATGGTTGTCCATTCCAGCGTTTCCTTTCAACTGCACAATGCTTGCTAATGAACATGGAATGCCTTCCAGTTTCCATAGACCTTGTCCGTGCTTCCCTCCCGCCGATGATCCGCTCCAACTTGCTGCCCTTTGGAGCTAGCTATGCAGCCACACATTGCAATATTTGTTCGGCTCTGTGGGGCTTGTGGGGGGTAGACACAGGGCTCCAGCGCATGGTTGTGCCAAATAGATGAGCAGAAACAGAGGCAGTTAATCCGACAGGGAATTCTTGCATCCATTGGCCAGTTGCAGAAGCACATTTGCACTCCTCTTCATATAAGAAACCTGCATGGAGCAACTTAAACCCCAGCGATTTCATGATTAGTATTGTTCTAAGAAAAAACTGCTCCTTTTCCCTTATGGGGTATCCAAGACCCTGTATAGAGTCCTTTAGTAGGTTCCCTATCGGAAGGAGAAAATAACAGAGGCCAACCAGAGTATATTGAGAAGCAAAGCAGGTGGGGTTCCTGCATGATCTTTATTAAACTGTTGCAACAGGGCCCTCGCCACACGGAGGAGGGAGGAGGAACCCAGAACAATGGTGTGCAATCCCTTATATAGACTTTTGAAATTGCCCACCCTGTAGCTCAAGACCACCCCCCAAAACATCATACATAAATCACTGAAGGAGGCGATCTTCAACAGAAATCCTGTTTGTCAGGATACCTGATAATGGTCACTGATTGCTTTACCTGGGCAGCCTGGCCATTACTTTTCAGATGCTAAATGCTTAGTTCCTGAATCCAGGTCACAGGCTCACCCTATTCATACACAAATATGCCCTTAAGACAGGATTTGTGAACAAAGAGACAATGGGAAGGATTTCCCCATTTGCCTCCCTTACTGCAGCCGAATATTTGAGGTCACTGGGAGAGTCAAAATGACTGCAGGATTGTTCTCCTATTTCAGACACGTTGATTATATAATGCATGTGTTTGCCTTGTACATTTATGAACATTTAATTTATATATTTGAGACCTTAAATTCTTATAACAGTATTGAAAAGACAGTGAAACTTACTGTGCATGGGGTGAATTTGAACCATGCCAACGCCTGTTAAAATATTATAGCTCCGTAAATAAAGGAATCCTTACAAGGTTTGTATGAGGCTAAAAGGTGGTGGGGGTGGGGATGTACTGTTCATAAAATCTTAGAGATGGAAGGGACCCCAAGGGTCATCTAGTCCCACCCCCTGCAATACAGGAATCTCAGCTAAAGCATCCATGACAGATCCAACCTTTGCTTAAAAACCTCCAAGGAAGGAGAGTCTACCACCTCTCGTGGCAGTCTGTTCCACTGCTGAATTGCTCTTACTGTCAGAAAGTTTTTCTGAATGTTAGTTGAAATCTCCTTTCTTGCAACTTGAAGCCATTGGTTCGAGTCCTACCCTCCAGAGCAGGAGAAAACAAGCAGCAACTAGGGTGCATTGCAAAAGGGAACTCGGTGCGCGGCAGCCAAACTTGGACTTTGTTGTCACTGAGTGACAAGGATGCATAATTTGGAGACAATTGCAACAAACGATGGAGTGCAACTCTTTGCAATGTACAAACGTGTGTGACATGCTGGGTTGAAAATTTGGGGGTTGACTTTTGCAGCCCAACTCCTCAAGGGACTCCGAGTCCCTTAAGTCCATGATCAGTCAGAAAAGAATGGTTGGCGACAGGGACCAGTAGAAGGAAAGTAAGGAAGATCTTTATTTTCCTGTTGCAACAGAGTCCCCCCTATTTGCAAGGGACCCAGAACAAAGATGTGCAGGAACTTTAAAAAACTTTATAAACCCCTAGGCTTAGCCAGAGACCACCCCAAAAGCATCATACCGGTACATGTGTCACAGAAAGACAACAGACATTTGAGTATGGCTTGTCTCCTGTCTGTCGAGATAATGCTTGCTGCTTGAATTACCTGGCCAGTTCCTTTGAGTTGGTGAATTCCTTAATTCTTGAATCCAGGTCACAGACCTGCCCTATTCATATACAAAATATGCCCTTAAAACAGGATTTGTAAATGAAAGAACTACAGGGAAAGGTTTCTCCAAGATATTCCTTCTGCAGAGGAAATATTTTGAGTCATTAGGAGAGCCAAGGTGGCATTTGGGATTGTTCTGTGTGCTTCAATTAAGCGTAACTTTCTCAAGGAATGTTTCCTTAATTCTGAAGGGCGAAGGATTGGAGTTTTTTGTGGTGTGTGTGTGTGTGTGTGTCCACTATGTGGGTGCACCCTAACATTTTATAACACAGTACCTAAAAAATGGAATGAGCAGAGGTTATCGCATACAGGGAACTCCTGCTTGTTTTGTTGGCTTAGCTGCCCAGGATGCTTGAAACTCCCAGCGAGTTCCTTTCATGACAAGCAATTTAGCCTCTCCATTCATGATGACTGCTTTGGCTGTATATCTTTACTGAGAGCCTGCATTGTTTTCCTGAATTGCTAGGTGCAAGTATTTGGAAATAAGTGCCTGTGAAATTAGCAGTGCTTGTTTCCACAGAAGGGAGTTTGTTGAGGCTACAGCATTCTCTAGCTCCTGCCACACATACTGACTTCATTCCTTGCCTGCAGTGTTTTGCAAAACACAAGATAATTATGAATGTGCTCCTTTGCTGTTATCACCTTTGAACTCGAAGCATTCTTGGGATTGTGTTTTGGTGCCTTTCGAAGTATGGTGTGAGCAGGAGCCAAGTTGGGTGGCGGGCAAACGCTAACCCATTCTGAGCTCTTTCTACTAATGTAGAGTTTGTTTGTTTTTCAGTTTTACAATTGTAGGCTGCAGCTGATGGATAGCATGCAACCGGTGGCTTAAATCCTGTCTCTCAATTTCATCCCTGGCATCAAGAGACACTGGTGGGGGATCTCTGAAGTGTAGCAGCTAGGAGGGTGTTGACAGCCAGGAACCAGACACATGAAAGCCACATCCACAACATACATTCAAAGCTCTCTTATCCCACATTAACAGTCATGGCTTCCCCCAAAGAATTCTGGGAACCGTAGTTTACCGCACATTAAAAAAAAGTTATTATTAGTTTTACATGAACTTATACACAATAACTTTAACCATTTAGAATCATAGAATCCTAGAGTTGGAAGAGACCACAAGGGCCATCCAGTCCAACCCCCTGCCAAGCAGGAACACCATCAAAGCATTCTTTACAGATGGCTGTCAAGCCTCTGCTTAAAGACCTCCAAAGAAGGAGACTCCACCACACTCCTTGGCAGCAAATTCCACTGTCGAACAGCTCTTACTGTCAGGAAGTTCTTCCTAATGTTTAGGTGGAATCTTCTTTCTTGTAGTTTGAATCCATTGCTCCGTGTCCGCTTCTCTGGAGCAGCAGAAAACAACCTTTCTCCCTCCTCTATATGACATCCTTTTATATATTTGAATATGGCTATCCTATCACCCCTTAACCTTCTCTTCTCGAGGCTGAACATACCCAGCTCCCTAAGCCGTTCCTCATAAGGCATCGTTTCCAAGCCTTTGACCATTTTGGTTGCCCTCTTCTGGACATGTCCCAGCTTGTCAGTATCCTTCTTGAACTGTGGTGCCCAGAATTGGACACAGTATTCCAGGTGAGGTCTGACCAGAGCGGAATACAGTGGTACTATTACTTCCCTTGATCTAGATGCTATACTCCTATTGATGCAGCCCAGAATTGCATTGGATTTTTTAGCTGCTGCATCACACTGTTGACTCATGTCAAGTTTATGGTCTACCAAGACTCCTAGATCCTTTTCACTTATACTGCTTTCAAGCCAGGTGTCACCCATCCTGTATTTGTGCCTTTCATTTTTTTTGCCCATGTGTAGTACTTTACATTTCTCCCTGCTAAAATTCATCCTGTTTGCCTTGGCCCAGTTCTCTAATCTGTTAAGGTCATTTTGAAGTGTGATCCTGTCCTAATAATAATCATAAAAATTATTTTTATGATTTCAAATCATAAAAATAAAAAGGTACTTTCAAACCTTCAGACCTCCTCCCCTCCCTCCATGGGTTCCATTTCCATCGAAAATATTTTTTTTCTTCTTTTACCCCGTTATCCATCTGTTATATAATCGTAGTTACCAAAGTTCTTTTCACGTTACAAGTGTCTCTGCCCCCTGAAGGAGGCGTCTCATCCCTCCTAGTCTGGCAGAGTCTTCACCTTCCTAATGGCTTTCCTGTTGGATTAATGATTTGGCCATTAGCTTTGTTCCTCCAAGGTCCCACGCTCATCTAGCTATGCTAGGCTGGTCTGGCTCATCAGCTGAATCCAGCCATGTTTGGCAGTTTGGTGTCCAAACTTTTTTTCAAAAAGGGCCAGATTTGATGAAGCGGAGGGCCGTGAGGTTAAACTTAACCATCTAGGGGTCCTTTACCTTTTACCTTACATTTAAAGCACAGTACAGTGGTACCTCAGGTTACATACGCTTCAGGTTAAGAACTCCGCCAACCCAGAAATAATGCTTCAGGTTAAGAACTTTGCTTCAGGATGAGAACAGAAATCGTGTGGCGGCAGCGGGAGGCCCCATTAGCTAAAGTGGTGTTTCAGGTTAAGAACAGTTTCAGGTTAAGAACGGACCTCCGGAGCGAATTAAGTACTTAACCAGCGGTACCACTGTAAAAGCATTTGACTCCCTCCTAGGAAATGTCATTTACTCCTCACAGAGCTACAATTCCCAGTGCCCATAACAAACTATAGTTCCCAGGGTACTTTGGGGGAAAGCCATGTTCCTTAAGCCTATCCATACACATGGATGTTGGCATGTTTTTGACTTCTTTGTGTTAACTATCTTTAAATGTTTTTAATTGCCCAGTGAATGTTGGTTTTAAATTTTGTTTGACTGAATTGCCTTTGGCTAGGCATGTTTATTTCCTGTGCAGAACACTGGACAGTGGGAGCAGGGGTTTTTGTTTTTTTGACTGGCCAGATTAAGACTAGTTGAAACCTTGTAGCTGCAGTAACTTGTGAAGGAGGGATGTATGCAAAAGAGAAAAGATACCATTTGTAGAATAAAGATGTTGTAGAATAAATTCTGGTTAAAGGAACCACAATTTGATGTCTGTGATAGAAGCTCCAAGCTCCCTTTTGCAGCTGTTTTATCCCTCCTTCTAAGTCATCACAACAGCCATGTGAGGTGGGTTAGGCTGAAAGCTGGTGACTGGCTCAAGATAGGAAATGAGCAAAAACAGCAATGCCTTAAGTGCACATACTCAAGAGTATTTTCTTTCTGTTTAACAATATTGGCAACAAAAGGAAAAAAAAATCGCTGTATGTGCTCATGGGCTTGTTTTCATTTTTTTTCTTACGCCCATGAAATTTTATGCTGTTATAAAAGCATTAGTCTTTTAAGAAACCAGAAGACTATTTTTGTGATAACTTATTTCATGGGTTCCTTTTTTGGGGGGGGGCTATTTTAGGAACTGCATCAGGGCCCCCAACCACCTTAATCCAGCCTTGGTTGTATCCAATGCTGGTTCTACTCAAGAGTAGACCTATTGAAATTGATGCACATGACTAAATTAGGCCCATTAAGTTTCGTAAATTAATCTGCTCTGAGATACTGCTTCCCTGTTTTTTACCCAGTCTCTTATTTCTTTCCACTGAACTGAATTTTAGATTGTAAGCTCCTTGGGGGAAAAGAGATCTGCCCTCTTGCCCTCTGTAAAGCAATAGACACACCTTCAACTCTGTGGATTCAAGTTGGGTTGCCAAGCAGATATACTGGGAACTGTGAAATTTTCTGAACTTACTGTTCTTGCCACTTGGGACCAATACTAAAATTAGTACGCTAATTTAATGTCACTCCTCTGCACGCAAACCCACAATTGTAAGAACTGTTAGCTATCCTGATGTTGTTAGTCTCAGCATCTGGTACTGTTGACTCACGTTTGTAGCAGATTGTGTTGGCAGAAAATATCAAAGGGGATGAGCAAGTTGTTTCTACTAATAAGCTGTCATGGAATGGCTGGATGGGGGGGTAGGCACCAGGTAGGGAACCCCCCTTGGGAAAGAACTGGAGGGGGGATTAATCTATTTAAAGAAAGCATTAACTTCACTGATACCAAATTTTTTTATTGCTGACCTATTCCCGATTCCGGCTGGTGATATGAGCCGAAATTGACATGGATCTGCTGCTAGGTTCTGTCCCGTCTAATGAAAACCAACGGGACCAAAATAATTGTACACCTTAGTCCTGGGATGCTGAGTTGGCTCTTGGCCAGATGGGAGAGAGCTTAGCTGGCCAAGGACAACGGTCCACAGGTGAGCTTCTTTTCTTCTTACAGCTATGGGTGATTGGCATTTATGTCCCATGTCTTTCTCTGGTCGGGATGGAGGATTTGTGGCCCTATGGGTACACCAGTGAAACTCCCATAATCCTTAAGCGTTTCTTAATGGATAGGACGCGGGTGGCGCTGTGGATTAAACCACAGAGCCTAGGGCTTGTTGATCAGAAGGTTGGCGGTTCGAATCCCCGCGATGGGGTGAGCTCCCATTGCTCGGTCCCTGCTCCTGCCAACCTAGCAGTTTAAAAGCACATGCAAAGTGCAAGTACGGTAGATAACTAGGTACTGCTCCGGTGGGAAGGTAAACGGCGTTTCTGTGCGCTGCTCTGGTGCTGGCCACATGACCCAGAAGCTGTACGCCGGCTCCCTCGGCCAATAATGCGAGATGAGCGCCGCAACCCCAGAGTCGTCCGCGACTGGACCTAATGATCAGGGGTCCCTTTACCTTTACCTTAACGGATAGGGGTGTTTTCCTTCACCTCATTCTGCTAATGGTGCTCATCTTTTCTGGTGGGCGCTGCTTGATCTTTTGAGTGAACCACTGAACTGCAGGTGGCAGCTACCGATGGAACTACCCGATCTTCACCCATGTGGACTGGTCATTGGATCACCTTAGGCAGGAAGGAGCATCAATAGGCTGCCTCTTCCAGTTGAGCTTCTGGTGTGTCCCTTGTGGCCTTTGGCTATCTTTCATCCTGCCTTGCTCCTCAGTCTCAACTAATGGCTTGCCCCAATGGCTCTTGGTTCCTGCCTTGCCCCCAGATGGCTGTCTACCATGCCCTCTCCCAATCCTAGCAGTGTTCCAGGAAACTCGATTTATGAAACATCAAGACAAACAAACTCAGGACTGCTGCACACAGCCACAGAATTTTAATGAGGGGGTTGGGGAAAGAGAAAGAAAGATGGATTTTGTATACACAGCCAATATATTTTGCATCCAGGTAAAACCGTTTCCGATCTCTCACCACCAGCTTCACCTTAAATGTGACAAATCTTGTGATGTTAGGGCGTGAGCCCCCTGGGCGCAAGATGAGCCCTGGATTCATCAGGCAAAGCAACCAGTTTGTAGCAATGGCCCCAGGAAACATGAAGGAAACAGTCCATTCCTCACCACCACAGCAACTGTTATCCAGTGATATACTGCCTTGGAACATGGAGGCTCAATGTAGCGACGATGGCTTATGTACCATTAAAGCTGTGCAGGCGCAGAGGGTTCACCATAATGGCCAATGCTTGGTTCCCCTTTCCCTCTTTCGTTCTCCCTCTCCTATCCAGAAATTGCAGGCGTGGAATTTGCTTCACCTCCAAGTGATTCTAATTCCCAGCTGAAGAAGCTTTGCAATGCAATGTGGACCTTCTGGCAACCAGCAGGGCCCTATGGTGTCATCTCTGCACATGCATTTTGCTGCATAGGAATAGGGATTGATTGCGCCCTTCGATTATCAAAAATTATTTTTAAAAAACATCCACGCATCTTTCTTTTGGCTTACTGTAAATTATTCAAAAAAGATTAACACGTAAACATCTTTTGATTAAAAAGCCGCAAGTTTACACCATTGATTCATATACAAGTGAGATAATCAACACTAATTATGGTCAGCACTTTTTAAATATAAAACTATCAACAATATAAGCCGCCTACATGCAGCATTTTCATTTCTTTTTATTTAAAATAAAAGTACAAAAGAAGACATGAGACAAACTTGCAGTTCTAAGTACATACAGTGACACCTCGGTTTAAGAACAGTCCGGTTTAAGAACAGTTTGATTTACGAACTCTGCAAAACCGGAAATAGTGTCCCGGTTTGCAAACTTTACTTCGGTCTAAGAACGGAAACTTATATACAGTGGTACCTTGTTTTACGAACTTAATCCGTTCCGGAAGTCCGTTCTTAAACCGAAACCGTTCTTAAACCAAGGCGCGCTTTCCCTAATGAGGCTCCCACCGCTGGTGGCCTTCCACTGTTCTGCTTCTGTTCTTAGACCGAGGTAAAGTTCTCAAACCAAGACACTATTTCCAGTTTTGCAGAGTTTGTAAACCAAATCATTCTTAAACCGGACTGTTCTTAAATTGAGGTACCACTGTATCTATCAATCTGTCTATCTATCTATATGTATTTGTTAACTGGAGAGAGAGGGTTGCTAAAATACTAAAGTATAACAAGTATTTTTTATATATTTATATAAAATCAAACCTTTCTTTTTCACTACAATATCGAAGTACGGAAATAGATTTCTTTGCATGCAAAGCACCAGCTGAAAAATGGGTTCTCTCCGTCACACTAAAAGCTATTCTCTACAGCATTCGTCGTTAGCTAAAAATCACATTATTTCAATGCAAACATGACATGATCTTGAAAATTCGTCTCCAGAGGACATTCTGGCATGGAGGCCATCAGCCGACTGATCACACATTGTGCAAAAGTATACAGTGTGTTGCTTACAGTTCAAAAATATATAGAAAAAAGTATTTTCCTGTACAAAACCGGGTTAACACCTGTCTCTGCCCCCGCCCCCCGCTTTCCAACCCATCCCAAATATTGAAATTGCTAGAGGATCTACTTCTTCAGTTGTGAAATCTGATGCATTCACTGTGTGAAGTCCTCAGAATGGCAATAGCAGCACGAGAAGAAGAGCCCGTTGAGGAGGCTCATTTTGGTTGAGGTGCAAAAAAAAGCCCTTGGGACGCTTCAGAAGGGAGGAGGCCCATTGACAAATCGCAGCATCGGGTGGAAAGACCGGGCAAAGTTGTTGCGGTGTGCACAGCTGTAGTCTTCCTCCGAGAAAGGGGGCAGGGTGGCCAAAAGGAGGAGGAGAAGGAAGAGCAACTGAAGAGGGAAGGCCATTCGCAGTACGCGGGACAGGAAGCCACGGGTCTTGGGAGCAGCTGGGCTGGCACTATCCTCGTCATCCCCTCTGCAAATATGGAAGGGAATTTATACATGAAGCTGCATTCCGCTGAGTCGGACTTCTATCTAGCCCAGGGTTTCCCAAACTTGGGTCTCCGGCTGCTTTTGGACTACATCTCCCATCATCCATGAACACTGGCCCTGCTAGCTATGCATGATGGGAGTTGTGGCCCAACAACAGCCGGAGACCCAAGTTTGGGAAATGCTACTCTAATAATAATTTATTATTTATACCCCGCCCATCTGGCTGGGTTTCCCCAGCCACTCTGGGCGGCTTCCAACAGAATATTAAAATGCAGTAGTCTATTAAACATTAAAAGCTTCCCTAAACAGGGCTGCCTTCAGATGTCTTCTAAAAGTCTGGTAGTTGTTTTTCTCTTTGACACCTGAAGGGAGGGCATTCCACAGGGCGGCTGCCACTACAGAGAAGGCCCTCTGCCTGGTTCCCTGTAAGTTGGCTTCTCGCAGTGAGGGAACCACCAGAAGGCCCTCGGCGCTGGACCTCAGTGTCCGGGCAGAACGATAGGGGTGGAGCCGCTCCTTCAGGTATACTGGACCGAGGCCGTTTAGGGCTTTAAAGGTCAGCACCAACACTTTGAATTGTGAGGGTAGAGACGGTCCTTCAGGTATACTGGAATCTAGGGTGTCAAAATCAGCAGCTACTCCGGGCGGCTTCCAGCATATATAAAAACACAGCACATTGAAAGGCTTCCCTATATTCTCTACTCAGACTGGCAGCAGCTTTCTGCAGAGCTGGTTTGAGGGCCACAAACCTTGTCCCTCCGTTCTGTGCCCTCCACCCTGAGACACCGGGAGGAATTTGATGTTGTGCTATTCCAGTCGTTCCGTCATTGCAAGCATTTCACCTTAGCAGATGGAATGATTCCATGCTCTCTTATCTCTGTGTGTCGTTCTGGGGGTTCTCCTGACGCCCCACGTGCCTTTTTTGGTGGAGGGGGGGCCCAATCTGTTGCACAAGTGGAAGTCGTTGTGCAGAGTTTCCGCTGATGGGCCTCAGCTGAATCCCAGCCACTATTGTTAACCTAGCTGCATCCGGCAGACCTTTGGGTTCTAGCAGATCTCACAAGCCAAATGTTTGCCCGCCTCTTGAGTTAGCATTGCACAAATTAAGGACATTCAAGTGCTGGTTGTGTGAATGCAATTAATGCACCTATTTTTATTTTTAAAGAGAAGCCCTAGGGAAGGCAAAGACCTGGGGACTTGGGCCTGCGGAGATTAACTCCCTGCTGCAGTGTGGGCAAAAATCTCCTATTCAATGGTGTTTGCATTTCCGGGAAAGTTGCCTGTAGTGGCTCCCTATGAAATGCATACAGCACCTTTCTTTGTGTGTCTCTGCTCAGACTTTGGCAAAGAGGGAAAAGTGCTAAACTCCCCCTTCCTCCTTTCCATGGCCTTGATCCTGCTCAGATTTCCCTGTGGCTGCTATTTACATAACAAACAGTGTGTGTGTGTTAATTAACATGTGATTATGAGCACATCTAGCTTGGCCCTACGACTGCCTTCAAAATGCAATCTTCATTTTTAAATTAAAGGAAAACGTGTTCCAAAGCTTCTTACCTAATATCAGCGCCGCTCTCAGCCTCCAAGCTGTTCCTTCCACCAGCCTGCTTAAAATGGAGATATTACGGCGTTATTTAGTCGTACTTTCCTCAAGAAATGCAAGCGCAAAGAAGCGAATCCCAAGTGGCACCGTAACAGAGCTCAAAACGCTTCTGTGCCGCGGGAACGTCACAAGAAATGTGGATGAGTGGACGCTGCTCCATTAGGATGAATGGGGTAGCACCCCCACCAAATGCAGTCTTCTCTCACGACATCTCCCCCCTCCAGCTGCCTACTTAACAACCAGTCCGGGGGGTGGCACTGCCTGTTAGCGCCCATCTTGTAGAACTCAGCCTGGAGAAGGATGGGGACAAAACCAGACAGGGCTGCAGCCACCGTAAAGCTGTGCTCCAATGCTCATTGGGCAGAGTCCGTTCAGGAGGATCACATGGTCAATGCTATCAAAACCTTCAAGTCAGCACTGCAGGGTCATATGCCTTTGCACCCCCCCCCCCAACAGTCAGGGTGACGAGGGCAGATTCAGTCCCATAACGATGCCTGAACCCCCACTGGAATGGGTTGAGGCACAGTCGTACCTTGGCTTTCGAACAGCTTAGTTCGCGAACGTTTTGGCTCCTGAACGACGCAAACCCAGAAGTGACTGTTCCGGTTTGTGAACTGTTTTTTGGAAGCCGAACGTCCAACAGGGCTTCCGCAGCTTCCGATTGGCTACAGGAGCTTCCTGCAGTCAATCGGAAGCCCCGCTTTGGTTTCCGAACGTTTTGGAAGTCGAACGGACTTCTAGAATGGATTCCGTTCGACTTCCAAGTTATGACTGTATAGGCATGTGACAAGGCTTGTAGCCTGGCCTTAAAGAAGCATTCCAAACCAGGCTTCCACAACCTAGTGTCCTCTTGGCCCATTGGATTACAACTCCCATCACCCCCAGCCCAGCATGGTCAGGGAAGAGGGGAACTGCAGTCCCAAATGTTCTGGAGGGCATCAGGTTGGGGAAAGGTACTGAGCAGAAACCATGTATCCTTTAACATGGCCACGAATTACAGTGAGTTGCTGCAGGGGCGTTCCTAGCCCCTTGGCTACCCGGGGCGGGAAGCCAAGAGGCACCCCCGGGGGCGGGGTGTCGTGGCGTGTGCGTGAGTCATGACGCACGAGCACAGCGCGATACCCCACCCCCGGGGATGCCGGGCGCCGGCTTCGGGAATGTCCCGAAGCCGCTGCCCGGCACCCCTTGGTGCGGCGGCTGCTCGTGCTGGTGCACCAAGGGGTGCCGGGTAGGCGCCGGCTTCGGGAGTCTCTGTGGGCTGCAGAGTCTCCCGAAGCCGCTGCCCGGCACCCCCTTGCTTGTGCCGGCGCACCAAGGGGTGCCGGGCGGGAGGCGGCTTCGAGAGTCTCTGCAGCCCGCAGAGACCCCCGAAGCCGCCGCCTGGGCTCCGTTGGCAGAGCGCAAGTTGGGGCAGGGAGAGGGGCCCACCCCTTTCCATTCCCCGGCTCTGCAAGCCAGCCAGCGGCGGGAAAAGCCTCTGGAAGGGGGGGGGGCTATTTTCGGCGCTGCCAGGGCGGAGCCGCAGGGGCAGCCAGTGAGGGGGGGGTGACACCGCTCCTCGCTGGCCACCCCTGCGACTCCACCCCGGCAGTGCCAAAAATAGCCTTTTTAAAGCCCCCCCCTTTTTTAAAGCCCAATTTGTCACCCCCAGCAGGGCGCTGCCCGGGGCGGCCCCCCCGCCCCCCTTGCTACACCCCTGAGTTGCTGGACTGTCCTGACCAAACCGGGGGAGTCAGCTGTTTGTGTTAACTTGCAATAAAGCATCTCCGGATGGAAACAAGGTGAGGAGAAGGTAACAGACTGGAGAAAAAAACAGAGGTTTGGAAAAGAATTGCCAAGCAGCTTGCCTTGTTTTTATATGTGCAAGGTTTCTCTGGTCGCTGAGGACAGCCTCCAGAGTCCAGTTCGTCCACATCCTGCAGAAATGCACTTGTGTCCTAGAAGGAGGAAAATGGAAGATGACTTTTACGTTCTGCAGAGTAAGAAAAGCTTTATCTCCCAGGAGTTATGCACCACCCTTAGGAGATAGAGAACTGCATCACCCTGGATTCAAGGACATGCATCCCAGTCTCACCGGCTTTCCATGCGAGACCTTTAAATCACTTGAGACTCTTTCCAGAAGCTGCTTCAGTTTCTTCCCAATAACGTGAACCTTCTCGTGAGCTTCAACATAATCTCCTCCACCAGATTTGACGAGCAAGTGAGTCGAAATCTCCTGCAGAGTGTTGACTTGTGGCTGCCGTTCCAGAAGCTCTTTCTCCAGTTGCTTCGACAAGGAAATGGAAGGAAATATTGACGCATGTATGAATGACTCTGCCCTACATAGAATCAAGCTGACCACTTGATCTGTCCAGCCCAGTGTTGCCTACTCTGATTGGGCAGCGGAGCTCCAAAATCTCTATTTGATAGCCCTGAGATCCTTCAAAATGGAGATGGCAGGAACTTGCCCTGGGAGCTTCCGCATATGATGCTAAAAACATATGAGTGACAGATATTTTAGGACCCAACCTATTCTCTTCTTGCCTGTTGTCATATTTTAAATTGATTCTAGTATTGTCTCCACCCCCATCATTCAGCCCGGGCACTGAGGTCCAGCTCCGAGGTCCGTCTGGCAGTTCCTTCCCTGCGAGAAGTGAGGTTACAGGGAACCAGGTATAGGGTCTTCTCGGTAGTGGCGCCGTCCCATCAGATGTCAAGGAAATAAACAACTATCTGACTTTGAGAAGACATCTGAAGGCAGCCCTGTTTAGGGAAGTTTTTAATGTTTGATTTTTTATTGTGCTTTTAATTCAGTTGGGAGCCACCCAGAGTGGCTAGGGAAACCCAGCCAGATGGGCGGGGTATGTATGTATTTATTAATTAATAAATAATAATTAATAATAATAATAATAATAATAATAACTGCTGTAACCTGCCCCGGGATCTTATGTTGAAGGGTGAGTAATAAATCAAAATACCACTCCTACAACAACTATCACTAACCACGACAAGATAGGGCACAGGGAGGATCTGAAAAGCAGATTATTGGCATCCCACCATCAAACCAAATGTAGCGAAGTAACATTGTACCTAATGGGAGCAAGTCACCTGGTGGGTCAATCATTTCTGTATGGATGCACCAAAAAGTTAAAAAACCCCATGTCAGGGGCTGCCCCGAGTCAGGAGAGGTGGCGGAAGGGGTAGAGAAACCAAGCAGCCGCCAATGGACACCGGAGGAGGTGTTGCGAGCTTGGGAAGAGGAGGAGGCAGCACCTAGGCTGTCGCCAGAGACAGGGAAGGAGGTATGGAGAAGTGAGAGCGAGGGGCTGTCACCGCCTGTGCTGTCACAGGAAGCGGAGGCTCTCAGGGAGCCAGTGGGAGGAGACGAGGAAATGGAGACAGAGGAGGAGCAGGGGGTCGAGGATCTTGCCAGAGGCTCGACAACAACTTCGAGGGAGGATGAAAGCGAAAGGGAAGGAGCCAGCACCGCAGCGGATAGGGTTAGGAAACGGAAAAGGAGGAGCGAGAGGCGGCGCTGGGGGTTCGCTAAGCTTTTATGCTGGGGACAAAATCGAAAGCCTTTACTCGGGGGATCTGACACAACGGAGTCGGATGATGAACTGTAACTTCTGCTAACTGTAACCTGTAAATAAAACCGTTAGTTTAGTAAACCCGTCTGATGCGAGTTTACTCCTGAGGAGGACACATATCCCTCTCACACCCCACCTACCATTAATTCTCTTCGGCTCTCCTGAATTGCGTGAGGATCAGCATTCAGATCCTTGATCTGTGCTTGATGCCTCCGAACCTCTGCAACAGCCAACCACAGCAGCAGGTTATGGTTTTGCTTATGGAAATCCTGCAGAAGAAAAGCATCCATTATTAGGAGAGGCAGAGAGGGGCAGCCTTGTCAGATCACATCTGCTGAATGGTTTCAGACTGTCACTATTTTGCAGGCGGGATTCGACTGCACGCCAGCAAATTCAGGTTGCGTACTTGGAGAGGATTTGATGATCTTGTGTAACAACAATCCTTTGCAATAAGGAAAGGAAATGGACCAGAAAGCATAGGATAGGAATTGCTTGATAACGTTGTGTCAAACCAGAATGAACGCTCCACAGCCAAGCTCTACCCCTTTGGAAACTTTGCACAAACAAATCAGGCTGAACGCTCAGTAAGTAGGCTATGCAGAAGGGACACAAATAATACAGGGCCTTCCCAACTTGGGTTGAAAGGTAGTAATAATATGTAGCACTTATATTGTGCTTTCTTGAATGCTCAGTGCCCCCTGCATACAGTCTCTCATTAATGCTTAAAGGCAGGTCAGTATTATCAGTTCCATATTGACTAACTATAGGTGGAGGGCTGTAGTTGACAGATCATGGCTTGGCTAAGACCACGTGTTCATAGCAGAATAATATTTCCTGGTTTGCAATTTAGACTATTAGCCGCAATGCTTCACGAGCTGTTCCAGGCGAAGGAGGTCAGAACTGCAGGAGGCAGGTTTGCATCCTTATAAGTAAGTTATATTCTCACTTACGTAAGAATGCTGTGCAACTACGGAGTGTTCTGCAAATGGCATTTTTAAGCAGTTTCTTAAATCTGCCCAGGTTGGCTTAAGAACATAAAAAAGGCTGCTGGATCAGGCCAGCGTCTAGCCCAGCTTCCTGTTCTCACAGTGGCCAAGCAAATACCTATAGGAAGCCACCAAACAGAAACTGTGAGCAACGGCAATCTCCCTGCCTGTGATTCCCAGAAACTGGTACTCAGAGATGTACAGCCTCACAACAGTGGCAGCAGAACAGGGACACCAGGATTATTAGCCATGGATGAAGTACTTTCCATCTTCAAATGTTCATTTTCATTGGTTATCCCCGAGTTCCGGTGTTCAAATAAGAAAGCAATGGGCTGCACTGACCTGGCAGCCCACCAGGGCTTCCTGCAAACTCTTCCTCCACTCTCCCATCAAATGAGTGGCCTCTTCCCAGCGCATATTGACTTGCCGAAGCCTGTTCTGGAGCTCTTTGGATCCAGCGCTGTCTCCATGCCTGAAGTCCTTGCTGGTCAGGTTGGCAGAAAGCACAAGTGCCTTGTAGTTATCAAAGGCTTTGAGCATATCCTGGCGGGGAAGAAGCGGGTTAGGATTCTGCGTTTAAAAATAACTTGGGTTTTTAAGCAGTGGTACAACAAAACAACCAGTTTACCAGTGAGATTGCCTTGCTTCTTTGCATGCCTACTCGACTGCTCCGATCTACAAAACTGGCACTGTGGCAAGTGCCACATAATACTTGTAAGAAACGGATCTTTTACACTTTGGAACTCCCTGCCTGTTGACAAAATTTTTTTGTTTAGGCTAGCCAATCCAGACATGTGAAAATGCTGACTTTTTTTTCACCTGCTCTTTAGCTTATTGTTGATTGCAATTATTTTGGAAGGCCTGTTTTTAACTGTTGCCTACTGACAATTTCATAGCTTTATTCTTTTTTTGTAAACGTCTTTGAGGGTCCCCCCAGTCCCTGCATTTTTATCTGTAAGCTGCCTTGAGTCCTGGTCCGGGGTAGAACAGAAATAAATACAGTGGAACCCTGGGTTACGCACGCGATCCGTTCCGGGGGTGCGCTGCGTAACCCGGGCGTGCGTAACATGAACGCACGAGAGAGAAAACAAAACCCCCGGAAGTTCATGTTTTTTGCGCTTCTGCGCATGCGTGAACTGTGCAGAATGCTTCTGCGCACCCGCGCATCGCGCGCTCTCCGCGGAGGACTTCCGGGTCACCTCCGTGCTTATCCCGAATGCACGCAACACAGAGCGTACGCAACACGAGATATGACTGTATAAATATAAAAAAATACAAAACAAACAAACAAGGCTGTTCAAAACCTTCACTTGGGGGATAATCCTATGAGGGCTCTATGAGTGCATTCCAACAATTAGTTCATGACCACAAGTCCATGACTGATGTGAATTACAACCTGCTGAACTTTGTAACTAAGAAGTAGTGGCTGGTTATGCTGTGTTTTATACTTACTGTTGTTTATATCTATATATCTCATGTTTTGGATTTTGTGTGTGTGTGGATGTTCCATTGAGACTCAGGTGTTAAGAAGGCAACAAATAAATTGAATTAAGAGTAGAAGTAGCAGTGATTGATGATTGGCCGAGGCTAGCATGCCTGGTTCCACTTGTCTTAGTTAAGAACACCTGCACAGAACTAGAATCAAGCAAACTTCAAGGTCTATCACCAGCCATTAGACACGGGAGCCAAATGGAAGAAGCTGGCTTCTGCAGATCAGATTCTGGCTATCTTACCTGTGCTCTTTCTTAAGAGATTGTCCCCTGCCATAAAGAGAGTGCAGCCCTGGAAGTCCTTGCCTTGATCCAGCAAGGCACTCCTTAGTTTGGCTACAGGGATTATTTGCCAGGACAAATGGTGAACTCACTTTCTGCTTCTTGACTCTTTGATGGATGGCCGTGATGCTGGTGGGCGGTTCTGCCTCCTGCAACATTTCAAGCTCCTTCTCTGTTTTATCCAACCAAGCGTTGATATTCGTGAGGTCAGAATTCAGCTGCTCCCGCTGCTGCCGATTCTGCTTCATTCTCAGCTTGTTGCTTAAGTCTTGGGCTTGAATCAGCTCCCATCTCTCGAGGCCTCCTGCGGTTTGTTGCAAAATTATTCATGTTTTTTATTTTATTAAAAAAGCTTTGAAGCTTGACTCAGAGGAATATTATTTCAGGCACTCGCTGGGTCCCCTGAGGAAACAGATCTTCTACCCCAGCCTAGCTACAACATCCAACATTAAGCCTATGTGAATTTTTGGGTAGCCTTTTAGGGCTTCTATCCCTTTAAAATAACGTAGCATTGATACCCTTTAAAGACACAATCAATAGCAGCCTTCACCAACCTCCAGATATTTTGGACTACCACCCCATGTAGTATTTTCTGCCATTTCTCTTTTTTAATGATTCCATCTGCTGCTTCTGCCTTTGAGTTACTATTTTTCATTTTTTACATTAGCTGCCTTTGGGCGTTTTGCCTTTAAATGGAAAGGGGCGAACATAAACACTTCAATAGATAAAATAACTGCACCTGCTCACATTCATTTCTTTTTATCTTTGACTCTCTCCCCTTCCTCTGTTTAGAGATTTTAAGTTTGTTGGAGCAGGGTCTCTTATTTATTTGCTTTCATTCCTCTGTAGGGCACCATCTATTCTACACTGATGTTGTAAATACATAGAGAAAAATGAATTCCTATTTCTCACACACTCTGCAAAGAAGCCTCTACATAAACAGAGTTTATTACACACATACACAAGTGCATATCTGTATCCATTTTGATACAGATCTATCTCAAAAAAATATTACAGCTAAAGTACCTGGTTGTTTTTCTATGGCTGCAACGCCACCAAGGCTCTGGCTAGATTGGGGTTCCTCGCTAGGCAACATCCCAGAGATCTCCTGCATGCTGTCCAGACTCGTACTGCTCCGTTGTTTCACCTGGAATATAACAACATAGAAACCAGGGAATGACACATGACTCTGGCCCATGTACACTGTCCTCGGCACACTGCTCAAAAGGTAGGTTGCTGCCAGAGTTAACCATGAGACAATCCATTATCCTGGTCTTGTAATCTTTGGGTTTTAATTAACCTATTCAAAGCTCTGGAAACTGAAGAGTAAAAATACTTCTGTCGCACTATGCAGCACCGAAATGACCTTTGCTACTCCACCTATCAAAGACTTTAGCACTCCTTCACTCGTCTCCCATTATCATGCCATAATATTTTTTACCTTTGCTCAGAACTACGTCACCAACATGCAGTTAGCAATATCTGCAAATCCAGATGTTGTTTATAAATGCTTAATGGATCTTCATGATGTAGAAGTTCCAGAACTCAGAGAAGCGAGGAATAAGGAATCAGAAAGTATCCTACAGTCTAAATGATGGAAAATTGCTGTTATAAAGAATCTTTCCTTAAGATTCAAAATTGAGAGTGATCAAATTCCTCATCTTTTACTTCCAACAGTGACCAGCTCCAGCATGGCTTTTGGTCAGGGATGACGGTGGTCCAATAACATACGGAGGGGGCACCAGGTTGCCTGCCCCTGCCTTAACCCAATGGCCAATCCAGCCCTTTTAAGCTTGTAATGTACCAGCATCCAGTAGGACTTACATAGCCTGGTTTGTAGGGAGTGCTTGTCTCTGGGCTGTTCAACAGGACACTAGGAACCATCTCTCCCTGGTTGTATGGATGTTTTCGGCCAGCGGGGCTTTCCGGAGAGTGCCACGTGTGGGTCTCAGAAGCAGATTTTTCTGTGGTACGACATCGAAAAAGAAATCCGCAGGAAGTTAGATGCCCAAGGTTTGGGGTGAGGGGTTGGGGTGGGGGATATGAATGAATTAAAAGCATTCTGCAGAATATGGGGGACCAAGTTATGATGCAGGGGGGGAAAAAATATATATATGAAAGTTTTACCGTTTTTCCTTGCAAAGCATGCTTGTTTGCAAATGTATGTCGGCAGTGTTTCAGGGGCAATGAAATGAGAGCCATGCAGTTATGGGTGGTCGTATCCTCTCAGCCCACCTTCCTGAAAAGGCCTACAGACAGTGTGAGTTAACAACACCACCAAAAAGTGCAGGTGGGAAAGATGACTCTGGGAGGGAGAGCTGGTCCTACATGGGAGAAGGATGGCGTGGGAAACCTTCGGGATGCTATTACCGGGCAGCAAATGGTGGGTCACTTAGGTTGCGTACGCATTGTCCCATTCGTAGCAGGCAAAAAACTGCAGGTTTCCCTCAATCTGGGATGGTGCCTGCCCATCCTCAAAATTGCTTCTTATAATCTAGATCAGTGATGGCTAACCTTGACACTCCAGATGTTTGGGAACTACAACTCCCATCATCCCTAGCTAACAGGACCAGTGGTCAGGGATGATGGGAGTTGTAGTCCCAAAACATCTGGAGTGTCAAGGTTAGCCATCACTGATCTAGATCCTGCTTGTCCGCAAGGGTGGGTGTGGCTACTCGATATGCATTTGGAAAACCTCCTCCTGAGGTTATCCATGCCTTTTCCTCCCTGCACATGAATGAAGGAGGAAGCGGGGATTGCATTCTTGGCACACGCCCACCTACAATGTCCTTGGGCAGGTGTGGATAAAGCCCCGCCTACACTTGCTTTCGAATGGAATCCATCTGCCATGAGCTTTTGTTTTCAGAATGAAATCCAGTTTCTCAATAAGCGCTTTTCAGCTACCACGGCTAGATTGTGTGTGGACTATATAGTAAAGGGCTCAGTTCCTCTTGGTTTTAAAATAAAAAGGTGTGCATGCAGCCTGCATCTATAGTGTTTCTGACCACTAAAGAAAGAAGGGAAGCCATTTTGAACCTTCCACTCTCAAGCATCAAAATGACTTTGACCATCTCTGCTAGAAAACAGGACTCCTTGGTGACGCATCTATGTCTGCAACACACAAAGTGATAGTGCAGATGAAACTAACATGGATTCTGGAGAGAATACCAAGTGCTCATTTTCAAAGCCCTGTTCAGCTCAATGCTGAATGGCAGAGGAGGCCTTAAAGCTAAGCTATGATGTCTTGAGAGTGATGTTTGCAAACCAGCAAGATTTTCTGTTTGGTTGTTTTTTTAACCTAGACCGCACCTGAAGGCTTATAGACTCCCAATGCAAATCGAAACACAAATTTAACCATCTTTGTGCTGGAGTGGAGAACTAAGAAAGGGAAAAAAAAGCACGATCTTGACCGTTCACTAATGATGACACATGTGCAAATGGTGCGGCATTAAACAAAAATGGGGAAAAAGAGAGAGAATCCACCATGAGCCAACTGGCGCATGGTGTTGACACAAGCCAGGGAGCCAGACACTTGCATATGAGAGAGGTGTGAGGAGCATAGCGTGCGCCACAGGGAGACTGTCATGTTGAGACACATGCAGCAGCAGTGCCTACCAGAAGCTGCTTTCAATGATTTTGTGGTCATTTTAAGAAAGGCCTCGGCATTTTCAGGGATTTCTACATCTGAAAAAAGAACAACATCACCAATTGCCTCGCCGGACAAAAGAGGCTGTGAGCGCACACCCACCCACCCCACAGGAGATAAAACGTAAGAGCAGCCCCTGATAGATCCAGTCAAAAGTTTGCATTGCATTTGCAACAGCTGGAAAGACTCTGGGAAAGCTCATAAGGAGAGTATTAAAGTAACAACCCCTCACCTGCTGCTAAGCTCTATCCCCCGCCAAAGTACCCTATATACTCGAGTATAAGCCTAGTTTTTCAGCACATTTTTTGTGCTGAAAAAGCCGTCCTCAGCTTATACTCGAGTGAGGCAGGCAGTGGCTCCTATGAAGCTTTCCCAGGTTTTTTATGGTAAAATTGGGTGCCTCGGCTTATATTCGGGTCGGCTTATACTCGAGTATATACGGTATCTGATATTTAGAGGTATACTGCTCTTTAATATGGAGGTTTTCCTGTAGTTATCGTGGCTCAGCAGATCTCCCTATATCATCCTGCTTAACAGCTGACTTTCCCTACCAGTTGGGATGGGGCCATAGCTGTCAACCCTCCCTTTTTTTGCGGGAAACTCCCTTATTCCAATGCCGTTTCCCGCTGCTATCCCGGATTGTTGCTATCCCTTAAATTTCCCGGATTTCAAAGGAAGCAGCTCCTCTCCCTCCCTGCCGGCCAGGGAGGCTCCTCAGCTGCGTTGCTCGGCTGCCATTAAGGAGTCTGAGACCGACTGGGGGTGGAGCTTGCATGCCTTGTGCAGCCAGACCCTCACGCCCAACCAGATAGACAACCTGCCTGCCGTCTATGTGCTCGCTCTTTCGCTCACCCGTTCACGAGCAACCTCTGGAGCGCAGGGTGGCGAGGCCACTTGGTGCCATTGCACCGCCTTCGCGGCATCCCTTATTTTCAAATCTGAAAGTTGACAGCTATGGATGGGGCAGAGCAGGGAAAACCAGCCAGTAAGAAGAGAGATGATGAGAGATAGGTGGGAACAGCCAGCCATTGGCTCCTCCTTCACTGTGCATGTGATTTGTGTCCCCCTCAAACTTCAGAAAACCAGGCTATGATGGGAGGTAGCCACAAGACTGCCCTGATCCTCCAGCTGTCCAGCTCCAGAACTGTGGGGCAGAGCTCACATGGTGATATATGTACAAAGCTATTCAATGTATATGGTGTGGGTTTTTTTTGTCACTGCTTCCTGCATTCCTAGCTGCATGCACATAGCCCTGCTGTAAGTAGCACAGAACATTAGTTGATGATCCTTTTGGACTGCACCATGTTAGCCTACTGGAATAGCTCAGTTGGTAAAAGAAGAGACTCAGGGTTGTGGGTTTGAGCCCCATGTTGGGTGAAAGATTCCTGCATTGTAGGGGGTTGGACTAGATGACCCTTGTGGTCCCTCCCAACGCTACAATTCTACAATTCTATGATATGAGGAGGGGGTCTTGCTTCTGAATGCTCCCTTCCCTGCATTAGGTCAGCCAGCACATCAAAGAAGCCTTTCGCCCCAATATACTAGTTTTCTACGTGAAGGTTTTGGTTTTTAGCAAAATAGCTCAGACTATTTCTCCATGTAGTCCAGAATGGTCTACTCTGACTGGCAGTGACTCTCGGGGTCTCAAGGAACAAGTCTCTTAACCGGCGGCTGAATCTGGGCCCCTCGCCAAGCAAAGTATGCGCTGTACTATGGTTGAACTATGGTTACTCTATAAAGGGATGTATCCAAAAATATATACACCATATTTGCCTGAATATAAGTCTCACTTTCCCCCCAAATTCTGACCGTGAAAAGTCAAAGTGCAGCTTAAATTCACGACCTTACAAAAAATGGCTTTTACGATATCGCTGCTGAGACAGACATACGGTAAAACAGAACGGGTGTGAGTGCCTGTGGAATTTTAAGCGAGCGGATTATATTTGGGTATTGTTTTTTTTTTTTCCTCTTGAATTTTAAAGGTGTGGCTTATATTCGGGTGCAGCTTATATTAGGGCCAATACGGTAATACTCATCGTGCACCTTCCCTAGAGTGAAGGGACACAGCCCAGAATTCTCCCATCTGTACACGAAGGGCATCAATGAATCTTGCAAGAGATGGGAAAAGCTCTTGAGCAGACATGCCTTTGGATGGTTGCATTGCTAGCAGTTCAATATTTTAAAAGCTGGATTTTGCATGGGTGCCAAGGTTACCATTCCTTGCTGAAATGGGAGGAATCGCTAGGATGGACTCACCTGACAGATCACTGTAATACTGTTCTTCTTCCTCGTCTTGGGGACCAGAGTCTCCAACATCCCCCGTGTGATCCCACTCCAACGGGATGGAGTCCACGCTGACGGGCGTCTCGCAGCCCGACCTCTCATGGCCCACTGCAGGGGGCACGAGGTGGCAGAGGGACTGCTGGGGCGGCAGCACTTCCTGCATGCCCTTTCGGCACCAGGGGTCACTCTGCATCCCCCTTGCATCTTCCATGTCAGCCTCGTTTTCAGAGGTCTCCTTTTCATCTTCCAGTCCCTGAGAAAAATTATTGACGTGACTTCTGAATAATATCAGTGTATCCTGCCCCAAATACACTTGCCTTACTTACAAGAACATTGGAATTTGCCTCATACCAACCCAGGCCTTTGCTCTATCTAGCTCAGTATTGTCAGGTCTATCTAGCTCAGTTTTGTCTACACTGACTGGCAGCAGCTCTCCAGGGTTTCAGGCTGGGGCATCTGCCTGCAGATGCTGGGGACCAAACCTGGAACCTTCTGCATTCAGAGCAGATGCTCTACCACTGAGCTTTGCCCCCCCTTTAATTAACCCCCAATTTTAAACTGAAGATTTTTTTAAAAAATATTCTTTCTGAACTGGAGATGCTGGGGATTGAACCTAGGACGTTCTGAGATATGGTTTCCCCTCCATCCATAGCATGATTCATCGCTCTGGCCTCCTTTGTGCCAGGTAATCTTCTTATACCTCTGCCTCAGGTGTGCTTGGAGCGTCCAGTCACTCAGAATCTGGAGCAGAAATTATTCAAAGTGGGAAGGACCAGAACGTAGAGCAGTGATGGCTAACCTTGACACCCCAGATGTTTTGGAACTACAACTCCCATCATCCCTAGCTAACAGGATCAGTGGTCAGGGATGATGGGAATTGTAGTCCCAAAACATCTGGAGTGTCAAGGTTAGCCATCACTGACGTAGAGTCTCAGGCAGGCACACAAGGAAGATGCGTGGTCCGACGAATCAAAGAATTATAGAATCACAGAACTGTAGAGTTGGAGAGGACCCTGAGGGTCATCTAGTCCAAGGGCCCTTACATTCTGCACACAAGTATTATTAGTTTATGTTACGCAATGCATTTATTTTAGGGGAAGAAGGCTGGAGCTCAGTGGTAGAGCAACTCCTTTGCAATGTAGCAGGTCCCAGGTTCCATCTCCAGCACTCTCAGCTAAGGCTGGGAATCTCTCCTGTATGAAACCCTAGAAGGCCAGCCTAGGTAGAACTGACCTAGATGGAACAATGTCCTGACTTGGCAGTTTCCTATGGGTTTCTTCCATCATGGAAGTCAAGACAGTCTAGATGGAGCTTCCAGCTGGTCTTGCATCAAGGCACTGACTTTAGCAGGACCTGCTTAGCTTCAGAAAGGTGGCCGTACCATGTTCCCTCAGAAAATGGCCTGGGAGCACGGTTAAAGCTTTTTTGGTATACGAGTGAGTATGCCTTTCTTTGTAACTCAGAAAAAACAATGTGCTTCCTTAAGGCCTTTTACTCTTGGGACCCCAGAGGCTTTTGGCAGTAGGTACAGGTGAAACTCGAAAAATTAGAATAGCATGGAAAAGTCCATTTATGTAAGCAATTGTTTTCATTAGCTACTGGAGTTTAATATATGAGATAGACTCATGACATGCAAAGCGAGATATGTCAAGCCTTTGTTTGTTATAGTTGTGATGATTATGGCGTACAGCTGATGAGAACCCCAAAGCTGAAATTGTTAAGTTGGGGTTCTCATCAGCTGTACACCATAATCATCACAATTATAACAAACTAGTGAACGTTCAGCCTGTTAAATTAACGGGCGCTAGAAGATATGTGGTAAAACATTTGTAAAAGCAGGCTGAGGTCCCTCTACCCCTTTCCTACCTCTGTGGCCCCCTCTACCCCTTTCCTACCTCTGTGGCCCCCTCTACCCCTTTCCTACCTCTGAGGTACCTCTACTCCTTTCCTACCTCTGTGGCCCATGTACCCCTTTCCTACCTCTGAGGTACCTCTACTCCTTTCCTACCTCTGTGGCCCATGTACCCCTTTCCTACCTCTGTGGCACCTCTACCCCTTTCCTACCTCTGAGGTCCCTCTACTCCTTTTCTACCTCTGTCCCCTCTACCCTTTTCCTACCTCTATCCTCCCTTATAGCCCTTTCCCTACCCAGAACCCATCACTATTTACCTCTGAGTGTTCGTGCATGTTGTCACTCTTCCCTTTTCCTATCTCCCTCGCCCCGGAAAGGCACAGCCCCGCCCTCATCCGATCCTGGCCAATCCGAGGCCCGAAGTCTCTGCGTCGTCCAATCCCTGCGTCCCTATAGGACATGCTCAGTGGAAAATTTCCACTGACACACGGAAGGTTGGACGCAGAGACACTTCAACTTTATTATATAGGATAAAGGCTTGACATATCTCGCTTGGCATGTCATGAGTCTATCTCATATATTAATTTCACCTTTTATGTTGAATTACTGAAAGAAATGAACCTTTCCGTGATATTCTAATTTTTCGAGTTTCACCTGTATATTCCGCCTCTTGCATGCAAGTAGAGACCAACAAGAAAGCGAAGAATGCAATCTTGATAGCTCTTACCGGGGGCCAGGATGCCAGTCTGTGCTGGAATCGGGAGACACGGCCAAACACGTCCTGGTAGTATCTGTGGAGTTCTTGCAGCTCCTCTTCAATCACAACAGCATCTGAAGGCTCGCTTTTCTGGATCAGGTGCTTCCCGGACATAGTAAGCTCATTGATCTTGTCGGTGTTTAGCATTATTTCTTGCTGGAAACACTGTTTGGAAGACAGGCAAGGATGCTTCCTAAATACAGCATTGCTCAGCAGGTTAATTCCCCTTTTGGAAAGCGAATGTTTCACCCCTCTCCCAGAGGCCTGGATTCTTAAGCCAATTCCTCATATATACAGTCAGTGTGTTTTGGGGGGCACAGGAATGGGGTGCTGTGCTGCTAGTCATATCTTGATAATAGTCTTGTGGGTGTCAACACAACAACAACAACAAAAGGGGGGGGGAGATAATTTTGCCAGCGAGAACCACAACACACACAAAAAACCACTGTATACAGTCTTGCTGGAACCTCTCAAAGGTTAGGACTGAGAAGAATGGTTGGTCCCCATTGGAGATGAGAGACATCCAAGTTCAGAGGATAACTACTCCAATAAATAAATAAATAAACAAAGGTAGCTTTGTTTCTACTCCTTCTTTTGGGATGGCAGGAAGCTTAAAGGGCTTGCAGCAAATTTCCCAGGGATATACAGTGGGACCTCGACTTACGAAGATAATGCGTTCCGACGTGATCTTCGGAAGTCGAAAACACTCGTAAGTCGAGTCCCCATAGGGATGCATTGAGCGGAAAAACTTCGTAAGTCGAAGAAACCCTATCGAAAGCGGCCGCGACTTCCTTTCGGAAGTCGAAAAATTCAGATGCGGCGGCCATTTTTTTCCTTCCGGAAGTCATTCGGAAGTCAAAAAACTCGTAAGTCGGGTCACTCGTAAGTCGAGGTCCCACTGTATATCCAAACAGGATACATCCAAACAGATGTTATAGGACTGAGGGGCGGTGTGGAACTCAACTTTTTTTAAAAAGAAAAGCAATACCCACATTTAGCTGCCGCATTTTCTCATCCAAGTTGCTCTCTGAGAAGTGTTCCACGTTGGTCAGCTGCAGGTCCATTTCGGTCAGCCACACCAGGATGCTGTCCTTGGTCCCCACAAATTCCTCCCATTGATTGGTAAAGTGCTAAAGGAAATCACAGAAAGCAAATGCAGTACGTCGACGTGACAGTTGGCACATAGCAAAACTGCTGCTTGTTTGCTGGAAGGAGGTGTACAAGGCGCCACCCAACCGCCTTAGGGACTCCACTCCACTTGCGTAGTTTTCCTTCTCCTAGATGGGACTCCCTGTCCAGGTTGAGAAGTCCCGCCTGCCCCTCACTGCCCTCTACAGCATGTGCAGAAACCGGTTTCTTGACTGTTGCACCCACTTTTGGTCTCATCCGCTCAACCCGCCACAGCCTGTCTTCATCAAGGGTTTGAGACCCATCAGCTATCCTCACCTGGAACCTGACAACCGTGGCACAGCCGGCCTGTGGTTACCTTGAGTCTCCTGAGAATTGCCGTGACGCGTTTCTGGAGGTTATCCCAGTCTTGGTTGCCCTTGTGGACCATCTGCTTCAGCTTGCTGGCTGAGTCAGTGCGATTCTCCCGGGCCAACCGCCGGTACTGTTTGTTGATCAGCTCCAGCTGGGTCAGTCGCTCGTGGATTTGTCGCTGAAATGCCTGGGGTGAAAAAAACAACCTTTGTTTTCTTACGAGCAGCCTCCTACCTGGCACCACTCAGGAATTCAAAGAAACAAATTCTCTAGGGGAAAAATAAGAACAAAAAGCAGGATGTTTACCTCAAATTTCTTCAAGTCCTCCTTGGCATTTGTGTATGAAACCTCCGAAGAGTTTGGATATGCCGCTGTCCTCTCGGCTGTCTTCAGCCAGTCCTCAAAGCGAGAATAGTCCTCCAGGAACTTTTGCCAGAGTTGCCACGTTTCTTCAATCCTAAAGGGGAAACAAGCAGCAACAGCAATATTTATCCCCAGTGTACTTCATGTGGAACAACCACCAGCCTTCTGAGAGCCAAGGTGGTGTAGTGGTTGAGAGAGGTAGACGCGTAATCTGGAGAACCGGGTTCGCGTCTCCGCTCCTCCACATGCTGCTGCTGGGTGACCTTGGGCTAGTCACACTTCTCTGAAGTCTCTCAGCCCCACTCACCTCACAGAGTGTTTGTTGTGGGGGAGAAAGGGAAAGGAGAATGTGAGCCGCTTTGAGACTCTTTCGGGTAGTGATAAAGCAGGATATCAAATCCAAACTTCTTCTTCTTCTTCTTCTGGAACCTTGAAGACTTAACACAGCCTGCCCAATTCCCCTTCCCCTCACAGTTCATCCAAACCACCAGCCTCTGCAGTGGCAACTGGTGAGGTGGCATGGGTGAAGCTCTGGTGGTCTTCTGTGTTCCCAATACCACAGGCCACCGTCACTTAGCAAGAGGGAGAGGGGTGAGAAACAGGGAGTGTGGTGCATAGTGGCAGAGTCATTTCACCATTCCAGCTGCCAGCCACTGCGCCAAGCTCCCTGCGCTTCACCCCCACTGTAAATGCCAGCAACCCACATCACTGGGAAGTGATTTCTCCCCTTAGCTCTGCCCCCCACTGCTGAGAGAAGGAAGATTGCATTTTGAAATGCAGGCTTCCCCCCCCCCTCCTCCCACAGCAGCAGCAGTTGGGGGGATGGTAGCTGTGAGAACTACATCAATTACAGAGTAACAACATCATTACAATTTTATTATATGGTTGAGATATACGTTGCCCATATATTTTCAAGCATGTTGTTGCAATACAGATAGCTTTAAAAGAATATTAGACGAATTCACGGAGGATAAGCTATCAATGGCTACAAGTGACACTGGGCATGTTCTACAATATGCTTCTGAATGCCTGTTGCTGGGAATCACAAACAGGGGGAGTGCTGTCACACTCAGGTCCTGCTTGTGGGCTTCCCGTTGGATCCTCTGGTGGACCACTGTGGGAACAGGTTGCTAGTCTACATGGGTGATTGGCCTGATCAAGCAGGACTCTTTGCACACATGCCTTTAAAAGAAAAGAAAGCTAAGATTCTGAATTCTGGCCCTGAGACCACATCCTGCGCTTCTTCTGTGTTCTCATAGCACCAAACCACACACAGAGTCCTGATAGTGGAACACAGGATGCTGTCTCATACAAGGTCAGGCAATTTGCCCATCTAACCCAATACTGTCAAAGGGCAAGGGCTCTTCAGGGTGTCAGGCAGTGGTCTTTCCCATAATTTGCTTCTGAGATTCTTTAGCTGGAGATGCCAGGAATTTAGTTGAGGACCTTCCATGTTCAGCTCAGGGGTAGAGTGCATCCTTTACAGCCCACTCCCCCTTGTTTATCCACCTAGGTCCTAGGCCATATTGCTTGCTCTGACCCAGTAGCAGCGTCTCGTACTGAAAGAGACCACTTCCATCACCTGCCATGTCAGGGACGGGGAACCTGCAGCCTTTAGGAATTAGTTGGCCTTCAAATCACACCACCCCCACCCCCACCCCCCCCAGCACAGCCAACTGTATGAGGGAAGTCCAGCAACATCTGTAGGGCCACATGTTCCCCATCTCTGGCATTACACGATCCTGCTATCTAGACCCTTCTGCCACTGATCTCCTCTCCAGAAGGCTGCCCATACAACCACATCCTTTTCAGGAATGATTCCTTGGGCCTTTTGATAGATAACGGTGAACGCTAAACCAGAAAACCAAATAAAATGTTAATTTAAAACAACAGACATTCCACCCCTCCTCCCAGAAACAGAGCGGGAGAAACGCCTCTCACTTCATCCGCCTCTCCATAGACATGGCGCAGATGTTTCTCCACCGGCGGTCCAAACTTCTTGTGGTCTGCTGGATGGAGTCGCATTCGGTCTGGTTGGCACAGGCATCGGAATCATTCAGCAAGACCTCGCAGATGCAGAAGACAGAATCGACATCAGGGCTGTGCTGGTCAATGTCCCGCTGCAGATCCTAGAACCACAAACAAAAAAACATCTTTGGTTATATGCAATAGTGTCCTCCTCAAAAAATTCCAGCTTTAACACTACGACGTCAGGCCATTTGACCAGCGGGTGGTTCCCATGTCGTATTGTACACTGCTTAGATCAATGTTAAGCAGTCAAGATTTTTAAAATAAAATAGAATGAATGAACACAGAAATAAACAAACAAAGCCTCAAGACAGTCCTTTGCCCGTCTCTTTCATGTTCTCTGCTTTGCTCCACCTTACCTGCTGCTCTGCAAGTCTCTTCTTTATCTCCTGATCATCGCATGTGTCATAAACAACAGGCTTCGAAAGCTCGGATTCAATGCGTGCCAGCCAGGTGCGAAGATTACTCATGTTTTTGTTGAGCAGCTGGATGAAAGAAAAGGTCTCCTTCAGCTTCTTCACCCTGCGATCGGGGAGTCAAAGGGCAGAAAGAATGTGAGAAGGCCGTAAAACAAGGCCAGCTGATGAGACTCATGCACCTTCCATCACATACCAGCAAAACCAGGTTGTCTTGAACGGCAGCCCCCTTCCCCATCCTTCACTAAATCAGACCTTTTGCAATAAGGAAACTAACAAGAAAATGAACTGGAAAGTGTAAGATAACATTTCCTTAAGCAATGCTGTATAACCTCCTCACATGCAAAACAGAATGCATGCTCAATGAATTGTGGATGCTTAATAATAATAATAATAATAATAATAATTGCGACATCGATCACACGCCGTCTGCAGTCCGCTGGCAGTAGGGGTACAATATGGGCATGCCTTTAAGTTAACATCTTATATTAAAAACCTGACAGTTCCAAATTACAGAAGGCTATTTACAAAAGCCAGACTTAACGTCTTTCCTTCTGCAGTGTTGGATGGCAGATTGAGAGGAGTTCCATACCAGGACAGACTATGCTCATGTGCTCAAGACATTGACTCTATAAAACATATTTTGCTGCACTGTGTGAAATTCGAGCAAGCCAGGGCAGAACTGATATTACCCTTGCTAGTACCTTTCCTGGGAAAATCAGAGGCTTACTATGTCAGGTTCCTACTGGAAGACCGGACAAATGAGAGATCATTAGCAGTGGCGAAGTTTCTATCGGTGGTTGCAAGAACCAATGATCCCTATTCCTAAGCCTGAACAAAATGCTTGTGTAACCTGTCGAAATTGTGTATTGTTTTGTAATAAACTGTTGGGTCTCTGGACCGTAATAAAGATTTGATGATTGACGATAATAATAATAATAATAATAATAATAATAATAATAATAATAATTTTATTATTTATGTGCCACACATCTGACTGGGTTGCCCCAACAAAATATTAAAAACACAGTAAAACATGAACCATTAATTTTTTTTTTGAACAGGGCTGTCTTCAGATGTCTTCTAAAAGTCAAATAGTTGTTTATCTGTTTGACCTCTGATGAAAGGGTATTCTACAGGGCAGGCACCACTTCTGCCTGGTTCCCTGTAGCTTCATATCTCACAGTGAGGGAACCACCAGAGCTGGACCTCTAACCTCCCTGCACACTTTATGCAAATGAATCAGGGTGAGTGCTCAGTAAATGGAATGTCTGGAAGCAATCTGAGATACTCTGGATGCATAAAGGCCACCAGGAAGAACAATTACTGTTCATATCCCGCCAATAATGCTCATGGCTTTCTGCAGTTTTAACATAACTTAGCGGAAGTGCTGTAGGTCGTTGCTAGAGCATCGCATAAAGATGGTCCCTAGTTCAAACCACGGCATATTTGGGTAGGGTTAGGAATGTCCCTCATCCGAAACTCTTAGAGAGCAACTGCTATTTCTGAGCTTAGGTGGACCCATGGTCTGACTTGGTATAAGGGAGCTTCTGATTCATTCCTAAGAAGTTTAAAACCTAAATTTTGATAGAGGGGTCACAGCAAAGCGATGGAAGGGGAGAGAGGAAAAGGAGACATGAAAGGGTGACCATAAAAAATAACCATATGCTACCATGTATATTGGGGGCGCGGGTGGCGCTGTGGGTTAAACCACAGAGCCTAGGGCTTGCCGATCAGAAGGTCGGCGGTTCGAATCCCCGTGACGGGGTGAGCTCCCGTTGCTCGGTCCCTGCTCCTGCCAATCTAGCAGTTCGAAAGCACGAAGTGCAAGTAGGTAAATAGGTACCGCTGCAGCGGGAAGGTAAACGGCGTTTCCGTGCGCTGCTCTGGTTCGCCAGAAGCGGCTTAGTCATGCTGCCCACATGACCTGTAAGCTGTACGCCGGCTCCCTCGGCCAATAATGCGAGATGAGCGCCGCAACCCCAGAGTCGTCCGCGACTAGACCTAATGGTCAGGGGTCCTTTTACTTTTACCATGTATATACTGCAATATGAGAGTGGTGTACAGCGACAGAACATAAAACATAATCGGAACAATCCGAAACCATCATTACGATGACTGGCCAGTCAAAAAGAAAAGGGGGGGGGGAGCTTCAAACAGTGGTATAGGCCTGTTGGCATAAAAATATTCAAGAGATGTGTGGAAGTCAAAAGTGAGGGAGCCGGCTGAATCTCTGCTGGAAGAGTGTTGGGATAAAGCCACTATATATGCCTGATTCCTAGAAGAGGCCAATCCAGTCTATGTAATGCAGAGGGCAATGAATAGCTCTCAGGCAGTCCTTGTTGTATCCTGGCCCCAAAGTTGTTCAGGGGTTTGTGTATCAACACAAGAACCTTGAAGGCAAATGTTTGCAGGGTAGGACTCGAACCATTGAGTTCGAGAGAGGAGATTCCGACGAAACACCAGGAAGAAATATCTTGACAGTAAGAGCTGTTCAACAGTGGAACAGTCTACCGTGGGAGGTTGTGGACTCTCTTTCCTTGGAGGTTTTTAAAGCAGAGATTGGATGGCCATCTGTCCTGGATGCTTTAGCTGAGATTCCTGCATTGCAGGGGGTTGGACTAGATGATTCTGCGTATCCCTTCCAGCACATGATCCTACGAAGCCATACTTGCAACATAATCCTATGCATGTTTACACAAGAGTAAGTGTGCATCGGAATGCAGCCTAGGGTTGCAGATGCAGCAGCGATGGGTAGAAATACCCAGCTCTCTGAACACATAGCAGACCCCACCCCACCCCACCCCCCACCCCCTGCCTTGCCCCACTGGCATGGATTACAAAGGAGCAGATGCAAGCAGGATCTTAGGATGCAGACTTTGCAATAAATGCTGCAGAGTCCAAATACCACCTTGTAGGAGTTTGTTGCAGATGAAATTGCTTCATTAGCTCCAAAGGAAACCGCAGCCCCCCAAAAGCGAGAACCAGCATGGTGTCTACAGCTTTATTCCCCCCTGCTTACTTTTGTAATGCTAAATACCTTTGCAGCCAAGTCGGCCTAATTAACTAATTTGTCACAATATGCCATTTGTGGTTCCACCAGGCCAGCCATCCCTTCTCTAACCGTAAAATGTCAAAAACGGAAGAAAAACAAACATGGCATGTTGGACGACAGGTTTCAGAAAGAAGCAAGAGCATTGAAGTGCAATGTTCCTCAGTGACCGGCTGTACGGTCCCTAAAGCATCCTCTTCCAGCCAGACACAGGGAACAAGCCCAAGACAAATACAGGTTCCAAAATCTAACTAGCAAGCTTAAACTGGTCCTTTATTGGGTGTGTGTGTGTGTAGTAGATCCCTTTTGGGTGGGAAAAGCACAATAGAGAGGTATAATCTGTTGTCGTCAGGTCCTCCCTTCTCATGAGACACAAGGACCCTGGTGTTTGGCCCCTGGGGCTGGTTGGGGTCTCTCCAGTGCCAGCCCAACATGTTAAGCCCTGGTTATTTTTTTGCAACCACTTCTAGCAATAGGCCTGTCGCAGCCGCTGGAGAGCAGGTCTGAATGACTACCTTGCAAATCAGATTGGAGCTGACATGGTAGCAGAACCCCCAACAACGAAGTCTGCACTGTGCCTTTTTTGAATTGTGCATTAAAAAAATAAAAATCCTATCTGTCAGTGCTGACACTAAAACGTACAAAAACCCAAATATCTGCATTTTTCTTTTAATAGGACGATAGAATAAAAAGTAAGTGAAAGGAAATGCATGTTTATTTCAGTGTAAACATCACCCTATGCAGGTGGTTGATGGTTTGATAAATAGGGGGTGAAATTAAAACACCAATGTTAATCACCAGAACAGAGCATAATTGCGTCTCCGATCTTGAAAAGATACGACCGGTGAATTGGATCCAAAGGCTATACAGAAAGGTTTAGAAGGTACAGATCACTAGAAAGCAGGCCCTGTTTTTATTTTTTAATTAAGAGGTAAGGTTAATGTGTTTCCGCAGTGCCTACACGGGCGACGTCCCTCTCCTGCCTTTGTGTGGATGGAACATTAATTACGAAATGGAGCGAAAAGCAGAGCTTTAGGTATAAAGCAGAAAATAACCAGAAGCATCACACACGCTCTGTTCATTTACCCCCCATAGCGCACTAATCTCCTCCTCCAACGGGCGGGTGTGGAGAGCAAACAGTTAATTTTTAACAAAGGGGGCGGGTGAGGGATGCCCCTGGATGCCATTTATCCTCCTAGCTAACTGCCTCCACAATCCCCCTCCTCAGTCCTTTCTGTCAAAGGCAAAGTGCACACACAGAATCTCCCATCCATCCTGGGAAGGACAGAGCCCATCCCTCTTCCTCCCCCCCCCCCCCCGCCCCCTTTGCAGGCAGCGACCGCACATCAGAGACACACGTCTCTTGTTCTTACTGGACCCTTCTTCCGAGTACCAAAAATGCACTTACTGTTTATAAGGGAAAACCATTCCTCAGCTTATCAGTCCAAAGCTGCAGGGATAGCATCCGACTGAGCTGAGCACTCGGGGAAGAGGAAACCCCTCCCTCTCTTCTGCGATTGCCCTATTTAACATCGATGCCTTAATATCTCCCATCGAGAGAAAGAGAGACGAGAGGAGAGAGAAAAAAAGCACACAGACCTTTCCCTTCCTCCTCCTCCTCTAAGCCCCCAGGCAGAGAGTCTCGGAGCCTGTGCACACTCGCACATGCACACTGTATCACGCTGCTGAAGAGTGAATAGTACCACCCTGGCTCCGCGTTTGCACCCCACGAAACTGCCATGCCACTCCTTTCAAACGTTCGCTACCCACATACAGAAAACCCCTTCGAAAACAGGTGGAGGTTTTTCAGGATTTGATGAGGCCAAGTGATTGAGATGTAGTATCTCTTAGGGAAAATCATGCGCGCACACACACACACCACAGGTTTTGAAAACTGGCCGACAAAAACCAAGGAAATAATCAAACTGCATAATGCTCTGCTGAAGACATGGGAGACCACCAAGGAAGATCGATATTTCTTTGCCGCTTCTCACCATGTCCATCTATTCTGCGCGCACACACACACACACACACACACACACACACACACACACACCATCTAAATTTGTGAGCCTGAGATAAGGACGTGTCAACCACTTGAAGGAGAGTTGCGATTCACATAGACTTGCAAACAGCTGATCATAGAATTGCAGAATTGGAAGGGACTCTGAGGATCATCTAGTCCAACCCCCTGCAATACAGGAATCTTTTGCCCAACAAGGGGCTTGAACCCACAACCCTGAGATTAAGAGTCACAGGTGGAATCTACATACGTATTTTAAAAAGTTCTGAAAATGCTTTAAAAAAATAATAATTGGATTTTCCTTAAGGCTCCCCATCCCCATCTAGGGTCACATTGCATATTGCCCTTAAAACACACTTAAAATGTTTTATTTGCAGCTGTATAGCCGAGTCCTCATGCTCTTCCGACTGAGCTATCCTCTTGTGCTGGGAGATATTGAAACAGCACTATGCTACTATTACACTATCTCTCATTTGATCAAATGGCAGGATCTGGTTGCCATCCACGCAGACTGCAAATCAGTCCATTCCAGCTTGGTGCAGTTTAATGAACTCACTTAAAATGCCATTTTTTATTAAATTGAGCACCCAACAAGGCAGGGAGGCAAAAACTGGGATCTGGGGGAACCTAAGTATTTCTTTAAAAATAACCCCATACTTTCCATAGGATAACAGCAAGAACAATAGTTCCTTTATCTACCCCTTTTGTCCATCCACAGAGTAGCATTCAAAGAAAGTTCTAAAAATCCTTGCTGCGTATCGTTTAAGTAACCTTCTCCCACTTCAGAACAACAATCTGCTGACCAAACTGCTGTTGGGCTTCAGCCATGGTGTGTGCAGTTGCTACAGACAGCCAAGTGTGTGGCTATTTACAAGCTTAACATGCCAAGACAGAGGTCCCCCCCCATTCCCCCTTGCCCCAGACACCACCTGTTGAATCAGGCACCACCTGTTTTGGCACAGATTTTGTCTAGGTTGCTGTTGCTCCAGTTCAGGTGAACTACTACAGAAAACCTAACACAGAGACGATTCTAAAAGGCAAAGGAGCTGCACCATTCTGTCAAAGCTGTCCCTCTCATCATAACTTCCACATCTCGTTTTGTGTCTGTCCTTTGAGGAACAGCCCCGTTGGGTCAGACCATCTGGTCCAGTATCCTGTTCTCACCTTGGCCAACCAGATGCCCATGGAAAGCCCCAAAGCAGCACTCTTCCCACTTGTGAATACCAGCCTCCTTCGTTGGAGGTTTTTAGCAGAGGTTGGATGGTCATTTGTCATGGATGCCGAGCCAGAATTCCCAGAGTAATTTAACCATCAACCCTTCCCGTGAAACCTTTGGCAATTGTAAATCCACGAGGGGAATAAGGGTCTCCTACCGTGTTTCCCCTATTTTAAGACACCGTCTTATTTTTTTTCCCTCAAGAAAACGCACCATGGCTTATTTTGAGGGGATGTCTTATTTTTATTACGTAAGCACGCCTTGGCAAGGCCACGCTCGAGTTCTGGGGCTGCGAAGGACAGGACGGGCGCGGAGCTCTTTGTTTGCTTGCTGGCAGCAGGGAGAGAATCCAAGCTGAGCTTTGAGGAAACGGGCACCAGAGAGACCCGCTTTCGCTGGGCGCTCTCTCCTCCTCCTCCTCCTTCCCTCCTCGAAACTCGACAGAAGCCTTGTTTTCCAAGGGGCCTCCTGGGCGACACACGGGGTGGCTCGGGGGATTTCGTCATGGCGGCGAGCAGGGAAAGCCCATGCCGCCTTCCCTTTCCGCCACGGCGGCCGCCCCGTGCGCTCTGTGCCGAGCGGAGTTGGGCGAAGAGACCTTCGGAGTGCCTTTGTCGCACCCGCTGCCCCTTCCTGTGCGCCCTGCTCTGCAGAGTTCCTGAGTGCTGCTTCTGGGGCTGACTGGTTTTGGTGGCGGGACTGGACGCCCAGCCCCGCCTTTTCCTTGGCGCCCTCCAGAACTGCGCCTATCACTATGGCTTATTTACGGGGTACGGCTTATATTTCGCAAATGCGAAAAAATCCTGCTATGGCTTATTTTATGACTACGTCTTAAAATAGGGGAAACAGGGTAACAGCTCTCTGTGCCTTTAACAAACTACACTTCCTGGGGGTCTTTATGGGGAGGAGCCATTGCTGTTTAAAGTGGTATCACACTTTTCTAAACGCATTGCAAAGATGGGGCATTAGGTCTAGTTCCTGCCTTCCTGGTTCAGCGCTAACGTCTTGCGTAATGCAAGAGGGCAGAATTATAGCATGCAGGCAAGGCTCAAGAAATTAATGCAAATCTGAAGGAGGCTGGAACAGTTGGTTATAGTCCCTTTTAATCTGGTATGCCATCACAAGTCCCCAGAGAGCCCTTCCCCCACGACCCGCGGAAGAATCCCAAACATTGCTGTGCGGAGGTCTTTCAGAAGCACCCCAGAAATTCATTTGCATTTATCACAATTAAATGCGAGCAGATGTCTGCATGTTATTTTGCTGTTGCTGTTGCTGCTGCTGCTGTTTTGTTCCCCAGATGCACTGAGTTCCCAGAGCTCTTCCTGGTTAGACGCACAGCCTACTCCAGCTGCTTGCATGCACAGACAAAGCCTCTGAGAGCGGCACAAGCCAAGCGACTATAGGCACAATGGAAGCGCGAAAAGGCCCCTTGCAACTGGTGCCATATGGCAAAGCCGAGCTTGTCTCCATGAACTATGAGAAGCATGTCAAAGGGCTAAATGGAGAGCTCACCTAATTTGCCCATCTGTCTCAGCCCGCTTATTGGTTTAAGGTGAAGCAAGTTGTTTACTGCAGAGCTGTTTTGACAACCAGTTTTTGAACTGGTTTTGCTGTCACCAAAATGCACCCGCAATACGTCTGCACCTATCCTTGTGCCATATCATTATGCCTAAATGATATAATTTAGTTTGGTTAACTATAACATGTCGTTATGGAAAAACACATGGAACCCGACCAATCAGCTGGCATTAATAGACAATCCTGCTAATATTAAATTGTCTGAAATCTGACAAGCAGGTCAGTGTTGACGTGTGAGTTCCAACAATCCCAAATCTGTCGAACTTCCAAAAACTCAGGCATACGCATAACTGTGGACATGCATGGTCACCTAAATGTTAAGGGTGAGTATTAACTTGTGTACCTCCAAAAGGTAGAGAAAGAGATAATATATATTCATGCAGTTTGTCAAGATCATAGTATTTTGGATATTTACTATAACCAAGAATAGCTTAGGCTGGAATCCTGTGCTTCAGGAAACTTGGTCACTGACCATGATGGCAGCGCCTAATGGGAGTTTTAGCCCAGCGGCTCTGGAGGAACATAGCTTACCCATCCTTGCTATAGCCACTTGCTTGTGAATAAGCTCCATTGAACTCAATGGGGCTTTCTCCTGAATAAACATACCGGTACATAGGATTGCACTGTTGGATCTGAAGTACCATGAATGGAAGGCGAAAAGGTATTAATGAACTCTTGCACAACTGCTAGCAGAGGACTTCTTGTGATGCATCGCCATAATACATTGGGAATTGTGTTAAAGCATGTGAATCACATTCAAATGAAGAAGTAGATACAGGCTTCGGCAGAGAAACTCTAATGAGCCATAAAAAGAATACCACAAAAAAATAAAGCCTGTGGAGAGTCAAGTGCAAATGGAAGAACCTCTCTGCACGAAATGATGGCAAACACATCTCACTACATTTTAATATACAGATAATTTCAGGGCTTCTGCTCCAAATCCAAATATCTGAATCCTGCTTCAGAAACTGAGGACAAGTCTATCCATGAATCAGAGGCAAATCCAGCTCCAGGTAAGTCTGGAAATGACCATCCCCTGAAACCATGCAGAGCCACTGCCAATCACTGCAGATAATAGGAATGAGATGGGCAAATTGTTTCACTTGGTAAAAGGCAGCATCCTATATTCCTAAGTTCACAATGGACTATATGCTTAACAGAGAGCTGCTGTCCAGAAACCAATCACACCTGCTGAGGCCACCTGTAGACAACGCATGCATTTGCTGCATCTACACTTTACATTTTATCTAAACATCTAACAAGTGCCGTGCATGAAGCATCCTGAGAACTTTGTTGCTATCTCTGCATGAGTCTTTTGTGAAAATCACCGCCACGTTCTGCTTCCAATCCCAACCGAACTCACAAAGGGTGGCCTTTCTTTCCTTACCGTCCTCCAATCACATCAAAGAGATGCTTCCAGCGATCATTAATCTTGTTGAGTTTCTCATCTATTTCAGCGGCTTTGCTCTCGTTGCTGGCCTTGATCAGCTGCTCACCCATTTCCTTCAGATGAACTAGATTGTTTTCACTAAACAGGCTGATTTCCTCCATGCAGTCCTAACAAATAATAATAACAATTGCAAATATTATTACACAAAAAAGGAGATTTCTCCATGGAACAAAACAGTAATGGGCAGTGTGTTGGGGCACCACCACTCACCAGACTTTTGTTGGGTGGCTGCTGGGAGGTGGCAGAGAGGTTGATGCAATGCAAAAGCATAGGCGGGGGGCCAGGATTGGCTCTTCCAAGGTGTTCGCATGCCAGCCTCACTCTTTGCCTCCTTGTATGCAGCAGGGACATGATCAACTAGATGTCAGGTGAGCATAACACCATTCACTTTGGGACAGAAGCCATTGGAGTGTTGGCTAATGTTAAGAAAAGGAGGCTGGACTTGATAGGGATGTTTGCACTGTGGAAAGATAAACTATGGGATCCACTCCCACTAGGCTTTCTAGAACTTCCCTATTTGGTCACCTGGAAGCAATTGATCACAGAAGACTAGAGAACAGCACATTATGGAAAAAGCAGACGGCTCAAATCAGCATGTTTGAAGCCCACAGCTGCGGATCAGAATCTTGGGAGCGTTTTTCCCCTGGAACACCCAGGTAAGCATAAAACACGATAAGCCGGTCCTCCTTTTATCTAAAGCACTTGCTAGACTGTTGCTGGGAGTTTGCAAAAAGCCTGCCTACCTTCTCCAACTTGTCTATCATATCTTCAATGCTGACATCGGCTGACTGGAGCACCTTGCTTTCCATCTGCACCAGCCAAGCGCAGAGCTCTTTATTCTTCTCGTTGAACACAATCCAGGCATTGAGCCGGTCCTCGATCTCTTGCTTGCGCAAAGAAACCTATAGAAGAGGATATACATGACAGCTGCCTTTGTTATATCTCAGGAGGCAGCCAAAACTCAAGACTGAATATATACATCTGTTTCTTTCCCACAATAAATGTCAACAGGCTTGGCTAGAAAAGGTAAAATTCTCAAGCAATAATTCCTCCACTTTGCTGGAAAATTTTATCTTCCCCATGAATAAAAGGCAACCCAGATTGTTGACAACTACGGGATGTAAAGGTGGTCCAGAAAACAACAGACTTCCTCACACAGAGACACCAGTCCTTTTAGTTGCCAAAATGGGGCACCCTTTTTCATATTAGCAAAATATGAAACTTGAACACACAAAATATTAAATGTTCCACGCACACAATATCAGCTGAAATGCTAAAACACAGTTTAGAGTAATGTGCATGAGGTTTGCATTCTCCCTCTGGCATAGTTTTGTCATCCACCTGGAAGCTCAAACCTTGGTTTGAGTTTAAAATCATGATTAGTACAAGCTAAGCTTTCCCCTGGTGCCTGAGACCTGGTCTGCCTGAACCTCAGGCTCATTTGCTTTTCCTCCCTCTCTCCTTCTCTGATGAAACTGTGAGGAAGATGTTGGCAACTTTCATTTCCATTATCAACTAACCACAGTTTCTTTTTGCACTTGAAATTGGCAAACTGTGGTTAGGACCAACTATGGTTTCTTGACATAGCCAACGTAAAACATGATTAATAAATCCTAGCTTTTTTTCAATAAACCACTGTGTGTTCCCCCACTCCCATCCCCAGTCAGGGGATGATATAGAGTAGGTGTTGGGAAACATACAATATCCACTATGTTGCATCATATTCTGACATATTACAGAATTATAGAATTGTAGAGCTGGAAGGGGCACTTGTGTTCATCTATTCCAACCCTCCTGCAAGGCAGGAACATGCAGCTGTCCCATATAGGGATCGAACCTGCAACCTTGGTGTTATCAGCTCTAACCAACTGAGCTATCACAATTGTCTTTGTTCAAGATGAGGAAGACCCCAGTTTTGATCCCCAGAATCTCTAGGCAGAGTTTGTGTAGAAAACCCTTCTGAAACCCTGGAGAGCCATTGCCAGTCAGTTTGGACAGAACTGAGGTACCCTCAGTAATGCGTACCTGTTGGAAATTAAAAACATCTCTGCTCAACCGGGCATCCATTGATAGCTGATCAATGACTTTCCCCCTCTTTGTTTACTGTGCTCACAAAGCGCAGTCCCCCGTCCCCCTGGTATATTTTGATTTGTTTTAATGTAATATTTTTGAACACTGTTGTTGTTGTTGTTCAGTCGTTCAGTCGTGTCCGACTCTTCGTGATCCCATGGACCAGAGCACGCCAGGCACGCCTATCCTTCACTGCCTCTCGCAGTTTGGCCAAACTCATGTTAGTAGCTTCGAGAACACTGTCCAATCACCTCATCCTCTGCTGTCCCCTTCTCCTTGTGCCCTCCATCTTTCCCAACATCAGGGTCTTTTCTAGGGAGTCTTCTCTTCTCATGAGGTGGCCAAAGTACTGGAGCCTTAACCTCAGGATCTGTCCTTCTAGTGAGCATTCAGGGCTGATTTCTTTAAAAATGGATAGGTTTGACCTTCTTGCAGTCCATGGGACTCTCAAGAGTCTCCTCCAGCACCATAATTTTGAACACTACAGAAGCCCTTTCATAAAACAAACGTAGGATAAGTTATGTTAAATGAAGCCAAGTTAAAGCAGGCACACAGGTGCCATTTTCAGCAGCACGTGTGTGTCGCAGGTAGCCTGCATTTCCATCCTCTGAGCTGCTCATTAAGTAGACTGTTTGCGTGCACCTATGTCTTCCTCTGTATTGTAACAGTGACTTTAGCCCTGCCTGTGGCTAAACCCCTGACCTCCTGGTACCCTGCCCCGGCTGTGTCTGCTCCATTTGTTTTTCTCTCTCTTCCAGCAGGAGCATCTGGCTGGTTAATTCCATGGTTCTCCAGGACAGCTGCACTGCCTAGCTTTTAAATACTTACAGAGTCTGCGGCCTTTTCCGCGAATTGTTTTCAATACAATATGCTTCTGTTGGACACACCGGCTTAGGCCGATCTCTCAGAAAGCAAGTGGGGCATGCTAATTGCTGGATTTTGCACCTCAAACGTTTAACGAACCAAATATTTTCACCTTAGTTGCCAGAATGGTTCGGGACCTTTGTCCAATGAAGTGCATATGTTTCAAGGAATCAGGACAGCTGGCCAGTCGCAATACCTTTGCGCCATGAGAGGAAGACCCAGGTTCTAGTTTCTGCCGTGGCCTGATTGTTTTCCCCTTGGGCAAATCATTATGTCTCTGGCCTGAGTCCCCAATTTGTATAATGGGAATAATGGTGACCTACTCGTTGTGTGGCCAAAACATAAAGGAATGTAAAGCAAGTCTGAGGCATGGGCAAGTTGGGTGGGGATCTTAAAACACACCCACCCATCACCACCCCGATAGCCACCCAGAGTGGCTGGGGTACAAATAATAAATTATTATTAATTATTATGAGTCCTATCCAATGGAGTGGAAAACTCCTCTTGGTGCTCTCACTGAGTGGTGGGAGGCAGGCACTGCAACAGCAGGAAAAAAAACTGGTTTAGCCACCAAGCCCTAAAATGGGTGCACAGTTTTTAATGCCCTGGGGGCTCCAACATAGCACTGCTTTGCAGTAGTACTATGAGGACGAGGCCCCAGAGGCATTGTGGAAGCATGGAAGTGGCAGAGGCAGTCCCAGCCACCCATGCTCCAATGCTGAGCAAAATGGTAGCATGTAAAGGTTGTGGAACCTCCTTCCTAGGTGATTTGTAAGCAGAGGTTGGATGGCCACCTGCCATGGATGCTGAAGTTGAGATTCCTGCATTGCAGGGGGTTGGGCTAGATGACCCTTGGAGACCCTTCCAGCTCTACGATTCTGTAATAAGAAGATCAGGTTCTCTTCTTTCTTTCTTTCTTTCTTTCTTTCTTTCTTTCTTTCTTTCAAAAAAGCATCATCAAGCAATTGTTGGCTTTTAAGGAATTGTCGCAGAGTGGAGGGGAGAGAGGTAATGATTCATGTTGCCCCGCTTTGCTGCATTGTTTATTAGAGAACCTGAACTCTTATTAATCTGCCCCACATACACCCCAAAATATCCTTTCAGTGTTTTTCATGTCTCAATGCAAAGAAAACCCAGGATCAAACATGGGCCCTGAAGATTTAGCTCTGTCTACAGGAAACTAGTTGCGTGCTGCAATGGGTGGCCCCAGACGTCTCCATCTGCATACACCCACTGGCAGCTGTTGTTTGTTGTTATTAAATGAATTTCAAGGCCACTTTCCAGAGGAACTATCTCACCCCCCTCCAAGGCAAAATACAACAAAGCAACATTTAAAATAGAGGTAAAAAAAATCCCCACAAAATTAACAACATTCAAACAATGCCAGCAGCAGATAAAACATTTCTTAACTAGAACAATCATAAAGTCACTTGAATGCAGACCAGAGTAAAGCAGTTTCAGTGTTTCCCTAAAGGTCAGCAAAGAGGCAACTATATGAATCTCCCTGGTAAAGGCATTCCAGGGATACAAGGACAATAATAACAGTAATAATATTACAGCAATTTAATATACATGTAGCACTTTGAATACATGAAAGTACCATATAGATAACCAAATATTTATTATCTGTTATTTCTTTCCCTAAGGCAGCATCTTCCTATCAGCGTTAGAAACTGAGATGTGAAAGCTAGGAGCTAAATAGCACCTTAAACCTAGGTTTAAGCATACTTTTGATAACAAGAATAAAGGTAAAGGTAAAGGGACCCCTGACCATTAGGTCCAGTCGTGTCCGACTCTGGGGTTGCGGCGCTCATCTCGCTCTATAGGCCGAGGGAGCCGGTGTACAGCTTCTGGGTCATGTGGCCAGCATGACAAAGCCGCTTCTGGCGAACCAGAGCAGCAAACGGAAACGCCGTTTACCTTCCTGCCAGAGCGGTATCTATTTATCTACTTGCACTTTGACGTGCTTTCGAACTGCTAAGTGGGCAGCAGCTGGGACCAAGCAACGGGAGCTCACCCCGTCGCAGGGATTCGAACTGCCGACCTTCTGATCAGCAAGCCCTAGGTTCTGTGGTTTAACCCACAGCGCCACCTGGGTCCCTGACAAGAATACAAAGCTGAAAATGAATGAACTGCAGCTAGAATATTACATGGTCTAGTCCTTCCCCTGCCCACCTCCCTAATATTCTTAAGAGGATCTCTTCTCCAGTCTTCAGAGTAGCTGGAAGTGGGGAGGCAGAAAAAGGTCCTTCTTTCCTTACACTCTGCAGTTTTTATCTGATATATTAGGCGCAGTACTGTGCCCAGAGCTCAGAAGCTGCCCGTGCTAATGAAATTCCCTGTCACAAAATGCACCTAGAACAATGGGAGTTTCGAACACTGCTTCCTATAGAAAGGCATGTGAGATACACACACACCCACACCACAAAAACAGGTCCCCCCCTCTAATAGTCTGGGCTGGTCTTTGCCAACCATTCCTACTAGTCCCCAGTGGCAAGGTCATGCTGGCTGTGGCTGATGGGATTTGTAGTCCAAAAGAATTGGAGTGTGCCAGGTTGGCGACGACTTGGCTAAAGAATTCGCTACTTCACAGCAGCTGCTTTTAATAAGCACCAAAGTTAGCAAGAGGGACACTGGGTCATGTTTCACCTGGACATGAAACAAGAGGCTAAAATTTGCTTGCTGCCAGCAATATTACCTTACTAAGCCAATGATAGCAGCACACTCCTATGGCTAGAATAGTTACTATGGAATTTGCTCCCACAAGAAGCAGTATGGGCACCAGCTTGGATGGCTTAAAAGAGGGGACTGGACAAAATGTTTCTGCTGTACCTCCGCTGTTGGAGGCAGTTATGCCTCTGAATACCAGCTGCTGTGAATCGTAAGGGAACCAGCTAGTATTTACAAGACTCAGGGCATTCTCAGTGGTGGCCCCAAAACTCCCATCCAATGGACTTATGTTTTGGCCCTTCCGCTCTAGCATCCAGGTGGGCCTAGATTAGCTTCCTCTGCATGGCTGCCTTTAGTAGATTCCTTACATAGCTCAAAAGCAGATTCTCCTATCAACCTGTTCTGCTGTGCTTGGTTTCCTACTTATGCCTTGACTTGCTCCTTTGCACAGCTCTTTCCTGTTAAGTCAGTGCACAAGACAAATAAATAAATGCAATGCAGTTCAAAACTGCATATGGCTTTAGAACTGCATGAATACTACTTGGGGTGGGGGCGGGGGAAATAACGTGAATAGGTTTCCAACATCTGCTTGCAGTGCATTCGCAGATGTAATCTCTCTCTGAAATTAAATTTCAAAAAGTTAAGCTTCTTTTGGAGAGAGAGAAAGAAAAAGTGTGCTGCCTGCTACCTGAGAACTATGAAAATACCAGGTGCTCTGAACACCGTAATACCTTTTCACCACTTGCATATGTATTTGAACAAAAAACATCCCTAGATTTCAATTTGCTTCTCCCTGTATTGCTGCATTCTAAAATAGTTTTTAAAGTTTTCAGAAGTTCTCCTGGGAACTTTGTGGAGAGAGGGAGGGTAGGAGGAATAACACAGGAGGGGGGCAGTTCTTTTGCACTCTTTCGCCACAATAAAACTACATCTTCAGGAAGAGAAAACGAAACACTACCCGCAGCGCCCCCCCCTCAAAACCAGACCCCTTTTAAGACCCCTCAAGCCAAATCTCTCGGTGCTTCTTTGGGCAAAACTGGAAGGCTTGCAAGGTTCCCTCCTGCCTCCCCAGAAGTGCCTCCAGAAAGCCGCCCAGCCGAGAAACAACCGCCTGCCCCTATAAGCCACTTACTCTTAGGCAGAGCTCTTCCCACTGCCTGTGCAAATGCTCTACTTGCTCTTTCAGCACCATCACATCTTCCGCAAGGATGTAGTGAGCAAGGCCCTTCATGCTGCCAAGTTTGTTTGCGTTTTGGTTCCAGTTGGCGAGCGACTTCTCCAGCTCCTTCATTGAAACGCCAAAGGGGGGGAGACAACAACAGACCCTTTCAGAGTAAGCTCTGGGAGAGATGTGTGTGTGTGTGTGTGTGTGTGTGTGTGTATTTTTCTCTCCAAACCTTTTGGTTAATCCTATGATTGGCCTGTAGGAGGGGGAAGGGAAATGGGGGGGGGGAGGTGGAGGGGAGGAATTTGCATATAGATGGGAAGGGGGCAGGGGAACTGCACTGGGGCAAGCTGCCTTTATCCTTGCAAACTGCAGTTGTAACTTTCAGAAAGGGGCAGTAATTCCATCCCACATCCTTGAGATGTTTGGGAAATTCAATAAAATGAAATTAAAGAGAGAGAGAGAGAGAGAGAGAGAGAGAGAGAGAGAGGGAGGGAGAGAGAGAATCTGTGGTGGGGTCCTGTTCATGCAATTGCTGCTTGAAACTAGTAGAACAAACCTATGCATGTCTACTCAGAAGCAAGACCCCCCCCCAATTCTGTTCAGTAGAGCTTCTTACTGTGTACTGTATAGGATTTCCTTCCCCTCCACCTTAAGGGTGGCGGGTGGGGAGGAGAAGGAAACATGCTTTGTTTGAAGGCTTAGCAGCAGAGTGTTTTTGTGTCGTTTTTTTGGTGTCACCTCAACAACTTAGATCAATTTATCGTGCCATAAAACTACACTTCCATGATGCTTCAAGAAAATGGACTTTCCAGCAGCCACAGGTCTCTCTTGTTGTTTATGTTGCTGTGAGAAACTTTTTTTAAAAAACAACAACAACAGGGCCACTCTTTTGGAATTTAAAAGCTGTGCGGCAAAAGCATGGGTAGGCAAACTAAGGCCCGGGGCCAGATCTGGCCCAATCACGTTCTCAATCCGGCCAGGTCCGGGAATCAGCGTGCTTTTACATGAGTAGAATGTGTCCTTTTACAGTGGTACCTCAGGTTAAGTACGCTTCAGGTTAAGAACGCCGCTAAGAACAGAAATCGTGCTCTGGCGGCGCAGCGGCAGCAGGAGGTCCCATTAGCTAAAGTGGTGCTTCAGGTTAAGTAGCTTCAGGTTAAGAATGGACCTCCGGAACGAATTAAGTACTTAACCCGAGGTACCACTGTACTTAAAATGCATCTCTGGGTTATCTGTGGGGCATAGGAATTCGTTCTTTTTTTTTTCTTTTCAAAATATAGTCCCCCCCCCCCCAAGGTCTGAGGGACAGTGAACAGGGCCTGTCCTGAAAAAGTTTGCTGACCCCTGGGCAAAAGCCTCTCTGAGTTTAGGTGAAAGTAACTCCCCACAGACTTCAAGATGTCCTAGGAAAGTGCATACAAGGCAACAGCCTCATATTTCAAATCTGCACAGGATTCATTTGCAAATCAAGACCCATATAGCATTTTTGAATCCATTTCCCCAAAACACTTGCAAACAGTCTGCCCTATGCCCCAGACTACAGTTATTCTTTTTTCTTTTTTTGTCCATCTTTTTATCTTACAAACAACAGAACTGTGTGGATGCTAAGGGGCAAAAGGGAGCTACGGAACTGCTCCAGATACTGGAGGGAGAAGGTGAGGTTGTAACTCCACAGGTATAAACCCTTCTCCACAGGCTGATCTTTCCCATTCCAGATCCGCCATGCTGAAAACCTTTACAACCAACTTTTAAAGGAGCCTGCGTCTAAACAGAATGATATCTTTTTTTTCAAAGACTTATATCAGTTTACCAAGAGTGCTCCTGCCACTCTCAAAGCAGTATACTTTAGCTTGCAACCTTAATTCCAAGAACATTAGCTCTACACTAGCTCAGCATGGTGCCCCAACCTGCTTTCCAATGCTATTTCAGAGCATCAGGAGTGTGGCTATTCTTTGAATCAGCATTCTTGATGTTATGGAGCTACAATTTGGGAGCTGTAGTTGAAAACATCTGGATGGCGCCAGGTTAGGGAAAGCTGGCTCGAATCATTCAACTTGCATAAATTTACTAGGACGAAAACAAATGAGAAGAAAAAGGCTCCTGTAGAAATTAGGAAGTCAACGGCCAGGCAAGAGGAAGCCCATTTCGCAGAAGCACTTGAGGCTTCCGCTCCACCGGGCAGTAAGGCTGAACTAGGACCTGGGAGACCAGGATTCAAATCCCTACTCGGCCATGAAGTTCACTAGGTGACCTTGGGTCAGTCATTGCCTCTCACAGCCTAACCTACCTCACAGGGTTGTTGTGGGAATTCATTGGGGATGAGAGAGGGAGAATCATGTACGACGCCTTGAGCTCAATGGAGAAAAGGTTGGGTTGTAAATGCAAAAGAGAAACAATCTTTTGGTTTTAAAAGCTAAACTAGGGAAGTGCCGTATTTTTCGCTCCATAAGACGCACTTTTTTCCTCCTAACAAGTAAGGGGAAATGTCTGTGCGTCTTATGGAGCGAATGTGTGGTCCCTGGAGCTGAACTGCCCAGGGGCAAAAGAAGATCATGCTTTTTTTAAAAAAAGAGAGAGAGAAGGGGGTGTTGAAAGGAAGCCCGCTGAGCAGCTGCTCAGTAAACGATCGGGGAGAGAGATAAGGGAGAGAGATTCCAGCCCTGCCCCCTTGCAGAGGGAGGCTGTTTCCCCAGCGACATGTGACTGGCTGATTAGATTATGTCTGGAAACTGTAGAAATGGCTTCCTGAAGCTGCAGAACTGTGAGTTAAACCCCATAAAACAGGATTTTTTTCCCTTTGCAAAGTAAGCTCAAAAACTTTGAGCTGATCCTCAAAAAATGGGGCTTTTCTCCTTTGCAAAAGAAGCTGCAGAAATTAGAGCTGATCCTCAAAAAAAATGGGGCTTTCCCCCTCTAAAAACTAGGTGCGTCCTATGGCCAAGTGCGCCTTATAGAGCGAAAAATACGGTAATTGACAATTCAGGGTCTTCTCTACCTTGGCGTGTTCCTTGGCGGCCTGAAGCTCAGCATGCTGCACTGGAAGAGGGTCTTTTATTCTTGCCTTCAGCTCCCGCAGCCTCTCGCCCAAGTTTTCAGCTTGGCTTTGGCAGCTCTCCCACGTCTGTAATTTCAAAGAGGGAAAAAGCAAGAGATGAAGGGTGCTAATGGACGCCAGTAGGCATTGCTTAAAAGGATGGACGAAGCTAGGAACACCTAAGCCCTGAGCTATTTTGTTGTCCTCTTTACTAGACAGGGCAACTTGGTGTGCAGAGGTAGAAATTGACACTCAGGAAGCCTCATTGCCCGACTCACCATCCAAGCCAGGGCTAGTGCAAGAAAATTCAGAAGCGTTCAGGATTTGGGGACCATTTGCAAACACTCAGGCCTTTGTAACATCTCAGGAGCCAGCAAAATAGGAGTGGATTCAGATCCTGAACCATGGGCGTACGCAGGATTTATGTTAGGGGGCAGGCTTCATGTTGGGGGGGGGCAGAACCTCAGTTATTTTTATTGATTTACTTGATCCCCACCAGCTACGCCCATGTCCTGAACTCTTTTACTCCCTTGCCACACAGGCTAGTTTTTTTTTTTTTTTTTAAGGTAGGCATTTCTTTGTGGTGTCAATGCCATAGCAACCTCCCCAATCTAATTTATTAATTAGTGTATGGTACTGCCTTTGGGGGGGCCATGGGTGGTGCTGTGGTCTAAACCACAGAGCCTAGGGCTTGCCGATTTGAATGCGCGCGATGGGGTGAGCTCCCATTGCTCGGTCCCAGCTCCTGCCCACCTAGCAGTTCAAAAGCATGTCAAGTGCAAGTAGATAAATAGGTACTGCTCCGGCAGGAAGGTAAACGGGGTTTCCGTGCGCTGCTCTGGTTCACCAGAAGTGGCTTAGTCATGCTGCCCACATGAAATTGGAATTTTACATTGTATCTTAATCTGTGTTTTAATTGATTGTTTGTGGTTTGTTGTGGTTTTTATGATTGTTAGCCGCCCTGAGCCTGGTTACTGACTGGGAAGGGCAGGGTATAAATAAAAGTTGATGATGATGATGATGACGACCTGGAAGCTGTCTGCGGACATACGCCGGCTCCCTTGGCCTATAGAGCGAGGTGAGTGCACAACCCCAGAGTCATCCACGACTGGTCAGGGGTACCTTTACTTTTTACTGCCTTTGGGACAAGCTTTGTTCTGCAATTTGTGATGTGTCTGTGTCTCTAAATGTACATGTTGCTTTCATCCTGTTCTCAAGATGAATCAACACCAGCTTGGAAACTCCATTATAGGAATATGGGGGTTCCGAACTCTCGCCAGGGTCTTCTCGTATGCTAAATACCTGCAGGGTGCGCTGAAGCTGCTTTCTGATCTTGTCCAGCTGAAGCTGGGTTTTGCTCCAGGTCTCTTGCACATGCCTCATCTTGAGCTGTAGGGCAATTCTTGCCTCAGGGTTTGCCACGTCAAGTAACTTCTCCCCGGCCGCCAAGGTTAAGGAGTGCTTGGTCTGCCACCTCTGAAGGAGGATCTCCTTTTTCTAAAAAGAAAACAGGAAAACATGCCCAAACTGTAATCATATGAACACACAGAGACATGCCCACAAAGCAATGAAACGATACCAAACAGTTTTAGTGGAGAAATTAATTCCTTTTTAAGAACCACTGTTTGGAGAGTTCTTGTTTAAAATGTTCTCTCGGTCTGGTTTCCGCAGGATTTGTACAACGATAACAATGCCTAATATTTATATACCAGATTTGAAAAGACAGAAATGCTTAAAAATAATAATTCTCCCTTGACTCCCTGTATGTCCGCCAATAAATTCAAGGCAATGTGTGGGGTCCCTCTCAGTCATTTTATCCTCACAACTCTTGGTGGTAGGTTAGACCGACTGTGTGCCTCTGTGTGCGTGTGTGTGTAAAGCAGGCCTCAACATCCGGTCACCCTGAGAACTTTGTGACTGAGTCAGGATTTGAACTGAGGTCTCCACAATCTATTCCAGGGGTCAGCAAACTTTTTCAGCAGGGGGCCAGTCCACCGTCCCTCAGACCATGTGGTGGGCCGGACTATTTTTTTTGGGGGGGGGAATGAACGAATTCCTATGCCCCACAAATAACCCATAGATGCATTTTAAATAAAAGCACACATTCTACTCATGTAAAAAACACACTGATTCCCAGACCGTCCACGGGCGCGATTGGGCCGGATCTGGCCCCCGGGCCTTAGTTTGCCTATCCATGCTTTTGCCGCACAGCTTTTAAATTCCAAAAGAGTAGCCCTGGGTTTTTTTTAAAAAAAGTGAGGGGTGAGCAAACTTAAAGCTTGCGGGATCTACTTTATTTTTCCTTAGGACCCTGAGGTTCACCAGCTGGAGCCAGGTGTGCAAAATATTGACTTAACCTGGCGGGCATTCTCCAATAATTAAGGAACAAGATGCCAGGAGTTTGTGATCAGGATCAAAACAAACCTCTTGAGTCCTTCCATATATAAAAAGAGACCCTACACTTGGCCTCCCCTCAAGCATTCTATTTCAGCAACCTAATTTATAGGGGGAATTATTTTCAGTTATTGCTATAGTTAAGACAACTGAGAGTCAGAAATAATTTTCTGCTACACTGCAAACCACCTAGATTCTGAGCTATTTTCTGCCCACCCCTAGTTTAACGGATGCCAACAGATGCCGAGTCCCTTTTAAGTTTTCCAAGCACTAGCAATTGTGTTCTTTTAAAAATGCAATGCTCTCTGTTTCGTTGGTTGTAGGAAGAGGAGGCCTAACCTTGACGTCGTGACTCAGATTCCTGAGTTGGTGTAGACTATACTTCTCCTGACTCTCCACAGCAGCCATGAATCCACTTGTGTGCATAAGGATCTTATTGATGTCTTGTAGTGAAATTGTGAATTTTTGCCATTGCTTTACGAGACTGTCAACCTCGGCCTTTCTCTGCTGAGCCGTCCGGACGATGCTTTGCCACTGTTCCTTCAGCAGGGTGAGTTTGGAAAGAAACATGGTCCTGAAAGTGGTCAGAGATTAACTTGTCAGTCATGTAGCATCTTCTTCTTCTTCTTCTTCTTCTTCTTCTTCTTACTACTACTACAATTTATATCCCACCCTTCCTCTCCCAAAGGAGTCCAGGGCAGCAAACACACAAATGATAGAACAATTAAAAACAATTGCACTACAGATGTAGACTGGGAACAATTTCAACTTGAAAGGCTTGTTAGAAGGTCTTCCACACACACAAAAACAGCAACAGAGATGTCGCCTGTCTAATATGTAATGGGAGGGAATACCAAAGGTTAGATGCCACAACACAAAAGGCCAGATTCCTATATTGTTTGGAATGGAACTTTTGATAACATGCTACCTGCAGGAGGCCCTCACCTGCGGCGTGGAGTGATCACCATATAAGGGGTGAGACAATCTTCTGCTCCGTTCCACAACTCACTGTTTTAGGCACGGTGATTTATTGTGACACCTTCAACCCTCCCTTAAAAACTGTTGTCGCATTCAAGCCTTAGAATGCACACACGCCGCAACTGCACCCCAATTTGAAACACACAACCGAGCCATATATCTCACCGGTTTTCGGCTTCTCCCGATTCCAGCACGTGCAAAGCCTTTGACATGATAGAATTAAAAGTCTGCTGGTTCACCAAGATCTCCGCTTGCAATGTCTGTAAACATTGAAGGAAATATTTTAATTATACTTCATGTAAAGGGAAAGATTAAAACCACGCCACGATCATAGCCCTTTGCAGATCCCTAATCTGCCTGGGCACTTTATTTGCAAGAGTTCTGCTCCTGCTCTTTGCAGATGTGAAATCTACACCCACAAAGTGCAGCAGAGAAGTGTTTTGAGAATAAGAAAGGAAGGAAGAATGCCAGGAGTGGCCAGGGCCAGAGGAAAAAGAGGGCAGAACAATGGCTGTGGCCCTTACTTCTGTACATTTGAGCCAGTACTGTATTTAACTAAATAATCTTTCTAAGGCAGGGATGAAACTTGGGCACAGGAGGACTAAATAATAAATTATTATTTATTTATTTATTATTGTTATTATTATTATTATTATTATTATTATTATTATTATTATTATTATTACCACCACTACTATTACCAATATTACAAAATTCCAGCTGTTTTCTACTCACCAATACTTTATCAAGCCCTGACCATGCCTTCACCTATGTCTTGAAGATGCAAGTTCCCTCAGTTAGCAGAACCATAGGCTGCAAAGTTTTGCTAAGATGTACCATCCCAGATTACAAGTAAGGAATAGCATACTCTCTCATATAAAAAGCCTTCTGCATATAGAACACTTGCAAGTTAGGGACACAATTGGTTTTTTTTATTATTATTCAGCTGTAGTGGAGCAATGGAGACATGTTTTTCCTACTGTCCTGGGATAGGCAATTTGTGGTAATATCACAAATGTTATGGTCTGTTTTTCAGTATACCTAAAATCCTTTATTAGGGGCTACCCCACATTTTCTTCAAAAAAACTGCTTTGCACAGGTAACTACCATAGTGTTATCTAATTTCTCAAAAGCAGGGGGTCTATGGCTTGGCTTTTGAAAAATGGGGGGTCCTCACTGATTAGCTAATTGGGAACCACTGCCCTAGAGCGACCTCAGGAAGTCTAATCGGCTTGAGAAGGAAACTGTATCATGGCAAAATATAACTCAAGACCCACAGCCAATGATTTGCTTGGTGTGGCCATCAGATCCAGCTTTCTGCTCTGGATCGGGGCCAAGACAGTGAGGAACATTACCTCATACTCCCTCTGCTGTTTCCGCAGCCCCTCTAGGCTGCCTGCCATATCCTCCCTCAAGACCTCTTTCATTTTCTCTTGGAACAGCACCCACCTTTGACAACTCTGAATGAACTTTTCATCAGACTGCATGCCCTGCAGTTCACTGCAATAAAAAAAATTCAAAAATCAGTTCTGCAGCCGTGCGTTCTGCCAGTTACGCTTTTAGTCATGCATGATTGTGGCCCAGCTGGCAAGGGTGGCTTGTGCCCACAGGGACTGATGGGGCAGAACACAGGGAGCCCAACAGTAGGTGCGGCCAGATCCAACGACTGGCAGAGCTTAACACGAATCAGCAGGCTAATGCTATTCTCGGCTGCATCAACAGAAGTCTAGTGTCCTGATCGAGGGAAGTCATAGTCCTGCTCTGTTCTGGACCACACCTGGAATACTATGTCCAATTCTGGGCACCACAATTTAGGAAGGGTGTTGACAAGCTGGAAGGTGTGCAGAGGAGGGTGACCAAGATGGTCAAGGGTCTCAAAACCAAGCCTGATGAGGGAGTTGGGTATTTTTAGTCTGGAAAAGAGGAGTGTAAGGGGAGATACGATGGCCATCATCAATTATCTAAAGCAGTGTTCCCCAACCTTGGGCCTCCAGCTGTTTTTGGACTACAACCCCCATCATCCCTCACTAGCAAGACCAGTGGTCAGGGATGATGGGAACTGTAGTCCGAAAACAGTTGGAGGCCCAAGGTTGGGGAACACTGATCTAAAGGGCCTGGACCCAAATAAATGGATTCAAGTTACAAGGATGGGTATTCCGACTAAACATCAGGAAGAACTTTTTTACCAGCATTTCTCCAGAGCCAGAGCTTTTTTCTGAGTCCATTGCCAGTTCAGGTCCTGCAGTCTTTTTGCTGTGAAGTCACTGAGCGGAAACCTAAAGCTGAATTCATTCAGACTCTCCATCTCGGGTGATAAAGCTGCGAGGAGCAACACCTGGCTCTGAGAAAAAGGACAAGGCAGGTGAGGTTGCTGGTTTGCAAAAGCCTATCATGCTTCCTGTTGGGAGACAGGATCAACAGTTCTTTTTGGCACAATGTGCAAAACACCAGGTGCCAGGAAAGCCAAAGGAACAAGAGCCACCAATTGCTATACAAGGAAGGACACCAGCTAGGGAAGATCAGAATGGCCTCAAACGATTTTTTTGTTCTTGAAGAACTGATTATGCTCCCCTATCTTTTCCTCCTCTGCCGCCCAAGGGCCTGGTGAGTTGCAGTTGCAAACATCTGGTGGGTACCAGGCTGGGAAAAGATGGCCTATGAGCGTTTATGGCTTACCATGAGTAGATCTGAGTCTTCAGTGCCTTGATTCAGATTTTCCAATACTTCCGTGGACCCTTTAACATGATTCTCCAGGTTTTCCAAGCAAGTCTCAAAACGCTTCAGCTGTAAAAGGTCAAACTGAAGAGAAAAATTTAATATGCTGGTGTTTGCAGAGGTTTAATTTTCATTTCGATTAGAAGAAGAAGAGTTTGGATTTGATATCCCGCTTTATCACTACCCGAAGGAGTCTCAAAGCGGCTCACATTCTCCTCCCCCACAACAAACACTCTGTGAGGTGAGTGGGGCTGAGAGACTTCATAGAAGTGTGACTAGCCCAAGGTCACCCAGCAGCTGCATGTGGAGGAGCAGGGAATCGAACCCGGTTCACCAGATTACGAGTCCACTGCTCTTAACCACTACACCACACTTAGCCAATCACCTTATTTATTACTTTTCTTTCTTTCTTTTATATGGTGCTCTATGTTGAACACTGTAAACTGCCCTGATATGGGGGAAAATACCTGTACTAGGATGCTACCTTTATTAGCCCAGCGAAACTGTCACAAAACAGCCTGCTTGCTTTTGAGTTATCTAGAACTCTCAATTGGGCTAGAAGATGATTAAAGGGGAGGGGAATGAAATCTTGCAAGAGTCAAGACAGAATTTGGGAGGAGGCAGCTGACATGCAAATGAGGCACCATGGAGTTGCAGCAAGGCCTTTTGGGAAACAGAAGCTTAACAATGGCTGCTTCGCCATCTCTGGAATCAGAAAAATGGCCATTTGCTCACTTCTATCTACTGAGAAGCAGGATAGGTGGAATACAGGAAGAAATGAGGAAACAGACTGTTCTTAGGTGGAAATTAATTTTGCACCTGATCAGCTGGTGAGTCATGGGGTTCTAGTAAAAAACAGCACAGATCCTGCAAGCCTGAAGCCTGCCAATTCATGGTGCAGGCTTATAAATTTGTATGGCCAATGGCATTTCCCAACAAATACATTTGGGGGGAAAAATCACAGAAGCATTATTCCTCTCTCTCCCCCCCACCAGAACCTGTTGACATGTAGGAGTTAACAGCAAAGCGACCCACTCAGAAGTACCTCAAACTCATTTTCTTTCATCTGTAGCATCTTCTCCAAATAGGAGATCCTTTGAAGTGGCTGGAGTTTTTCTGGAAGAAGTGGTTCTGTGGGCTCAGCCAGCTGAGCTATTTTATCTGCCAGCTCAGAAACGGGAGGAAAACTTTCTTTGATGTTCTGAAGGTCCAGTTTCAGCATCTGGAAAGAAAGGAAGATGCATTAAGAGGAATAAACGAAGGCTCCTGGGTTATGGTGTTGGTTGCAAGGTGACGGGTGACCATATACCGGTACCTCACACTCTCAGACTGATGTGTCCACCCTCAGACCCAGATGTTTCCCTGTCCCTGGGCACAGTAGGCTAGAAAGGAATTATCATTTGTGGTTTGGAGTTCTCCAAATTTTGCGATGAAGTTCTCGTCTCCAAATGCGTTATCAAAATGTGCATACAAACAACAGGATGAAATTCGTTCGGAAATGTGTATTTTGTAATAAAATAGGCTCAAGATGTGTGTCATGCACCGACTGGATGCAGAAGAATGGAGGGAGGAACCAGCTTAGGAATCACCAAGTGAAGAAGGCTCATAGCTCAGGGGATGGTGGTGGGACAACAATGAGTGGGCAGAGAGAGAGGACTGGGAAGAGGTGGTTTCGGAAGCTGAAGGGGTAAATAGGGCTAAGTGAGCTGAGAGACTCTGTGGCAGAGAGAAGTCCAGAATCAGAGGCAGAAGCGGAAGCAAGAGAGTGGGAGAAGAGAGGCCAAGAGGCAGAGATTAGTCTGGTTGGTGAAGAGTCACGGGTGTCTCCCACCCCAACCTTGCTGTCTCCCAGAACCAGAAGAGGCATGAAAAGGGTGGAGGAGAGCTTGACTGCATGCAGGTGCAGTCTCTGATTGCTTGGGGAAAGCCCTGGAGAGGAGGGGACTTAAGATGTCTGTGAGGAGCTGGGGCTTTCAGCCTTTCATGTAGTAAGACCCACAAGGAATGAGCGGCTGTGCTCATTAGGCCTGGCTCTCTAACAAGTCTGTGGAGATCATGTTTTTGCTAATAAAGAACTAAATCTAACTTTGATCAGAGTGGGTCAGGATGGTGCTGTTCTCTTATAGAACTGCACGGAGGAGAGAAAAAGGGAGGGAAAAACCTGGCTGGACGCTGGAAGTGGAGAATTGTGACAAGCAGCCTTAAAGGTAGTGGAGGGTCAGTCAGGCTGTGTACCTGAGATTTCATGGGCTGCAATCCCTGTGCACAGATGATTAACATTACAAATAGAATTAAGATATGCATTGCACTCCTTGGTAGATCTTTATCCGGGCGGGTGGGTGGAGATTTGGGAACATCTCTTCTGAAGTGTATAATTTAATACAATTTCCACTTAACACCAGTTACCTAAAAAATCGTGCTTTCTGGATGAGAATTGCAGCTGTGCTGTTAATGGGCATAAAGTAAGTCTAAAATGCTAATTTACTGCCATTAAGGACAAATTTCGCCAATGTGACTAATGCATGCCTGGCATCCAAAGCCCTTTTCTCTTTGCGGTGGTGCTCTTTAAGGCCAAATGAGCCCGTTGCTTCAAAAACGATCCATTTAAATTTCTTCCCATTAGGCTTTGCATACAATTTATTAAGGGCACAAACACATTTCTATCCGCTCACGGGGGGGAAAAACGCAAGAATAACTTTAACACAAGTCCTCAATCTCACCTAAAACTGTTAAGCACAGGGAAAGGGTTAGGCTTAAAAGCACATCAAGTGCCCAATTGGATTCCTAGCAGTCATTCACAACTGACAAGGGGTGTAACATACCTCCCCGTCCATTAGGGTTCTTTCTCTGGTATTATTCTTCACAAAAGGAAGAAGAATAGTTTGGCTCTCCTCCACCGACATCGGGAAAGGACTATTAGCACCGGGTGGATTTAATAGCTGCTTCATTTGTGACAAAATTATCCTGGGTTTTCTTTGTCAGCAAGAGATACAAAACTGCATCGTAAAAAGCCACTTCCATGTTAGAAGAAAGCCAGCCGAAATCCTTCCATCTCTGAGCTACTGGAGAGTTCTGCTGAGGCCTTCTGTTCAAGAAGACAATGAAACACTTTCCCTGAGGCTTGCGGTGCTGACCAATTCACTTAAGGCAAAGAAGGGTCCCAATCCGACAAAATTGCTAACACCTTTTGCCTGAGCCCAAGAAGCTTACCCTGGGGTAGGGGAAGAAAGCATCAAAGCATCTAGGCTGCATCAACAGAAGTATAGTGCCCAGATCAAGGGATTGAATAGCCCCACTCTAGTCTGCCTTGGTGGGTCACACCTGGAATACTGTGTCCAGTTCTTGGCTTCTTTCTTCTTCTTCTTCTTCTTTGGCGATCACTCATAACCGAGTAAGATTGTCTTCAATGAACACGGTTTTAACAGTGAATCCGTAAGTGACTGTGGAGGCCAATTCTGGATCCGCACGTCCTTCCACAGTGGGGACATAAGTTTCCGGGTGGGAGTTGATGACGGTGAGGGTTTGCCAGGCGTGCCTTCCTCTTAGCACGTTTCTCCCTCTCGTCCTGAGTTTCAGCGTCTTCAAAGCCCATTACACCTTTGGTAAAGGCTGTTCTCCAACTGGAGCGCTCGCAGGCCAGTGTTTCCCAGTTGTTGGTGTTTATACTACATTTTTTTAGATTTGCCTTGTGACAGTCTTTAAACCTCTTTTTTTGACCACCAGCATTATGCGTTCCATTTTTAAGTTTGGAATAGAGTAGTTGCTTTGGAAGACGATAATCAGGCATCCACACAACATGACCAGTCCAGCGAAGTTGATGTTGAAGAATCATTGGTGATCTTTGCTTCTTCCAGTACACTGATATTAGTTCGTCTGTCTTCCCAAGTGATGTGTAAGATTTTTCGGAGACACCGTTGATGGACTCTTTTGAGAAGTTGGAGATAGCATTTGCATGTGGTCCATGTTTCACAAGCATACAGTAAAGTTGGTAGGACAATAGCTTTGTGAAATATACTTGGAGTCGAGTGTGGATTTCATGCTCTTTATTCAGCTCATAGTAGCGAAGAATGAAAGTTTCCCCAGAACGTATGCTTTATATACATTATTTACACAACTAGTGGACGTTCAGCCCGTTATATTAACGGGCGCTAGAATATATGTGGTGAAAGATACACACACACACACACACACACACACACACACACACACCTATCTCCCCCCCCCACTTCCCACATTTCCACAAATAGTTTGCCTCTCTCTCTCTCTCTCTCACACACACACACACACACACACACACCTATCTCCCCCCCCACTTCCCACATTTCCACAAATAGTTTGCCTCTCTCTCTCTCTCTCTCTCTCTCTCTCTCTCACACACACACACACACACACACACCTAACTCCCCCCACCTATGTCCCCCCTACTTCCCACATTTCCAGAAATAGTTCGCCTCTCTCTCTCTCTCTCTCTCTCTCTCTCTCTCTCTCTCTCTCTCTCTCTCTCTCTCTCACACACACACACACACACACACACACACACACACACCTATCTCCCCCCCCACCTATCTCCCCCCTACTTCCCACATTAAAGCGGTGTCTTTCCCGCTCCTCCCTCGGGGCCGCAGCGCCGCCTCCTCCTCCTCCTGCTCCTTCCCCGCCTCCTCGGGCCTCCCTGGCCATCAGTTTCCGGCTCCGGAGGGCGGCACTCGGCGTGGGCTCCGTGAGGCAGGTGGACCGAGGGCGAAGTGGGGCATGGCGGTGCCCGGCGGCCCAAGTGTGGGGGAATTCCCGATAGGCTCCCCCTGCCGGTCTCCAGCCCCACGCTGGAAGGTTGCGGTTTTTCAGCTATTTGCAATCCCATCTCCCTTCGCTTCTTAGTGTGACTGAAGACTTCCGAGAAAGCACGCGATGCAAGGAGCTGCAAGCTAAGCAGGCGCACGGTCTTCCGGCCTCCATTGCCAAGCCCTGCAATTACCCCCCCGACGTACGTGGGAGCGACCCGCGCCTTCCACTCCGCCCCCGGCAAGAGCGGAACAACTTTCTAACTCGTGCAGGGAAGGGAGGCCGCTCCACCAAGGCAGCGGGCATCGAGGGCCCTCGCTCCCTCTCCCGCCTCGCACCTGCCCGCTGTCTCTAAGGCAGCAACAGCTGGAAGCCTCCGAAGGCTCCATAAACTCCAGGGAAGCGGCCGCAGCAGCTGCTCCGCTCCCCGCGCCGCAAAACACAAAAGGCGCATTCTCCCGCCAGCCGGGCATGCCAAGGTAGCCCGGCGGCGGTCGGTTGCCCCCTCAGCAGCCCGGGAGGGCGGCCGTGCGAGGCAGCGGCACTGACCCAACTGACGACGCGCCTGCGCACGGCTGCCCTCTCGGACACGCCCCCCTCTCCGCCCGCTCCAATCCCTGCATCCCTGTGGGACATGCGCAGTGGAAATTTCCACTGACACACGGATGCACGCAGGGACACAGGGACTTTATTATATAGGATGGGCCCCACATGATTGGCTAATTCCGGGATACTCCTGTAGGCCAATCAGGTTGCGGATTCACTTCCACCTGGCTGGATTGGGTGGCTCCTGTGGACCAATCAGACTGCTGCATTCTGGATCCTATTGTTCTAGGACCAATCAGACTGCTGCATTTTGGATCCCATTCAACTTAGTACATAACACTTTGTAAACAAGCATTTTGGTTTCCCTGTGAATGCCCTGGTCCTCAAACACTCTGCACTCGCAGACAGAGCATCCCTTTCTCATTCTCCACCCACTTTCTAGGCAACCGCACCATGGAAATCCCATTAACCTACCTTCACATCCTCGACCTTCTGCTTAAGGAAGCCCATCGTATGACCTGGAGCCACGTCTGCCAAAAGGGAACCGTATTGCTCTTCATACTTGTCCACCTTGGCCATGACTTCAGCATGTAAACCAATGTAAGATTCCCAAAGTTGTAAAGATGCTTGTGCTCTGTGTAGGTGATCTCCAATTTCTTTGTTCATCAGTGTCCATCTATAAATTAAATTAAATGCAGCATTATAGCAAACACTTCAATTACCTCTCGCTTTCCTTAAGAGCACATCTACCTGCCTTCCTACGGTTTGTTCATACTAGGGAAGAGCACTGAGTGACTTGCTCAGCAACAGACTGGGGAAATGTCACATGCCACGGTTGATGGGCATGTGTTCTGAAGTGTGGAGGGAACTTATTTTATTTCTTTAGGCAGATAAATGCATGGAGCTAAAATGCGCCACATCACCAGGCTACTGATCACAATATTTTGCATGCGCGGTATGTCTGCCAGAAGCCTCAAAGGAAGTTACCGGTAAATGTAAAGGTAAAGGACCCCTGGCAGTTAAGTCCAGTCACGGACAACTCTGAGGTTGTGGTGCTCATCTCGTGTTACTGGCCTAGGGAGCCGCCGTTTGTCCGCAAACAGTCATGTGGCCAGCATGACTAAGCTGCCTCTGGTGCAACGGAACACCGAAACCAGAGCAGCAGACGGAAACACCGTTTACCTTCCCGCCGGAGCAGTATCTATTTATCTACTTGCACTTTTTGGCATGCTTTCGAACTGCTAGGTTGACAGGAGCTGGGACAGAGCAACGGGAGCTCACCCCATCGTGGGGCTTCGAACCGCTGACCTTCTGATCGGCAAGCCCAAGAGGCTCAGTGGTTTAGACCACAACTGGCTCCTAATGCCCACCTTAGACAAGATGCCAAACTCATATGATGGCACTTCCAAAGATTAGCTTCCCTGGTGGTGGGAGCACCAAACTTGTAAATGAAACAGGAAGCACACAGGAAATCAGGAAGGGGGAAACTGCGGCCTTCCAAGTGTTGTAAGAATGCAACTCCCATCATTACCTGGCCATTGGCTATGCTAGCTGGTGGGCAATAGGTGTTAGGGTTCAGCAATATCTGGAGGGCGACAGATTCCCAATCTATGCATTAAGCTATCAAGATGGCTTGGAGAATAAGCAGCCTGGCTCTGGCTTTTAGAGACTGAATCTCGCTTAAGCTCTGATCAAGGTCAAACAGTTCCCATCATCCCTGACCACTTGTCCTACTAGCTAGGGATGATGGGAGTTGTAGCCCAGCAATAGCCGGGGACCCAAGTGTGAGAAACAGTGGCTTAAGGGTATCCACCAGTGAGCTGCTTACCCACAGAACTACCACTCTGATTCTGGAGAGCAAGGATGACATCAGTAGAACTATCCTGCTCACCTCAAAGTTAAACATTATGCAGCAATTGCCACTGCATATGAAAGCAATGACTTGCTGGGGCCAGACAACAGAATGGTTAACAAATAAAATAAATTCTTTTTATTGTACCTTGTGCGTGCCTCTTTGCATTTCTGTTCAATAATCTCAGAAAACGAGGGATCACACAGCTTCGTCAGGTTACAAGCAGCCGCTTGGAGTCTAGCCCAGATTTCTTCATTACTCTCTGCTTTATCTTGAAGAGACTGTGGGAAAGAAATGCCACATGGCTGGTTGTGAGTGCAAAGACATTCGAGGCGGCGGCTGTTGATATGCTTACCTGCATCTCTCCTCCCCAAGGGACCACATTTTAAAATTCTAAGCTGCCACAAATACACTGCCAGCTTTCCACTAGTAAGTGCTGCTGCTGCTGCTGCTGCTGCTGTTGTTCTGGTGAGATCTCACTCGCTTGCTTCTCCCAAGCCTGGAGAAGGGAGAAGAATCTACCAGACCCTGCACCAACTCCAGAAAGACTTGGAATGTAGTGAGAAAGACTTTCCCTGCCCTCCTCCAGGCTTAAGAGTGGGGGAATCTAATCCACTTTGCACTTAAAAGGGGGGGGGGAGAGAAGATCCAAGACCCAACACGAAAAGACATTGTGCTCCAGCCCTTCAGCCATTCCCTAGCAAGGCCTCTGTGAGGGCTGCATATTATCATCGCAGTTTTGACCAGGCATATATATATGTGTGTTTTGTTGTGCGTACCATCAGTGCAACTTTTCCCATTATCGACAGTGGACCAGAGTGTTAAATTTGCTTCTATTGTAAGGGGCACATCAGGCTTCTTTTAACTTGTTTTGGAGAGGACCGAAATCAGCTGTCTGAAACGGGTCAACTCACTGAATTCCTCATTGCAAGACACAGCATTCTGTATGTGCAGCATTTCAGATGAACTAACCCACCTTGACTTCAAACAAACCATGGTGATATGTGAAAGAGCCTTCAAGAACTCTTGGATACCCCTTCCTCTCCCTTTTTCCTGCTTTGCCCAGGTGAACTGGACAAAGCATAGCTTATGAGTTTCCTGCAAACTCATTTGGAAATGAGGTACTGATCCTGGTGTCTAATCCAGTTTTGCAGGGCCCATGCAAACCATAGTTTGCCCATTTCGTCTGAAACTATTATTTGCCTTAGACAGGAAGCGGGGAAGAAGGCAGGATAAGGCTAAGTGTGTGGGTTTAGGAGTCCATCAAGGCTCAATCACATACCAGTAAACCATGGCTTGGCGTTGCATCTGAAGTAGCCCTTTGTCTTTTTAGGAGGAGCATTTACGACCCCAGAAAAGTGAAACATACCTGGAGATTTTCCACCTGGGTTTTTAGTGTCTCAAATGTAACCACGGGAGGCTTGCTAAGCTCCAGGCAATACAAAATTCTTGCAAGCATCAGTCTGACTTCATCCCAAGCTTGATCATAAATCCGCCACTGCTCTAAAGCAGACTCTGTTGAGGTCTTCAGCAGCGCAACCTGCAAACACCGGGCCCATGCTTAGACATGCAGATGCCATTTCTGCTTCACAAAGTACACTTTTGAGATTACATATCAGGACACTTGGAAAATGTCTAAGGGGCACCCCACTGTTAAACACTAAGAGACACCCACTGTTCAGTGTTTTATTTTAGTACTTCCTTTCTAACACACGCTGGACAAAAAAAAAACACTGTAAGTATTTAACAAATTAATACATAACTGATTTCAGAGGGAACAGCGCATGCTTCCAACCAGATGTTAAAGGAAGGAAAAACATATCTGTGCATGGCATTAAAGTATTAGAATTATTTTCATTATCATCCTAATTTGAGGCCAAAGCTCTAGCAGAGCTCATTCCAGGACACCTGGTTAGAGGATGATTTGCAGGAATAAATACACCGGGTTTTACACTTGCTGCTGACATCCCAGCAGGAAAACTCACGGATTCAGCAGCGCCTGAAGGGTTTTAAATTGCAAAAGGAACAGACAGCTCAGCTGTGAGCTCTCATTCCATGGCAGCTTAAAATCGCTAAGAAAAATATTTTCTATTGCCATTTTAGAAATTTGGCACAGCCCTGCTAGCCAGCACCAAACAGGATTCATGGAACCATGAGAAGTTAGCAGAACTCACCAGGTAAATGGCTAGGCACATGAGTGGACTCTTGAGTTCAAATCTGATTGCCGCCATGAGACCACCAGGGAGGGTTCACAGCTCAGTCCTTGGGCAAGACAGCCCCTTGCCCCCCTGGGGCCCCTCCCCATGGGAGTCTATTTCCTCACTGCTATTTTCTGATCCTAGCATCGCAGGAGTCGACTGAGCAATCTTCAGGAAGTCACCAAATCTTAAAGGTAAAGGTAAAGGGACCCCTGACCATTAGGTCCAGTCGTGTCCGACTCTGGGGTTGTGGCGCTCATCTCACTTTATTGGCCGAGGGAGCTGGCGTCCAGCTTCCAGGTCATGTGGCCCGCATGACTAAGCCGCTTCTGGCGAACCAGAGCAGTGCACGGAAACGCCGTTTACCTTCCCGCCAGAGCGGTTCCTATTTATCTACTTGCACTTTGATGTGCTTTTGAACTGCTAGGTGGGCAGGAGCTGGGACCGAGCAACGGGAGCTCACCCCGTCACAGGGATTCGAACCGCCGACCTTCTGATCAGCAAGCCCTAGGCTCTGTGGTTTAACCCACAGCGCCACCTGGGTCCCATCACCAAATCTTAAGACATAGGCAAAGGGGAAAAAGGAGAAAGTATCAACCTGGCTGGCAACTCTGGTCCTCATTTCATCTAAATTGCTGGTTCTCGGCATTGCCCCCACAGGATCCTCAGCGCCACCTCCTAAAACAGGGTAACTCTGCTTCAGCTCATCCAGCTCCTTAGATTTAACTGCAAGCTGGTTTGCCAGTGCCTGGGGAAAAGGAAACAGGAGACGAGGAGAATTCTTCTCTGTGCATAATTCATCTTTCAGGACCAGACACCAGCTCTAATTCTTAACAATCAATGCTAGGAAATCTGTTTTGACTGTGGCGAACAGAGGGCTTAAAAACAAACAAAACAAAAGCAAAGCAGACGACGACGACAACAACAACATAAATACCCCCAAAACCAAATCACAAATTGGGGAGGCTGGTTGGTTTTGGAACCCTTTGATTGTGGACAACCCAAAACAAAATAAAATAAAAAAATTCCTTCCAATAGCACCTTAGAGACCAACTAAGTTTGTTCTTGGTATGAGCTTTTGTGTGCATGCACAGTTCTTCAGATACACAGTGTGCATGCACACGAAAGCTCATACCAAGAACAAACTTAGTTGGTCTCTAAGGTGCTACTGGAAGGAATTTTTTTATTTTATTTTGTTTTGACTATGACAGACCAACACGGCTATCTACCTTTAACTGTGGACAACCCAGGGAGCCTTTGTGGTGTTCTGGTCATAGTGCTGGACTAGGACCTGGGAGACCGGGGTTCAAATTCTTGCTTAGCCTAGCAACTAACTGACTGATCTTGGGCCAGTCACTGTCTCTCGGCCTAACCTACTTCACAGGGTTACTGAGAGGATAAAACGGGGAGGAGAATATCCCGTGTTTTTAATATTTTGTTGGGAGCCGCCCAGAGTGCCTGGGGAAACCCAGCCAGATGGGCGGGGTATAAATAATAAAAGATGATGATGATGATGATGATGTATGCCACCTTGAGCTTCTTGGAGGAAAGGTGGGATAGAATTTTGGGGGGGGATTTCTCCTACTATACACATTTTAATACGTAGTTTTTGCTACAGTAAACAATTTTCTTTGCCTATCTGCGAGAAAGAAGAAGAGTTTGAAGAAGAGTTTGGATTTGATACCCCGCTTTATCACTACCCGAAGGAGTCTCAAAGCGGCTCACATTCTCCTTTCCCTTCCTCCCCCACAACAAACACTCTGTGAGGTGAGTGGGGCTGAGAGACTTCAGAGAAGTGGGACTAGCCCAAGGTCACCCAGCGGCTGCATGTGGAGGAGCGGAGACGCGAACCCGGTTCACCAGATTACGAGTCTACCGCTCTTAACCACTACACCACACTGGCTCCCTCTGACCCTAAACCTCCGCTGGAGAAGAAAAGGCTAGGGAGTAAACCCTACACAATCCAGACTGGAGTCCCTAAGGCACCTTGTACGCCTCTTTCCAGCAACTCCTGCAGCCAAGCTGATGTCAAATGTATTGCTTGGCTTTCCTTTGGACCACATCAGTGAGGCCGAGAGGGGGGTCTTGTTGTCTGGGCAGCCCGACCTCCATATGCACTGCCCAGGCTTGCGCCCTGGGATGGCAAAGCTGAAGACGTTTCCATAGGAAATGTGGAAAGCACAGCAGGATTTGACCAGGGGGAGGGGTTGGCATTTTGAGGCCCTCTATGATCCTTTGTTCCTCCCTGTCATCAGCATAAATCATGCAAATAAGCACACCTTGCTCGTTTTGAATATATGATACAAGCCAAAGGCTTAGTGTAAAATGTAAAGGTAAAGGGACCTCTGACCATTAGGTCCAGTCGTGGATGACTGGGGTTGCAGCGCTCATCTCGCATTATTGGCCGAGGGAGCCGGCGTACAGCTTCTGGGTCATGTGGCCAGTATGACTAAGCCATTTCTGGCGAACCAGAGCAGCGCACGGAAACGCCGTTTACCTTCCCACCGGAGTGGTACCTATTTATCTACTTGCACTTTGACGTGCTTTCAAACTGCTAGGTTGGCAGGAGCTGGGACCGAGCAACGGGAGCTCACCCTGTCGCGGGAATCCGAACCGCCGACCTTCTATGGCCATTATATTATTCATTTATTTTCCTGCAAAGCTTATACGAGTGCTTGAAAATTAAAAGTCAGTTTCCCCCATATCACTTGGGTTTTTGTGTGTGTGTGTTTTTTTAAGAGTTGTCTTCAAGGATATGGAAACATTCTTCCTGGCTTTATTTAACTTTTCCCTTCCCCTTCCTCTCTCCCGTAGTGAGTGTACCTGCTCACTAAGAGAGTTCCAATCTGTCCTTTTATTTATTCACCACGCTTCTTGCTGGCGAGTTGGAATGAATCCCTCTTGTCCCTCAGCTGCGGGGGGACGACGCGAAAAGGCTCCAGAGCGCTTTAGTAAAAAACACTGCGGGGAATAAATAGCAAAAACTACCCACTATTTTGCAGCGAGAGAGAAAAAGGGTAACCATGGCAATAAAACAAAAACAAAAGACTGTACCTAGGAGGGAAGGAATATCATTGCAAATGTGGCTTACCTTTATTGTCTGGAAAATAATAAGGGCTCATCTTGGCTGACCAGTCCAAAATGCGCTCTTAGACCATTTTAGCCCTTGCAGACAAGTCCTCTAGACCTCGGTTAAGGAGGCCTAAGAACAAACGAGCTGGACCCTTCTAGTCCAGCATCCTGTTCTCAGAGTGGTCAACCAGATGCCTGTGGGAAACCCACAAGGAGGACCAGAGCACAAGATCGGCTTGTTGGCTCCCAGAAACTGGTATTCAGAAGCGTTGTTGCGTAGCCATCATGGTTAGAAGCCATTTTCCTAATCCTCTTTAGAAGCTGTCAGGGATCTGCCCACCCCTGCCAGTCCAGCTCTGAGTACTTACAGGGACCGGCAGCCTGTGTTAACGACAGATTCATCTTCGAGTGAATCTGGCAGCCCCTTTTCGGGGGAGGAGCAGTTAGTGGCTGGGAGCCAGGGAGGGCCAGGTGTCCAGGGAGTTGCTGGGAGACCTGGCACCACTCAGCAGACTCGCTTGGAGGGGGAGGCATCAGTTCCGGCGCACATCTCACGTAGGAGAAGGCGGTAATTCAGGATGCCGAGGCTTTGGTGTTGGCGCCAAAACAGAAGGGAGGCACTTCCGGATTCTGCTAGTGACTGAGCAGACATGATAAACTGAACTCTGCACTGTAAATAGCTTTGCATGAAATAAAGAAACTTAAAGACAAGATGGCTTGGTATTACTATTGAACAACTGATAAGAGAACCTGACAGAAGCCATCCAAGTCGGCGGCCATCACTGCCTCGTCTGGGAGCAAGTTCCATAGATCGACAATGTTCTGCGTGAAGAAGGATTTTCTTTTATCTGTCTTGAATTTTCCAATATTCAGTTTAATTGGATGCCCGTGAGTGGTGAGAGTTCCACCATGTCAAAGTGAGGTTACAGGGAACCAGGAAGAGGGCCTTCTTGGTGGTGGAGCCTGCCCTGTGGAACGCGCTCCCATCAGATGTCAAGGAAATAAACATCTTTCTGACTTTTAGAAGACACCTGAAGGCAGCCCTGTTTAGGGATGTTTTTAATGTTTGATCTTTTATCGTGTTTTTAATATTCTGTTGGGAGCCACCCAGAGTGGCTGGGGAAATGCAGCCCGATGGGCAGGGTATAAATAATACAATTATTATAATAAATTATTATTCCTCACCTTTTCACTAAACTAAAAAATCCAACAACCCGTTCCAGCCCATCTTCAGGATTATTACTACTTATTATTCAACAGCAACAAGAATATTGATTTATCAGCCATCTTTCTGAACCAAGTCCACTCAATTTGGATCGGAACACAGAAATCTGAGCTTGCATCCCCACCCAGTCATGAAACTCATTGAACTTGGGCTAGTCACTATGATCTCAGCCTAACCTACCTCACAGGGCTGTTGTGAAAATAGCATTGGCAGGGGAGAGGAAGATCCATATACACTGCCCTGAGCAGTTTGGAAGGAAAGTGGGATTTTTTTTTAGGGTCAGGCGCAATAAATCATGTGAATGTGAAATTCCCAAATGCAATAACGAGAACAAACGCTTAACCTTGCAGTCTTGTGCCATGTCCTGGGCAAGAATGGAACTTGCTGGCTTCCCTGCTCGCTTGAGCCTTCTGCTTTGTGCTTCCAGCCAGCTGCCCAGGGACTGGGCTCTGCTCTCCTTTTCATCAGCTGATTCCAAAATGTGCTCCAGCTCCTTTATCTGCAAAGATTCCAGCGTGGAAATTTAAGGATGATTTGATTCGTAGAGGACAGAAAGGCATCTGGGGTTTTGCCCAAGTGTCTCCTCTCTGCTGATGGAAGGCACTTTGGCAGGGTGGATGAAAATCAATGGTTAAAAATAAATAAATCAAATAAATCAGATTTTTTAAAATTTAAATTGGATTTTTAAATAAAATGCTTTTGGAGGAAAAATCTTTCCAAACACAGTTTTCTATTTAAGTAACATTATAGTCCAAAGGCTATATGAGAATTTGTTTTAAGTTTTTCATGTGTGCTAAAAAGTCTGGTTTTTAAAAAATTGTTTAACCACATCAGGTAACAAACATGGATGCATATGCTATAATGCTATTGTTTTAGTTAAATAAATTGTTTAAATTGTTATTAAGGAAATGATTATTTTTCTCCTTCCAATAAAGTACAGCAGAAACGTTGTCCAAATATAGACAGTTAACTCATTAATCCTCACAATAATTCCTTAATTATCTGTCTATGTATTTCTAAGAGTACAACCAAATCAGTAATTTTTGATACAACTGTAAAAACTACTCTGAAAATTTATTACTCCAAAAATGAAACCTTCATCCGGTTGTAAATATGAAGATTACACCACCTTGGATGAGTCTTTCTGTAAAAAAAATGATTTAAATCAAATATTATTGACTAGTGATTTAAATCAATTTGATTTAAATCAAATCCACCCTGCACTTGGTTCAGTGGAGGCTTCCGCCATGGCATGGAGACTTTTAAAACACTTTTAAAACACCCTCTTTGGGAAACCGCCAAAGATTATCTACAGTTTTTGCATCCCATATTCCCGCAACACATGTGGGGATCATTCCTCACAATGGATGTACTAAATTGAATGAAGGAAAATAATTAAGGACGGACATCAACAGAAAGGAAAATGGATGATATTAGGACAACAGAAGGCAATTGACTTAACAAAATGAGTAAAATCCTAATTGTCTGAAGCAAGGGAAGTCAAAAATGAACAAAGAAAAAGGGACAAAAATTTGGTAATTCATTTGGAAACTAATTGGAATATATGGATTAATTGATATTGATGTTATTTTTTATGATTGGGAAAACTTAATAAAAATGATTTGGCAAAAAAAAAAAAAAAGAAATTGCGGGCACAGCTCCTACACAGTTATGCAGTTGAAGGATTTTCAAATCCAGGTGCACCCATATCCAGCTAAGTTATTTGGTACCTGAGGCAGAAAACCCCACAAGCACCTTCCCCCCCTTCCTGCCAGTAAAATACAAATAAGAGCACATTAAATAACAAACTTATTTTCTGCCCTTTCAGGACACTCCAAAATCTGCTTCCTAAGGCAGCTATTTGACTGCCTAATGAAAGGGCTGGCCCTGCCTCACAGTGTTTCAGGGGGCTGCACTGGAGAGGAAGTTGTGTTAGACTTCTCCATGTGCCGCTCTGGATCCACAGGACTCGTTCTCTGTGCAAAAGAACTGCAAAGGATGAACAAACCTTTCCGCTCAGAGAGCCTCTCAACCGGTGCCACTGCAGATTCATTTCACCGAGACGCTCTGCGAACACCGTCCTCTCGTAACGCTTGTTCTTGACATCGCATGTTGTCATCTGCAGCAGCGACTGGTTAACATAATCTACTACCCCCTGATTGAAGTTCATTTCCATCTCGTATTCCTAGAAAAGTAAATATAACCCTGTCAAAAAAAAGAAAAGGCATTTCCCACGCAGAAAACACCATTACCACTTTTATGGCATTTGAAATGGTGTTACCGCATAGAGGAACTATGAACCATAATCTCTGTGAATGTTTGTCCTTTGCTAATGCTTAAAATTAATGCGTAATTTTGAATTATGGTGCTGGAGGAGACTCTTGAGAGTCCCATGGACTGCAAGAAGATCAAACCTATCCATTCTGAAGGAAATCAGCCCTGAGTGCTCACTGGAGGGACAGATCCTGAAGCTGAGGCTCCAATACTTTGGCCACCTCATGAGAAGAGAAGACTCCCTGGAAAAGACCCTGATGTTGGGAAAGATGGAGGGCACAAGGAGAAGGGGACGACAGAGGATGAGATGGATGGATAGCGTTCTCGAAGCTACCAACATAGGTCTGACCCAACTGCGGGAGGCAGTGGAAGACAGGAGTGCCTGGCGTGCTCTGGTCCATGGGGTCACGAAGAGTCGGACACGACTAAACAACAACAAAATGCTTAAAAAGTGTGGGCTTGTAGGTTAATTCACTTGCTAGCTCACTAAACCATCTGGGCAAAGATGGCATTTTCTTCTTGGCTTTTATATGCATGAGAATCTATTTTACGGCGCACTTAATGTGCATTTAGGGCTGCTCTGCTGTGACGGAATGTTACTGCTACCAAATGCACTCACAGGTGGCAGACAGTTGAAGAGCCTCGTATGGCATCTGTGAAGTAAGTGGGGTGGATGGTGGGAGACGCATTGCAAAAGCATTTCTGGGCAAAAAGTGGCACAGTACCAGATGGAAGAGGTGCAGCTTAGTGGCAGAGCATGCGCTCTGGATGCAGAAGGTACCAGGTTCAATCCCTGGCATCTCCAGGTGGAGGTGGTGTTTTGAAAAAAGGCGAAAGCAGGGAGATGCCACAGTTAGAAGAAGCCAAGGCACCTGTGTGCAGTGGCCTTTATTCGTAAAATGCAAGGCACCCTTCACTCCAGGGGTTCAGCAAAGTTCTCCTTGTGCTCATGACAGGGCTCAGACCGTCAGACCCCAATTATAGGGTGACTGGAATAGGCCACACCAGGCAGATGCAATTCCCAATTTGTATTCTTGTCTGGCAAAGTGAGTCAGCTTCTAGGACTCTCCTTCTTCTAGTGCCCTACTCACCTTGTACTTCTTAAGAAGGCCTTTCACTTGGCATGTGGGACTCTGAGCATTCACAGTAGTTTCAACTCTTCTTTCTTGCTCAAGCTGGTTCATCCGGTCCATTAATTCTGCGATTGCCTCATGAGACGGCAGCTTTGCCATCTGAAGCTGGTCAGAAATGATGCAACAACAACAACAGTAATACTTAATACCCCATCCATCTGACTGGGTTGCCCCAGACACTCTGGGTCTCTCTCGCTCTTTCTGTTTACAAGAAGGGGCAATGGATTCTTAAACTGTAGAATAAGGTAAAGGTAAAGGGACCCCTGATCATTAGGTCCAGTCGTGTCCGACTCTGGGGTTGCGGCGCTCATCTCGCTTTACTGACCGAGGGAGCCGGCGTACAGCTTCCGGGTCATGTGGCCAGCATGACTAAGCCGCTTCTGGCGAACCAGAGCAGCGCACGGAAACGCCGTTTACCTTCCCGCCAGAGCGGTACCTATTTATCTACTTGCACTTTGACGTGCTTTCGAACTGCTAGGTGGGCAGGAGCTGGGACCGAGCAACGGGAGCTTACCCCGTTGCAGGGATTCGAACCGCCGACTTTCTGATTGGCAAGCCCTAGGGCTCTGTGGTTTAACCCACAGTGCCACCTGCGTCCCAAAACTGTAGAATACCTTTAACCAAAACCCAGAGAAAACTAAATGGATTGATTTGAGATACAAGGTCAACTGATAATGGGAAGTGAGTGTGGATAGAGGCAATGCATGCATGAACAGACTGAGGGAGGGAGGGATTGAGTCCTTTAATTAGCCATTTCATGACTGTATGTTTCAAGCTGCAATAGGGGCCCCCACAAGACAAAATGCTCCCCTGTGCAAACAAGCAAAAAATAAATTCCTGGCACATAGAAACCCAGCATTTCAGGGAGAAGGATTATAGCCTATGCCTTCTCCCAAATATGCTAGTTTTCTATGTGTAGGGATCAGGATGCAGGCATGGTCTTTAAGATTGCCTAGCAACTGAACGATCCCTAACGCTCAGACATTTTGAAGCAGGAACAAACTTTTTTAAAAACTCATGGGTTGGCAAGCGGGGACCAAGTATAGGAAGAGAGTGTACATTTTTAACTTTTAGGACAAGATTATTACTGCAAGTCAAAGCTGAAAGAGATATTGGGCTCGTTGCAGTACATTATTTCAGTGGGACTTTAGCACACATGCCTCCCACTTTTTTTGATGGACTGCATCCTTGAGTTATATATAAATGCTTGCAATCAGTGACACATACAGAAGGTTAAGGAGGCTGCAATAACAGTAGTATTTAACACCTGGATTTTGCTTTGGTAAGAAGGCACTGAATGCAAGAATGATTGGGCCACATAATTCAGCACTTTGTAATGAATACCCACAGCAGCCTATAGAGGTAGTTCAGGCCTGGAGGTTTTGGGCTTCTGATTTGCATTTTTACCTGGAGAAACTTCTCCTGAATGCCTGGCAATTGAGCGATCAGGTCAGCCCATCTCTGGTCATACGCTGTCAAAGCTGACCGCAGCGCCGCCACGTCGGATTGCTTAAGAAGCAAGAGCTGATTGCCAGTGCTTATGACTGATGACTTCAAGGAAGATTTATCATCAACCTCTGTAGAAAATGCCTAGGAGTTGGAGAAACAATTTCACACGGGCATGACTTTCAAAGAAAGAAAATAAATTTACTGTGGGAGGGGGAAGAATAGATGCTGCTCTGACCACAGTGCGTTGGCTGCATTGCATCATGGAAAGTTATTCGCTCTTTTTCACTCAAAACACTACCATAAGCTGAGAATGACCACGATGTAGTTCACAGTGACAGAAGCAAATTACAGAGACCAATCCTTGCTCGGCCATTTCTCTTGCTAGGTGACCTTTAGCCTGGCACCATCTCTCCGTTTAGCCTACCATGCGGGGCAGATGTATAGATAAAGTGGGGAAACCAGATGTGTCATTGTGTACATGTCAGGGAACAGTCAGTTCCCAGTGGGGCGGTGCAGGGTCTGTCAGGGTACAGAGAGCCCCAGCGCCACGGAGGCAGCAGCACCACCTCCAGTGGGGAAAGCAGGACGTCCTCCAGCAGGGAGGAGAGGGATCAGGAATGCCGAGCGGGGAGAGGGCTTGGGGATGTTATGGAGCACCCAGTCAGGCAGGGGCAGAGGAGCCCACCCCAGTTCTGTCACCCCAATTGCGTAGAGGGGGTGAAACGCAAAGAGGGAAGGAGAAGAGTTGGGGTGCCGAAGTTCTTTTGTTGGGGATCTGAGACTGACTAAGGCGGTCATGGATTTTGAAGCTCTGCACTGTAGACACTTGCACTATTAAAGTTATAAATAGCAGAGACAGAGTTTTGCCTCGTTACTCATGATAAACCACCATAGAAACCTCACAGTACAGCCTGCCAGTTCCCTGGTATTCCTTTCCAGCTCTTTGAGCCAAGAGCATCAGCCCTTACTTCCTCCTCCTGGGCTGTTGATCAGATGGCCATGGGAATGTGGGAATGGACTTCCCTGTCCGTTTCAGCGGCATCCCTGCTTTATTTACTTCCTGCATGAATGGAGGCACCAAGGAATGGTTGCCCTACACATCACCCAATGTAAGCTAACTTGAGTCCCTTGGAGGGACAGTAGAATACACAGAACTCAGAATCATCCAATGAACTCGAGCTGCGGTTTGCTCCTCCCTTAACACCAAGCAAGCAAGACAAGATGTCTTCAGCTAATCACAGTTCCCTGTTGCATGTGAACTGAGAAACTATGGTTAGTGGCCTTGGGACAAGCCAGGATATGAAGTCAACTACCGGTAGGAGGTTTCATATCCTGGCTTGTTCTGAAACCACGTAAAATGCAACGGGAAATGACTTCCTGGCTTGTTTGCTTGCTCGCATGAAGAGAGGAGAGAAGCAGCTGCACACAGGGGTTTTAGTCTCATTCATATTTTGGCTTAATTAGGCTGATACATGATTGTCTGAACGTGGCCACTGAACGGCAGGGAAAAGAAAATGAGTTTTTGAAGATGGCTTCAAAAAAAACAAGCATTAGATTAATTCCTAGATGAAATGCCAATTAAGTGTCGGAAACGAACAATAAGGAAAGCAAATATCCTTCAGGGGTAGGTTGGTTGCTACTTGAAAACAATGAGCTTGGAGTTATATGGAACTTTGGGTTGATGGAGCATGGCAACTTTTGTGTTTTTAACAGTGCAAACAAATCTACGCAAATCAATTCAGCTGTAAACCACAAAAACACTGTTTGACTTACAATAAAGTCGCGTATATTGTTTCTGACAGTGTCCAAGTCCTGGGAAGCATTGAGCGACTGCTCCTTCCAGTCACGAATGCGCTGCTGAGCAGACCCCAGCCAGATTTCCAGCTCCTTTGAATCCCTGTTGTAGCTGCGAAAACAAACCAAAGCTGGCATAATTCAGACTGAAATTCCCAGGCGCCAGAAATTTATGCCTGCAGCAACTGTGGCCCGTGTTTTGTTAGCCCCAAAATGGAAAATGAGCGATGTCTCAACCAAAGAAGATTGGCAACTTAAATTGACAGAATATGCACAACTTGCAGACTTAACCTATAGAATAAGGGAAGAAGAAGAACATACGTTTAAAGAAGACTGGAAAACGTTTATTGACTATATGGAAAATAATTGTGTACAGCTGAAAACGCTGTAAGATAAATTAAGATAAATTCAACAGTGTAAATAAGTTTTGATGGATGCAATAATGGAATACCGAATGGTATAGTTTTTGTGAAATATGTTGAATGGTTTATTTAAAGGTTCATTAGTGTTCCACCGGTGTATACCTCTTTAAAAGTTAGAATGTAATCCTGCGACCTAGTTTAGCAGCTGTGGAACTGTACAACAGGTGTTATAATAATAATAATAATTTATTATTTGTACCCCGCCCATCTGGCTGGGTCTCCCCAGCCACTCTGGGGAGTTGCTACGTTTATGATAATTGAGCAATGATATGTTGTATAAAAGGAGTGTTATGCATCTACCCTGTACCCCTGGCGGGCGGGCTTTTGGCTGGGGTCATGTTTCTGTAAAGTTCTGAAGATGCAGTATACTTTGTAATTTTATTTTTCTGTAATTAAAACAAAGCAAATGGTTTATTTGCATTCCATTATTTATGTGCAGTTTTTCCTCAGCGTGTTTTCCGCGGCGCACTTGCCCTGATTAATACCCTAACAAAATATGCAGGGATTTTTATGATATGTAAAATGAACCATGGAAAGAGAAGAAGGGAAGTCACTGATATTTTAAGGATGTTTAAATGAGCATTTTAAATTGTAAAACAGAAAATTTAATAAAAATCATATAAGAAAAGAAAAGAAACAAACCAAAGCTACAATTAGAATAAACGAAAGACCATAGCAGTCTCCACATGTCACAGGTGGTGAAGATGGAATAAAAGCGTCAGGGGGAATGTTAATATAAACGTTCTCTACGCAGTCACGTTGAGCTATTGCTTGCTGCTGCAATGACTGCTCTGCAGCAGCCGTGATGGAAATGCCCCTCTCTCAAATAGCAACAAGGACAAAGTAGGACCAGGTGTTTTTGTCTCTATGGAATGGGTTATTCCTTCAGCTGGGCAGCCTTCCTTATGGCAGGTGAAGCCTATGGGTGAGAATGATGTAAAATGCCCACTTTTAGGGCTTACTGTGACCGTAAAGTACTAGGCTGAGGAACGTAGGAAAGTACTGCACCTTACCTGGACAAGAGTTTGAGCAAAGTCTCAAGTCTCTGTAGGTCATGGGCAACTCTTTTGGAAAGAGAGGTCCACTGGCCCTCCAGCTTCTCAATCTGGACATGCAATTCAGGACAGCTCACGAGCCCCATCAGGTTCTTCCCTTCCTTCACTACCTGACAATACCCGGCCTGCTCTCCTTCCATTTTCATTTTGATTTGCTAAGAAAGAGCACAAAGATTACGCAGAGTTATAATGAGAAGGCAGAGTTACAGGCTGTTGGCTTTAGTCTCAGGCTTGCCATTCATTTTGGTAAGGAATAACAGCATGGCCGAAACAAATTAGATTTATCACCCCAAAGAATTGTGTTAAATTTTAAATGAACCAATTGCTGGCTTCTGTGTTAATGAAGGGAAGAGCGTGGTAGCTTGGTGGTAGAGCACATATATTACATGCAGAAGATCCCAGGTTTGTTCCCTGGCATCTCCAGGTTAGGGAAGGGAATCTTTCCCTGGGAAACTTTGGAGAGCTGCTGCCAGTCAGTAGGTTGCAACATGCTGCCTTCTGAAGGTTGTTGGACTGCAATGCCCATAACTCCCTGACAATTGGCCACATCGGCTGAGGAAGATGGGAGTTGTAGTCCAACAACATCCAGAGGGAAGCACTAGCTCAGAGTAGACAAAACTGAGCTAGATGAATGAATGGTCTGATTCTGTACAGGGTAGCTTCCAATGTTCCTAAGGAGAGGGGCTTTGATTCCTTCCTGTATCACCCAGCCCTCTCTGGTTCATCTTGTTCAAGCCATTAGAGCTGATTGATGGCTCATTTCTCCCTATTTCCCCATTTTCCCCAGAGCCTTTACTTTGTACTGCCCATACAATCATAGAATTGGAAGAGACCACAAGGGTCATCCAGTCCAACCCCCTGCCAAGCAGGAAACACCATCAAAGCATTCCTGACAGGTGGCTGTCAAGCCTCTGCTTAAAGACCTCCAAAGAAGGAGACTCCACCACACTCCTTGGCAGCAAATTCCACTGCCTAACAGCTCTTCCTGTCAGGAAGTTCTTCCTAATGTTTAGGTAGAATCTTCTTTCTTGTAGTTTGAATCCATTGCTCCATGTCCGCTTCTCATGCTCTCCAACAGCTGATGCCTTCTTCATTCCAGCTTCCTGCTGGACATCTGGAAACTGAACCTCCCTGGAAGTATGGGGCCAACCCCAGCTGGGTCCCCACAAAGCCCCACCATTTTCTCATGCACCCCCAAATCCTAATGAGCCTCTACCTTAGGGCACTGTTATAATCCCAAGGGCTAGAAGGGTCACATGGGCTGATGGCTCAGGGGAGGGGCCACATGGTCATGGGCGTGGCCAGAGATGCGGGTGGGCGGTGCTTGGACTGGTGGCGAGTGGAACTGTTCACACATTTATTCATTTGCACATGCGCAGTGGGGGGGGGGGGTCCCTTCTCGACACACACCCTCCGCAACTCAGTCACGCCACCCAGTTCGCCAAACGTGGTTTACACGGGGAGAAAGGTGTGCGAGCTTCGAAGAGCGCACACCTGGCAGGGAGGCAGCGAAAGTGGGAATCTGGCTGCTTGGGCAGCTGCATAAGCCACGCAAAAGGCCTCCAGAGGTTGCCCGAAATTTGACAGCATGTTTCAGTCCGTTGATGACAACAGGCACAAGGTGGGTTACAAGATTCAGGGGACAGGCAAGTACCTGAAGAAGCCGAGTCCTTTCCATCAGCCTTTCTTCTGTCTCTTCCACCAAACCCACAGAAGGCACAGCGGAGGACAACGCCTCAAGTTTTTGGCAGAAAGACCCATAGCTGTCATCAAACGCTATCCAGTCCTAGAAGAAGAAGAAGAGGAGTTTGGATTTGATATCCTGCTTTATCACTACCCGAAGGAGTCTCAAAGCGGCTCACATTCCCCTTTCCCTTCCTCCCCCACAACAAACACTCTGAGGTGAGTGAGGCTGAGAGACTTCAAAGAAGTGTGACTAGCCCAAGGTCACCCAGCAACTGCATGTGGAGGAGCGGAGACGCGAACCCGGTTCACCAGATTACGAGTCTCCCGCTCTTAACCACTACACCACACTGGCTCTCGAGGAAATGCATTTTTAGCAGAACACGTTATATTTAGGTGTTTCCCAACACCATTGTGTAAGAACCATATCTACCGCAGACGTATTTCTACTCCACACACACCCACCCAACTTCATTTATACCACTGTATTCCGCTCTGGTCAGACCCCACCTGGAATACTGTGTCCAATTCTGGGCACCACAGTTCAAGAAGGATACTGACAAGCTGGAACGTGTCCAGAAGAGGGCAACCAAAATGGTCAAAGGCCTGGAAACAATGCCTTATGAGGAACGGCTTAGGGAGCTGGGTATGTTTAGCCTGGAGAAGAGAAGCTTAAGGGGTGATATGATAGCCATGTTCAAATATATAAAAGGATGTCATATAGAGGAGGGAGAAAGGTTGCTTTCTGCTGCTCCAGAGAAGCGGACACGGAGCAATGGATTCAAACTACAAGAAAGAAGATTCCACCTAAACATTAGGAAGAACTTCCTGACAGTAAGAGCTGTTAGGCAGTGGAATTTGCTGCCAAGGAGTGTGATGGAGTCTCCTTCTTTGGAGGTCTTTAAGCAGAGGCTTGACAGCCACCTGTCAGGAATGCTTTGATGGTGTTTCCTGCTTGGCAGGGGGTTGGACTGGATGGCCCTTGTGGTCTCTTCCAACTCTATGATTCTATGATTCTATCCCCTTACCTGTAACAGTCTTTCCAAATAGGCTCCGTGCTGGACTGCTTGCTGTTCCAAACATTGGTCTTCCTCTACCAGCCGACTCCAGAATTTCCCTCTCTTTTGTAACGCTGAAGGTGCCACCTTTTCGGAACACATCTGCACCAGCTGCCCGTGGGCCTTGTTGCAGAAAAAGCTCTGGATTTAAAAAGGAAAGCCGCACTGAGGATAAATCAATGAATTCAGATTTTAAAGGAACAAAAAACTATTTCCTTATAGGAGACTTTTCTCCCTTCAGCTGGTGCTGAAGGAGCAGCCGGATAATCAGGCAGGAGGGAGGGGATTTGGAAGCTGAGGGTTAATTGGGCTGTGGGAAGACGTTTGGGCGGATGCAGGGGATGCTGATGGGGGATTGGGTCCCGTTGTGGTTTCTCAATTTTGAAAAGAAGAAAGCTTTGTTTGATTAAATGTATTACAAATTAGTGGGAACGAGTGATCTGGCCACCACTAATTAAAAATAAATAAATTAGAGCCACATATTTTTTTGAGCGCCACAGATCCATTGATCACGCAGGGCAAACGTACCGGTTGAGCAAAGATCAGGAATCTCTGGCTTAGCAATGCAAGCCCACAAATGTAAATGTTTAGACGCTGTCTCCCACCAAGTCAGACTATTGGCCTATCTTGCTCAGGGATGGGGAACCTGCAGCCCTCCAATACATTTTTGGATTCCAGTTTCCATCAGCCCCAGCCAGCACGGCCAGTGGTCAAGGATGGCAGGCGTTCCAAAAACATCTGGAGGGCAGCAGGTCCTCCCTCCCTGGTCTACAAGGACTGGCAGCAGTTCTCCAGGTTTCAGGCAAGAGACTATCCTAGCCCTACCTGCAGACTGAACGTGGGACTTTCAGCATCCAAAGCAACTGCCTGGCTGCCTGACCTGTGACAGGGCCTTTTCAGTGGTGGCTCCCTGGTTGCGAAATGTTCTCCTTAGTGAAGTGTGCCTGTCTGTCATCATTATCACCTTTCAGGAAGAATCTAAAAACATTCCTGTTTACACCCAAGCGTTTGGGTTCCCGGCAACCTCCAGATCACAAGATGGAAGAATGTTTTAATTGTAATTTATTTTAAAAGGTTCTTAACCGTAACTACTTCTAGGTTGGTTGTTGTTGTTTTTTAATTATAATTGTTTCAGAATGTTTTAAATCTGCTTTAAAATGGTTTTTGCTTTGTTTTTAAATTTTATATTGGTTTGCCTCCCTGGGATCCTTGGGGAGGAAGGGTGGCATATAAATTCAATAAAATAAACAAACAAGATGCTCAGTCATTGAGCTGCAGGCTTTCCCCCTATTTGATCAATACGGAGAACCATTTTCACCTTAATGCCTCCTACAAAGCTGTATTTTCATCAGCAGTGCATTTTCCTTTCCTGCCCAATTGCACCATTTTCTACTTTGAAGAGGTAAAATTGCAGCCTCTTTCGTCTGATGGGAAGCAGACGTGACTAACTGCTTCTATTAACTTAACATTCAAGACAGCCGGGTAGGAATCATTTCGTGTTTGTGCCATCTTTCTCCTGGGCAGTTTGTAAACATTAATCTTCATTAGCAGCGCTGTATTTTACGTCTGGCAAAGTAATTACAGCACCGGCTGGATTTTTCTGATTATCTATATTGCAACACACACACACACACCACAAAATACCTTTGCTTGTTTGTGATGCCAATTATGTTAAGAGCTGAAAGTGGGAAATAAACATGAAACTCTTAAGCTCTCCCTTATTTTACTGCTCTGTGGGAAGTTCTCCATGTAGTCTTATACATTTCGTTTCACATACTGCTTTCTCCGATCACAAGGATGGGAGAGAGGTTTAGATTCCGTTCTCTTTTAACAGCCAAATGTATCAAATACAGTGATCCCTCGACTTACGAAGTACTCAACATCCGTATTTTTCGACTTACGAATGAAAAAAAGTGGCCGCACACCTACGAATTTTTCGACATCCGAATGGAAATCATTGCCGGTTTAGATGCGGTTTCCTCGACTTACAAATTTTAGATGCGTTTTTTTTCGACTTACGAATTTTTTCGAATATTTTTCTCCCAATGCATTCCTATGGGAAATCGACTTACGATTTTTTTCGACCTACGAATATCCATTCGGAATGGATTAAATTCGTAAGTCGAGGGACAACTGTACACACTTTCAGAAGTGACTTGAGAACCACAACGCAGCCATCCTTCGAGATTTGCCCTCATCCGAATTTCACAACGCGGTCCTCCAACCAAACAATGTTTACAAAAATGAATGTATTTGGGGTAAACGTGCATAAAAATGACTATATTAGGAAAAATAGCAGAGAAATGCATTAAAATAGGATAAAACGCTTACAAAAATGTGTGACATTAGCCAAAACTCCACTATTGAGAATTGCAATGTTTAATTTTGCAAACCACTTAGAGGTTTGCTTGCAATCAGGTGGTGTATCAATTTTGCTAAATAAAAATACAAAAATTCACACTAAAATGCAGAATGGTTTTCATAAGGATTTTAAAAAAAACAACAACTTGCAAACTGCTGCAGAAATGTGGAGAACTGAATTTAAGAGTGGGAAAATCAGAAACGGAGAGAGGGGAAAACTGACGGATCCCTACTTCCAAAGAACTCAGGGTGGCATACGTCAGAAGTCCCAGGCAATCTCCCATCTCTAATACTTTGCTTCAGATTTTTGTTTGCTACTAATCTCAAGGAGTAATAGGAATCCATCTATATTATCTGGAAATGGAGAAGGGGGAAATCACAGTACCTCAAGTTATTTGAGCAGAAAGCCAGTACCTTGTGGTTTTGTAGATAAAACTGTAAATTAGTTCGACTGGTAGCTTTTAGCTTGATCTCTTGAGCAACTTTCTCTCGCCCAAGATCTGCGAGCTCAGCTAATCCCTGCAGCAAAGCTTCATATTGTTGCTCGCTAATAAATGGAGAGGTCAGCTCCTTCTGTTTGTCTTGCAGGATCTCCCAAAGGTCATCTAACACATCCTGGAATTGAAACAAGTTCTAATTAATGTGTTTCTTTCGGTTGTTTGTGTTGAAAATATCTGACTAGCAACCAGAGCTTAGCCCAGTAGATATAATGGTACGTCGCTAATAGTCTACAATCTTTTGTTGATCAGACTGGTCAAGCCAAGAACCAGTCCTCTCCAGACAAATGCCCCTGGCCTTTATAGGAACACAGGAACAAGGGACTAGTGCTGCCTACCCTGCAAGCTTTCTGGCGTGAGATCATCAAATGTGAGTAAGGAAAATGTAGCATCAGATTAAGACTGCAATCTTAATTACACTTAACAAGGAGCAAGCCCCACTGAACATAGTGGGACTTACTTCCGAGTACACCTAAGTTTTCATTATGAAGTTGCTTTAAAAAAAAGATTGAAGGCTTGAAGTGAAGTTAAATAAGACTCCTGGGTGCTTTTAACCAAGAACTGAATGGTTATTTTCAAATTATGGTATCTTCCTATATATGTAAAACGTAAGGCTGTTGTCATGCTGCGATTCCTGTAGCTGCCAACAGGCAGCCATGTCAACTCCAGCGAGGCAACAGAATGGTATGCAGCTAAATCTTCTTCAATGGTATCTGAAGAAGTGTGCATGCACACGAAAGCTCATACCAAGAACAAACCTAGTTGGTCTCTAAGGTGCTACTGGAAGGAATTTTTTTATTTTGTTTAGCCAAATCTTTATCAGCACTGAGCTTTGGTAAAGCCAGCTTGTTGAAATAGTAAAGCCAGACCTTCAGCAAGGAATCATATATGTGTCCCAGTTCTGCAAAGCAGTCTCTCCTATGCCTGGAAACCATCTCCTGGGCCTGAATGGGGATGTAGATCCATCGCTTATGAATATGTACCCTCCACTACATTGCTATTCTCATCCCGGCGCTCATTGAACTTGCTGGTGTAAATCTGCAGTCATCAATTGCTGGTTCAGGGACAGGCTGCTTATTAACGGCATTGTTTGCTTAAATTTGGGGGCTTGTTCCAGGACGTTTCGCAACATTTAATGTTCTAGGAAACACACTTTTTAAATAACTATTAATGTTTCAAGTAACTGCTTACATTCGTTTTTAGCAATTATCTTTTCTGGCCCTCCCATCAGGCTTGATACGGCATTCCCTAAATGTTGGGACCAGCTGTATTTAATGTTCACTTCCACAGATACTGACAGTACTACACGCATGCTATTTACTCAGGGTCTTTACCTCTAGTTTATGCACATCATGGATTAGGGCAACAGGGACATGACCTCTTAGTTTAGCAGTCTGCATCTCAAAGTTTTGCATTTCCAACTCATGGGCGTCCAGCCTCTGAATGAAAGAATGAGATAATTTGAGTTTAAGGCTATGCTCACTGGCAGCAGTTATATTTCTAGTCAGCCAAAGGTCCCAACAGTGCTTAATAAACTTGCAAATTACATCTGTCAAGTAGAGGGATGAAATTGTAGCTCCCAACACAAACAGGAAGGAAGGGGAGAAATAGACAAGAGAAATCACATCTAGTAAATCAAAGTGGCATCACCAGAGTGGGTTTTTGTCTAGAAAAAGGAACAACGTCTTTGTTGTGTAGTGAGTTAAAGGTTGTCATATCTGTATTACTATTGTGTGTAATTACATGAGGGTAAAGTAACTGCCTTCCTGTCCAGAAGGAACAGTTACTATTGGTTCATTCAAGTTGCTGCATTTGGATCCTCAGCCTCATTGGCTTCCGCCAAAAGGCAGCTTTGTGATTGCTTGAGATTGTTCCCTCCACAATGTATCTTTTCCTAGCCAGCCCTCCCTCCCTATAAATGTAGCTTCCCTCTCCTCAGTTGGCTGGTCTGGTTCTGCCTGAATAAAGAGCTGTTACATGAAGAAGCTTTCTCCTGCCTGCTATGTCAGAGAGCTGAAATCACTTGCTGAAATCACTGACCCCACGCTACAACAGTCTTAATCTACGAGAGGCCACACCAACAAAATGTTGCCGATTGGAGTGCTTCTCATCAATGTTCCAGCAACCAAGCATACACTCTTCCTTCATAGCCTGTTTCCCCTTTTCTTCATTAACTAAGAAATAATATTTTGTGTCTGCTGAGCAGGGTCAGTCTGCATTGGGCCATTCTGGAGAGGAGAGTTGCCTCCTTGACTCCTGCCAAAAACTTTTTTGTACCTCTACACACCTTGAGGAGGTATCTGCCCAAGGATACTGACTCCTTCCCCTCTTGTTTTTGTAGCTTTTTCTGTGCTTATTATACAAGCTTCAGTGTCTCCATCGGCAGTCTGATACAGCCCCTTCTCGTTTCTCAGTGTAGTATTGTATCAATATTTTTTATTTTATTTGGAGAATATGTGTCAGGGAACCCTCGGAGGGCAGCAGAAAACCCGGAGAGGTGGTGCTAGGGCTCTCCGAGGGTGAAAGTTCCCAACACCACAGAAGTGAGGGGAAGACTTCCTGTGGGAGTGACGAGGGGAAAGGGAGCTCCAGGGTGGAGGGGCTGTGGGATGTTGCTGGTCCTGAACACCTACAGAGGGGAACAGGGATAGAGGAAACCACCGCAGTTCCGTCGCCCCAATTGCGTAGAGGGAGGAAATGCAAAGAGGGAAGGAGGAGACTCGGGGTGCCCAAGTTCTTTTGCTGGGGGCGCTCCAGAATAACGCCACTTCCGGAATCTGAGAGTGACACAGACGGTCACTGATTTCTGAGCTCTGCACTGTATATACTTGTACAATAAATCGTTGTAAATATACGGAAAGGGAGTCGAGACTCGTTACTCGTGAGAAGCCACTACAGAACTCTCACAATATGGATATCTTTTCAAAATGAGAGAGCATCAAGCAATACTGAGGACAATCCTACTTGTGATCCAGAATCACAAATCCAGCACTGCTAGGAGTTTTATTTTTGTTTTCCAATGTACCATTTTCCAATTTCTCATTGTCAGGTTCTCTTATCGGTTGTTCAATAGTAACACCAAGCCATCTTGTCTTTAAGTCTCTTTACTTCAGTGCAAAGCTATTTACAGTGCAGAGTCCAGTTTATCATGTCTGCTCAGTCACTAGCAGAATCCGGAAGTGCCTCCCTTCTGTTTTGGCGCCAACACCAAAGCCTCGGCATCCTGAATTGCCGCCTTCTCCTCTTACGTGAGACATGCGCCGGAACTGACGCCTCCCCCTCCGAGCCAGTCTGCTGGGTGGTGCCAGGTCTCCCATTAACTCCCTGGACACCTGGCACTCCCTGGCTCCCAGCCACTAACTGCTCCTCCCTCGAAGAGGGGCTGCCAGATTCACTCGAAGATGAATCTGTCGTTAACACAGGCTGCGGATCCCTGTAAGCACTCAGATCTGGACAGGCAGGGGTGGGCAGATCCCTGACACTCATCAATAAAAAAAATTCTGTGTGTGGCGCGAGCAAGTTTTTGTTTTGAAAGTGTGGCCCAGAGAATAAAATTTGAGAATCACACTGCTCTAAAACAATAAAACCATCGCTACAAATTCTAAAAAACAATGAAACGAATTCATCAGATGCAGAGCTGATCTTCCCTAAGTGACCGCCTTCCTAAACGGACAGGTCTTCAGCAGGTGCCTGAACGCCATCACAACCTCTTGATAACTGGCACTGAGAAGACAGGACAGCAATGAAGCTCCGTCCTCACAACCCTACAGGCTGCTACTGCTCCCAGAAACTGGTCCAAACACAGAGCTTATGGAAACACGGTCATTACTGTTACCATTAAGCTCAGGGGAGAAACAAAACCGTCGCTCCAGTTTTGGAAAACAAAACTGCAAATAAGAGAAATTAGGTAAAATTGTTGAGTGATTGTGCCTTATATTCATATGTCCCGTTTAATTACCTGGAGCTGTACGGAGATACTGTGTTCGCTCGTTGCGCCGAAGGACTCTTGCAGTAAGGATTTTTTCATAATCAACCTACCATACAATCGTCTGATTTCATTCTGTGACGGGGACAAGCGAAAAACCGAAGTGAACCCAGAGGTACACGATACAGAATGAAAGGATAATTAAACTGCAGTTCAACCGGGCTATTTAATCAGCATCATTCTTTAAATACATACATATGCACAGAGAAAGAGAGTGTCCTGGAATTACCTGTTCTTGTAATAAAATAAAAATAAAATAAAATGATGCCCACTTTTGTAATCACTGACTAATCTGCATCAGGCGTGGGCCCATTAGGGAGGTCAAGGATTAAATCATCCCTACAGGAGATATGATTTAGCTCAGCGGTAATGAAGGACTGTCTCAAATTTGAGACTAATCCAGACAATCTTCTTTGTAGGCAGGGTGTGTGTGTGTGTGTGTGTGTGTGTGTGTGTGTGTATAGTGAAATTGAAGTTTCCTATCCTAGCCACCAGACATATCTGTTCCATCTCTAAGGCCTGCTGAATATCCATGAGTGTAATAATAATAGTAATAATAGTAATAGTAGTAATAATAATAATAATAATTTACAGTATATTCCGGCGTATAAGACGACTGGGCGTATAAGACGACCCCCAACTTTTCCAGTTAAAATATAGAGTTTGGGATATACTCGCTGTATAAGAAATACGACCTGGCGTATAAGACAACCCCCGACTTTTGAGAAGATTTTCCTGGGTTAAAAAGTAGTCTTATACGCAGGAATATACAGTACTTATAACCTGTTCATCTGACTGGGTTACTCCTCCAACAAAATACAGAAGGGAAAACAAACAAACAAACAAACAAAACACATCAAACGTTAAAAGCTTCCTGAAACAGGGCTGCCTTCAGACGTCTACAAAAAGTTACATACAGTGGAACCTCGGTTTTCGAGCATCTCAGAAGCCGAACGTTTCAGAACCCGAACGCCGAAAACCCAGAAGTAAATGCTTCCGTTTTTGAACGTGCCTTGAACGTCTTCTGCTGCGTGTTTTTCAATTCTCTCCATTGAAATGGCCGACAGCCCTTTGCACCTCGGTTTTTGAACGTTTCGGAAGTTGAGCGGTCTTCTGGAATGGATTACGTTCGAAAACCGAGGTTCCACTGTAGTTGTTAAATGTAATGTGTCCATAAAACCCAATGCGCGTACCCCAAATTACAGAATCACGTCTCATATTATATGATTTCAAATGAAGAGGCCCGTGCTTTCCTGAAGAGTCCCCCCCCCCAAATTTGATTGTGCATAATGTAAATTTGGTGCAACATGGTTTCCCCCCCCTAGAAATATGGCATGCATCTCTCTTGTGAGATGCAACTTAGATGGGCACTAGAGAATGGAAAGGAATTCCATTGGGAAGTACCTGATATTGACTGTACTGGTCCAGCTCAGCTTTTATGGACTTGCTCCTCGAAGAGGCAGCTGCTTGGGTTGACTGTAGCCACGACTGCAAGTTGCTAAAACACTCGGAGAATCTATCAGCGTTACCACCAGCAGAGGCAATGGACCTCAGAAGGTCATCCTTTTTCTCACCAATATCCGCATGAAGCTTTTGCAGCTCTGCGGAGAGAGTCTGGAAAAAGAGAGAAAAAAGAAAATGAGAAAGAGGCCGGTAAATATGGTTTTGTAAAAGGAATGGCAGGAATTCATCAAATCTAAAGTAAAAAGGACCTTATAAGAATAGAACCATCCACTACTTTTGAGCTTGGTCACTTTGTTTTCTCAGGCAAGAGACCTGGGCTTTTTGCCTGTCGTGACTTTAGGTTGCAACGTGAGAAGGAAGGAGGGAAGGAAGGAAGGGAGGGAGAGCAAATCTTGGGGTTCCCCCGGGCATGCTAATACTACCATCTCAGTTACCCATTTTTAGCTACAATATTGTTGGCACTTAGCTAAATCAGCCCTTTTTCTTAACTTTACCATTGCCACATCCGCCTCCACTAACCAACTCCTTGAAATTCAGAATAGCCTCAACAAACTGGGGCTCTCCGAGTGTTGTGAACTACATCTCCCATCAGTCCTGACCAGCATGCTGGCAGGGGCTGCTGGGAGTTGTAGTCCAAAACACCTGGAGGGCCCAGGGTTGGTGCAGGCCACTTTGGAACTTCGATTTTTAACTGGCCGCAGCCAACTCTCTACAGTGGATGGAACTGCAAAGATTGCAGTGAAAATTATATATATATATACACACACACACACACACACAGGGGAATCCCCGCTTACATGGGGGTTCTTTTCCAGGACATGTGCAAGTCCGGTCCAGTCCGCCATCACCCCATTCCGCCCCACCCACTTTTGGCACCAAAAAATAGTGCACACAAATTGGGAGTCACCTGTATGATCAGGAAAGCAGAAATCAATCCAATCTGGATATTATTCTTTTGACTCTGAATTATTTTGCAATTTCTACTATTTCACATAAATCATGTGGGGCCCTGAGGCTACTGTCGCTCGGATACCTTTATCCAGCAACCCTCAAAATTATCTGGCATTCTCCAGTCTTTCAAGCATATCTTTACAATCTTGAGGGTTAAAAGATTGATTTCCCTTCTACCTTTTTTTCAAACAAGAGCTGGTATTTTCAGGAAGCCGAATCTTGCAGTTTGCAACTGATGACACGAGACGTGCTTTCTCTGTGCAGAACTGTGCGGTACACACAGCTCTGCTCTTGAGAAAGCCACGTACAGTATCAGCCTTTGCCAACCTGGTGCCCTCCAGATGTTTGGGACTGCAGCTCCCACCAGCCCAGACACTCCTTGTTTACCTCATAAAGCATCTGTTGCACAGGAGCTTCTTCACTGGTGAGTTCACACGTGTTTAACATCTGCTCCATGTCGTTCAGGCAGCGGCTGATTGCCAAAAGCAGCTCAAAGAGCTTCTGGTCCAAACTTAAGGAAACTTCCCCCGTCATATTTTCCTGGAAGATGTGGAGATGCTGTTTCTCAGTTTCCTCTGAAGGCTTCATTCATTCATTCATTCATTCACTCGCTCGCTCACTCACTCACTCACTCACTCACTCGCTTACCGTACTTACTTTTCCCCAGACCGCATGACTGACACATATGAAAACAATTGCAGATAAAATGTAAAAAGCTAAAACAAAACAAAACCCCTCTCACCCCCACAAGCCTTCATAAGTCACCACTGCCTTTAAACACAACAACCATCTCATTATGTTTATTAGGCAATCATTTTCACTTATTGCCAAGCACCTTGGTGGCCTGATGCTAGGCAGAAAAGGGTGCGGGTGAGCCTTGAGGCCTGGCAGGAGCTGTGGCCTGCTGGGTGTTGGGCAATTTCAGATAGGCAGCAAAACATGGAGGGTATTTATGGAAGGTTACAATTTGGGGCTGGTCTATGGTTAGATGAAAGAGAGAGAGATGGAGAGAAAGAAGCAAGCAATGGAATATACAAGAGTATAATGTACTGGAAGCTTTCAGCAAAATGGCGGTCTGGTCGTTTCAAAGCAAATCAATATGTGAAATGCAGCTGCCACCCTTTTGGCCTTGTTGTCCTTTTAGCGTTGCCTGCTTCTTGGGAGAACAGCAATGACAAACCTAGACAGCATCTTAAAAAGCAAAGACATCACCTTGCCGACAAAGGTCTGTATAGTTAAAGCTATGGTTTTCCCAGTAGTGATGTATGGAAGTGAGAGCTGGACCATCAAGAAGGCTGATCGCCAAAGAATTGATGCTTTTGAATTATGGTGCTGGAGGAGACTCTTGAGAGTCCCTTGGACTGCAAGAAGATCAAACCTATCCATTCTTAAGAAAATCAGCCCTGAGTGCTAACTGGAAGGACAGATCCTGAAGCTGAGGCTCCAATACTTTGGCCACCTCATGAGAAGAGAAGACTTCCTGGAAAAGACCCTGATGTTGGGAAAGATGGAGGGCACAAGGAGAAGGGGACGACAGAGGACAAGATGGTTGGACAGTGTTCTCGAAGCTACCAACATGAGTCTGACCAAACTGCGGGAGGCAGTGGAAGACAGGAGTGCCTGGCGTGCTCTGGTCCATGGGGTCACGAAGAGTCGGACACGACTAAACGACTAAACAACAACACACTGCTGACAGAATACCCCTACTATAGAAACAAAGTCTCTTACAACCACCCTTTCATTGAGCTCCTGTCCCCCCCCCCCCCGGGTCAAACTAGATACAGCACCATTTGAGCAATTGCGCAAATGGCTTTTTAAAAAGGTAAATTGCAGACATTAGACTCCAGATCTAGATTGGGAGCCTGGCATGTCAGCTACGGGGGCTTTAATTCTCCCCACACCCCATGGTCCCCGTATGGAACATCCCCTCTATGCCTGCTCTTTAGCATTGGGGGGAAAGATCCCGTTTGCTCTAATGGGATTTCACACAGACACACACATATCAATAGATGTTGCGCTCTGCCAAGGCTCTGGATCTTGCCCACCAGCCACGCCAGCAATTTATGTAACTCCGGGGGAGGGGGGGAATGCATTTAGTACCTGTGTCTGAACAGACGCTTCTTGGCTCAGATTGCCAAGCTGTGCCGTGTACGTTTTCAGCTCCTCGACGGTTGGAGTTCTCACACTCGCTGCGGCACCCTTGGGTAGAATATTTATTTTGGTAGAGATCTAACATTTGGAAAAGCAAAACGTGTTTGGACGAATGCTCCAGATTAAACTCATGGTGATACAGAATGTTCTTATAACAGCAGCAACTAGCTAGCTAGCTAGCTACAACATAAACCAATAATAAGTTCACCATCTTGGAATGGACACAGAAGTGTCCATTCTTTGTAGGTGGCTTGAAATCTGCTCACAACAAGAGCCTAGCATCTGCTGCGCCCGCATTGATCTGTGCCAACGAACATGTCTACATATGGCTGAAGCTCTGTCAATGTGCGTTCTAGTTTTTCAAGGCGATAAACCCAACTTGGTAGGCACCTCTCAAGGATTTGGGAGTCTCGGCCTTCCTGAAATCCTTAGACATAAGAAAATAAAATATAAAATATAAAAAAAATCCTTCCAGTAGCACCTTAGAGACCAACTAAGTTTGTTCTTGGTATGAGCTTTCGTGTGCACACGAAAGCTCATACCAAGAACAAACTTAGTTGGTCTCTAAGGTGCTACTGGAAGGATTTTTTTATATTTTATTTTTTATTTTGTTTTGACTATGGCAGACCAACACGGCTACCTACATGTAACTTAGACATAAGAATTATGGTTTAACCTGAAGAATAGACCATTTAAGAGGGTCCCCTTCAAACGTTTGAAGGGCTGTCATGTAGGTGATGGAACAAATATCATTCCGTTGTTCCAGACAGTAGGCCCTGAACTAACAAGTTCAAATGACAAGAACTGGGATTTCAACCAAAATTAAACAAGGATTCTCAGGCAACGAGCTGATCGCCAGCAGAATAGACTACCTGGGAAGGTACAGGACTCTCCTTCGCTTGAGGTTTTTAAGCAGAAGATGCTATAGCTATGGATCTCCTGCATTGGCAGACTAGATTATATTTCGAGGTTTTGTCCTCTCCTTCTACATGGGGACAATATTACTGACCTATTTCAAACGCTTGCTATTAAAAATATCTGAAAAGTCTTAGACACACCACTGTTGATTGTGTACATACTTGTCTCTTTTGTGTCACTGCCACCTTTTGGTCACAGGGGTTTTGCAGATTTGTGAAACCAATCCTCCCCACACAGATGACTGGGGCCCAGTGCAGACAAAGCATATCCTTATGGCTAGGAAGTTGGGAATATGCCACGACTCTCTCTCTCAGGCTCCATCTGCACTAAACGTTTAAAGCAGCATCATACTGTTATAAACTGCCAAGACTTCCCCCAAAGAATCCCGGGACATGTAGTTTGATAAGGGTGCCAAGAATCATTTAGAGCAGTGTTTCCCAACCAGTGTGCCTCCAGATGTTTTGGGACTACAACTCCCATCATCCCTCGCTAGCAATACCAGTGGTCAGGGATGATGGGAATTGTAGTCCCAAAACATCTGGAGGCACACTGGTTGGGAAACACTGATTTAGAGACCCCATTTCCCTCCCAGAACTACATTTCCCAGAGTTCCCTGGGGTTGATTGTTAAACCACTCTGGGAATGGCAGCTCTGTGAGGGGAACAGGGTTCTTCCAATGACTCTCAGTTCTCTTAATAGGTGAATGGCCTATGTAGACCAGCATCCTGTTCTCACATTGGTCAAACCGGTGCCTGGAGGAAGCCTACAAGCAAGGCATGTGTGAAACAGTACTCTGCCCACCTGTGGCTTCCAGCTACTGGTATCCCCTCTGACAGCAGAGGTAGAACATTTCCCTAAAGGTACTGCTGCAAAGGGTTGGCACAAAGGGTCAAAAGGTGTATAAAACTGAACCGAAGGAATTTGCAAGCTGTTGAAGCGCCACAGCTCTTGTCTTGTTTATTCTGCAACAGACTAACACAGCTACGCCTCTGGAAATGCTTGTTATTATGGGATGGGCGAATCAGTATACTAACCTGAGATTCAGGGAACTGACAGTGAGGAGGGTTCACCTTGAAGAGCAGCTCCTCCTGCAAATGTTGCCACTTGTCACCTGCTTGGTCCTTCGGAAACAGACCAAGGGGCTCACTTCCTGAGCTGGGTGCCTCGTGACTAGATCGACGCATCAGACTGCCATGGTCAGGAGATAAAATAACGAGAGAAAAACCAACAGCTGTCAGTATAATACAGTTTACAACCCCATATTGGCCTTACAGGACTTATCTCAGTACACCCTAATTCGGAGAAAAAGCCTACGCCCGTGAACCCAGCATCTCCAACAAGCAGGGATCAAATACCGATGGGGCTTCCCCTTCCGGCTTATCGTAACAACCAATAGAATACAACACATGGCCACCAACATACCTGAAGCCCTGCAACTACTGAAAAACCTCAAACTCGACCCTCCACCAGAATGGCAACCGACAAACCCACCAAGTGACAGCCACATCCATGATGAAACAACAGCAAACAATTGACGACAGTAAAGAAGAAAAAGAAACAAGCGGCACGACAATGCAAACCAATACAGTCAAGCACCACGCACAGAATCATTCCGCCGGCTATACAGCATGAGAAACCAGACAAGATTAACCAAACCAACTCCTTGCAGATTGACAACCCTACAACAACAACCCCAGCTGAATGAAGCAACCAGAAAAAACCACAAACTGAAGGACTGGTGATTTCCCCCCTTTCCCCCTCTTCTTTCCCCCTCTCCCCCTCTCCCCCCCCCAGACCATAGATATAGTCAACACCATCAATATCCCCTCAGCCCCGCACCTCCACAGAAAGCCCCACCCCAACACCAGTCCAGACAACCTCAACCACATTCCCCATCACCCAACAACCCATAACCCACACCTTCAGCATCCCCCCTACTCCATACCAAGGAAAAACAACTCCTTCAACCTTAATAACACAACCCACAATCAGGCTAAAATCTGATACTCAACCAGCACTGGTGGGGCCAGAGCGTACCAACACCCACATCCCCATCCTAACACACCAACGATGTTGCTAATAACATTGGCAACATTGCTTTTGAAGCTTATACCCGACATTGGCATCACAAAGACGCTTCACACCGTCTCGCTGACCACCCCTATCACAAACGACAGGGGGGATGGCCTGTCCCTGAACATGGCCCTCCACACCAGCTGAGACCTAGGACCAACCGGCTAATTGCCAGATGGCCCAAAATACCCAAATGAACACCTATATGACTACATATAGGAAATTCTCTACAACCTACCCCCTACTCTAACCCAAATCTAACTCTAATCCCACTAGTCCCCCACCCACCACACCTTAGGTCAGCGCAACCCCATTGGTTCGTTAAACCAGTGTTTCCCAACCAGTGTGCCTCCAGATGTTTTGGGACTACAATTCCCATCATCCCTGACCACTGGTATTGCTAGCGAGGGATGATGGGAGTTGTAGTCCCAAAACATCTGGAGGCACACTGGTTGGGAAACACTGCGTTAAACAACACGAAGTGAGAGACACGGGTTGGCAGGGAATTGCCCTACATAATAGATAAGCAATATGGCTAGCTTAAAAGCAATTACATTAAACGTGAGGGGGTTGGGAAACCCCATCAAAAGAAAACGCATCACCACATACATAAATACCATGAAACCACACATCACCTACAAAAAATACACAACCCACCCAAAGGGAACAAACACCTGAACGACCCCCACTTCAGTCAACAATGGGTTGCACATGGCTCAGGGAAGGCCCACAGAGTAGCCACAATACTCAGTAGAGACTTGAACTTCAAAGCCACAACAGTCCTAAAGGACAAAAAAGGCAGATTCATTTTCGTTAAAGGGACACTAGATGGCAAAATTAAACGGACAATCGGCTCCATATATGCCCCAAACTCGAAACAACTAGAATTCTTCCAGAAGACACTAAACAAGTTATTCCTCTTCTCTGAAGGGGAAGCAATCCTGGAGGTGACCTCAACCTAAATATGAAAGGCATATCCCTGAAAAACACTCACCCTACAACCCCATGGGCAACCTTCCTCCGAAAGAAACCCCAACAACTAGGGACTCTTACAAGCTACTAAAAATGCTAAAAAACAGGGGTCTCTATGACATTTGGGGTGAGCAAAACCCGGGAGACACCAGCCATACATTCCAATCCAGACACCAGTACAGTGTCCGATCCCCTTAGTGGAATCAACAAACATAGGCAACATTAAAATCACAGATCACGCCCAGTAGAAGTCACCATTAAAATATGAGAGGGATCAAAAACCACCCCATCATGGTCCTTCAACCCCATCTTAACTACAAACAAACAAATTAGAGAGTCTCACGAAAACTCTCCATAACTACATCAAGGAAAATGATGTAGACAATATAACAACCCCCCTTTTATGGGACGCAATGAAAGCGGTTACTAGAGGAGCATGCATAAAAGAGAAAACACTCCTTAAAAAACAAACCTCCTCAAAAATTAGCAAAATAGAACAAGACATCACTGCCCTCTCATCACGCTACAAACAAACGGGATCTTAAAAACTCCTTCAACTTTATAGAACAAAAAAGGAGAAATAGACTCCCTAGAAATCAACAAAACAATGATCAGCATTCTATATTCTAAACAATGCTTCTATGTATATGGAGGGGAAAACTCCAGACCAGGGGTCCCCAAACTTACCCCACTTCGGGCCGGTTCCTCCGGTGCTGATCCCGTGGCGGGGCCGGAGGGCGTGCGCCCATGCGCGCACACACATGCTATTTTCAGTGCAATTACCCATCTCTGGGTCGGCGCGGCACCAGAAATAGCTTGTGCGCATGCGTCATTTCCAGCGCACTTTCGGGTCGGTGCGCCGGAAATAGCTTGTGGGCGTGCGCATGGGCCTCCGCGGACCCGGAAGTGCACTGGAAATGATGCTTGCGAATGCGCACAAGCTATTTCCAGCACTGTGCCGGCCCGGAGATGGGCAGCCATGCCACGCCAGTAAGAGCGGGCGGCGGCAGCAGGGGTTGCCGGGGGCCGGATAAAGGAGCCCCTCGGGCCACATCCGGCCCGTGGGCCTTAGTCTGGGGAAGCCTGCTCCAGACTATTAGCAAATAGATGTAGGAAAAAAGCACTCAAAACAAGAATACACTGCATCACAAAAAAGATGGCAACATAACATTTTCCCCCAAAGAATTTGCAGAATTCTACTCCAACCTATACACCTCCCATAGCCCACCTGAGAAGGAAATCAGAAAATTCCTAGCAGGACTGACCATTGCCTACCTTAACCGAAGAGGAACAGGAATTAATGGACAGTCCTATCACCCTAGAGGAAATAGATACGGTCCTCAAAAACCTGAAACCACACAAAGCCCAGGCCCAGACGGCTTCACAGCAAAATTCTATAGGAAATTCAAAGAACCCCTGATGCCCTACATGACTCGCCTATTCAATGACATCATGAAAAGGGGGGCCCATCCCCAAAACCTGGACCCACTCCAAAATAGTCTCCATCCCCAAACCATTGAAAGACAGCCTCAAAGTAGAATCATACTGCCCAATCTCATTAATAAACAAAGACTACAAGATATTCACATCAATCTTGGCCAACCGCCTAAAAATCTTCTTATGCAAGTTAATAGCCCCAGACCAGACTGGCTTCATCCCTGGTTGCAATATTACAGACCCTATCAGGAAACTACTGGACCTAATCAAAAACAGCAAGGCAAATAAACTCCCACTGACAATTATGTCCCTAGACATCCTCAAAGCTTTTGATTGCTTAGAGCAGGGGGTCCCCAAACTAAGGCCCTGGGGCCGGATGCGGCCTGAGGGGCTCGTTTATCCAGCCCCCAGAGACCCCCGGCAACCCCCACTGCCGCCGCCCGCTCTTACCGATGCAGCACCGGAAAATAGCGTTTGCGCATGCGCAAAACGTCATTTTCGGGTCTGCGGAGGCCGTGCGCACACGCACAAGCTATTTCCGGTGCCGCACCGTGCTGGAAAAGGCGAGTGCGCACACGTATGGGTGCGCGCTCCCCCGCCCTCCGGCCCGCTGTGCGATTGTCGCCGGAGGAACCGGCCCACCGCATGGTGAGTCTGGGGACCCCTGGCTTAGAGTGAAAATACCTATTAGCAGTACAGTGGTACCTCAGGTTACATACGCTTCAGGTTAAGAACTCCGCTAACCCAGAAATAATGCTTCAGGTTAAGAACTTTGCTTCAGGATAAGAACATAAATTGTGCTCTGGCGGCGCAGCAGCAGTGGGAACCCCCATTAGCTAAAGTGGTGCTTCAGGTTAAGAACAGTTTGGCCCCAACTTCCTACAAATCCTCAAACAAATATACTCCCTAGTCTCAGCAAAATGCAGAACTAACAATATGGACTCTAATACCATAGCAATCCAAAGAGGCACAAAACAAGGATGCCTACTGTCTCCCTTCCTATTTATCCTGGATCTGGAACCCCTAGCAATCGAATCCAAGCAGCCACAGACATCAAGGGGGTGGGGGGGGGGAAGGCAGAACCTATAAATTAGGGCTCTTTGCAGATGACCTAATGGTCACAACACCAGACCCCTTAAACACAGCAACCTCCCTAATCAGAGAACTCAACATATTTGCAATGGTGTTGGCCCTACAAGTAAATTTTGCAAAATCAGAAGCAATGTGCTTCAACACCCCTCCCTCACACCCAGAAAGAACTCACTAATATCACCAAGATAAAACTTTGTCACACCAAGTTCAGATACGTAGGGGTACAAATACAGTGGTACCTCTGGGTTACGTACTTAATTCGTTCCGGAGGTCCGTTCTTAACCGGAAAACGTTCTTAACCTGAAGCACCACTTTAACTAATGGGGCCTCCCGTCGCCGCTGCCCGATTTCTGTTCTCATCCTGAAGCAAAGTTCTTAACCCGAGGTAATATTTTCTGGGTTAGCAGAGTCTGTAACCTGAAGCGTATGTAACCTGAAGCGTCTGTAACCTGAAGCATCTGTAACCTGAAGCGTATTGTCAGGGAACCCTCAGAGGGCAGCGGAAAGCCCGGCGGGGTGGTGCAAGGGCTCTCCAAGGGTGAAAGTTCCCAACACCGCAGAAGCGGCGGGAAGACTTCCTGTGGGAGTGATGAAGGAAAAGGAGCTCCGGGGTGGAGGGGCTGTGGGATGCTTCAGGTCCTGAACACCTACATAGGGGAACAGGAATGGAGGAAGCCACTGCAGTTCCGTCGCCCCAATTGCGTAGAGGGATGAAGCGCAAAGAGGGAAGGCGGAGACTTGGGGTGCTGAAGTTCTTTTGCTGGGGGCGCTCCAGAAGAGCGCCACTTCCGGGATCTGAGAGTGACTAAGACGGTCACAGTTTTTGAGCTCTGCACTGTACATACTGCGGGAGATGAGTGGGAATATGGATGAGGGAATATTGTTTAATATTTCCTATCCCAGCTTGTGTTAACAAGCTCCAAACTAGCAGAGATTCTCATCCCCAATTAAGTGCAGCAAAATGTGGCGATTAAGTTCGTTTGAACTTCTATAACAAGGCAGATTCCTGGCATATTTCCCCTGGTTCCCCCTTAAAAGTAAATACACGACACATAGCTCTTTAAAAGTAAAAAGGTTTACTCACAGACATTTCCAAGGTTCTACAAGTCTCAGAAAGGCAGGCTAGCTTAGATTAAATATGTACACGTGGAGACTCTCCTTAAGGGAGGAGGCTCCATCTGGGCCCTCTTGGCTGGAAGCCAAGAGTGCATCTTCTCTAGAGATGTTGCATGCTCGAAGATATGATGAGGAAGAGGGAGAATGGCAGCTGACCTGTGACTTTGAGTAACTGCACAGGTAAGGCCACTCCCACCTCTGGTCACACAGGGGAAGTGGTCTCAGTCCAGGTACAGGAAACTCTAACTGGAGGACTGAGACCCCTTGTGTACATTCTAGGAATGTTGTGATTGACTGCACCAGTGTTATACATCCCACACATACTGTATAATAAACCGTTGTAAATATACAGCACCGGGCTCGAGACTCTTACACGTGAGAAGCCACTACAGAACTCTTACACGTATGTAACCCGAGGTACCACTGTAACCAGAAACCTCAATAAATTATACCTCCACAACTGCAAGCCCCTGTGGCGACAAATAAACAAAGACCTAAAGAGATGGAACAACACAAATTACACTCTCTCAGACAAAATAGCCATGATCAAAATGATCACCTTCCCAAAACTAACCTACCTATTCCAAACCCTCCCAATCTGGATTCCCAAACCCAACTCCACAGATGGCAGAGAAAACTACACTCCTTTATCTTCTCACACAAAAAAACCAAGAATAAGCTCCAAATACCTGCACCTCCCCACCTCAGAAGGAGGATGGGGAATCCCCAACATAATCCCATATATACCGGTACTAGAAGATGAGACAAAACAATGGACACACCTAGAGAGGGACACAATTGAAAATACCTGCACCACAGCATACCCTCTCCTCCCAAACAAATTAAGGAAAATTCCCACAACACTTACAGGTACACACAGATCATGCTCAAAGCATGGAAAAACAGCAATAGGCAAACTATCCCCAACCCCATCCCACTAATCCCCCTGGCGTACCACCCACTATTCCACCAAGCAGCACAAAACCTCCAGATTAAAACCTGGCAAACCAGAGGCTTATATCGCCTAATAGGCTTCTATAAAAATAACAAACCTTTGTCAACACAAGAAATACAAGACAAACTAGAAGACACCCAAATGCCCTGGTTAACACATCACCAATTACATGCCTTCTTAAACAATCCAGTAGTAAAATCAGCAGCAACTAGGCCCCTGACAACCTTCAAAAACCTCATCCTAACAACAAAGGGACATGGCAAAGGGATGGTATCTGCAATATACAAAATACTACTCCAAAATCCCACAAACTCCCTAGACGCAATCAAAAAACAATGGGAGGATGACATAGGATATGAGATTAACCCCACCCAATGGACCAGAATGTGGTCTAAACCCCCCTTTAAATCCTACCTAATAAATATTATTTAAAATAAAAATAAATCCATATCAACGAAAAGAAAAGAACTCTCTGAAACTCACCTACAGGTGGTACCTAACGTCAAGAAAATTAGCACTAATACGCCCAGAAACCTCACAAAATGCTGGAGAGGGTGCACCTCCACAGGCACATACCTCCACATGTGAAGGGAGTGCCCCAAATTCCAACTATTCTGGACAACAACCATACAAGAAATATGTAAAATAACCAAGGAAGTATTAGAAATCACCCCAGAATTGGCCCTACTAAACATCTTCCAAGACAATAATGACCACTTACACCACAAAAAAACTCATAACCCACCTACTTTCAGCAACCAGAAACATCATAACCAGACATTGGAGAGACTGTCAGGAGTAAGCATGGACCAATGGTACCAAATAGTATGGAAACAGCCTTACTAGAAAAATTAACCAATAAGCTGAAACTGACACAGGGACAAATAGAAGAAGACGCCTTCACCCCGGTATGGCTCCCCTTTATCACATACACAGCCCAAAAAGACAATGACAAAAATCCACCAACAGCATACAAATCAGTATGGCTAACCTGATCCAAACAGCCACCCACCCCACTCACACATGAAAACAAAGACCACCACAGCCAACCACAAATGAACAACCACACCTAGGCCAACCCCAACTTCTCTCACCATCAAAGGAACGCAAGCGAACAACAGAGAACCTGCACAAGCAATGCTGACATCAAAACCTACATATATTAAGTAAAATAGAAACATCACCCACCCCACCCCACCCATCTCGCCCCCGTCCACCTCTTTTCCCCCTTTTCTTCCTAATGTCTCAACAAATGAAACTGATTTGTAAAAATGATACATGGAAAAAATAAGAGAGACATTGCACATACTTCTGTAAATCAAGAAATCTTTAATAAAAATACATTTTTTAAAAAAGAAAGCCATCCTGCAAGAAAGGAAATGGCCCGCATAAGGACATCAGAAGAGCAACTCAGCAAAAAGAACTCACCAAATAAGCTACATTTTAATATGTTATGTCCCAAGTGTTGGTTTTGACCTTATCAGAAGTAGTTTCTAGCGTGCCCCACGGAGGACCTGACGCTCTGGAAAGAGCCGGGCCCCAGGGAGATCGGCCTGGTGGAAGGCTCTCCCCCAAGAGACCAGGGCATGCATGACCCGAGCTGCTCCGCCAGGCCTTGGGGCAGGACACAGGTGACTTTCTTTGGCGAAAAGAAGCCCAAAGGAACCGCCCCCCCCCCCTGGTAGGATCAGGTGGAAACAGTGGGGCCTGGCAAATAGGAACACTCTCAACTCCAACCTGATAATTGCCACCTGCCCAGATTTGAACTTGTCTGAATTACTTTTCAGATGTATTTTTCATTAATTGATGTTGTTTTTATGATGTTAGCCGATCTGAGCCCGGTCTCAGTCGGGGAGGGCAGATACAAATAAAAAATAATATATATATATAACATTATAAAACAACCATAAATCAATGAAAATGTAAAAAAGCTATTAAAAACAGTTCCATTTATTTATTTATTTTATATATATCCACCTTCTTTCCTCCAGGAGCTCAGGGTGATAGACTACAACACCCATCATCCACAGCCAGCTTAGCCCAATGGCCAAGGATCATGGGAGTTATAGTCTACCCATATCTGAGGGCTCAAGGTTGAACAACACTGGTCTACGCAGACAGGCAGTGATTATCCAGGTTTTCTGGCAGGGGTCTCTCCCAGCCCCAACGGGGGATTGCTAGGGACTCAATTTGGGATTGACTTTCTGCACGCAAGGCAGATCCTCTCACAACACAACTCTATGTGTGTTTGCACAAAAGCAGTGTCCTTGCAAACTTTGGGAGTAAATTTTTTTTTTTTTTGTACCTTGCTTGCAGTTCCAGAGTTTTGCCATCCCCAGATTGCGGCTGCATCTTCTCCATGTACACTTCAATGAAGTCAACAAGATTGTTTTGTTCTGATAGATGCAGCAGCAGCTCCTGTAAGTGAGGAAGAGAAACAGAGGGGAAACTCAAAACGTGAAAAATTGGGGTTTTCTGAAAGCGATGTCCTTGCCCCTTTTCACTGTCTTGGTGGCAGGAGCAATTTGGCCCTGAGGGTAGGGCACCGGTTTCCTCCTTTACTAAGATTTCTAGACAGAGCAGGAAGCTGAATACAGTTGCTGTTGTTAATCACAATGATAACAACAGCTTCATACTTATGAACTCCTTCACCAGCTGGTTACAACAATCTAATGTAAAAAATGAAAAACAGTTAAAAGAGGTTACAGTCACAGGAATAGGGCATGCCCTGAAAACACACATCTCAGGTGTTAAAAAGCCAGGGTAAAGAGGTGCATCTTCAGCATTTGCCAAAAGCTGCATAGTGAAGATGCCAGACATGTCTCTTCTGGTGAGGGCACTCCACAATTTTGGGGTGCCAAAGAGAATTCTCTCTTCTGGGCCATCCACCGAATTTCTGAGGGAGATAGAACTCCCAAGAGGGTCCCCTCTTTGCCGAACTTAACAGTGTCTTTCAGCCTCGGTAAAATAGGAACGTGGGACGCGGGTGGCGCTGTGGTTTAAACCACAGAGCCTAGGGCTTGCCGATCAGAAGGTCGGTGGTTCGAATCCCCGCGACGGGGTGAGCTCCCGTTGCTCTGTCCCAGCTCCTGACCACCTAGCAGTTTGCAAGCATGTCAAAGTGCAAGTAGATAAATAGGTACTGCTCCGGCGGGAAGGTAAACGGCGTTTCTGTGCGCTGCTCTGGTTCGCCAGAAGCGGCTTTGTCATGCTGGCCACATGACCTAGAAGCTGTACGCCGGCTCCCTTGGCCAATAATGTGAGATGAGCGCCGCAACCCCAGAGTCGGTCATGACTGGACCTAATGGTCAGGGGTCCCTTTACCTTTACCTTTAAAATAGGAATGTTTTTAAATTTCTCCTGAAAGTCAGTAAAGAGTTTGACAGATGCCCCTCGTCAGGAAGAGAATCTCATAAATGGGGAGCAGCCGCCGGAAAGGCCCTGTCTTCTTTCAACAGCAACTGGTGCAACCACCAACAAGGCCTCATCTGCTGAGCATCAGACCCAAGATGATTGATACTGGGAGAAGGAGCTCGTTTAGGCACTTACGTGTGAGATGTATACGAGAGGCAGCAAAATTAAATAAGGCAGAACAATAGACAGCAAAACTATCTTGCCATGTTGTCGAGGAGAGAGAAAGGGAGCCGATTTACCTGCTGCTGCTCTAAACCATTCTGCCTACTGAAGAGAGGCTGGTCCAAGGTAAGAAGCGGGAATGTGTCAGAGAGATCAAAATAAAAAGGCTGAGCGAGCTCCTCAGAGGTATTTTCCTCAGGGCTGATCTGTGGAGAGAGGCACACAGGTCAAAGGAACTTTTTAGGATAAGATTGCAGTGATAGAAAGGTGAAGGAAGGTGGGGACGCCTTAACGTAGCTTTTTTAATGCTAAATTTTGAATTCGGACACAGATTACCTGAGCACAAATAATGAATTGGCTTAGACAATTTATATACCACTTACATACAGATGTTTTGGGTGGGGAATCTCTAAGTGGTCTACAACCTCAAGGTCATAAATAAAGATCCAAATTAAAAAAAAAAACCAACCTAGAAATACTCCATGTTATTAAAATATCACACAACTATCAAGGAGCCTGCATTGTTTGGAATCCTGACTAGTTAGGCTTCCAGACTAGGAGCCTCTACAAGCATTCTAACCATTATTTATTGGATTTGTTGAATTATCTTGCCCATGGCAACCCAAAGCAACATAAAACCAACCAAACAGGTACAGGGGGCTTCACCTCCAAATCTGAGAAAGGCCACATGCAACACGACCAGTGTAGCACAGGATTCCTCACCCCGCCCTCTTCACACAAGATTTAGAATTGTGTTAACAAACTGATTGCACAAATAGAGAGGTCTCCTGCGGCTGCTCGAAGGGGTTTGAAACTTCTCCCTGCAACAAGAAGTGGCAATGCGGGCTGCTCCTGTTCCGTGTGCCAGCTAGCCAGTCAGCCATGCCCCTTTGCAGAATACTCCACTCCAACAGGCATATAGTAAGACTGACATGAAAGCTTTGCAAACTGCAGCATTGCGCATGCCCCGGCGTCGCCACACAAACACATGCGCACAATTACCTGCTCCTCTGTGCTCTTCCCTTGGAGCATGCCCTGCACTCTTTCCAAGTTACATTTCACATCTCTCAGCTTCGAAGACAGGCTCTCTGCCTCCTGCTGGAGGCCAGGGCCCTCACCGGTGTGCCTGTCTTTGCAGTCCTCCAATAGGTGCGCCACTTTCCGTTCAATCTCTGATAAGATAGCCTGGAAAGTCAAGCAGTTAATCATTCTTTTCTTTTTTAATCACTGCAGAGTTTACTTACTGAAAACACCCTAAGCTCACATTCTGTATTAGGGCAAAGGCTGGTAACAGGAATGTTTGGGAGGGTGAATCCAGAAGTGACTCATTTCTCCTTCTCCCTTGGGACAAGATCATTTATGTATTTGTGGTGGGTGTTAGAGGAGGAAGAGACAAACAGATACCGGTACTTGCAAACTGTTCTGCAGCAACTTCAATACCCCTGTAGTCTTGTGGAAGACTAACCCTGTTAGACCACTGCAGCAAACAAACAACAGCAGAGGCCCGGAGCACCACAAAAGTTAATGCCTTAATAACTCTGTGTTCTTTTTCAAAGGTGCTCCAGGTCTTTGTTGCTTTTCCTGTAATCTCTGGCGCAACCAGATACCTTTTTGCCCTAAGCAAGCCCAAATCTAATTAAGTCGGCATTCAGCCTTCCCATCCCATCTGATTATTCCGAACTGCAGGCTAGGATTTTGCATTTCATTTATCTTTTCCTTTCTCCCTGCTCCCCCCCCCCGCACTTTATGTTATTAGCTTAACATACAGACAACTCATGAGTCCTCCTGATTAAATCTGAAAGTTTGCTTACTTGTTTCACCCTACTGTTCATTTTGGAGGTGTTTTTTTTCCTATTCCTCTTTCCCTTAATGGTCCAATGAAGCCACTAGCATTTCTGTCGGTGTGCATTACACTTTACAGAATAACATTTAACAACATGACTAAGGGATGTGTAATCCTCACAATAAACTTGTGAAACAGTGTTTTAACAATTTTATAACAATTTTAAGCCTGCATATGCTTCTATTGATGTCCACATTGCCCTGAGCTACTTTGGAAAAAGGGTGGCTCTTAAATAGCCTAAACCAGAGGTTTTCAACCTTTTGGGTTTCCCAGCTCCCTTGATGAACTACATTATTTTCTGCGGCACCTCTGTGGGGCTCAGGAGCCCAGTTATGTGACCCCTTGCCAGCAGAGCTGGCAGCCCCTGACCTTCATCTCTTCTCGACTCTCCTTGTGAGTCCTCCTGGCAGCTGCTGCTTCCACCCCTGGTCTCTGAGCTGAACCCCCCCCCCCCGCCCCAAAGAGAGGTGCTTCCTCACACTGCCCCATTGGGCCTGGGAAGCAAGCAGCCCCTGGCCAACCCCAGAGGCACCATTCACCTGGGGATCTTGTAGCCAGGGGCTGCTGCAACAAACTGTACAAGCCTTTGGGAGGCAGAGACGCAAGAGGGCGTCAGAGGGAGGGAGGAAAGGAAAGAGGGACAGAGGCCAGTGTTGCCCACAGCATCCCTGACCATCATTCAAAGCACCCTGGTTGAAAACCACCAGCCTAAACAAAGAAACAAAACCCCAAAAGGTAGGTCTCTGCCCTGAAAGGCCTACAATCTAGACGTTGACAGTGGGGAGATGCCAAGTGTGTGGCTGTCATTGTGTGGCTCCCTTTGGAAGATTTGCAGTGCTGAATCACAGTCCGGACACTGAGGTCCAGCTCCGAGGGCCTTCTGGTGGCTCCCTCACCGCAAGAAGAGAGGTTACAGGGAACCAGGCAGAGGGCCTTCTCGGTAGTGGCGCCCGCCCTGTGGAACGTCCTTCCATCAAATGTCAAGGAAATAAACAACTATCTGACTTTTAGAAGACATCTGAAGGCAGCCTTGTTTAGGGAAGTTTTTAATGTTTGAAGTTTTATTCTGTTCTGTTGGGAGCCGCCCAGAGTGGCTGGGGAAACCCATCCAGATGGGCGGGGAATAAATATTATTATTATTATTATTATTAACCCTACATTTGCATGAAGTCAGGGCTGGTGAGGGGAGCCAAAGTGAAGGCAGGTTTCACAACAGCAAAGTACCAAAGCCTGACGATGCTCTCCTTTGCATTTTGGATTCACACTCACGAGAATGAATTCAGTATGAGACACCCACAAATGCAGTCACGCTAATTTAGGTGCAACCACTCAGCACACTCATGTTCCCTGGATAGGTCTCCATGGTGTTCTTTCTGTTGGGGATGAAGATTAAGGTCTTAAGCCAAAGAAGAAAGAAGAGGAATTAAACATTTTGGAAGCAGAATGCTGGCTAGAGGGTTTTAGGCTGAAGCTTATGAAAGGAAAGATAGAGAAGACTGTAGCAGTATACAGTGGTACCTTGACTTACGAGTAACTCGACTTATGTTTTTTTCGAGTTACGAGTGACTTCTGGTAAAACAAAATGGCCGCCGCATCCGAATTTTTTCGACTTACGAATTTTTGACCCGGATTTTTCGACTTACAAATTCCCCCCCCCCCATGCATTCCTATGGGGATTCGACTTACGAATTTTTTCGACTTACGAAAATCGCGTCTGAACGCATTATCGTCGTAAGTCGAGGTACCACTGTATGCTGCAATCAGGGTAGAACATGCTCAAAAGGGGAAGCAGATGCTGGATTGCATACACACTATTCCTTTAAAGCACCTGTGAAGAATGTTCAACCCCTTAAAGAATTCTGGGCATTGTAGTTTGTTGCTGGGAATTTTAACCCTGTCTGGGGGAAACTACAGTGCCCAGAATTCTCTGAGCGAAATAATGAATGTGGTATGTGCATTATAGCATGTACACAGTCCCTGTCCTCCAATCAGCTCAGCCCATCTATTGCCTAAAGAGGCATATGATCCATGGCATGGGAGCACATCTCTGGCATCTCATTGGAACCAGAAATGCTGCAGGAAACCCCCTCTCCCTCCTTCTTTTGGCAGCTTTACAATTCTGGAGATGAATTAGGTACGGGCTCGTTTTTTTAATTGGTTTCCATATGGAACACGTCCTGCTTTAATTATTTGCAGCTGAGTCAGGTTAAGTTGAGTTTCGTTTTAGAGAGTTTATTTGTCATGCAAACATGATCTGTACATCTGAAATGTAAGGAACTCCTGCAGCCTAAGCAGAGGTGTGCAGTCTCTACTCTGCACTGGAAGAAGAACCCCCACGCTTAAATTTAACAATGACATGGTTTAAATTTTCCGCCAAGAAAAAAATGCATGCTGCTACTGGTATGAATGTCTGTGCAAATTATTCTGTTCTAAGCATTGTGGGGAGGGTGCATATTGAGATATGTATGGTACTATTACTATTATTAGGGACGCGGGTGGCTCTGTGGTTTAACCCACAGCGCCACCCGCGTCCCTAATAATAGTAATAGTTTGCCGATAGGCTTGCCGTCAGAAGGTTGGCGGTTCGAATCCCCGCGATGGGGTGAGCTCCCATTGCTCGGTCCCTGCTCCTGCCAACCTAGCAGTTCGAAAGCACGTCAAAGTGCAAGTAGATAAATAGGTACTGCTCCGGCGGGAAGGTAAACGGCGTTTCTGTGTGCTGCTCTGGTTCGCCAGAAGCGGCTTAGTCATGCTGGCCACATGACCCGGAAGCTGTACGCCGGCTCCTTCGGCCAGTAAAGCAAGATGAGCGCCGCAACCCCAGTCGTCCGCGACTGGACCTAATGGTCAGGGGTCCCTTTACCCTTTTTATTACTATTATTATTAAAATTTCTATACCGCTCTTTATCCAAGGCTCACAGGGAAGTTTGCAATATAAAAGGGCATGATAGACCTGCTGCACATCACTAGAAACCCTGCTGGCTTTGGGAGATTTCGTTAGGCACTGTCCATGCAGTTTAAAGCAATAAGGACTAGAAACTTGGCAGTGGTTTAAAACGAAAGTTGGGATTCTCAGGATGTGAATGCTCTGCCTTCATGACCCTTCCCAGCAGGTGTTGCAAGCCAGCACTGGAGGTGGGGGGGATGCAGCAACTAACAGGCCAACAGCACTCTGCAAATGCTGGCCATTCCACAGCACTGTGTCTACACGATGCTGACCTTTGTCTCCAAACAAACCATTGATAAGAGCTTAGTGCCCCCTTCCCCTTGGCTGCTGCAAAATGGCATTTCATCCACCACCAGTCCTTTCCAATGCCACGCTTGCCAGCTAACATGAATATACAAGGGAGTGGGAGGCCTTTGCAGGTATGGGGAGTAATCAGCCACCCTCCAGTCTCCCTTCGCTGCAGGAAGCTGTTTACCTTCAGATCTGGGCTGCTTTCCAATCTCAGAGCCCGGCTGGAGGGAAAACTGGCGGGAGAGAGAGAGTGCTTACACATATATGTCCCTGGCCCTGCATTCACTTGTGGTTGGGTAACATAGCCTGTATTTGCAGGTAACTCCTAGGGCTCGCCTAGGTTTGGCAGACAAGAACCCAGTTGAGAACATGGGGCAAAGCGCCCTTCTCTGTCTGTGTGCCCCTATACGGAATCCAGCCAGTCCTTGTTTACTGCAGCAGCGTCAGACACAAAAGAGTGTCAGAAGCAGGAACGGCGAGGCTGCAAGCATTATGTAGGCGCACCGAAATGAGAGGCAAAGGTGATTGGCTTACGAAACTGCTACAGCGACCTTTGGCCCGCTCAGCTCGGCTTACCTGGCATGCAACTAGACGCTGCTCCACTGTCTGTTGCATTTGGCGGGTCTGGCCTCCTGATCCCAGGGACTCTTTCGTTTGGTCTAGCCACCGTTCCAGCTCAGCAATTTGCGCCTGCCACACGTGGAGGAGCCGGGCAAGCTCTGAGTCAGGCCTACCGGCACCCACCGGCTCCTCTGAATCTCCCAGTAAGCACTCGGCAGTGTTTGTGACTCGACTGGAGGAGGCTTTGCCCTGTGGGGAAGAAGAGCCAAAGGCTGGAAGATCTGCGAGCCTGAAAATAAGCTAACGTGCTCTCGGAAGGCAGCACGGAGCCGGGCAGATTAGGGGAGAAAAGAAAGGAAAAGTAAGCCCAAGTGCCAGCCGAGAGTCCCGTGATCTGGTGCAACAGGTTTCTTAGCAGCCGATTTGCATTTGCACAGGTAGAAGACCTCAGCTCGCACAGGAAGTCTGCTGACTCACAGTTCATTAGGTGGCTATCCCGGCGGGACACGCACACACCAGAAGTGTTTTTCTGGTGCGTGCGGTTAAGATTCTACGCGCTGCACTTCAAAGCTGGTTTACATGCCAGCATATGATTTCTTTGTGCTGCTTTTTTGAGGTTTAGTATGAATAAGGATTTGGGCTAAAATTAAAAAACTAATTAAAATAAGTAAGGAAGGAAGGAAGGAAGGAAGGAAGGAAGGAAGGAAGGAAGGAATATTTTCAGCTCTGCAACTATCGAGATAGGACTGATTTATTCCAGGTGGTGTCAAACTACAACTAAAATGCAAACAAAAGCCAATTTCTCCTCCATCCCTAACCTGATGGCAATAGCCTTCTTCACTGCTGTTTCCCAGCAACAAGTACTTACAGTGCAACCTTACATATGTCTACTCATGTCTCAGTGAGTTCAGTTTGGAGCTTACTACCAAGTAAGATGGTACAGGATTGCAGCATCAGAGCTCTGTTGACTCCTATGCATAGAGCTGCCATGAATTTATCTGATCCTCTTTTTAAACCACCTGAGCTAGAGGCAATTGCCACATCTAAACTGTGGAACTCCCTTCCCACAGAGGTGTGTCTTGACACCTTCACTGGACAACTTTTAACAAATGAGCTTTGCCCTGGCTTTCGACACTTGAGAGGTATATTGTTAGGGCCCACCATACTTCTCTAATTTTAAGTGGCTCAAAACTGCTTTTACTATTGTGTAATATTGTGCTTTAATATTAACAATTTGTTTTAATCATTCTAACCCGCCCTGGGAACTTAGGTGAAGAGCAGGCAATAAACTGTAATAGTAATAATAATAGTAATAATAATAATAATTAATAATAATAATAATAATAATATCCTGCGAACAGCAAATTCCATAAGGAAACTACATGGTGTGTGAAGAACAAATTCCTTTTTGTCTGTCCCAAATCTCTCACCATTAAGGCTTGAAAGACAGAGAAAAAAGTTGTCCCTATTTACTTTCTCCAGTGTATAAACTTGCATGTTTCCCCTCGCTTGTCTTTTTCCCAAACTAAAAATATAAATTAACCTTTGATGGGATGTTATGTAGAGAATCTACATTTAGGCATGATTAATTATGGTATAGGCTTTCTCTCTAATCCCGCCTTCCCTAACCTGATGGCCTCAGGATATTTTGGATCACAACTCCCATCAGCCACAGCCAGCATGGTCAGGGAGTCGTAGTCCAAAGCAGCTGGAGGGCAAGTGATTGGGGACATTGGCTTAAATCCCATGACTGTATGTACACTGCACAATGCAGCCTATCTGCCTTCAGGTTCCTTCATTTCACTTTTCATTTCGATTTGCTGGTATAACAGGTAATCTGATTGTGATATTTTCAACAGCAATTTTCTGGTAACAATCTGATAGCTTTAATGGACCAAAAGTTAGCACACCTACCCCGCTTTGACTGCCAAGAGCCTCACCACTTCCAGCTCTTTGCAGAGACAAAGAAATTAACTGCTGGCCAGACTCCTCAGTATCCACAGCCTGCAAAGAAAAGAAGAGACAAAGAAATGTTTTTTCTTTGATGGTGTATCAGGGTACCTTTTTAAGCCTGAGAGCCACATTCCCTTGTAGGCAACTTTCTGGGGGTACCATGTGCCGATGGTGAGCAGAGCAAGAAGCAGAATTGGGGAGACTCTTAACTTTGCACAAGAAGCTACATTCCAGTCATGCAAAAGACGAGGGTCTCATCACACTTCCCAATGAGGCAGAAGCCTTCTAGGAAGGCACGGCTCGTTTTCCGTTTCATCCCAAACCTGTAAACTCTTATTTGCAGTGTTAGAACAGGCCAGGATATTTAGCTTTGGTTTGACATTCACTAGGTATTCGGGCTTGTTGCAAATGTGCTAACCACAGTTTCCCAGTTTGTGTGATACAAGAAACAATGGTTAGTGGGAAACCTTTTGGTTTGCTTCCTTGCTTGCAAAAAGGAAGGAACAGAGGGGCTACGCGCATGGCCAAAATGGCCAAAATGTTCATCCATAAATTGGCTTACAAAGCCAGGATATGATCTTCCATAAACAGTCTTCTTGGATCAGCATTGTTCTCACTTTGAATGGGCAAAGACTTACACGTCCTTTCACCAAATTGCCCCCCCTGCCAAATTGACAAACAAACCAACTTTTTAAAAATCACTTCACGTCCTTTCACAGAAACACACCCCTCCCCACAAACTTGCCAAAAGAGGCGGCACTCTCCATTGCTCACGGAAGCTTTCACAAAAAGCTCCCATTTTTAAGCTCTGAGCTATATGTGATGCATTTGTAAAAACGATGGAAACAAAATCTCCTTCAATATATTTAGGACAATTCAGCAGCTCCTGTGATAACTAAAATGGGTGTCCTAGTACACGGTAAAGAATTTGCAACCAAACTCTGTGAAGTCACTCTTTGAGGAATTAATCCAACCAATTCTGCATTATACTCACTTCATTGTGAAATGAATTGTCCTCAGCTTCTTCGGCCAAGGAAGGTAGAAGAGACAGCGACCCTCGCTTTTTCGGCTAAAATGTACACACACAGATACAGCCCAGTTATTTGTAGTTGCGAAAAGGACTTTTCATTCAGTCCTCTTCAAAGTTCAATGTCCAGCCAGTTTCTCATGAGTGTAAAGCTCCAATTAATCCAGGCAAATTAATAGGGCCTGAGCCAACCAAAAATTAAAGCGCTTTTAAATCCCATAGATTTCAACAGGGTTTAAAATTGCATCTACCTTTCAAAGTCAACAGACCTTAAATAAAATACGCTGGATCCATGCCCAGTGCAAAAGAGCACAGTCTCAACGACTCTGATTAACGCCAAACCATCTAGCAATGTGGTTTGTTTGCACAAGCCTCCCCCAACCGGGAGCCCAACAAATGTTTTGGACTACAACTCCCAAGAGGCTCCACAGTGTTGGCATTCCACCACCTCCTGAAGAAAACACCTGCTTAGGCAAGCATTTCCTTGAAGTGAACTTCTGGTTTTATTGTTTTGTACCCTTTTAAAACTGCTTTCATGGTCATGCTTTTTCATTGTTGTATATTTTGTAAATTTAGCACGTTTCAATTATGGATGTTTCTGATGCCCCAATGGAATTGTTACTGTGTATTTTAATTATGTATTGATTTTATACTTGCAAACCACTTAGAAGCCATTTTGGCATGTAAGTGACATAATAATTAACAAGAATAATAGCTGGAGGCAAGGAGAGTTGTAGTTCAAAATATCTGGAATGCACCAGTCGGGGAAGGCAGGTTTATATCAGTTCTCTTACGCAAAACCCCCACAAACTAATTTCAATTTCTGATTTGTTTACACGCGTTCCAGGGGTGAATGAGAGACCGAGGCGATCTGAAAGACCTCTGCTAACCAACCCTTCCATTCATTTTCCCATTCCAGTGTAATAAACCAGTAATAAACAAATGCTGTTACGAACCATGAATGACCCATGACAATCAAAGGGAGTTGGGTGGGATGGGAAAACCGGCTGGCTGGTTGCCTTGGGAAGGGGTAGGGGAAAACCTTTAGAGGCCAGTGGACCAAATCGCTATCTGGTCCCACCCCTGCAGGCCAACTTTGGCAGGTGGTTCAACCCACCTGCCAGTCACCGGATGTCATGATGCTGTTAGATGATTGACAGGTGAGCTGTCCCACTATCCTGTCAAGGCTCCTTGTGCAGTGCTTCCTAAGTACCTGACAGCCAGCTGATGAACTCCCAGTACTAGAGACTTATGACCTTAACTGGCAGGGCATGTGGGCAGGGTTTAGGGAAAACAGGCCTGTGGGCCAAATTTGGCCCACAGGTGAGAGCTTCCCCAGCCCTGCCTTACGATAACAACCACTGATAACAACTTCCACCTTGAAATCATGTAAAACAAGCATTTTCGTTCTTTTTATTTGCATTTTTAATACAGAGGCATATATATATATATATATATATATATATATATATATCTATCACATTCCCTTCCCTCCACCCCACAATTATACAGCTTTCATACCAACCTCAACGTACAACTAAATACCTGGTGACTCCCCTTCCACCCTTTTCCTGGTTTCTTTATTTTTCTATTAAATCGGGTATTCCAAATTTTTAATCTCCGAATTTCTTCTGCTGTTAAATTCTATTAGCTCCTAATTCTGCTGGTTTTACTCAAGACCTGCTAGGTTATTTACTTGTTTATACTGGTTCTTAAAATATTCATTAAACATTTCCCAACCCTCCTTATATTCTTTATCGTCCTTTTTTTTAATCGTTCGTTATGCCAGCCAATTCAGCATATTCAAGCATTTTAAACTGCTACTCTTCCTTGGTTCTCGTTCTACACCTTTGTGCCAATAAGATTCTAGCCGCAGTGGTGGCATATAATAATTTTTTGTTTTGTTTTGTAGGGACTTCTGTTGTTACCATTCCCAAAAGGAATGCCTCGGGCTTTTCTGGGAAGGTTTATCTGAATATCTTTTTTTAATTCATTGTAAATTACTTCCCAGAATTCCCTGATTACTTTACAGGACCACATGTGGGAAAAGGATCCCTCTACTTCATTGCATTTTCAACATTTACCTTTTCTCTTTTTTAAAACATTTTCGCTGGTTGGCAGGTGTTAAATACCATCAGTGGGCCATTTTCATCATATTTTCCTTTAATGCGTAACACGCCATAAAATTCATATTTACCATCCGTAAATTCTCCCACAGCTCATAATCAACGTTATGACCCACATCCTGTGTCCACTCAATCATACTTGATTTCACAAATTCCTCTTTTGTATCCCACTCTATAGAAGCAGTTTGTACATTTCTTGATAATACTTTCACTTCTGTATCAAATAAATCCCTTGTGAATTGGGATCCCCCCCTGCAAATCCAATTTGTTTATCCATCTTAAACAGTTTGTTAATCTGATGTATCTGTAACCAACAAGCATTTTTTTTCCTTTCTGAGTTCACAGTTGCAACGTATAAAACTATCGATACCTTTTCTGAGTAACATGGAAACAACTGAAAAATAGAAACAGATAACCCAGCAGCAAATTTCCACAATATTGAAGGCTGGAACTACAGTTGTACAGTCATACCTCAGGTTACAGCCGCTTCAGGTTGCGTGTTTTCCGGTTGCGCACCACATCGAACCCGGAAGTACCGGAACGGGTTACTTCCAGGTTTCAGCGCTCAAGCATGTGCAGAAGCGCTAAATCGCACTTTACACATGCGCAGAAGTGCCGAATCGCAACCCGCGCATGCGCAGACGCGGCGCTGCGGGTTGCGAACGTGCCTCCCGCACGGATCACGTTCGCAACCCGAGCGTTCACTGTACCTTGGTTTTCAAACAGCTTAGTTCTCGAAAGTTTTGGCTCCCGAACACCGCAAACCCAGAAGTGAGTGTTCCGGTTTGCGAAATATTTTTGGAAGGCGAACGTCTGACGGGGCTTTTGATTGGCTGCAGGAGCTTCCTGCAGCTAATCAGAAGCCACGCTTTGGTTTCTGAACATTTTGGCAGTCGGTTCGCCTTCTGAGGTACGACTGTACAACCCACATGATTAAGAATGATGGCTCCGTTCCACCTCAAGTATGCCTCTGAATACCATTTGCTGGGAACATACAAGTGAGACTAGCACCCATGCCTTGCTTACAGGCTTCCCAGAAGAGGCACCTGGTCGACTACTTTGAGAACAAGATGCTGGACTGAATGGGCCATTGGCCGGATCCAGCAGCCTTCCTACATCCATACCACCAAATCTATCTCCATGTTTATGTTTTGTTCTTCCCCAGTTCCCTGCATCATAAAGGTAAAAGGTAAAGGGACCCCTGACCATAAGGTCCAGTCATGTCCGACTCTGGGATTGCGGCGCTCATCTCGCTTTATTGGCCGAGGGAGCTAGCGTACAGCTTCCAGGTCATGTGGTCAGCATGACTAAGCCGCTTCTGGCGAACCAGAGCAGCGCACGGAAACGCCGTTTACCTTCCCACCACAGCAGTTCCTATTTATCTACTTGCACTTTGACGTGCTTTCGAACTGCTAGGTGGGCAGGAGCTGGGACCGAGCAACGGGAGCTCACCCCGTTGCAAGGATTCGAACCGCTGACCTTCTGATCAGCAAGCCCTAGGCTCTGTGGTTTAACCCACAGCGCCACCTGGGTCCCTCTCCCTGCATCATACACTTCCCCAACACCTTCCATCTAATGACGTGGAGCTAAGGGAGGAGAAACATACAAACTAATGACCCTTAATACAAGCTATGGGGGACCTGGGGATATACACAACACAAAGACGCCATTTTGGGTGCCAAATGGACCTGAAACTCTGGTAAGAAGCGTCTCCGGCCTAAAATAACCAATATCTAGAAGGACTTCCTCGTTTCTCTGCCCATACTCCTACAAAACTGCTTGAAGAAACGCCGTATCCACCTACCTGCCAGTCAGCACCAGCTCCAGGTTCTTCCGGCTCTGGGGATTCCAAAATGTCCTCCTCTAATTCAGGCTGCTCTGGCCTCTGGTATAGCTCCGTCAAGGAATTCTTCATCCTCGTGAGAATGTCCTCCTTCCTCTGGCAAAGGAGGGCGATCCGCTGCTTTATGTCTTCCATCTCCTCGCCCTAAGGAACAACGATGCTCAGATGTGACATTTTTTTTTCCATGAGGGAGGGGAGGGGAAGCACAAAAACGGAAAGAAATATCAAATGATTTATGGCATCTTACTGGAGCCTGATCTCCGCAGTTCCCACTGGCTCTCTGTCTTACGTGGAAGTAGCGCCCCATTGCTGCTGAAAACCAGAGCAAAGGCCTCAGCATGAAAACAAGAGCCTCCTGGATGCGTCTTCGACCGGCCATGGCTTGCCAGGCAATGTGGAGCTTCAGTAAAGAGCACCACTCTGGGTGGCAAATGGACATGTGAGGCTTGTGGGAGCAGAATTCCTGGAGGGTGAATTCTCAGGTGTTCTTCCTTTGACAGGCTCAGTCACTAATCTAGATAGGTCAACTATAATACACTAGCACTTCCTGAAAGTCTGGAAGGTTTTTTAAAAACAACAACAACATTTCCCTCCTATTCCAAGTGGCACAAAACCAGGAATTAAGAGGTCTGTGTAGTTTTTTACACAAGAAGCCAGAAAACACCTCAAGAAAATGCAAGCAGTCATCCTTCCCTGTCTCTGCTTCTCTGTTCCTGTGTCCTCACCAAACAGATTATTTGTATGTAGGAAGGAATCATCCTAACCACCAGGCAATTATGCAATTTAATTAGGGCTTTAGTATATACATTGCAGTAGGTGCGAAATGTGACACTGTTACTAATGTTGCTGTAATTTGGAGAGCCAAAAGGTGTTAGCATAGTTGCTTGGCCTAGTCATTTCCTTGCTTTTCCACCTACCGTATATACTCGAGTATAAGTCGACCCGAATATAAGCCGAGGCACCCAATTTTACCGCAAAAAACCTGGGAAAGCTTCATAGGAGCCACTGCCTGCCTCACTCGAGTATAAGCCGAGGGCGGCTTTTTCAGCACAAAAAATGTGCTGAAAAACTAGGCTTATACTCGAGTATATAGGGTATATAGTAGACTCTCATGTTCCCCTGTATCAAGCTACCGGTAATCCATTTGAGTCCCCATTTCTTGCTTAACAGCTCCCCTTTGGCTGCTCACTCAGGAAGAAGAAGGTGCCACCCCACCATCTGGTATAATTCCAAATGGCTGCTACAGGCTTATTAAAGCTGGCACTGCATGGGCAGGAGGGCTTTTGGCACAGGGCATTCCCTACCTGACCAGCACTTCCCCTGCTGCTGTGCCCTTGCAGAATGGGATCCGCTGTGTTGAACTGACACTCAGAGTGCAATGGGCCCAATGCTTACTAATGGGCCCAACGCTTACCAATGTAATATGAATCTGAAGAAAGTAAATTGTAAAACTGTTTTGGTTTTTTTGTCTGAATCAAAATTCCAAAAATTCTGGGATCTGCAACAAAAAGCTGAAGCACGGGGTGCTCCTCCCACCAACCCGGAACCTCTTTCTGAACATACCATTCTGTTTCTCCCTTACATACTCAATTTTAGCTCCCTCCCTCAACTCTGCCAAGAGTCAATCATCATTCTGGACCCTTTTTACCTCCCTAAAAATGTGTTGTGTTTCTGAGAACTTCTGATTCCCCCCTAAGCCTGTTTGTTGCTTCTCTTTCTCTGTGTGTGGTGACATTTTGGCTACATTAGGACCCACATTCTGAGAATGGGTATTAATATTAGTATATGCTATACAACGTGTACCAGAATACTAACCTAAGTCCAAGTGAATTCCTAGGAAACCAGGGTGGATAAAAATCAATGATTTTTTAAAAAAAAATTAAAAAAATCGGATTTTTTTGATTTAAATTGGATTTTTAAAATAAAATGCTTTTGGAGGAAAAATCTTTCTAAATATAGTCTTCTATTTAAGTTATACTGTAGTCCAAAGGCTATTCATCAGAAAATAAGGATTTGTTTTAAGTTTATCAAGTGTGCTAAAACTCAGTCTAAGTTTTTTTTAAAAAATGTTTAACCACATCAGTTAACAAACATGGATACATATGCTATCATGTTATTGTTTTAGTTAAATAAATTGTTTAAATGGTTATTAAGGAAATGATTATTTTTCTCCTTCCAATAAAGTACCGGTACAGCAGAAAAGTTGTCCAAATATAAACAGTTAACTTATTAAACCTCACCATAATTTCATAATTATCTGTCTATGTATTTCTAGTAATATAACCAAATCAGTAATTTTTTATATAACTGTAAAAACTACTCTGAAAATTTATTATTCAAAAAATAAAACCTTCACATGGTTGTAAATATTAAGATTATACCAGCAAGAATGAGTCTTTCTGTAAAGAAAATATTTAAATCAAGTCTTACTGACTAGTGATTTAAATCGAGCCTTACTGACTAGTGATTTAAATCGTGATTTAAATCAATTTGATTTAAATCAAATCCACCCTGTAGGAAACTACTTTCTCGTACTTTTAATTAGTATTATAACCTTAAGTCCATTTTCAATGAAACTGTTTCGTCCTTTGCCAGTCCTCCAAAACCCTTAACAAGATTTCAGTTTAACACATTCATCTGTTTCAACTCAGACACATGTTGTTATTTTAGCAGCTGCCAATAAGTTTGGGATCAAAAATCTATTCCAGTCTCCTAAGCCTTCAAAAGAGAACGGCTGTTTCATTTGCCTGCTTATTTAAAAGAAAAAGGAAATGGTATATAATTCGGCCGTGTTTTCTATTTATCTCTGCATCATCTTTTCTGCAGCTGACTCCTTCAATTGGAAAATTCCCAATTAGGAAATTTTCACCTCTTTCTGGAACTGCCCCTTCACATTGTTTACAGTTTTGAGTCTGAAATGCAATTAGCTTCTGGCAGGCTAGAGCAATGTAAAAGCAATTAGCACTCTGGGTGGCTCCAGTTAATTTACGTGGCAGATGCAGAAGGGGGGAGGGAAGGACTCTGGAAAGAGCCAATGAACACATTGGAACACACCAGAGGAGGAATGATGAAAGGGTAGGCAACCTGTTGTCATTGGGACTACAACTCCCATCATCCCTGGCAACCAGCCATGCTGACTGAGGCTGATGGGAGTTTTAGATACTGCAGTTAAGTTCAGAGCACAGCTGGCATTCAGCACAGATGGAGTAGAGGGAAACGCAAACCTCACCTCTGGGTAGGAGGCAGCCTGAGCAGGCCATGGGATTTCTGTAGCCAATTCCTCCAAGCCACTCCTCGTGAACTGGAACTGCTTCAGAGAGTCTATTTCTTGCTCGCTCTCTTCCAGCTCTTTCACAATGGGCTGTAAAACAATAATTACTATTAGCTGTTTTGAAGCGGGCGGTGGGACACATGGCCCCGTAACCTAATAAACCATCAAACACCCACATGTTCAGCTCATAAAGGATGAGTCAACACATTAAGGGAAGTAAAACAGAGAAAGAGGTGGAGTTGCTTCGTAACAGGTCAGGCCACCATTCAGCCCAAGGATTGTCTACACTGAGTGATGGAAGCACTTCACAGTTAAGCGTCTGCAGAGGCAACTGCATTTGCTCATAGAATTACGAAGGACAATATTTCATTTGCTGCATTAGGGAATACAGGGTTGCCATTTTTCAGAAAGTAAAAACCAGGACACCCCAAAAGAGTTGTTGAGCTTTTTTTTTTAGGATGACCCCAAATTGGTTGAACTTTATAAAAAAATTCCTTCCAGTAGCACCTTAGAGATCAACTACGTTTGTTATTGGTATGAGCTTTCGTGTGCATGCACACTTCTTCAGATTGAACTTTCTTTTACAAAAACATCCAAAAAAGGTGCTTTTTCGATTGACTTCTCTAAGATCCAGAACGAAGTGTCCCTTTCAGATATTCCACCTTTGAAATCCCTGTAATGTCTGGGGAAATCAGGACGCATGGTAGCCCTAATATCGATGGTACTACAGATGAAGTATTCAAAACAGGCAGCGGGAAATGAAGAAAGCAGCAGCTAGACTGTCCAGATGTGGATCTGTTATGTAGAATGTGTGATGTGCAGCCATGATTCATATCTGAACTATACTGCTTAGGAGAAGTGTCTGTGTTTCTGAATGGGGAAACACAATGCGTTTTTAAGCCAATTGTGGAAACTGAAATGCAGAGGCGTAGCCAGCCCAGGTGGTACCCGGGGCGGAATTTTTTTTGTCACCCCCCCACCACTTTGCCAGGGCACTGGCAGAGCTGCACCCAGTGGCAATGCAAGTCACCCCCACCCCCAAAAAATGATGGTGCCACTTTGCGAGGTGTGGGGTTTTTTTGTGTGTGTGTCTATTATCTCTTTTTTCCCCCAATAAAGTTAAAATTTAATTTTTTTAAATAAAATAAAAAATAAAAAATAAAAAAATAAAGAAGTGTCACCCCCCTCTGATGGTGCCACTTTGTGAGGTGTGTCGGGGGGGTTGTGTGTGTGTCTATTATCTCTTTTTTCCAATAAAGTTAAAAAAAAATTAAATTTTTATTTTTATTTTTTATTTTTAATGTGTCACCCCCCCCTCTGGGGTGGAACCCGGGGCGGCCCGCCCCCATTGCCCCCCCTTGCTACGCCCCTGCTGAAATGCACATGATGCACAACTGTGAAGTTAACTTTAAAAAACCAAAGTTTTTCCAAAGTTTTGTGCCTTGAGTTAAATAATCAACGAAAGCAGATGCAGAAGACCTGCCGGACAGGTGCTTTGTTCGCTGACTGTCACATTCTTGTCCAGTCACATTACTTAACATGACAGAATGTTTTCTGTCACTCCAGCACCTACGTCGTATTTGCTTTTACCTCGAGCAGTGCGTTTTGTTCCTTGGTAATACTTTCTAAGGTCCTCAGCTCTTTCAAAAGCCGCTTTGTTCTTTGGAACACAGAGAGGGGTTGCATCCTCATGCCTGGTAACCTCAGACTCTCTTTATAGGACTGGATTTCAGCAATTGCCTTCTGCATGGGGCTGATATGGGCCATTATAACCTGAAAAGGTAAGGGGGCAGGATCAGTGCAACTGCATGAAGCTCGAATGGGTTGGGGGAGGAAGTATAAAATAATGCTCAGGGTGATCAGAACATTTCACATACATGATCTCGGAAAATATTATTAAAGAGGAACACATACTAATTGTTTTAAAAAGAGGGTCAACTTGAGTTTTCAAAATACATAGCAGAAACTGTGCATGCAGCAGTTCCCTGGTCCAATCCTTGGCATCTCTCTATAACTGGAAATGGCAGTGACTGAACCCAGCTGCTTCTGAAGCAGGGGTCAGGAACATTTTCCAGTCAATGGGTTGGATCCTGGGTCAGTCGCCCACCTCTCAATCACCCGGCATCATTATGACATCAGGCGACAACTTCAGCTAATGGAAAGTGGCAAAGCTGTCTGTAGAGGAAAACAGGGACAAAGCAGAGCTTGAACTGACCCCTCTGAAGGTGAATTTTTGATTGGCATTGAATGAATGCCTTCAGAGGGGCTTGCTTTCAGCGTGGAAAGCAAGTCCTTACGGATTTCTCAACAGGAAACCCCTTAGTGCAGCCAATCCCAGAGAGGATCAGTGTCAGTGCCAATCCGTTGATGGGTGCCGTCAGTGAGCCCCACTTGCAAAGGAACGACCAAGAGCACAATTTCAGCTCCTGATTGCTCCTTTGAAGCTGTGTTCTTACCTGCTCCACATACAGGTATGCCAGGTGTGCAGTAGCTGGGCATGGTTTGGGGCAAATGGCCTTGTGGGCCAAGTTAGGAACCTTAGCAGGCCTCTTTGAGCTCACGGGATTGGGGGTTCCCTATGTCTGATCTGAAGGACCAGGTAACCAGGTGATTGGAAAGACCCACTGCCACTCACCCAGGTGAGCTGATGTCAGAAAAAGGAGGCACTACCGTTCTGGATACGCAGATAATCTAAGCTGATCTGTAGAGAGCAGCTTAACATTTTCCAATATTAATTAACAGCCACTTTTATGAGCTAACTCACCTGGCCATGTTTAAGATGCTCCTTAGGAGAAAGATCGAGTGTGTCTTCTGAAGGGGACAAGATAGTCTTAATTTTGTCTACATCCTTCTCCATTTTTTTCACTTCAGATTCAATAGCTTCCACCTCCTACATTTTGAGAAACATTCTCATTATTTGTGGGATTGTCCGCCAAAGACTATTAACAGCCAAACAGAACCCTTGCAAGTGTGGCAGCCCCAGGTTCCAAAAGGTCCCTTTTATTCATCTTTAAAAAGCTGCACATCCCATGAGCATCATTCCAGGTGACACCTGTTTTCCTGGTACAGCCTTCATCTAATGATGCACTACAGTCTTGGTTCAACAATCCTGGTTCTTTCGCAGGAGGCACAAACACACCCAAGACCCCAACAGCCATGTTTGTTAAAAAGGAAAAAGGAAGGAAAGGGAAAGATGGAAGAGGAGTAATACTGCTTCAAGAAAATGACTAATGCATTGTCACCAAGTACATCAGGCATCCCCAAACTCGGGCCTCCAGCTGTTTTGGAACTACAACTCCCATCATCCCTAGCTAACAGGACCAGTGGTCAGGGATGATGGGAATTGTAGTCCTAAAACATCTGGAGGGCCGAGTTTGGGGATGCCTGAAGTACCGTATTTTTCGCTCCATAAGACGCACTTTTTTCCTCCTAAAAAGTAAGGGGAAATGTCTGTGCGTCTTATGGAGTGAATGTGTGGTCCCTGGAACTGAACTGCCCAGGGGCAAAAGCAGATCGTGCTTTTTTTTTTTTTTTTTTTTAAAGAGAGAAACGGGTGTTGAAAGGAAGCCCGCTGAGCAGCTGCTCAGCAAACGATCGGGGAGAGAGATTCCAGCCCCGCCCCCTTACAGAGGGAGGCTGTTTCCCCAGCGAAATGTGACTGGATGATTAGATTATCTGTCTGGAAACTGTAGAAATGGCTTCCTGAAGCTGCAGAACTGTGAGTTAAACCCCATAAAACAGGTTTTTTTTCCCTTTGCAAAGTAAGCTCAACAACTTTGAGCTGATCCTCAAAAAATGGGGCTTTTCTCCTTTGCAAAAGAAGCTGCAGAAATTTGAGCTAATCCTAAAAATTTGGGGCTTTTCCCCTCTAAAAACCTGGTGCGTCTTATGGTCAGGTGCGCCTTATAGAGCGAAAAATACAGTACATCTATATCCTGCAAAATCAAAGAATCCACCCTCTCTCAAGAGAGGCCCACACTTACATCGGCCAAGTGCTGGATGTGGGGAAGAATCTCCAATATCTTCTGTTGCAAGGCTTTAACTTGCTCATTAACTTTGTTCAGCATCTGCACTGTGCAGTCAGTTTCAATTAAAGAGGAGAACTCCTCCAACTCCGGATAAATTGCACTGAGAATGCTTTGCTTTTGCTCCGAATCTTCGAATGCCATCTAGGAAGGGGAGGGGGAGACAACAAAGTGTTGACCCGAAAAAGGAGGGGGGGGAAGAAAGATTAGCATACATGAAAATGGATGGCACTTTAATGTTCAAGAAAAATAACCTCATAATTCCTGAATCCTGCAGATGTGTGCAGCACCAACGGGCATTAATCAACAGGGATTAAGATGAAAATACGGAGCACAGGAAGACCCCAGTTTTAATGGGGACCATGAGGCGTTAACCCTTCTCTCCCCAGGAATGCCCTCCTACGAAAATCAGCCCCGCCCTGTGCGCTTTCAGATCAAACATGAGTATGAGGCATATATTTTAAGGCTGAGGACACTTCCTCACAGCAATTTATTGTGGACTTGATTGCCGCTCCGTGGATGCAAATTGTGTGAACAGTCCGCACAACATTGTACTTCTCTTCTTCTTTTTTCAATTTTCAATTTTATTTTACACTTGAAACAATAACATTTCAAATAAAAGAAACACAGGTTGATATCGACTCCCCTCCCCCCTCCATGGTGCATTTTATGACTTTCTTTTCCAATGCATTTTCTAATTTCTCTCTCTCTGTGTATATATGTAGATGTATATATATATGTGTGTGTGTATATATATATGTATCCTCATCTTTATCTCTCAATATTTTTTCTTACTGCCAAATTTATTCTATTAGCGTTAACTTCTTAATATGTTTACAACATGTCTCTAAATATTCCATAAAACATTTCCAATCTTCCTCAAAAAATTTTTTATCCTGATCTCTTATTCCATTTGTCAGTCTTGCCATTTCTATATATTCTATTAACTTTGTCTGCCATTCTTCCTTTGTTGGTGCTGCTTCTTCCCTCCAGCTCCAAGCATACACCATTTGTGCTGCTGTAGGAGCATACATAAAAAGAGATTTATGAGCCCTGGGTATATTTACATCTGTTATGCCTAAAAGAAAAGCTTCTGGGGTTTTAACAAACGTCTTTTTAAACATCCCCAACTCATCATATATCATTTCCCAGAAGTGTTTAACCTTTTTGCATGTCCACAACATTGTACTTATCAAAATGCCATCCTATTTTCCCCAACTGCACCCTGACTTAATCCAGATTTACTGTTTGTGCCTTGATAGATTTTCTGTGGAAACAGTAAATCTAGATTAAATGATGGCGAGGGGGGAATATGGGATGGCATTTTGAATTGCATAATGTCATAGGGAGGCTTTTCCTGTAACACACCCTGCTAGAAGCTATTCAGAGGGTTGCACACTGTATGGATTGATTCTCTCCCCCTCACCACCCTCAAAAAAACAAATGGAATAGCCTTTCAGGGTTAGAAGGCAAAAGAAATTGGAAACAGGATGACGAAAGCTACCATTTGCTAGCATACATGTCTGGACCAGGTTGGTTTAGAGACCCATGATGCACCACACAATCCTAAAAATTAAGGTTAGCCAATGTTGTATCCTGTAGATACCGTATATACTTGAGTATAAGCCGACCCGAATATAAGCTGAGGCACCCAATTTTACCACAGAAAACCTGGGAAAGCTTCATAGGAGCCACTGCCTGCCTCACTCGAGTATAAGCCGAGGGCGGCTTTTTCAGCACAAAAAATGTGCTGAAAAACTAGGCTTATACTCGAGTATATATAGGGCAGTGTTCCCCAACCTTGGGTCTCCAGCTGTTTTCGGGCTACAATTCCCATCATCCCTGACCACTGGTCTTGCTAGCAAGGGATGATGGGAGTTGTAGTCCAAAAACACCTGGAGACCCAAGGTTGGGGAACACTGATATAGGGTATGTTGAACTCCAACTCCCATCAGCCCCTGGCAGCATGGCAGGAATGATGGGAATTGTAGTCCAAAGCAACTGGAAGGCACTCCATTTGTATTTGTTTAGGGAGGCTTTTAATGTTTAATAGATTACTGCATTTTAATGTTCTGTTGGAAGCTGCCCAGAGTGGCTGGGGAAACCCGGCCAGATGGGAGGGGTATAAATAATAAATTATTAATTATTATTATTATTATTATTATTATTATTATACAAAACTTGCAAGTGTGAGCAGCACTGAATTCACAACCAACTTGCACCCCATGCAAGACTTTGCCATCTGGGCTTCTCAACTTAGCCAAGTTGATCATCCACTTACTTGGAGTGCATCAGCATGCTTGTTCAAAGCTTTTGCAGAGTCACTTTTGGCTTCCTCTGTGAGCAGACGGTTGGTGTTTTCAAGCCAAACCTGGGTGCTCTTCAGGAGTTCTTCACATTCTTCCATCTTGCTGGTAGCCTTTAGCATAAAACGCCGCATTATCATTTTTATACTAGGCTGAACAAACAAAGCCCTGAGATTGTTGAAAGCTGCTGCAAAGCAATTTCAATAAGCAATGCAGCTGCTCGTGACACCTATGCGGAAAATAGCCTTTTGACTTTTCCATTCCTGGTTTAGAATATGAGAGCTGGGGGGACATGGGGAGGGAGGGTGTATTAACAATATGGGGGAAATTTGGATACAACAAAGAGGAATATTAGCAACATGGGATACATGTTGAAACAAAATAAAAAAAATTCCTTCCAGTAGCACCTTAGAGACCAACTAAGTTTGTTCTTGGTATGAGCTTTCGTGTGCATGCACACTTCTTCAGATACCATCCTGCAGGCACACGAAAGCTCATACCAAGAACAAACTTAGTTGGTCTCTAAGGTGCTACTGGAAGGAATTTTTTTTATTTTATTTCGACTACGGCAGACCAACACGGCTACCTACCTGTAATTGGATACATGTGTTTCTCCCACTACTTTTGCAGAAGCTTTCTTTGTGTCGTCAAATGTTTCCAGCTCTGCATTACTAGTGGCAGGGGATACCCAGCCAGATGGGCGGGGTATAATAATAATTTATTATTTATACCCCGCCCATCTGGCTGGGTTTCCCCAGCCCCAGTATAAACAATAAATTATTATTATTATTATTATTATTATTATTATTATTATTATTACTATACCATACAGGGATCGAACTTTCAACCTTGGCATTAGCAGCAGCATGCTCTCCAGTGTTTCCCAACCTTGGGTCGCCAGCTGTTTTTGGACTACAACTCCCACCATCCCTAGCTAGCAAGACCAGTTGTCAGGAATGATGGGAATTGTAGTCCAAAAACAGCTGGAGACCCTAGGTTGGGAAACACTGCTCTAACCAACTGAGCTATCCACGTTGGACATTTGATTAGCCGGGTCTGCCTTTCCATTGTCTCCAGCCATCTCTTACCCTGTTCAAGTCTGCAGTCCTGCGCTCGGCCCGCTGAGAGACTTGCTGGTATCGTTGCAGAGGAATCATCCAGCGATCCATCAGCTCTTGACCCTGCTGGCCAGGATCTTGCTCCACGAGGTCTTGGATCTCGGAATCCAGTTCGTTCATTTTGTAATGCCAAAGGTCCAGCATGTCCCAGATTCTCTGCGTGCAGCAAAAAACAGCACAGCCGTTAACCAAAAGGGGCTTTACTCCTGTTTGTGATCTGTTTGGAGACACTTGCAACAGCAATTAGGGACGAGACAAATGTAAACAGGAGTAAGAAAATGTGATTGCGAAGATGACAGTAACAGACCCATCAAGCTCAGTTAGAATTGAAGGATGAAACAAAGTGGTCTTGGAATTATTAGGAGACAGAAATAATTAGCATCCAGATTTTTTTTTTGATTTTTTTTTTTTAAAAACCCATTGGAAAACAAGCAGAATTTTGGGGTACAATTTATTTTAAAAATCAAAAGATTCAAAACTACTACAGTGCCCTCCCCACTCCACCAGTTTGGAGAAGTTTGAAAGCATCCATTTCTGCATTTTTGTGTTGTTACACTGTACACGGCCCTGTGATCCTCGGATGAATGTATATAAATTTTATAAATAACGATAATGATAACCACAGTTACTCATTTTGCCCGAACTGAGACAAACAGTAGTTACTTCTTCAACTCTGTTGTTTTCTGAACAACCCAAGATCAAGCCACAGTCTACAATCCAGGCCAGTTCAGACAAACCATAGTTTACAGCTCACAGCAGTTCATAGATTGGATGGAACAACATGTTGTTAGTAGGAAATGGAAGCAGTGGATTCCAATCTGGTCGACGCAACTGTGGAGGGTGGGACCTGAGGAAGGAGCAAGTCTGCTACACATCACACCATCTTCTACAAACTGGTGCTCCCCAGGTGTTGCTGGACTACAACTCCCATCACCCCTGACCACTGGTCATGCTGGCTGGGACTGATGTGGGTTTGAGCCAAACATCATTTTGGAGGCACCAGATTGGGGAAGGCATTAGACAAGGATGGGAGGTAACCTGCAGGCAGAGCCAGGGGAGTGTAACAGTTAGAGTGATGGACTAGGACATGGGTAGGCAAACTAGGGCCCAGGGGCCGGATCTGCCCCGATCGCATTCTAAATCCGGCCCGCGGACAGTCCAGGAATCAGCATGTTTTTACATGAGTAGAATGTGTGCTTTTATTTAAAATGCATCTCTGGGTTATTTGTGGGGCATAGGAATTCGTTCATTTCCCTCCCTTCAAAATATAGTCCATCCCCCTCACAAGGGGGCAGTGGACCGGCCCCCTGCTGAAAAAGTTTGCTGACCCCTGGACTAGGAGTTGGGAGACCAGGATTGAGATCCCCACTCAGCCGTGAAGTTCACTGGGTTACCTTGGGTTTGCCACTCTCTGCCAGCCTAGCCTACCTCCCAGGGTTCTCGTGAGGATAAAATGGGAAGAGTAAATGTGGGATATAAACGTCTTAAACAAACAGACCTAAGCAACACCTTTGTTGAGTCATTAATACCTTCTGGATTTCTTTTGCTCTTGCAGTGCTCTTGCTCTTCTGCTGCAGCATGTTTTCAACCGCTTGCAGGCCTTTGCTGATGTCTTGTATTTTTTTATCTGCCGTGTAGTGTGGGGAAAGCTTCAGGGATTCAGTGGTGACCTAGAGCGGTTTAAAAACAACACCCAAACAAAATGAAAAGTCCTGCAACGGAAGGGAGAGAAGAAAAGAAACACAAAGACCAAACTAACACGCGACCTTTCAAATCCCGTTCGGGTTTCTTGCCTTCTTTAAATCACAATAATCTGGAAGCCACCAACAGATCTTTTTAAACAATCCTATATACATCAAACCACGTCCCAGGCAACCTCTGTGTCATCTCTATTCTTTCTATGCTTCCTGCATCTATCTGTATGTGGAACGAATCTGCCTTCTCTCCATTTTATGAATCTTTAGAGGTTTGGGGGGGGGGGGAGAGATACATAATCATATTATCCTGCTAAGGGTTCTAAGAATGTAAGGAGAACCTGGCTGCTGGATTAGGACAATGATCTATATATAAGTCCAGCATTCTGTTTCTCAACTAGAGCCTCCTAAGGTAAAGGACTCCTAGACGGTTAAGTCCAGTCAAGGGCAACTATGGGGAGCAGAGCTCATCTCGCTTCAGGCCGAGGGAGCCGGCGTTTGTCCACAGACAGCTTTCTGGGTTATGTGGCCAGCAGGACTAAATCCGATCGGCAAGCCCAAAAGGCTCAGTGGTTTAGACCACAGCGCCACCCCGTCCCTTGGGAAGCCAGGAAGATGGGCATGAGAGGACAATAGGATGCTGTTGCTGTTGCTTTCAAAGTTCAAGAAACCTCTGTGTTGCATTGGCCGTCGTGTTGCTCGTTCTTGGTTTCTGGTTGCTGTTGCTTTCAGCAATAGATATATACAACAGATATGTTAATTGTGATTAGCAGCCTGCTCCTCCATGAATTTCCTCCTTTCAAAGCCTTAAAAAGTTGGTGGCTGCCACTGCCATTTCTTGTGCAAGCAATTCCATAGTTTACCTATGGATGGTGTGAAGAAATGCCTCCCTTTTGCTTTCCTGAATCTCATACTGTTTATTTTCATTTGATGACCCCAATGGGTCCAAGTATTACAGGAGGAGGAGGAGGAGGAGGAGAAGAAGAAGAAGAAGAAGAAGAAGAAGAAGAAGAAGAAGAAGAAATCATTCTTGCCACTTCCTCCATACCATGCGTAATTTTATAAAACTCTGTTTCATGACTTCCTGTTACTTAAACTTCACTAGGAAGGTCAAATTACTGGACTATATTGCAAAAATGCAAAATCAAACGAAGTTGGCAATTTTTATTTTTAAGCAGCAAATAGAATGCATATGCAACTAAAGTTATTGGTCTTTTCTACGGTCCTTGTTCCTTTTACCAAGCAGTAAGACATTAGCTTTTTAAGGCAACTAACATTTTCAAATAGAAAATCCTATGACAATCCATGTTCACATTTTTTTTGAAACCCGAACATGCAATGCACATTTTAGGGATTAAAGAACAACCTGAGCTCCCATTAAATTGTCGCCATGTTAAAGCTAAGCAGGTTGCCTAGAATCTGCCTGACAAATTAGACAATGGGATTGTAAAAATGTGGGAAGACTGAAAGGTGGTATAGCCTACTGGTAGGGTATCTGTTTGGACCCAGGTGGTGCTGTGGGTTAAACCACAGAGCCTAGGGCTTGCTGATCAGAAGGTCGGCAGTTCGAATCCCTGCGACGGGGTGAGCGCCCGTTGCTCGGTCCCAGCTCCTGCCAACCTAGCAGTTCAAAAGCACGTCAAAGTGCAAGTAGATAAATAGGAACCGCTCCGGCGGGAAGGTAAATGGCGTTTCAGTGCGCTGCTCTGGTTCACCAGAAGTGGCTTAGTCATGCTGGCCACATGACCCGGAAGCTGTACGCCGGCTCTCGGCCAATAAAGCGAGATGAGCGCGGCAACCCCAGAGTTGGACACGACTGGACCAAATGGTCAGGGGTCCCTTTACCTTTAGGGTATCTGTTTGGTATGCAGAAGGTCCCCGGTTTGATCCCTATCTTCTCCAGGAAGAGACCTCTGCCTAAATCCCTGGAAAGCTGCTGCCAGTCTGTGTAAACAACATTGAGCTAGATGGAGCAATAGTCTGACTTCATATAAGTCGGCCTCCAATGCTATTCCTATAATCTATGGTCTTATTGTTGAAGCTACACAGTTATAGATCAGGACAATGCCTTAACCAGAGACCACAAGCCACCCAGGTCTTTCCAAACGTCAAGCAAGAAATGCATGCAAATAAGCCAGAAATCCAATATAAACTGTTCTGAGCATCAAAATAAATAAATGTGGCTTTTACCTTTTCTTCTAGCTCTTGCAAAGTTTGCTTGCAGTCTTCCAAATGAGTTTCAATCTCAACGGGAACTATCGTATACATTTCGGAGTATTTGATACGTAACTTATCCATTATCTCCTGGAGAATTTGCTTCTGACTGTCAATGGCTCTCTGGATTTCCTAAGAGGGAGAAGGCAGCAATTGTTAGGGAGGGGAGTCTCCACTGTGGTTAGCAAGCGGAGTGGTAGTTTTGGAGCCGTACAAAGCCTCATTTTGACTAGGCAGGCAAGCAGGTTAAACCTGAGAGATGCCCGCGTTGTTTAGTCGGATGATGCTTTTCAATTCACCCAAGAATAAATTAAACCTGATACCATTCCATTGTCCTGTTGAGGCATATTGACAGATGAAATAATATATTGAGCACAGAAAATACATCTGCGATTAATCCTCGCAGCTTGGTTTGGTTGCATGTGGGAAGAAAACCCTTTAAAAAAACCCCCCACATATTTACCAAATGAAGTCCTACCAACAATAAAATGCAACAAAAAGCAACAGAGCTGGTATATTTAACTCTTGTGTCCATTCTAACGAAAAGATCGGAGAAAAACAGCCAGTCCCAGTTCTGCATGAAGAGTATCAGTTTCATGAGCTAAAAGGAACTTGACAGTTGTCTACTATTTGTGGCCCAGAAATTTAATCTGATCTACATGGCAGAAACAACTGAAAAGAAGCAAATTTTCAGCCAAATTTCTAGGACGTTTTACTTACAGTGTTGTTCCTAAGGCCAAGGCATTTCCCCGGCACCTAAATACTGAGCTTTGAGATTTGAATCAACGTATTGTGCAGTAAGAGAAGGAAAGTGGAAAGTAAGGACAATTGATCACCTAATAACCTACAAAAAAAGGACGACACTGCGTATTTCGATGAATAAAAAGAGGCTGCCTTGCAGTGTGTGTGTACGTTTGTGTGGCCAGGGGCATTGATGTTGATTTATGCAAGTGACTCTCTAGTTATGCCTGCATAAGATGCAGCTTCTATCTATTATCTTTGGCCACACTCCCGCTATACATTTAAAGCAGTATCAAATTACTTTAAAGGGTCAGGGCTTCCCTCAAAGAATTATGGGAGCTGTAGTTTGTTAATGGTGCTGAGAGCAGTTAGGAGACCCCTGTTCCCCTCATAGATCTACAGTTCCCAGAGTTCTCTGTGAAAAGGGGATGGGTTGCTAAACCACCCTGGGAACTGTAGTTCTATGATGGGAATAGGGCTCTCTTAACAACCCTCAGTAGCCTTAACAGACTACAGTTCCCAGGATTCTTTGCGGGGGAAGCCACAGCTGCTTAAAGTGGTGTGATACTGCTTTGAATGTTTGGTGTAGATCAGTGGTTCCCAATTAGGGGTCAGGGACCCTTGGAGGTCCGCAGAATGCGCCCAGGGGGTCCACAGCCCCATCCCTTGCCACCCGACTAATTTTTTGTCATTTTTGCATGGTAATATCACAAATTTTACGGTCTGTTTTAGCGCTGTGCGTTTTTTCAACATATTGGCCGAAATCGGTTTTGAAATCACACTGTGGATAACGATTTTGACCTGGCAATACACAGCAATATATCGCTTCTTGCAAGAAGGAAAGCAGGGCGGCCGATTTTGAGGCACTGCTGGTATTGCACAACAGACGGAGAACGGGGCAGCTGATTGCTCTAACTTCAAGGCACCGTGGCACTGAGGCGGAGCAGCTTTTCTCAGTCGACAGGAAAGCAGCAGCAGCCACAGTGCGTGCTGGCTGCCCCGCTGATGGCAGCTTGATGCACCCCCCCCCTCAAACCATGCAATGGAGGTGACTCCTCTTCCTCTCCTCCCCCCACCCACCGGATCTCCATGACTGCTCCTTCCCTCATCCCCACGCCTGATCTCCAATTTCAGACATTGCGGTATATCAGAATATCGCGATGTTTAGCTGCTGATATATCACGATGTTGCAAACCAGATTTCGCACAGCCCTAGTCTGTTTTTCAGTATACCTAAAATCCTTTGCTTATTAGGGGCTACCCCATATTTGTTCCAAATTTTGCTCCATGAGGGGATCCGTGGCTTGGCTTTTGAAAAATAGGGGGTCCTCAGTAATTAGCTAATTGGGAACCACTGGTGTAGATTGTTAGACTGATTTGGGTGCTTCCAGACTTTGCAGGCTGGATTCAATCATATACAGGCAAATTCACAATTAAAACGGCACTCCTACACAACAAACCCACTTTAAAAATGTTTCAGATTTTTTTGCTATAAGGAATGGGATGGGGAAACCCTCCGGAAAGTGCGGTATAGCTATTACTTGATACAATGCCATATGCTTTATTATCAGTTCTATCTCCAGTAATAAAACTGTATTTCTGACATAGCGAAATAGAAATATTAATGGATCATTCGCTGATTTCAAAATTAACACTGAAGGCTCAGGGAGGGAGTCTGGAATAATATCAGCGCCCCACCTATGATGACTCCACCCTGTACTTGTGTTGCAACCACCAAGCATGACAGTCGATGTTTTACCAACCTCAAGTTTCGCTGTCTTTTCATTAAGTGGTTCTAAGTCTGTTTCATGGAGCAAAGATTCAGTGTCATGTAAGGAAGCCTTCAAAGCGCCAATCTCCTCGTTCACCTTGTCCCGCTCTTCAATTTCAGACTGCACAGCATCCTTTTGCTTTTGAGCCTTTTGGAAGAGCCTGAGAAAATTGCAAAAGTCGTATTATTAAGGGGAGGGACGTGGGTGGCGCTGTGGGTTAAACCACAGAGCCTAGGGCTTGCTGATCGGAAGGTCGGCAGTTCGAATCCCCACGGCAGGGTGAGCTCCCGTTGCTCAGTCCCTGCTCCTGCCAACCTAGCAGTTCGAAAGCATGTCAAAGTGCAAGTAGATAAATAGGTACCACTCTGGCGGGAAGGTAAATGGTGTTTCCATGCGCTGCTCTGGTTCACCAGAAGCGGCTTAGTCATGCTGACCACATGACCCAGAAGCGAGATGAGTGCCGCAAACCCAGAGACATCAGCGACTGGACCTAACGTTCAGGGGTCCCTTTACCTTTTTAATATTAAGGGGAGGTGTCAAGGGAAGCTAGAATCTGGGTTCGGGCAGGCTCCTAATATGAGCCCATTACCTGGTTTCTAAAGGCCCTAAACTCAAGCACAGCTTTCATTTCCACTCACTGAAAACTTCCAAGCTTCTCTATCTTTAAAACTACAGTGGTACCTCTGGTTGCGAACGGGATCCGTTCCGGGCAACATGAAAAGTCCGTAACGTGAAGTGCCGTATCTGCGCATGCTCGCCGCGCGCTTCGGTGCTTCTGCGCATGTGTGTGACATCATTTTGCGCGTCTGCACACGCGCGAATTGCCAAACCCGGAAGTAACTGGTTCTGGTACTTCTGGGTTCAGCGCGTTCGTATCCCGTAATGAACGCAACCCGAAGCAATCGTAACCAGAGGTACGACTGTATTACCAAACGATGCCTACTTAGAAGTAAGTCCCACTGAGTTCAATGAGGCTTACTCCCAAGTAAGTAAACTTGGGACTGTGGGCTTAAGGATCGTCATACACCATCAGTAGTGGCTGGTGGGGAAGTGTGAGTGGGGATGTTTTGATCTCCCAGCTTCCCCATGCCATGCATTGCTGTCATATATTGGGAGGCGGGGAGATGAGAGGCAAAGCAGTGGGGGAGCTCGGCATGGTGCAGCCGTGGCGGCAAGAGCCAATCTGATGCTCCTGCCACCGTGTCCACACCATGCCAAGCCCCCTGCGGCCTTACCCCTCCTCCTGGTTAGCGACACGGTTTTGGGAAGCCAGGAGAGCAATGCTGCGCCAACACACCTGCTACTGCACATAAATACGCAATGTGTAATTAATTAATTGGTTAGATTTATCACTTTTAAACCAGGCCCGAGGAACCTGTGGCTCTCTAGATGTTGCTGGACTACAACGCCCATAACCCTTTACCAATACTGGCTGGGGCTGATGGGAGCTGGAGTCCCACTGCACCTGGAGGGCCACGGGTTTTCCCTGCTTTAGAAGAAGAGTTTGGATTTGATATCCCGCTTTATCACTACCCGAAGGAGTCTCAAAGCGGCTAACAATCTCCTTTCCCTTCTTCCCCCACAACAAACACACTGTGAGGTGAGTGAGACTAAGAGACTACAGAGCATAGCTGTCAACTTTCCCATTTTTTTTTGCGGGAAATTCCCTTATTCCGAATAGGATTCCTCGCAAGAAAAGGGAAAGGTTGACAGCTATGCTTCAGAGAAGTGTGACTAGCCCAAAGTCACCCAGCAGCTGCATGCGGAGGAGCGGGGACGCGAACCTGGTTCACCAGATTACGAGTCCATCGCTCTTAACCACTACACCACACTGGCCTCAACGTTTACTTAGACTTACTCTTTTGTTCGATTCTGCATGGTATGGATTTCATTCATAACAGGCAGGCCTCCTCCTCCCTCTGCAGAAGGACATTCGGGGACCCTGAGAATGCTCCTGACGCGTTGAAGTATTAAGCGCAACAGCAGTTTCTCAGCATTCACACTTTCTCCATAAATGTTTGTACATTCCAGGAATTCTTCCAGCTCCTCTTTGGTGCCCCTCTCCTTTTCTTTCGGGTTTTCGGGCAGTTCTTCCTGAAGGTTGTCTAGAATGATGCTTTCTCGTTCCATCTGAAGAAAGAAGAAGATAGCCACCAGGGGAGGGGGAAGGAAAACAAGATTACGATCCTTTGCACACTTACTTGCAAGTAGCACACATTGAACACACAGTGGGATTTATTTCTGAGCAAGCGTGCATAAATGACTGCAGTTAATAACACTTGCCTTTATACAGAATGTAAAACAGCCATGATTATTTATTGCTCTTAACAGAATTTCCCTGTGTACAGTAAGCGCATTTACATTATACAAGAGGGACTTCCAACAAAATGTTGCAGCATGGAACGCTTCTGTTTCAGCTGCTCCGTTCCATTTCCCCTCCTTCTCAGTTCTCCATTTCCCTCCCGAAAACCAATCAGCATTTTGTGCCACTGAGCATGCTCAGTCCTCGATCAGCTGTTTTTTAAGGGAACTCCCTCCCCCCCTTTATTATTATTTTTGTACTTCTGCCCCATATTTGAGATAAACCTGAATTAAAATAGCCTGTGGAGCATCAAATCTGGAATAATCACCTGGCTGAGATGCACTCCCCCCCCCCCCCAAATTACTTACTTCTTCACTGACAGATTTCCATTCCTGGTTCTGTTCTTCACAGTTTCCCTCCCATTCTTTTGCAGTGTCGAGCAAACAAAGCCACTTTAGCCACAAAGTCGACACAATGGTGTCGATCAGCACACAATCCTTTTCGCTGCACATCAAAACCAGTTGTCCCGAGTCCTGACGCAGCTTCCTTAGGTCCTCTTGGATTGAAACCAGTCTGGAGGACATCCTCTTTAAAAGAAAGAATGAGTGTAAACAATTGGCTTTAGTGAAATATTTTCTTTTTGTTTATTTTAAGATGTATTTCCTATTTTAAATCCCATGGTAGGTCTCTCAGGGCAGCTTATTTTTAAAAAATCAAATCACATAATAAAGCTAAAAGACAGTAAAAACACACACAACAAGCACAATAAACTTAAATATAAAATTACTGTGCCCATATGTAACATTAAACCATGGTTTGTTTTTACCAGGGTTTGTCCATCAAGCCATGTGTAGTCTCACAGTTGAGCAAATAAGGAATGGCTGATTTCTCCAAACGTGGTTTGTTTTCCAGCTGCCCATGCCTTGTGGCTCTAATAACTTGGTGAGCATCATAGGTGGGTGACCAAACAAACCATGGTTAAGCAAAGCTGCTGGGTTTGTACAGAGAGCAGAACTGTAGTTAAAGCAAGCCCTGGTTCATAGATCAGCAACAACTACATTTTGCTTTGTCCCCAGAAAGCAAAGCTGGGTTACTCTGTAGGGCTCAGTTCAAGCAGTCAGACAAACCAGACTTTGGCTAAACAAACCATGGTGATGACTAATACCCAGCCCACAACCGCCTCCCAAGGGGGCCAATTTAAGCAGCAAATGGCTGTCTAAAGTTGTGCATTCCACAGCTATTATGGGGGCACAGAATAGATTTAAGGCTCTCGTAGCCACTTGCTTTCTGTTAAAACATAGACTTGCTGCTGCTGCTGCATCTATGTTTAGCCATAACAATGAGCAGCTTCATAGGATTATTGTTAAACATTCTTTACACTGTGGGTGGGTGTATGTGTGAAGTGCTTTGAGGACTGCAAAAATTTATGATCATAAAAACATGCCACTGTGGTGAAGAAGATTATTCTCACCTTGCTTTGTTCCGACTGCTCTAAAGCTTCTTTATAAGACACGGGAATATGGTACAACGATTTCTGAAGCACCCTTTCCGCGTCGTTGAGATTAACATGTATCACCTCTTTGGATTTTTTGAAGCGGCTGTATTTTTCCAAGCATCTGTGAATGCAACAACATTAAACAAAGCAATTAAAACACATCCATCTTTTTTTCTCCAACCGTGGAAAGATCAGCCCAAAGGTTTTAACCAGTGGCACAAACTAAATGTATATACAAAAGAGATTAAAATATATATATATATTATTAACCAGTTAGATTGAGGAGATTTAGAGAGAGGGGTGGTGCAGGAAGAAACCAGCCTACTATGCAATTCACATTTATTGCTCTGCCCATGTTTACCTCTGGCGCCACTTACCAATTGCATGTGGCCCTCAGGTTGCCCAAAAGGGAATGTGGCCCTCAGTGCGCCCCCCCGCTCCTTGCTCCAACTCTCCACTAGCCAGTTTTCTAAAGCGATGAGAACGGACTACCTACCTCTGCACATCAGATCCTCTCTTTTGCTCCTGCTCTCTTGCTCTCAAACTCTTAGAAACGAGATCGCCGAGGGTTTTTTCCAGTTGCAGTTTGGCCTGTGGTTCGATTATGCTTTCCATCGTGGAGGCCAGCGCTTCCACTTGAGACATCGCAGACTCAAATTCTTCTTGTCTCTGGCGAGAGAGGAGGCTGGGCTCTTCCAGCTCATCCAGAGTGAGCAGAGGAGTGCAGAAAAGGGCTTCGCGCTGGCTGAGGAGGTTGGCAGCCCTTTGGACGGCTTCTTTGTAAGACTTCACAGTCCCAAAGGCTTCATTTAAGGCACTCTGCACAGGTTAACAAAATTGTATTCTTTAAAGGCAACTAAAAAATTGACACAAGATTGCATGGGTGAAAAATACACACCTTTTATTTCATATGCAACTCTGTCCTGATGTGATAAGACCTGCCAATATAACTGTGCTCCAGATTAAGCCCATTTCAGAGATTAAGTTAACGCAGGGGTCAGCAAGGTTTACCTCGCCTGGGCCGGTTCACTCCCGCGGAGATCGTTCCGTGGGCCAGATCGTGGGGACTCGCTGAGTGGGCAGCTCAATTCAGAGGCGGCTCGGGGGCCGTTTAAACGACTTCCGTGGGCCGCTTGTGGCCTATGGGCCACAGGTTGCCGACCCCTGAGTTAACGCCTAACTAGTAGGAAGGCCTTTTCAGTGGTGGCCCCAAAACCTAGAAATCCTCAAACTAGTAGATTTAATTGTGTTGGCTAATGCCTCATAAGAGGCTGGACACAAACTTTTGGTTAGCCGGGCCTGCCTTTCCGGTGGTATGTTTCTGTCTGGCCCCTGGCTCAGCAAACAATGACAACTAATCTTCAATGTGGCATACTAAAGTGAAAAACCAAGCCAAATAAAAACAGCATGGAAAACATGCATGCAAACCCCAGCAGTCAATAATCCCTTTGCTATCGTAACCGGCCATTCATCAAACTCTTCACCAGACATCTCAAATGTTGGAGATGGTGACAGGTAAAATATGTGTGACAGGTGAATATTCCACTCAGGGACCACCATGTGGTCACATCTCCTACTTTATAAAGGATAGTCCCACATTTGAAGGCCTGTCAGGCAGCCTGTTACTAGAAGCTGTTGCTGATCAGAGAAGACCAGCACTAATCTAGAGAAGGCCAGAGGAGCCAAGCAAGGTAGGCCAGAGATCTGCCTCTGCGGAAAGAACTTCTGAAGAAAGACCAACAGGGTAAAGAAGATATCTAGGATTACTCACTTTACGTGCAGCAATGTCAGATTTCAGCTGTACTTTCAGGCTCTGCAGTTCATCCAGTTCCCTCTGCAAACTATCAGGGAGGGAAGATTGTCCTTCCTGAGACCCCTTCTTTCTATTAATTAAATCTTCAGCAGCGCGAGATTCTACTTCTGCAGCATCTTCAATCACTTTACAGTACATATCTTCACATCGGATCGTCTGTGTTTCCAAGTCAAGTAGAATGGGCTGCTGGAGCTCGGATTTAATTTGCTTTAAAGCTGCTATACTGTGACCCAGCTTGCTCTGGAAACCTTGCTCGTGTCCGCATTTTTCTCGAACAGCCAGTACCTTAGATTGGATCACTTGCGCCAGCCCATCTATTTTCACGCCCAAGCTCTTTATTTGCTGCATCTTGGCCTCCTTGAGAGAAGGACCAAAGGCCTCGCTTTTGCCTAACAGCCTGAGTGCCTCCTGAATTAAGTGCCTGGCATGCTGTACTTTCCAACTTAAAGTCTTTTCTGACATCGGACTGGTTTCAGAGGCAATAGAGTCGGAACCATCCTTTAAAACATCACAGTGTTTCTGTATAATGGAGATGAGAGCCTCAACTTCTGCGAGTGCCGTTCTGCGCCCGTCGCCCTCTGCAGAACAGTTAACCCTCTGCTCAAGCTTACGTTTCAGCGTGCAACACTCGCCTTGCAATTTCTCAAGGTCTGGCACATCCCATTTCAGATGCAGGCATTCCCAAACCTCCTTGTACTTTTCTAAGTGCGACAAACTTGACTGGATGGCTACCGCTCTCTCTTTAAGCACAAACAATTTACCCTTAATGTCTTGGTCGACATCTGCCTTGTCCAGTTCCAATTCCTCACGCTGGAGGCTGCGAAGATCCTGCTCCAATGACATCAGCTTCCTTGTGACTTTTTCATAGGCGTCCACCTTGTTTTCTGCTGCATGGCGATTAATCTGGTTTAGCCTGTGAGCTCTTTCAGCTCTGCTCTGGAGGCTTCTCAAGCAGTCACTGAGAAACAACTGCTCAGATACATTTAGCCCCTGAGGGGATGCATCTACAATACCTTTTGCTTCCTCAATCTCCTTTGCAGACTTTTCTACGACGGCATGCCAATGGTCCATTTCTGACTTCAGGCTTGCGTCACCGGCACCTGGCCTGGATATTCTCTCTGCTTCTTTAAGTTTTGCTTGCACTTTTTCGGTGTCTGCAAAAAGCTGCCGTCTCTTTCCGAGCTGAGATTCCAACCACTCCAGCCGCTCAACTAATTTCAGAACAAGGTCTTTGTAGCAGGTTTGCAACTGGTCCGAAAGGAGGGCGAGGGCAGAAGCTTCGCCCGATTCCAACAGGGGAGCAATGCGCTGTGCCTCGCCAACCAGTTGCACAACACCTGCCTTTTTCTCCTCGGCGGCACCGATCAGAACCTTGCAGCTTTCGATTTCCAACATCAGATCGTCTGGGAAAAGCGCTGCCTTCCCGTCCAGGTGGGGCAACGAGACTCTGGCCCACAAAACAGCCTCTTTGATCTTCTTTGTGATGTCATACGCCAGAGGATAACGGGCACTTCTTTGGGCATCTTCCGTAGGGGTCAGCTGCTCCAGTACCTCCACTCGAGTCTGCAAATCATTTATTGCGCTTTCCAGAGCTCTCTTCCCTGTGTCGGTCCACATCCTCTTCATCTGCACCTCTGCACCACTTTTTAACACAGAAACACTGTTTTTAAGCGTTTGTAATTCTGTGGCCATCAACGCCGAGTGTGCTTGGTTGTGGGTGTCCGCGCCTGTTTGCAAACAGTGCTGCTGCAGCAGCAACTTTTGGAGCTCCTGTGCTTTATCCATGAAAACCTTAAACTCATTGGCTTGTGCTGCAACCCGGATCTGCTTCCTTTTAAGCGTGTCTTCCATTCGTTTCCACCACTGTTCTATCTGAGCCACCTGGCTTTGGATTAACTCCTTGTCCATCCTGGTTAGGTGTCTAGATAGGTTTCCTTGCTCAGCCTTCAGCTTTTGCAAAAGGATTCTCCCCTTTTGTATAGAATCCAAGCATTTCTGGATATTCTCCAGGAGAAGAACTGTGTCTTCCGACGGGGGTACCCTTCCGAAAGAAAGAAAAGAGGAGTAAAAATCTATTTAGCATTTTGAAAGGCTATTTTGCTCAAAACACACCAGCTAAACAAGCTACTCAGAACTATATTTCACGGGCAGTAACTAGAGATCAGTGAGAGATTCTGTCCAGTTTGCATTTAAAAATGAACCTAAACTGATTTTCAATCTCCAGAACAATGCATGAACTGAAAGTGAGCCACCCTTCCAATTACGCAATGTAGTTCTCCACCCAAGCAATGCACGTATACAATAAGGCATATACCGGGGCAAAGTCTGCATAAAAAATACACCTTTTAGCAAAAGTAACACACACAAAAACATTACATTTGGGGAAATGTGCATATTCGGCAAATTTTGAATATAAACATGTGCTACGTGAGGAGAAATTCACGCTGAAATGCTGGTGAATGTTCAAGAGGACCTTTTTAAAAAATAAATAACTATCGTGAATGGATTTAGAAATGTGGAGAAGTGGATTTAAGGGAGATGGGGAATGAGAAATCAAAATTTAGATTTTCCCACCCCTACCTCTAACTAGATACCAAAGGCCCAATTTGTATTGAATTTTAGTCTTGCATGCATAGGACAGAAACTTTAGTCAAAGACTCAAGTAAGCAAGTCAATTAAACGTTTATTAATCAATTGAAATACACACCTTCCCCCAGTTGCAATTACTTAGGGTGTCAGGTTTTACATTTGGTTTTTGATAAGAAGGTACAAAATCCAAGTGCAACACCACTGAAAATATCACCGGCATTCATGTTTTACCCAGGCACTGTGGGTTAAACCACAGAGCCTAGGGCTTGCCGTCAGAAGGTTGGTGGTTCGAATCCCCGCGACGGGGTGAGGTCCCGTTGCTCGGTCCCAGCTCCTGCCCACCTAGCAGTTCGAAAGCACATCAAAGTGCAAGTAGATAAATAGGAACCGCTGCAGCGGGAAGGTAAACGGTGTTTTCGTGCGCTGCCCTGGTTCGCGAGAAGCGGCTTAGTCATGCTGGCCACATGACCCGGAAGCTGTCTGCGGACAAACACCGGCTCCCTCGACCAATAAAGCGAGATGAGAGCCGCAACCCCAGAGTCGTGCGCAACTGGACCCAACGGTCGGGGTCCCTTTACCTTTAATGCTAAGGCAGAAAGCTCTCCTGACCCGTCTTAAGAGGCAGTGATCTGCCTTATCCTTTTAAGTGGAAACAGCAGAGATCGAGCCTAGCAACTCCTGCCGGCAGAGCATGTGTTCTGCTACTGCATCCGGCAAGTTAGTCTAGGTCAGTGGTGGCTAACCTTGACACTCCAGATGTTTTGGAACTACAACTCCCATCATCCCTAGCTAACAGGACCAGTGGTCAGGGATGATGGGAGTTGTAGTCCCAAAACATCTGGAGTGTCAAGGTTAGCCATCACTGGTCTAGGTGATATAGAAATCTGCCCCATGTACTCACGTTTTTAGGTTTTCTTTTTCCTCTGAAAAATGTTTCATTGAAGACTGGACAGCGGCGAGACATGCTTGGTAATTATTCAGTAAGTGAAGCTGTGCCTGCTTGGCCTTTTTAGCAGACATTATATCCTGCAGTAGCCTGTCCCAACTAGAAGCCGCCACGCTGTCTGAATCTGCCGCACCTGAGCCGCTTCCTTCTGCAGTGGTCAAGCTTTCTCCTTCCCACAACGAAGAAGTTTGGGTTCTCTGTTTTCTGGCAGAGCTTTGCCTTTCCAGTAGAGTGCACAGATTCTAGTCAGAAGACCAGGAAGAGAGGTTTTTAAAATGGAGCGGCCTTGTTTGCACATCATGGTAAGCCATACTTGCTAATCTCACACCATTTTGCTCCTCCCCTCTAGCATACAGAAGAAGCAGCCCATGATCTCAGGCTCAGCGCCACTTCGGAACTGAGGATTGTGGTTTGTTCCGCTCCAACAAACCACGTCCAGTAAGCCAAGAACAAACCTTGCCCATTTATCGTGGGGGTTTTTGGAGAAAAACCCACCACGATCCTCAATTTGGATATAATGCCCAACCCACAGGTCATGGATTGCTTCTCCTGCACAATCGTGGGAAGAAGCAAAGCAGTCGATATGGGCGCCTTTACAGTAAACCATTAACTATGGTTTACTGCAACGTGCCAGTAAACTATGGTTTATTGCAACGTGTCATCATTTTAATTTACAAAACCTAAGGCCCGTGGGCCGGATGCGGCCCAATCACCTTCTCAATCCGGCCCGCAGATGGTCCAGGAATCAGCGTGTTTTTACATGAGTAGAATGTGTGCTTTTATTTAAAATGCATCTCTGGGTTATTTATGGGGCATAGGAATTCATTCATTTCCCCCCACAAAATATAGTCCTGCCCAGCACATGCTCAGAGGGATAGTGGACCGGCCCATGGCTGAAAAAGGTTGCTGATCCCTGGGGTAGAGCAATGGTGAGAGACCTTTCTGGAACTGTACTGGGGGTTGTAGGAGAGAAAGAGAGAGCTCCAACCACATGCCTTCCCCTCTGCTAGCAAAGAAGGATGCCTATAGCAACCTATAGCCCTTCACCTGCATTCTGAGGGAGCATAGGACTGCTCCATAAAAGGTTTTATCTAATGTGCCTTATTATCAAGGTTATTGTGTTATTGTACCACATTATTTATACCCGTCTGTGAATTGCCCCAAAGCCCAAATTGGATGGAACATAGTATAGAAATCATGATAATAAAAAAGGCGGCTGGAATATTCACATGCCTTTCTTGGTGGTGCAGGATTGCACCATGCCTAAGTAGCTTCCATGTCACTATGTGCATGTGATAGAGCAAAAGGGTGAGGGGGTAGCAGACACTTCATATGTAGTCACAGATTAATGAAAGGGTGAATGAATAAGGGCTTGTTCACGCCTGCTTATCTTGTGCCTGGAAAGCGTGGATCCGAGCAATTTTACGCTTGTCCCATGCATTCTAGGGACGAACCCGAGCTATCTTGCTTTTGCCCTGCTACTGCTTTTCCCTGGGAAAACCCACTCTTTACTGCTAAATTAGAACAAACATCAATCTGGAAAAAAAATGTGATTGAGGCTGGCTCCAATTCAGTGGTCAACAGTGGATTTTCCCAGGGGAAAGCAACAAAACAAGTGGAAGTGTGGTTGTGCCCCAAATCTCTTCTTTCCATACCTCTATTTCCCTCAGTTGACCATTCATCAACACAATGTCTAACTCTGCAGCCGAGATTTTCGCTTTCTTGACCTTTTGCACCATCTCTGCATAATCTGCAGTTGCCTGGTCTTCGGGAAGATGACCCCCCTGCAAAACCATTTCCATCTCAGAGCCCTGAAAACACAAAACAGGTAATCAACACGCTGCTTTCATTTGGCTCACTCTGCAACTTAGCATCTATTTCTATGTGATTCATCCAGAAGTTACCGTATTTTTCACTCCATAACGCGCACTTTTTCCCTCCTAAAAAGGAAAGGGAAAAGTCTGTGCGCGTTATGGAGCGAAGGCACTGGCCGGCAGCGGGATCCCTCGGCTGCCACTGCAGTCGTAAGCAGAGGGATGCCTCTGCCACCGGAGCCATGGCTCCCGGCGGGGCGGGAGAGGAACGGACAGCTCAAAAACAGCGCTTTCAGGTTGTCCGTTCCTCCTCCGTTCTGCGCAAAACCCAGGAGGCTGTGGTGCTTCCAAATCAGGATTAAGGAAGAAGTGGAGTCCCTAAGCCAGTGTTGGGATCTTGTGGATCTGTGTGCAGTTCTTCCACCTGGTGAATTCTGAACTTCAGCAAACAGCTTCTTAGAGAAATAATGTCAAGCTCCAAAGTGATTGCACCCACTGAATCCTCCTGGGCAGGAAAAATATATATAAAGTGCTTCCTGTTCCAGTTGAGTCTTGCTTGAGTGACAAAGTGCTCCTGGACTCTGCTGGTCTCTTCTGTCCTTGGTCATTCTTTGGGTCCGCCTTGCTTTTTGGTTCCGACTATTGTTTATTGATTTATTGCCCTCCCTTCATTCTAAGGGCATTGTACAGTCAAACCTCAGGTCCCAAACGCCTCCGTTTTGGAACATTTCTGCTCCCAAACGCTGAAAACCCAGAAGTAAATGCTCCGGTTTTCGAAAGCCAAACATCCGACGCAGCTTCCGCTTGAGTGCAGGAAGCTCCCGCAACCAATCAGAAGCTGCACCTTGGTTGTAGAACATTTCGGAAGCCGAACGTGCTTCCGGAACAGATTACGTTCGACAACTGAGGTTTGACTGTTCAAATTCAAATTTATTGCGGCTATAAGCCCATAAAAACATAAAATATACAATATAAAACATAAAGTTACAACATACAATAAACACTTGAGCCACCAGAGTCACAGGGGACCATACCATGGCTATCACCGATAAACACAAATACAGCTGAAACACAATAATATTGAAACTGCAATCAAGGGGCAGGAAACAGAAATGTTAATGGTCGTGTAGTTGGCCGCAACGCTTTTTCTGGGATATAACAGAATTTAAAAACCTTGCCACCTGCAAGGTTATATAAGAATCATTGTCTTGCAGGAGTAAGGCAAGGTGAGACTCAACTGGCATACCAATAAGTTTCTGAGTTATTGGTCTTAGTAATTTTGCCCGAGCCTCTCTATACAGGGGACAGGTAAAAATTATGTGATGGAGAGATTCCGTCGACTTTTTATCGCAATCACATAGGGCGGAGACTAGGCCCTTAGAAAATCTGTGTCTCAAGACATTAGAAGGAAAAACATTAAACCTCGCTTTGGTGAAAGTAAATCGGTGCGCAGAAATGGAGAGGGAGGATAGATATAAAGGGACATGATGTTTTGGGAGGTTTGACTGTACCTACTATATATTTAGGAATGCGGGTGGCGCTGTGGTCTAAACCACTGAGCCTAGGGCTTGCCGATCAGAAGATTGGCGGTTCCAATTCCCGCGACGGGGTGAGCTCCCGTTGTTCGGTCCCAGCTCCTGCCAACCTAGCAGTTCGAAAGCACATCAAAGTGCAAGTAGATAAATAGGTACCGCTCCGGCGGGAAGGTAAACGGCTTTTCCGTGCACTGCTCTGGTTTCGCCAGAAGCGGCTTAGTCATGCTGGCCACATGACCCAGAAAAACTGTCTGCAGACAAACGTCGGCTCCCTCGGCCAGTAAAGCGAGATAAGCGCCACAACCCCAGAGTCGTTCACGACTGGACTTAACTGTCAGGGGTCCTTTACCTTTACCTTTTACTATATATTTGGAAAGTTATTTATTTGCTCTAATTTGGACACCTCTTAGGAAATCACTGGTCTTTAATCACTGGTTGAAAAACTGCAGGGTTTTTATTTGTTTCTTAGAACTCCTAAGCAACACCAGGTATGCGGGTGCAGGTAAATAATACTATCAATAAATAAGAATCCCTGATAATGAAGACTGCCAAAGGATAAGAAAAGAGGAAGGGTAAACGAAGCAAGACCGGGGGGTGTTTGCATTCACATGCAAAACTGAACGTAACCATACCAAACTTCCATCTTCCCCGATAATGCATGGTAATTTTTATCAATTTAAGCAAATACATCACACTGACTCTAAAGAGAGGCCGCACAGAGCTGCAAAATGCATAAAGTGCAATCAACTGCTAAAAGACTTAAGTGGGGAAATTCTATCTAAATGGGAATCAAAATCAAAGAAAGGAACAAAGAAACTAAATTGAGACATTCATGCAAGTGGTTACAATAAAAAGCTGCAGAACTGAAGACTAATATTTGCCAATCAGATAATGGCTGCTAATGTATGGCTCTTACCATTAATAGGCTAATTAATTACACTAACGATAGCAGCAGCTTAATATATTCATTGCTGTGTAGGGGATACTTTTGAGGAGCGGTCGCTAAACATCCGATCCATTGGAGGAATATAAGAAGAAAAGAAGAGCCTGCAGGATCAGGCCAATGGCCCATCTAGTCCAGCATCCTGTTCTTACAGTGACCAACCAGGTGTCCATGGGAAACCAGGGAGCAAAACATGAGCACAGCAGAACTCTTTTCCAGCAACTGGTATTTGGAAGGGTTGCATCTTCCAACTGCGGAGGTAGAGCACAGCCACCATGGCTGGTATCTGCTGAAAGCTTTATCCCCCTCCACGAATCTGCCTAATCCTCTTCTAAAGCCATCCAAGTTGGTGGACATCACAGCCTCCTGGGGAGCAAGGTCCATGGTTTTGACTATGCACCGCGCGAAGCTTCTATCTTCGTTCACCTCTCCTAAACTGGCCAACCCTCAGCTTCACTGGGTATCCACGAGCTCTTTCCACAAATGATGCCGTGTTTTGAACTCAGAACTTCCTGCCAAGACTTTGCTGCAAGAGGCGGGTTCCTTCACAGTTTCCAAAATGCATAAGAGAGCAAGAGAGAGGCTTAAACCCCTCCAAAATAAGATATTGGGAGTTCTCCAAATCATCTGCCCATGGATGTACACAGAAAATAGCAGATCTACCGGTAGCTGAAAGGCCACACACAGAGATCTGCAGTGATCATTGTAATGCACCCCTAGTTATTATTATTATTCAATTCAATTCAATAACCTTTATTAGGCATAACAGACCAGACGATTTCAGAGCAAACAATGTACAACAGGTTTGCACATACAAAACAATCCTTAGTGACCAAAATAAGGTTTGTATTAATTAAATCTTTAACACTAAAATTCACTACTAATCCATAAAAAATAACTTCAAACTTCTCATAACAAACCTAAGTTAAAACATCAATTGGTATAAATGATATAACAATATATTATTATTATTATTATTATTATTATTATTATTGCTGCAATAATTGTAAGATAACTGTAAAATCTTAGAAGGTGGTTTAATCTTAGAAGGGGCGTGACTGTGACCATCATGAAAGGACCGTGCACTTCTGAATTTGCCACTACACAACCGGATGGGAGTTGTAGTTTAGTAACACCTGGAGGGCTGTGCTACAGTTCACAGTGCCTCTGCCTCCCTCCGTGACTAGAAACCCGGAGAGAGAAAGTGCGAGGCTGCAGGAGCTCTAGATAAACGGCTGTATTGGCTGAAGAGCCGCCCGTGTTCAATAATAGCACTTAACAACATCCTTCAATGAAGTTGTGCAACAACAGAGATTATTACCTTGCTTTCTGGTGATGGATTTGTAATGGACGAAGGAGCAGGGTCAGTCCCCATTACTTTCCCATTCATTAACGGCAAAGTGATTGGAGGCACTTCCAACCGGCAACGCGCAGCTTGCAATTTCTTTTGATAGCCAAGCGATTGCTGCTGAAGCTCATTGAGAAGATTATCATCAGGAGGCATTTGCCCCGATTTCGGCAGCGGCTTTCCACTCTTGCCTGTCGAGCTTGGGAAATTGTGGGCTTCCATCAAGCTGCCTTTTAGCCCCTGATAAATAGAAATGGGGAGAGACAAGAGAGAGAAAGGGGCGGGGGGAATTTAACCTTCTCGGGACAGAAGTTACTGAAATGTCAATTGCTTTCTTAATGGAACCGACTTCTGTAGCAAAAGAAGAATAGGCTGAAGGGGTGAGGAAGGTCAGGGGAACGGAAATTTGCACAGAAGAATTCTCCCTCTTACAAATACTGTGAGGATGGAGCTTGTTTATAGCTCTTGCAAAGCTTGTCAATGTGAAAAGTTCCTCTCTGGTTGCCTTAATCCTGCCACTTCTCTGTGGGGGTGCTTAGGATCTTCAAGTGGGAACTTTGAGCCAGCAGTTTGAGGTGTCTGCTAAAAAAAGCAGATACTACAATCTCAGCCTGCAGAAACAGGGGCGTAATTAGCCTGCCATGTTAAACCAGTCTTTGACAACCTGGTGCCCTCTGATCAGCATGGTTCTACCTCAAACTCAACTCTGATCATTTCACAGAGTCATAGAATTGTAGAATTGGAAGGGACCCCGAGGGTCATCTAGTCCAACCCCTGCAATGCAGGAATCTCAGCTAAAGCATCCACCCATGATAGATAGCCATCCAACCTCTGCTTAAAAAACTCCAAGGATGGAGAGTCTGCCACCTCACAAGGGAGACGGTTCCATGGTCAAGAAGCTCTTACTGTCAGAAGGTTTTTCCTGATGCTTAGACAGAATCTCCTTTCTTGCAACTTGAAGCCATTGGTGGTTCGAGTCCTACCCTCCAGAGCAGGAGAAAACAAATTTGTTCCCTCTTCCATGTGACAGCCCTTGAGATACTTGAAGATGGCTACCGTATCTCCTCTTTCCCAGGCTAAACATACCCATGATCACACGTTCCTCTGCACATGTTTTAACTTGTCAATATCCTGCTTAAATTGTGGTGCCCAGAACAGGACACAGTATTCCATGTGTGGTCTGACCAAGGCAGAATGGAGTGGTACTATTACTTCCCTTGATCTGGAACTATACCTCTGTTGATGCAGCCTAGAATAGCATTAGCTCTCTCCCCCCCCCCCCCCCGCATCACACTGTTGACATTTCCTGCCTTGGACGACAGGTGGCGACGTAAACTCATGCGACGCCCATAGAAAACTATGGTTTACTGTTGACAAACAGGCTAGTGCAGTGTTTCTCAACCCTGTGCCTCCAGATGTTTTTGGCCTACAACTCCCATCATCCCTCGCTAGCAAGACCAGTGGTCAGGGATGATGGGAGTTGTAGGCCAAAAACATCTGGAGGCACAGGGTTGAGAAACACTGGGCTAGTGCATGCTGCTGAAACTGTGGGCAGTGCACTTCACTCCTGCTGCTGCTGTGCTTCAGAAGAAACAAGCCATGGTCCAGTTTGTCATGTGATCTAAAGGTAGCTCGTGGTTTGCCTTTCTCCAGCCAAACCACAAACTGAAGCCCAGGGATCACTCATGGTTTGTGGGGGGGAAAGAAACCAGGAGCTTGGGCTTCAGGCGACACAGCAAACCAGGCAATGGTTTTGTTTCCCAGCAGCAACAGCAGGAGAGGAGCAATGTGTGCCTGCTCCTTCACGATTGTGCAGGCTGGGGCCGATGGGAGTTGTAGTCCAAAACTGCCAGAGGTCAACAGGTTGACATGCAGCATAAACTTGAGTTACCTTAACAACCAAAGCTGGTTCTTCTCCAGTGTCAGCTGATACAGGACTTGACAATTGCTCGTAATTTGTCAGCCATTCAGGGAAAAGCTGTGGAGCTCCTCCTTCCATTTGATCATTCGCACTAAAGGATTCATCCTTTGGGTGACAAGAAAATGAGAGAATTAAAGTCAACGGAGAACCGGCAGCAAAAAGGCAGAATAATAATAATATCAACTAGGTATGACAAGGGAGAGGAATCTAGAATTATTAAGGCACAAGCAAAAAATAAGAAATAAGATAAAAAATCACTGTGAGCAATTCCTTGCCAGCGGAATGCAACTGGGAGATTGAGTCAAAAGCAAGAAGGAACAGTATTTTTATTTATCTATTTTTCGAACATTAGGCTTGCAACCTACTCAACTTTTTTGTGGGGTGTGGCCACACTCCCTTTCACACTGGTAGGGTAAAGGTAAAGGGACCCCTGACCATTAGGTTCAGTCATGACCGACTCTGGGGTTGCGGCGCTCATCTCGCTTTATTGGCCGAGGGAGCCGGCGTACAGCTTCCGGGTCATGTGGCCAGCATGACTAAGCCGCTTCTGGCGAACCAGAGCGGCACACGGAAACGCCGTTTACCTTCCCGCCGGAGCGGTACCTATTTATCTACTTGCACTTGACGTGCTTTTGAACTGCTAGGTTGGCAGGAGCAGGGACCGAGCAACGGAAGCTCAGCCCGTCGCGGGAATTCGAACCACCAACCTTCTGATCTGCAAGCCCTAGGCTCTGTGGTTTAGACCACAGCGCCACCCGCGTCCTCTTTTCACACTGGTAGAATAGTACAAATCTAAACATCTCTGACTAGGTGATCTTAAGTTCACCTGATCATTCCCTAACAAGTTATACTTTTGCAACACCCAATTCTCATATTGCAATGCCCTATTCCCAATTCAAGGTATTAGTACTAGCATATAAGGTCCTAAATTACTGGGGGCCCAGGTTTTTCTAAAAGCATCCTTTCCCAATATCTTGCACCTTACAGTTGGCAGGTGAGGCCTTGTTGGCGGTGCCCCCACTGCAGGCTGCATGGTTGGCGTTGTGACCCAGTTCCTCATTGAAAGAGAATGGTCATGTTGGCATGCCACTTTCCTTTTGAGCTTCAGGTCAGCTTGCTTCAAGCAAAGCAGAGTTAATGTAAGCCACGGTTTGTTAGGTCAGTCAGCATGGCAAACCATGGCTAAACAAAGTGTAAACCTCCTAACTCCTCCTCTGAGCTGCATGAAAGGAAGGAAGCAGCATGTGAATCTGATGCACTAAACTTATGTTTAGCATGATGCGCAATGACTAGAACACAAAAGTAGATAAAATAGGCTAAATGGACTGAACAAAGAAAAATCTGATGCCAGAAAAGACATAAGGTTTGGTACCATGGAGCCTCTCTGCAGAGAGAGGTCTACCAGAACAGCAAGGAGACTGTTTCCTGAGGTCACCTCTCTCTCACTTCACCTCCAAAGATGGGAACCTATTTTGCATTTTATTTAAAACAACAAAATGCACTTCTTGATCGTAAACAGAACCTCTAAGTGGCTTGCAAAAAAATAAAAGCAAAACAAATATTAAAATTGACCATTAAGACAGAGTTAAAAACAGAAATTCAAAAAAATCACCAAAATCTACAATAAGCTAAAATCAGATGGACAGGGTTGCAGGGACACAAATGCTTTTAGCAGGCATTGAAAAAGAGTACAGTGAAGGCACCTTCCTGATGGCAAGATGCAAGGAGTTCGCCACACCCAAAGACTGATTTCTTACCATTGCAGAACAAATATTAAGTGGCACCTGCAGCAGTGCCAATTCTGCAGATCAAAGGGGCCAAGTGGGAAAGGCAATCCCTCAAATAAACTCAACTAGGTGGAGGCACTAGGTCAAATGACCAGTGGATCTTTTGATATAGGCTCACATTAGAAGGAAAGGAGGGATATGGAAGCATATCCTCTAGGAATCTCGTCTTTTCCCTCCAGCTCATGAAAACTGAACTCAACAAGCGCTCAGAGAGAGACAGAGAGGCTACTCTGATTTCCTTTTTTAGTGGGCATACATTCCATCCCATAACACTTACTGATCCTCCTTCCTGGCTTCCACCAAGCACTTCCATCAGGCTGATATCGGGAGCATCAAATGAGATCAGCAGTTCCTCTGCATCTGCATCTGAATCTACCTTCTCTTGGATCTGCACGTCATGTCTGAGCACAGTACTCTGGACGTTCCCGGCCTCTCGTTCTTCCACATAGCCAAGTTTCGCTTTCTTCTTCCGTTTAGTCTGTGGTTCAGCCTTCTCGTCTTTCATGCACTCAGCTTCTCTGAAGGAATAACCCAAACATCATGAACCTCCTGCTTGTTTCTTTCACACAGAGAAGCTTCCAGAACACTCTTGAATAAATTAAAATAGGGAAGATCTCTACACATCAGATCAATACTTTCTGCACTAAGAAATGCAGACAGCCTATACCTGAGACAGAGTTGGGTATTGGTCCAGATACATCTTTACCACCTCAGAGACCTCTAATTCCCGAGTAAGAATGTTTTCTGCCAGGAAACGAGAAACAAGAGATGCAGCTCCACCAATATTTGAATTTAGGAATGTTTCAGAAGACCAAAAGAGGCTCAGATTAGAAATAGATGTTTAGTAGATAGGATAGGTTTAAGTATTTAGAAATTAGGATTTAGAGAGTATGTGAAATAAGCTAATAAAGAAAGACTAGGAGAATGCTAAGATAAACAACTGAGAATAATAAGGAGTAAAAGAGGTAAATGGAAGTAAGAAATTGGACAACTGCTAAAGAAGTAAGGCATGGAACTCCAGTAAGGGAGGTTCAGAGGAAGTCAACTTGAGGTGATTCCAATTGGACAAGAACTGAGGTTTAGATATACTCTTTTTTTCTTTGTTTCGTTTTGTTAGGTATGTGTTTTATGTGTTTTATGTTTTACGTGTTTAAAGTGTTTATTGATTATAAAAGCTGTGAGTGATATAAAAACTTGAAAAACCAATAATTTTTTTTTAAAAAAAGAGATGCAGCTCCATCATCTCTTTCAATCGTATTACATCTTTCCTTGTGCGGTCCATGTTCCCTCTCCATGTTACCTACCTTAGGTATCCTCTGGCCATTTGAATGGTGCTCTCCCACTGGTTTCGGACATCAGAAATTATATGCTCAACAGCGAGATTCTTGCTCCCATTGTTGCTCTTCACGTGTTCCCCAAGGCAGACAATATTTCGTAGTTTAGCATCACCCTCCTCCTTCAGCTGTAAAACCTCCTGCATTGTAAGAAACAGCATGGGGGTAACTGGCTCCACACACTTGTTTTGTTTTTCAGGTTAAGCCTAATGTTGCAGCTACAATAAAGAGCCGTACTGTAAAAGGTATGGGACGCGGGTGGAGCTGTGGTCTAACCCACAGAGCCTAGGGCTTGCCGATCAGAAGGTCGGTGGTTCGAATCTCCGTGACGGGGTGAGCTCCCATTACTCGGTCCCAGCTCCTGCCCACCTAGCAGTTCAAAAGCACGTCAAGTGCAAGTAGATAAATAGGTACCGCTCCGGCGGGAAGGTAAACGGCATTTCTGTGTGCTTCTCTGGTTTGCCAGAAGCGGCTTAGTCATGCTGGCCACATGACCTGGAAAAACTGTCTGCAGACAAACACCGGCTCCCTTGGGCTATAGAGCGAGATGAGCACTGCAACCCCAGAGTCGTCCGCAACTGGACCTAACAGTCAGGGGTACCTTTACCTTTACCTTTACTGTAAAAGGTAGATGCTACTGCAGCCCAGTTGCCAAGTGGCTCATTAATGGAAGAAAAATATGGCACCAAAAATGAAGAAATGGAAAAGGAATATTGGGGCAGAGGGGGTGGAAAAGCTCACTCTGAATTTAAAACATTAAAGCATTCTTTGGAATGCTGGTGCTACTGCTCAGTTAAAGTATTTGGCCCAAAACTTTTTTAGCGTTTTGGGTGGGGAAGGAAGAATCCCCCCACCAAAAACTGGACTAATCTTCAGGGGATGGGTGCAACCAAAGAACTTTTGGGCGATGGGGTGGGTGGGTGTTCCCATTCTAAAAACAAAAATGCAGGAGGGGACTTTGCTGCCCTCAGCAGACTTTTTAGCATTCCCTTTGTAATTATGGGCAGGATGCCCTACAGGAATTATGTGAACTGTGTCAGTTCGCAAACACTACAATTCTCAGAGTGATTTAGCAGTAAGTGCCTTTTCCCAGGGAACTCTGAGAATTGTGGTTCTGTGCAGGGAGCAGGGGTCTCCTAAAAACTCTTTAGTAAACCCCTTAGTGAACTACAGTTCCCAGAATTCTTTGGGGAGGGGGAAATGCATGACTCTTTAAAGTGGTATGATAACTGCTTTAAATGTATAGTGCAGATGGGGCCCAAATCAGAAAGAATGCTCAATAAAGACCAGGTATAACTGAACCCCCGCAAAAGCCTTATGAAACCAAGCCAGGATGAATGCTCAAATAAACACATTGTCCGGAGGATCCCAGTGTGCCATAATGCTGCAATTCTACGTCATGATGCTACTATGTCAATTCACAAATGCAGGGTCCAGACTGATACAGAGCTGGCAGTTAGCATAGAGGTTCAAGGGGAATAACATCACATCGCACAATGTGAGTTGTCTCTTTTAGTACCTTTATTTTCTCCAGGCTTTCTTCCAGCGCCGCCTTGGATTCCTTAGAGCTTAGGCCTAAGATTGTGTCTTTCAGCCTTTGCACCCAGCGGGTCATATTCTGGGCAAGTTCTTCAAAATTGTTTTCCTCTGCAGAAAGTACCTGGGAAACGTCAAGGCTTTTACAGACACAGGTGAGCAGCGTCTTGTACCTGTCGACAAGCTGAGGGGTTACCAGCACGACTTCCTCCGTAGGTAAACCAGAGTCCCTCAAAGAATTTGCCAGCCAAGCAAGAGAATCAAATGACTCTCTGGGGGAGGAAAGAAAAACACACACACAAAACCCAGATTATTTTCTTTTGCAACATAAGGGACCATAGGTGAGAGGTAAGGCTCGTATTTTGCATGTGGGTCAACTGTTGGCAGCTCTTGTTAAACATTTAACTCATTCAATAAACTTGTTCAGTGAGGGGTTTGGTGGGATTCGGGGTATATTTATCTAAAAGAATTTATTTGTCAGGGGGCTACCCCCCCCTTCCAGCCCAGCGTTGAGTGTCTACAGAGAACAGATGCCGATTTTAACAACAGACTCCTCCTTCCCCACTGGGAGCAGCAGTGGAGAAGCGGAAGTGTTGCTAGGGCTTGGGCCAAGCAGGGAGAGACCTCGCAACTTAGAGGGAGGACGTTCGCGAAAATCGTGTCGACGCACTTCCAGATTGCAAGTGATTGATGAGATGTGTTTACGACTTGCTCTGCATTGTAAAGTAATTAGCTTAGATTAAAGTATTTGTAAAGTAATTAGCCTAGATTAAGGCTTCAAAGCTAGATGGCTCGGACTCTTTATTGAACGGCCAGCGAAGGGGGGCAGCCGTGAAAGCCTGACATTATTCTTGGTGCTTTAAAAAGAGGACGACAAGTGGAAGTCTAAAAAGTCTAAAATGGGGATAGGCGTGGGTGTTGAATGTATGTATGTGGTTTGTTTGGTTTGATTTATTAGTTCTGTTTTTTCGTTTGATAGAGTGTTTGTTAGAAGTAATGAGTGGCTTGTGATTTGTTTTGTTGTATTTTGCTATGTTTTATTTGCTTGCTTTTGATGTTTTGATATAACTTTCAATAAAGATTTTTTTTAAAAAAAATTAAAAATAATTGCTTCAGTTTATTCATTTATGTCGTCTTTACAACTGCAGCTTCACATTTACTCTTTTTTTAAAAATTTTTTATCAAGTTTAGGGGCTTTTTGTCATTTTTCTGGATTATTATTATTTTTTAAAAAAATAAATATCCCCCTCCCCTGGATTTCTGGAACATTTTGCCAATTTGGCTGCCCAAATCCCAGTCTTGTCCGGGAAAATCCGGACATATGGGAGCCCTAACTTTGGTATATTGCCCCTGGAGCATTTACCATGGGGCAATGTGGCCCTCAAGACTCAAAAGTGTTAGCTGCCACAGTACCAGATGTCTGCCGATACCAATCAGAATCAACAGCGGGCAACTTCATATCATCTGTTTATCCCGTATAACTGGCCAAAGTAGTGAACAAATATTTAAAAACCTAAAGGCAGGATACCTCTGTTTTAGAAGAATTTGATAAAAATGCTCCAGCCTTGGCTTCTCTACTTGATTCTCTTGCCATTTCTTTTCCTGAAGGCTTAGCCATTCCTCTAAGCTACGGAACAGATATTCAAGTCTGGGGGGAAAAACGTAAGGAAATAAATACAAGGATTACATGAGAATAATTATACAGCAATTTAAGGCAAATGCTGTGAAAGGGTCTTGCTCCCAGTACCAGCTGTTAAGGCACCAAGTCCAGACCACTTTATTTATCTAGATAAATAACAGTTATAGTTATCATGTTGCATTGCTTACAAAAGAGAGGGCAAAGCAGGATGATTTCACAGAATCATGGAATTTGTAGAGCTGGAAGAGACCAGGAGGGTCATCTAGTCCAACCCCCTGCGATACAGGAATATTTTGCCCAACGTGGGGCTCAAACCCATGACCCTGAGATCCAGAGTCTCATGCTCTACTGACTGATTTGACATAGATTGGCAAAGATTGCTGGCTTTCAATTGCTTAACAACAGCAACCACTTCTCCCCCCACCCCACCTCTTTTCTCCTTCCCCAACCTTATTCTGTATACAACACTAGTTATATGTCTCACATTACAGTCATACCTTGGTTGCTGAACGCCTTGGTACCTGAACGTTTTGACTCCCAAACGCCACAAACCCAGAAGTGAGTGTTCCAGTTTGCGAACGTTTTTGGGAAGCCGGAAGTCCGACGCGGCTTCCGATGAGTGCAGGGAGCTCCTGCAGCCAATTGGAAGCCACACCTTGGTTTTCGAACCATTCCAGGAGGCGAACGGACTCCCAGAAAGGATTAAGTTCGACAACCAAGGTACCACTGTATATGTAACTGATATATAGAAAAGACTTTGCAACCTGAGAAAAGAGACAATGCACATATTTTTATAAGCCAAGAAAATCTTTAAAAACAACAACAGCAACAGCAAAATGAATTGATTCCTAAAGTTATACGGCTGTGGTGGATGAAGAAAGTTTGTGGGTTTTTCTGTGGAGGTACCGGTACTCAAAATCCTTTAATTCTGAGTGGTGGATCTTGGGATTCTAGCCAAAACAAGCAAACCCCCAAATCACTCCCCCAAAGCTGGAACCTGACCTCCCCTGGCTTGTATCTCCTTCTCTGTGTGCGTACGCACCCATATTTGTTGGTTTCTGTTGTTGCTGCCATTTATTGTTATAATATTGTGTGGGTGATCTTGTTGACAACGTAATTGCAAGGTAGGATAGAAACGTCTCAAATAAATACATAAAAGGGCTGTTGGTGGTCCTTAAAATAAGCTGGGCCTAGTGCACTTGGCCTTCTTACCTAGCAAACTGCTGCAAAGTGACGTGGAGCTCCTTCTCTCTCCCCTGACACCTGCTGATCATGCCTTGCAATTCTGCTTCTTGGCCCTTCATCCATCTGCTCATGTGGCTGACGTCCACTTCGGGGAAATAGCTCTCCACCTGGCACAAGAGTGTTTTCACCTCCTGGAAAGCACTGCCTTTGCCTTCAAAGGTTAGGAAGGTCTGGACGAAAATAAACACAAACACAAAACACAATATATGTGTGTACGTGTGTGTGTGTGTGTGTGTGTGTGTGTGTGTGTGTGTGTGTGTGTAAAATGCTAAAATCTGTTGGCTGCTGCAGTTGCTTAAGTAAAGGTAAAGGGACCCCTGACGATTAAATCCAGTCGTTGACGACTCTGGGGTTGCAGCGCTCATCTCGCTTTACTGGCCAAGGGAGCCGGCGTACAGCTTCCGGGTCATGTGGCCAGCATGACTAAGCCGCTTCTGGTGAACCAGAGCAGTGCACGGAAACGCCTTTTACCTTCCCGCCGGAGTGGTACCTATTTATCTACTTGCACTTTGACATGCTTTTGAACTGCTAGGTTGGCAGGAGCAGGGACCAAGCAACGGGAGCTCACCCCATCGTAGGGATTCGAACCACCGACCTTCTGATCGGCAAGCCCTAGGCTCTGTGGTTTAACCCACAGCGCCACCCGCGTCCCTTGCTGCAGGATATAAATCCCTACCCTCTGTGCCATCCAGAGGAAAATGTGAGAAGCCAAATACAGCTGGTGCAGAATTCGGCGTCCAGGTTGCTCACCGGGGCAAGACAGTTTGAGTGTAGCACACTGATCGTGGCCCAACTGCGCTGGCTGCCAATTAGTTTCTAGGCCCAACTCAAAGTTTTTGAGTTTCTCAGGGAAGGGGGACAGAATGAGGGAGAATGATCAAAAGGAATATCATGAAAAAAGGGCATGGTTGTTGGAATACTAAACAGAAGCAGCCCACATGACAATATTTTGTTGCAAGTTCCACTTGTTACGAGTAAATGTGTGCCTGAAAAGCTAGATTAAATCTACGTGTTCAATTACCCTCTCTCCCTCTGTAGTGAAAAACTGGTGCATTATGGCAATATATAGGTGCCCCCCCCCCACATGCCATTTGGAGGAACACTGAACTATTGGATGCAACACCAAGTCCAAGCCTTATGCCTTACCGCCAGCCGCTGAATTTTCTCTTCCAATATCTCTTTTGTTTCCGAGGGATCAAAACATTCCTTCAGATTTAGCCGGGTACTACTGAACCAGTCACAGAAATCCTGGCAATGGTCTGCAGAAAGAAATATATATGTATATATTTTAAAAGTGAGACAGTGGACCTCCTAGATTATAAGTGAGAAAGAGAAGGGATGTGTAAACAACTGCCACAGTGCTGCCTTAGTTGAAAGGAAGTATGGCACTATGGCAGCTGTGTTAGGCTCTGCCGTTTCTAGACCTGTCTCAAGCATCCGATCTAGGGCACTTCAGACATTCAAACAAACCACACTTTGACTTTGTGTGACGGTTGAACCCGGCCAGTGTGTGAGTAGCTGATTAACGTAAATAAAGAATGTCTTTTATTTTATTTTTATTTTTAAAGGGATGTCTAGAAGTAGTGTTTATTTTACTTTGTTGGAGTTAAAGGGTTAAAAAGTCTTAGACGCTCTAATCACTGAGCAGCTGTGTGTCCTTGAACATCCGGGAATGTTAGATAATTTGTATAAATACTCAGTTTGTAACAGTGGGCGTGGGCCGCTGAGCTGAGCTGAATGTAGTGTAAAGTTTTCTTTCATGCAAGAGATAAAACATGAGTGCTTTATTGCCTGGTTTTTTGCTTTTGTAAATAAATTACTTTTGAGTTTCAACATGCTTGCTCCAGAGTTCCTGATTTACAGCTGTTGTTGATTACCCTATCTTCTTCACTCCGCTGCACGAAGAAAAACTCTGCTGAAAGTAAGATTTAAGGCTTGGAAGTGAACTGGACTTTTACTTTAACATTAAACTAATTAAAGTTTAATGGACATACTTACAGTTCAGGAGAGTCATAAAGTGATCCTGGAACATTTGCATCTTGGAATCAAATAGATCAGTAACACTTTTGAGTTGTTTGTTTAATTCAACCACCTCGGGGTTCAAACAACTTGTCTCTTTTTCAAGTAACTTCACATGGTGTTTTTGCTGAAGAATCTTCTGGTGTATCTCCTAAATTAAAAAATACAGAAAGAAAACAATCCTTCTTTAAAAAATGCTGATAGTATTCATAAGCTTCCTGTCAGCGTGTTTCAGAAAGCATTGACCGGTAGGCAGAAGCAACGACCTATCAAAAATGGCCCATGGGTGCTGGTGTGGCCAAATCCAGTTCCTCACCTATGCTTTATGGAAACACACTGTGAAAGGATTGGGCCCTTGTTTCTTTCCTGCCCTTGTCCACTCAAAAGTGCCAGCTTCTGGCTCTTCCCCAGCGCACTTATTTTCCTAACCACCCCAGCTTTCTGGTGATCCGCCATTTTGTGGAATAATGTCATTCCAGCCATGGAGCCTTCAACATTTAAGGTGTCTTCCCCTTGAAGAGGAGAATGGTGGAATTCACATTCAGCCATCTAGCCCTAAATCAAGGAATCACACAACAGCTCTGATTGTGGAGGACAGTCCTGGCAGTGCCATGATAGCAAGCGGTAGGAGATGGGTTTTTGTTTATTTTTCAATTTTCTTAGTGTTGTTGCTGCTATGCCTCTGCGCTGGATTTTGCCGTCGCAAGCTGCTTTTGGCTAGGCAAGGCTTGGGAAAGTGGCCTAGAAATACTTCAAAATAAATAGCTAAATCTACTCTCAGCAGCCAGGAACATCATTACCAGACACTGGAAAGACCTGTCAGGAGCAAACATGGACCAATGGTACCAAGTAGTATGGGAAACAGCCCTACTAGAAAAATTAACCAATACGCTAAAACTGACACGGGGACAAACAGAAGAAGACACCTTCATCCCGGTATGGCTCCCCTTCATCACACACACAGCCCAAATAGACAATGACAGAAATTTACCGGCAGCATACAAATCAATTTGGCTAACCTAACCAAAAACACTCACCCACCCCTCTCACACAGGAAACCAAAGATCACCACAGCCTACCACAAATGAACAATCACACCCTACGCCAACCCTGACCTCTCTCACCACTAAAAGAACACAAGCAAACAACAGAGAACCTGCACAAAAGACGCTGACACCTAACCCTGCATATGTTAAGTAGAATAGAAATACCGCCACCCCATCCTACCCATCTCCCCATCCTACCCACATCTCTTCCCCTTCTCTCCCTATTGTCTCAACAAACGAAACTACTGTATAAAAATGTTACATGGAAAGAACAAGAAAGAGACAATGCATATACCTTTGTAAATCAAGAAAATCCTTAATAAAATTTAAAAAAATAAATAAAAAATAAATAGCTAAACAGAATCCCTGTGCTCAGAAGTGCTAGGGACAAATAACAGAGAGTAGTCATCAAATTCACAAGAAGTAATAGCTCCACTTTTCTTCTGCACTAGTCCGAACTTGTGTGGAGTCCTGTGTCCAGGTTTGCCTTATAATACATTTTTGCAAAACACATTTTTCCTAATATAATGCAGGGAAGAGGAAGGGGAAGTTCTGCTGTGCAAGAAGAGGTTTGCCACACAAGTGGAACAATAGTGTAAATATATCAACCTCTGGCCCCGCTCCCAAACCTGTTAAATCTGTGCCAGCCCTATAAATCTTTAGATTCCTTTGTTAGCATTAGAGAAGTTCTGAATACAGTTCGGAAGGCAGCCAGAGACGATACCGTTGGTGTTAACCAAAGAAGAGTGAGAGACAGAGTAGGTGTTTGTGTGTGTTTTTAGAATACCTCCAATTTAGCAAAAATCCCCAAGGTGTTAGAAGGAGACAATGATCTGAGAAGCGATTCTGTCATTCCAATCTGCGTCTTGGCCAGGTCAAGATCTTCTTTCAGCTCAGCTGTGTTGCCATTGAGCTCAGTGGGTATTGACTGGTTCGGTAAGTGCTTTATTATTAGCTCCATCTTGTTCAAGAGAGATGATTTGATGACCTGAGAAAGGGGGAAACAGGGGACTTGCATAAGAAGATAAAAAGAGCCTGGCTGGACCGTTTAATCCAAGCATCGTCACAGCAACCGACCTGGTGCCTGCAAGAAACCCACATGCAGGACCTGAGCACAAGAGCAACACTCTCCCCTCCTGTGGTTCCCAGCAACAGAAGAAGAAGAGTTTTTCATATCCCGCTTTATCACTACCCAAAGGAGTCTCAAGGCAGCTCACATTCTCCTTTCCCTTCCTCCCCCACAACAAACACTCTGTGAGGTGAGTGGGGCTGAGAGACTTCAAAGAAGTGTGACTAGCCCAAGGTCACCCAGCAGCTGCATGTGGAGGAGCGGGGACGCGAACCCAGTTCACCGGATTACAAGTCAACTGCTCTTAACCACTACACCATGCTGGCTCTCAACAGGCATTCAGAAATATTTCTGCCTCCATCTGTGGAGGGGGAGCAAAGCGTGCGGCCACTGGTAGCCTTACCCTCCATGAATCTGTCTAATCCACTTGTAAAGCCAGCCAAGTTGGTGGCCATTGCTGCTTCCTGTGGGAGGGAGTTCCGCAAGAGAACTACCGTACTTTTCCATGTATAAGACAAGACGAGGTTTGTTTTTTACTGTAAAATAATGTTCAACATTGGGGGTCGTCTTATACACGGATAGTGCAGATGGGGGGTGGGTGATTGGTTGCAGCCACTGGCAGGAGCTTGCCAGCGACGATGTCGTGTGTGATTGGTGGCCGCGGCAAGGTCTGATTTGAATTTGCTCTTGCTCCTGCAATTGGGCGTGCGATTGCCGGGAAAAAGCTCAACAACTCTGGGCCATCTCTCCCCATTTTCTTACATTGGAGTACCCAAAAATAGGGGGCGTCTTATACACGGGTGCATGTTATGCATGGAAAAATACGGTATGTGCTGTGTGAAAAAGCACTTGCCCAGTGGAACATCCCTTCCTTCTCTTCTCCCTACGTGCCCCCACCCACTCCACAGGGTCAAGGACAGGCATCCCCAAACTGCGGCCCTCCAGATGTTTTGGCCTACAACTCCCATGATCCCTAGCTAAGAGGACCAGTGGTCAGGGATGATGGGAATTGTAGGCCGAAGTTTGGGGATGCCTGGTCAAGGAGAAACCCAAGAACAGGTCTGAAGGAGGAGAGAGAGAGAGAGAGAGAGAGAAAAGAAGAAGAAGAGGAGGAGGAGGAGGAGGAGGAGGAGGAGTTTGGATTTGATATCCCGCTTTATCACTACCCGAAGGAGTCTCAAAGCGGCTAACATTCTCCTTTCCCTCCCTCCCCCACATCAAACACTCTGTGAGGTGAGTGGGGCTGAGAGACTTCAAAGAAGTGTGACTAGCCCAAGGTCACCCAGCAGCTGCCTGTGGAGGAGCGGAGACACAAACCTGGTTCACCAGATTACGAGTCCAGCACTCTTAATCACTACACCAAACTGGCTCTGATACACATGTAGATGTCCTTTTGCCAATGAGACAATTTCACTGGATAAAACCCTAAGTATATTTACTAGTGTTATTTTGCATTTCTTCATATGCACAGGTAGAAAAAGAAGTTTGCGATCGTTTCTCCCCTTCTCAACACCAATCCCCCTGGTGGCAGGCATCATATCTATATCAATACATAACCTCCTGATGAATCGTGATCGCAATGATTGCCCCCCTCTCCCTTTCACCTGCAATTCAAGTGGGGTCTCGTAGCCATTGAGGAGATACTGAATTTCATCCACCTTTGCGTCAAACTCTTCTAGATTCTTTTGTTGGGACTTCAAGCCAGCCTACGAAGAAAGAGGGAGAAATTGTCTCACGGGCCAAACAAGTTTTAACTTTCGTTCCGCAGATTAGAAACGAACGACCACACGAATCGCTTATGAATCTTTCGAGACATTGAACAGATTTCCACTTGGCATGAGGTTGAAGAATCACAGAACAAGATAGAAAACGCGGTCATTAAAACGCTGCTGGCATCCATCTGTCTCGAGAGACAACGGAGTGTGTCTCTGAACGTAAAGTCAAACTGCTGGAGAATCACAGCGCCTGCTGTGGATACAGAGACCAGGAACTTGTAATTGCTGCCTCCCGTGTTGCTTTTGCTGTGCTGGCAGCACCAAAGTGAGCTGTTCAGGGAGCAAGCCTGGGCAGTGTGCATGGAGGTCCTGGGCTGCCTGGATGACAAGACCCCCCCCCCTTGGCATTGTGGTCCAAAGGGAAGCAGAGCAACATGTTTGGCACCAGCCGGGCTGCAGGAGTTGCCGGAAGGAGGCGTACAGTGGTACCTCGGTCTACGAACAGTCCTGTTAATGAACTCTTCGGGAAACGAACTTCACAAAATCGGAAGTAGGTGTTCCGGTTAGCGAACTTTGCCTTGGAAGACGAACGGTGGAAGGGCACCAGTGGCAGGAGGCCTCAGTAGGGAAAGCGCGCCTCAGTTTAAGAATGCTTTGGTTTAAGAACGGACTTCTGGAACGAATTAAGTTCGTAAACCGAGGTATCACTGTACAAGGTGCCACCCAACCGTCTTAGGGACCCTACTCTGGATTTGTGTAAGGTTTACTCCTTAGCCTTTCCTTCTCCCGAAGATGTCCCACACAGCAGCGGGGAAAATGTGATTAAACTGCATTAAAACGTAACCAAACACTAACAGAATTAAAACAGTATCATGGATACATGCTTTAGGGTGTGCTTAAGTCCAGGAACGGCAATGGTTTGTTTTCATACACCATGTTAAAAGGTAAAGGGACCCCTGACCATTAGGTCCAGTCGTGACCGACTCTGGGGTTGCGGCGCTCATCTCGCTTTATTGGCCGAGAGCTGGCATACAGCTTCCGGGTCATGTGGCCAGCATGACTAAGCCGCTTCTGGCGAACCAGAGCGGCACACGGAAACGCTGTTTACCTTCCCGCCGGAGCGGTACCTATTTATCTACTTGCACTTTGACGTGCTTTCGAACTGCTAGGTTGGCAGGAGCTGGGACCGAGCCACAGGAGCTCACCCCGTCACATGGGATTCGAACCGCCGACCTTCGCCCTAGGCTCAGTGGTTTAACCCACAGCGCCACCAACTGCAATTCAGTTTGTTTTCATACACCATGTTGCAGAGACCCAAATAGCTCCGTTCTACACACTTAAAAAAGGAAAAAGGAAAGCATTTCCATTATGGATCCAACACAGCACTTAGGTTGGAACTCTAAGGCCAAAGACCAGAGGGTGAGGGGAATCAACAACCTCAGCTGCAGGGTAAATTGCATTGTTCCAAACACCATCTAATTTAGAACCAGTCAACGGCATTAATTGGCAGATAGATTTCTATGTTACTAACTTAAACCAACTGAAAAGCTCAGTTGGTTCTTAGAACGTGATGCTGATTATTTATTTATTTATTTAATTTATATAATGCCCTATACGCGGAGGTCTCAGGATGGTTCACAGAAAAGATCACAATATATAAAATCAAAATAAGAACAATAACCCAATAACACCTCACCCCCAAAAGCCACATTTTAAAAGGGTATAGGATATCAATCAGGTCAACCAAAGGCCTGGTTAAAAAGGAACATTTTCGCCTGGTGCCTAAAGGTGTATATTGAAGATGGCAGGTGAACTTCCCTGGGGAGAGCATTCCACAGATGGGGGGCCACCACAGAGAAGGCCCTGTTCTCGTGTTGCCACCCTCCGGACCTCTCGAGGAGGAAGCACACGAAGAAGGGCCTCAGAAGATGACCTCAGGGTCCGGGTAGGTTCATTTGGGAAGAGGCCGTCCTTGAGGTATTGCGGTCCTGAGCCGTTTAATAACGCCAAGGTTGCAGGTTCAATTCCCATATGGGACGGCTGCATTGCAAGGGGTTGGACTAGATGATCCTCAGGGTCCCTTCCAACTCTGCAGTTCTATGGTTCTATGAGTCAGGCCACTGGTCTTACCTGGAGATGCTGGGGATTGAACCTGGGGACCACGTCAGATGCTCTGTCACTGAGCCACAGCTATTCCCCATGCCTCCCCTATCGACCTTACCTCCAGGTCTGCCAGCTCCTTTTCAGTCAGGCAGCCACCGTCCAAGTTCTTCAGCTCTGCGTTTAACCACTCCTCGATCGAACTGGATAAATTAAGGAGCTTGTCCCACAAAGCCAGAGCTCTTTCCAGATTTTTGCAGTAGTTTTCAGTCCATTCATTGACCTTGCAGGTCAAAAAAGAAAAAAAAGATCAAAGAATAAATATTTCCAAGCGAGCACCTTCAACAGCAAAGGGAGCGTGAGATGAAGTCAGCCACATAAACAAGACGTGGGGGAGGAGGGGAGGTAATCCGTTGGATGGAGACAGTTTCTTACCAAATATGGCTTAAGTTATTATGACATCAAAGACAATGGCAACACTCCAGGTTCCAAAGACAGGTCTGGCAAGGTGGTTTGGCTCATCAGATCTGATCAGCTCCCCATTATGTGCCCCAACTAGTCCCAGACTCAAGCAGACCCAACATCTTCTTGCCTTTGAAGAAAAGCATTCCTACAGCCAATCCCTAAGATTTGCACTACTGAAATGTTTCCTGGAGGGCTTAGCGTTCCCAAAAGACGCAACCTATTAAAACTGCTTGTCTAGATCTCCCAGAATTATCGCTTACGAGAGACCATGCCTGACACCAGACGGAAAGCCATGCAGAACTGACAACCTGACACCCCGGACCCGCACTCCTTTACGCTCTCTTTTGATGAAAGCTTGGTATATATTTTTCCCCATTTAGGAGTCTCCGGCATGCCGCAATTAATTCATCCGAAATATTACTTGCGAGCCAGATTCAATTACTATAATGCATAACAGATCAGAGCACCCTGATCATTTACTTTTTACATACATCCAGCCATCTGTCCACAATAGCGTTAGCCTCATTCTCGAAGGGAGGATCCTCCAGGCTTTTCATTTTGTTCAGCTGGGACTGAAGGCTTTTCCCGATCTGGTTTATTCTGTCAATGTCTTCGGAATGGTTGTTGAATTCTTGTTTTACCACGTTGACCTGTGGAAAAGTGATAATATGCACCTGTAAGCACCTTGCATTTGGGACAATTTACACAGGAAGAACCCTGGGTGCCTAGCCATCAGAAATACAGTGCTTTTGAAGTTACTTTTAATATTTGTAATCATTTTTTAAAAAAAGATAAAAATAAGAATCAGAAATGAAACAGATACCATTAAGAGCAAAGCAAAAATACTTATTTTTAGTAACATTTTGTTCGGAATAAGGTCTACACCAGTTATGTTATCTTTCAGACAGGTTTTACAGTTCTGCCCTCTCCCTTTTTAGGAAGGCATGACTCGTCAGCCTGTTCATTGTAGACAAAATTCCATTATTTGTTTGCCTGCTCATTTTGTTTTTTTTTAAATTGTATCCAGCCTCAAGCTTTTCCCATTCTAAAATTTCTAGGCTGCTTACAGGACTACTGAAAACAACAAAAATAGAACATTAACACAGCTGTTTAAAACACATTTTTAAAAAGAGAGAAACAAAGCCACAGTAATCCAATAAAGAGAACCTCAAAACTGCAGCACCAATCAATTAAACATTAATTGACATCAGTCACATGATGGTTTCCGGATTAATTTTACACAAGATTTTGGAAGGGGGGAAAATACTCTTGCGTTATGGAGCGTGTGCATATTTTATTTTATTTGCTTCAGATATTTTGTGCAAATGATTCTGGAAGCTACAGTCGTGTGAAATACGAACTGACTTTCTGAATTTTAAAATTGGAAGACCTATCTTTGGGTGTAAGGGTGCATCATAATCTAAACCAGTAGTTTCCAAATGCTGGAGACAACATGGCACCGTGTTTTGCTTTTTAACTTTCCATCTCAGAACTCTATAAGGCTGCTTGTTTGTGCACCGAAAAAAACCACTGAAAAAAACCCTGACCTCTAGCGTCTGGCGATTAGACAACATTCGTTAACTAGGTCTTTGTTTTCTGGCAGACAATGAAGTCTGTTCTGCAGTAGATACAGCCGGGCAGACGGTGAGAAAGTAGGGCAAAGGGCTTGACGCAACAGATAGCAGCGAACCCGCTCTCCTATCCTTTCCATGGGTAAAATAACGCCGGAATTTTGCAACCTGGCTGGTTTCTTCCCTTGAGAGAGAGGTGTATGGATTTGGGCGCTTGACACTTATTTATAAAAAGAAATAGCTTTAATTTAAACCTATAGGACAGTTAAAGGTAGGTAGCCGTGTTGGTCTGTCATAGTAAAAAAAAAAAAAATTCCTTCCAGTAGCACCTTAGAGACCAACTAAGTTTGTTCTTGGTATGAGCTTTCGTGTGCATGCACACGTGTGCATGCACACGAAAGCTCATACCAAGAACAAACTTAGTTGGTCTCTAAGGTGCTACTATAGGACAGTTTGTATGCAGGATTGGTATTTGTGTGTGTGTCTGTGTGTGTATTTGGAGTGGCATATAATGGCTCTGGGAATGCGGGTGGCGCTGTGGTCTAAATCACTGAGCCTCTTGGGCTTGCCGATCGGAAGGTCGGAGGTTCGAATCCCAGCGACGGAGTGAACTCCCGTTGCTCTGTCTCAACTCCTGCCAACCTAGCAGTTTTAAAGCACACCAGTGCAAGTAGATAAATAGGTACTGCTGTGGCAGGAAGGTAAACGGCATTTCCGTGTGCTCTGTGGTTTCCGTCACGGTGTTCCGTTGCGCCAGAAGCAGTTTAGTCATGCTGGCCACATGAGCCAGAAAGCTGTCTGTGGACAAACGCCGGCTCCCTCGGCCTGAAAGTGAGATGACCCCACAGTCGCCTTTGACTGGACTTAAGCATCCAGGGGTCCTTTACCTTTTACCATTACCCATAATGGCTCTCCTGTGTGCCTTTATCCCTGCACCATTGTCATTGCAATATTTCAGCCTACACTTGGGGTCACAAAACTCAAGACCAGGGGCCATATGCAGCACTCCAGCCACTCTCTATATGGCCCTTGGAATTCTCATCAGGACACACATACCCCCTATGAATACCGGTTGCTGGATGCAACAAGAAGGCGGAGCTCTGGACCTACTTTCAAGCTTCCCTTATACAGTGGTGCCTCGCAAGACGAAATTAATTCGTTCTGCGAGTTTTGTCGTCTTGCGAAGCACGGTCCTGCGAAGCGCTAGATGGCGCTGTTTCCCATAGAAATGCATTGAAGCGTGGTTTCCCATAGGAATGCATTGGGAACTCGCAAGACATTTTCGTCTTGCGATGCAAGCCCATAGGGAAATTCGTCTTGTGAAGCGACTCCAAAAACGAAAAACTCTGTCGTCTTGCGAGTTTTTCGTCTTGTGAGGCATTCGTCTTGCGGGGTACCACTGTACTTTGAAGCAGAGGTGGACAACCTGTGACCCTACAGATGTTGATGGGGTCCCTGTCAGTTCCACACAACATGGTCAACCACCAGAGGTGATGAGAAATGGAGCCCAACAGCATCTAAGGCTGACTTCTTTCGATTTAAAGCCTGCCTTTGCAACCATACAAACCTGTTTCTTATTTCATTGTATAAAAAACGAAAGCTAGGATTCCGTGGCCACCATAAAAATTGTGCAGCTTTATCTCCATTTGCACGGTACCGCAATAAACTCACCATGGCAATTATCCTCTGCAAGTTCTCTTTCCCCATGTAAGACACTTGCTGAGACAAGGTATGTTCTTGCTTCTGAATAATGCCTGTCAGACAGTTTTTGCAGCTGTGATATTGCTTCAAGAGCTCCATCACTCTGGCACAGTGTTCCTGCCTATTTGAAAGAAAGCAAAGCAAAAATAATTGACGCGTTCGCAGGATGGTCTAAGCCCGAAGGCACCCGCTTTCCAAATCAAGGGATCTGGTTTTCAGAAGAGAACCCAAGGAACATCAAGAGGACCACAGATTTACAGTCTTGCTTTGCAACCACAGGAACTAGAAACTTGCTTTTTAAAAAATGAAGCAAGGCTTCATTTGGAACAGGAAGACCTTTTAAAGTATTTCCTGACCAAGAGGATCCAGTGGACATCCATCCAACTCCTGGGAGTTTGAGCTTTATGTAAAGGAGAAAGAGAGACCACAGGGTCACTATTCTGCAGTAGAGATTCAACTGCATACCAGATTTAAGTTTCCGCAATTGAAATATATCAAAGCATTCTGGCACTACAAATCTACTTTCTTGTGTTAAATACCAACAGAGTTTTTGCAGTAAAAGAAAGTTAGGGGGGAATTGTGCTAAAAAGTGGATGACTCTCAACTGATGGGAAGTTAGGTTTCCATCAACTGACAGCTTTTAATATGGAGCAGAATTCCATCGTGCAGCCTCCTCTTTGCATGATGGCATAGTGCACTCCCTCTAGCCCAGGGTTTCCCAAACTTGCGTCTCCAGCTGTCTTTGGACTAGTTCCCATCACCCCTGACCACTGGTTCTGCTAGCCATGGATGATGGGAGTTGTAGTCCAAAAACAGCTGGAGACCCAAGTTTGGGAAACCCTTGTCTAGAGGGGAAGCAGTGATCTCCCAGCAGGTGGTTTGCTGCTGCTTACCAGGGAGAGAGGGAGAGGCAAGGCGGCAGCGAGGCCGTCACTGCAAAAACATGGTCGGGGCCAATATGGCGCTTGCCCCTCCCACTCTCCTCCCTGTAAGCAGCACTGCCAGGAGGTCAGTTAAGAGCCGCTGCCCCATCCCACTGTCCTGCATGAAATCACACAAACTTAGCATCTCACTTTTCGGCAATGGCAAGCTTTGTTTTCTTCCACAAGCCCTCTGTGAGTTTCCACTGCCGCTTGACTTCTTCCCCCTGGCCATTCGCGGACCGTGAAAGCCGGCTGGCGACTTCATTCAAGGACCTCATCTCCACAGCAAGGCGGTCCAGCTGCTGCCTCAGTTCGCTGATCGACTTCAACCTAGAAACAGGAACAAGTAGCATCAGTTTTTGTCACCTATGCTGCTGGGTATTTAGGGTGTTGATTAATAAGATAAGATTTCTTTATTGTCATTGTATAAGTACAAGTACGGGACACAGGTGGCGCTGTGGGTTAAACCACAGAGCCTAGGGTTTGCTGATCAGAAGGTCGGCGGTTCGAATCCCTGCGACGGGGTATTCTCCCGTTGGTCCCAGCTCCTGCCCACCTAGCAGTTCGAAAGCACGTCAAAGTGCAAGTAGATAAATAGGTACCGCTCCGGCAGGAAGGTAAACTGCATTTCCATGTGCTGCTCTGGTTCGCCAGAAGCGGCTTTATCATGTTGGCCACATGACCCTGAAGCTGTACGCCGGCTCCCTCGGCCAATACTGCGAGATGAGCGCCGCAACCCCAGAGTCGGACACGACTGGACCTAATGGTCAGGGGTCCCTTTACCTTTACCTTTTAAGTACAAGTACAACGAAATTGGATGCCATCCCATAAAAACAAAACAAAAAACAGCACAAAAAAACACATTTTTAGCCACACATGCACATATGTACACACCCATCACAACTCTCCACGGTCCTATTATCTAGTTACAGCATTTAAGATGGTTATAGCTCTTGGGTAGAAACCATTCTTCAATCTATTTGTTCTTGATCTAATTGTTCTATATCTCTTGCCCGAAGGCAGTGGTGCAAAAAGACTATATCCCGGATGAGATGGATCCTGTAAAATATTGTTTACTTTTTTAAGGCAACGGGAACTGTATAGTTCTTCCAAAGATGGGAGAGCATGACCAATAATATTTCAGGCTGTGGTTATGACCTTCTGGAGTACCTTCCTCTCCATGCCACTGCCTGGTATAAAAGCTCCTGTGCGCGCTATGCGCCTCCCACTTCCATAGGGTGCCTTACTGTTTCTCAGTTTCGTGATTAAAAACAATGAACCCTAACATGGGCATAGCCAGGATTTATTGGGGGGTGGGGCAGGCTTTATGTTAGGAGGACAGAACCAAGTTATCTGCAATACAATTGGTCAGTTAGTTCAGTATTTCTATTTATTTATTGGATTTTTTTGGGGGGGGAGGCAGCTGAACCCATGAACCCTAAAGAAATAGTCATCATCATCATCATCATCAACCTTTTTATTGGCATCAAACAAACACACATATAAAACAGAACCGGATTAATACTTTCATAGTGGTACAAACTATGCTAAAAGAGAAAAGAGAAAAGACTCCGCTGTCCGCCGTCACATCTCTGGTACTCCTGATGACTCAGCCGACTGCAGAATATTACGGCGAGAGAAAAGCAAATGTAGGTATTGAGCCACCAATTTGGTAAGCTCCTGGTCTTTCCCTGATAATAGGAACTGTAAGACCTCCTGCACTGCTCTCCCTCTAGGGATGCAGAGCCGATCCAGGAATTGCAGAAATAGTCATATAGACACCCCTTTTCTCTTCCCCTAACCCATTTCCCATTTTCCCCAAGGCAAAATATCCTCAACTTTATTTGACTGAATCTGAGAGAGAAAGAGGAAAAAGAGAAACCTCACCTTTGCTGAACAGCAGGGATCGTTGGCTCCCTCAGGCCTATTCTGCTGATCTTAACATGCACGTCTTGGATGTTTTTAAAGAGATCACTATTCTTCGAGGTAAATTCTTCCTGAGCCTCCCTGTTCTGGCTGATGTCTTGTTCCTCCGCCGAGCCAACCGCAGGGTTTTCGTTTACAGGTAATGCAGCGACGAGGTCTTCGCAACACATTTTTTTCCCGCTTTCGTCATCGTCGATGTAAATGCTGACTTGCTTCAACCTCTCGTCGAGAGATTTGGCCTCCCTTTTTATCAGAGAAACCTCCTGCAGCGTAGCTTCCCCGGGGGATCCTGGGGCGAGGCTGAGAGGCACAGAGGCACCCAAAGACTGTTTCACGTGCGTCAGCAAAGCCAGAAAAGTCTCCATGTCACGCAGGATGGTCTCAATGACCTGCATCTTGCAACCCAGCTCTCCCAATCGCACTTTGTATTCACCGGCGACTGCGCTTGCTTCTTCCCAGTCTTTTGGATCAACCTCTGTTCTTTGACGCCTGCCTTGTTCTAGCAAGTCGCACTGTTTGGTACAATTTGCTATAGATGTCTGCATTTTCTGAAAAGCAAGGGATTACAACGGCGATAAGAGAAATTGTGCTGTAAAAAGCAGTACTTAGCATCAAGTCCATCACATGCAGGGGTTGGGCTAGAGGACTCTCGTGGTCCCTTTCAACTCTATGATTTTGTTATCTGCCAAGCATAGGGGATGAGTGATGGGACCCATAGGATGGGACCCACAGGAAGAGCACATGCTTTGCCTTCCCTACAGGCCCCTAGAACAGCGTTTCCCAACCGGTGTGCCGCGAGACACCGGCTGATGTGCCGCGGAAAAAGGGACCTGCAGCCCAGGGCTGCACAGGACCGTGGCGGCGGCGCTGCTGGAGCCCGGCGGCGAAGCGGAAGCCAGGGCGGTGCTGTTCCCTTGGCTGCTGCAGCAGCAGCAGCAACAGAAGCCTCGCGGGAGAATCCCGACCTGGTGCTCCAGCTGATGGGCGGGAGAAAGGAAGCCGCGCTACAGCTGATCCCAGAGGTAACTGTGGGTCAGGAGACCCGGCACAGCCGGGTGGGGGAGGAGCGGTGTGCCGCGAGATTTTTTTAATGAAACAAGTGTGCCGTTGCCTAGATTAGGTTGGGAAACACTGCCCTAGAAGGTTAAGCTCTTGGGCATCTCCAGGTAAAAGGGTCAAGTAGCCAAAAGAACACTTAGGGAGTTCCTGCCATCCTGTGTTCCTCAAACTTTGGTTCCCAGCTGCTGTTGGACTGCAACTCCCATCATCCCTGACCACTTGGTCCTGCTCTCTAGGGATGATGGGAGTTGTAGTCCAAGTTGGGGCCCCAAGTTTGAGAAACACTGCACTAGATAAGGCTGGGCTAGGCAGGTGAATGGTTGACTCAGCATAAATAGCACAGCTCAGACAGCCCCTCCTCCCATATAAACCAACCAGATCCTATGATTGGCATCCAGGGTGGATAAAAATCAATGATTTAAAAAAAAAACAAAAACGGGTTTTTTTTTATTTAAATCGGATTTTTTTGATTTAAATCGGATTTTTTTTATTTAAATTGGATTTTTAAAATAAAATGCTTTTGGAGGAAAAATCTTTCTAAATATAGTCTTCTATTTAAGTTACATTGTGGTCCAAAGGCTATTCATCAGGAAATAAGGATTTGTTTTAAGTTTATCAAGTGTGCTAAAACTCAGACTGAGGTGTGTTTTTTTTAATGTTTAACCACATCAGTTAACAAACATGGATACATATGCTATCATGTTATTGTTTTAGTTAAATAAATTGTTTAAATGGTTATTAAGGAAATGATTATTTTTCTCCTTCCAATAAAGTACAGCAGAAAAGTTGTCCAAATATAAACAGTTAACTTATTAAACCTCACCATAATTTCATAATTATCTGTCTATGTATTTCTAGTAGTATAACCAAATCAGTAATTTTTGATATAACTGTAAAAACTACTCTGAAAATGTATTATTCCAAAAATGAAACCTTCATATGGTTGTAAATATTAAGATTATACCAGCAAGAATGAGTCTTTCTGTAAAAAAAATATTTAAATCAAGTCTTACTGACTAGTGATTTAAATCAAGCCTTACTGACTAGTGATTTAAATCGTGATTTAAATCAATTTGATTTAAATCAAATCCAACCTGTTGGCATCTGAGACCCTTTTCTGTGTTCCTCCTCCATGCGAGGTCTGAAGGGTGGTGACACAGAAATGGGCCTTCTTCAGTGGTGGCTCTCTGCTTGCAGAGTGCTCCCCCCCTGGCACCATCTTGGTCTATTTTTAGGCACTAGCCAAAAACTTTCCTTTGTACCTGGGCTTTTGGCCCTTAATTTGAAGGGCTTCAAGTATATGTGGCCTTTCTTTAGTGGGGCAGGATCTACAGGGGGTTTAGAAACACACTTACTGGCCCAATCTGGGAGCCCTTCGTTAAGCCAACACGAGATTCCAAGGAAGAATAATAAGCACAAACCTTCACTTTCTTGAAGGAAGGCTAGCGTTATTTAGCATGCTCTGGGGGATGTCTCTCTGGCGGAGCTCTTCGTCCGCGTTGCACAGCTGAACCCATTCGCTTTCTACAGGTGCTAGAAGGGCCAAAACAGCCTTTAAAGAGTGAATCCTACAAAACAAGAGGATAAATTTGATCAGGAGACATGGAGAGGAAATCAGTTGTGGCTCAGTCATAGAACACCTGTGTGAAGGGCACTTCCCAGCACGGCAGGTAGTTACATGTTTATTGTCACAGACAACACTTACAGCCGCTTCTAGAAGAAGAAGAAGAAGAAGAAGAAGAAGAAGAAGAAGAAGAAGAAGAAGAGTTTGGATTTGATATCCCACTTCATCACTACCCTAAGGAGTCTCAAAGAGGCTAACATTCTCCTTTCCCTTCCTCCCCCATAACAAACACTCTGTGAGGTGAGTGGGGCTGAGAGACTTCAGAGAAGTGTGACCAGCTCAAGGTCACCCAGCAGCTGCATGTGGAGGAGCGGGGACGCGAACCCGGTTCACCAGATTACGAGTCTACTGCTCTTAACCACTACACCACAATGGCTCTCTACAGCTCTGAATACCTATGAACAGCAATCTAACAGCTAGGTAGCTATTCCCAGGTCTAGGGAGCAGCTGCAGCAACAGGGGCCACTCCCCCTCCGCTGGTTTATGTACCTTCCCCCGACAGGCTGAGTGCACATAGCCAGAGACTGCACCTGCATTGGAACTTCCTTTGCTCTTCCCTTTTCAGTCCCCTCCTGGTTCTGGATGACAGTGGTGCAGGAGATGGTGGGGAAGCACCTGGCTCTCCACTTGCCTGACCTGCCTCTTCCGACCCAACTTGTGCTCCACCCTCCAGCTCTGAAGGATTCCCCCACCTCAGACTCTAGTCTCCTGGTCAGTACACTTCCTCCCAAACCACTAGCCCCCTCTCACAGGTCAGACCCCAGCTCCCCTTCCCTGTTGCACTTTTATCAGCATCCTGCTTTGCATGCAGAAGTTCCCAGGTTTAATCCAGGTAGGGCTGAGAGAGACCCGTGCCTGAAACCCTGCTAGCCACCGTAGACCAGGCATGTCCAAAGTCCTAATCCGGCCCGTCAGCTGATTTAATCCGGCCCCCCGTGGCAGTATATGTCCTGGGGTAAAAATCCTTTAAAAAGTTCAACAACTTTGGTTGGCCCTCACGCATGTTCACTTCATCAAATCTGGCCCTCTTTGAAGAAGTTTGGTCACCCCTGCCGTAGACCAATACTGAGCTACACGGACCTATGGTCCAGATCAGGCATCGGCAACCTTCGGCCCATGGGCCAGATGCGGCCCATGAAGCCAGTTCATCTGGCCTACGAGCTGCCCGGTCACCGAGTTGCCCGCTCGGCAAGTCCCCCGCGTGCTGTGCTAAACTGGCGCAGTACGGCGCAGGGACTCGCGCAGACGCCGCAAATCGCTTCTGTGCAGGTGTCTGGGCATGCGCAGAAGCGATTTCCAGCGCTGGGGAAAATCGCTTCTGTGCAGGTGTCCGGCCCGCGGACGAGCTCCGTGGGATTGATCCGGCCCACGGTCGGATAATGTTGCTAACGCCTGGTCCAGATCAACATAAGGCTGATTCCTATGTTCCTTCCTACATGTCTCCACCTGTGATACAATGGAGAAATAACCAGTGCTGTCTGCATTACACAACCCCATGACACAGAATTTGCCATTGGGCATACAAAAATCTGAGTATTCAATCCCCACTCCCCAGTCCGTACGAATGCTGTGCTTTTTAAAAAGTGTATGGAGCATTGGAAGGAGTCACAGAAGCTCTACTTACAGATAAGGAATAGATCTATCTATCTACCACAGTGGGGCTAGGCGCTGTGGTCTAAACCACTGAGCCTCTTGGGCTTGCCAATCGGAAGGTCGGCGGTTCGAATCCCCGCGACAGGGTGAGCTCCTGTTGCTCAGTCCCTGCTCCTGCCAACCTAGCAGTTCGAAAGTATGTCAAAGTGCAAGTAGATAAATAGGTACCACTCCGGTGGGAAGGTAAACGGCGTTTCCGTGCGCTGCTCTGGTTCGCCAGAAGCGGCTTAGTCATGCTGGCCACATGACCTGGAAGCTGTACGCCGGCTCCCTCGGCCAATAATGCGAGATGAGCGCCGCAACCCCAGAGTCAGTCATGACTGGACCTAATGGTCAGGGGTCCCTTTACCTTTTTATGCCTATATTTATTTACAGAGCAAATTTTTCATACAAAAAAAAAAAGATACCAACATGGCAATTTACAGCATGCAGAATTGCAATAAGATCAACGAAAACGTCAATTTAAAAACGACCGGGGGAAAGAAAGTCATGTTTCATATTTATTTCTGCAGATGTCCCTGGAGTGCACACACACACACACACACACACACCCGCCCATCCTTGATTACTGGCCCTGTGAGCTGGGGCTGAAGGGAGTCCCAACAACATCTGGAGGGAACATCTGGCGGCCTCCCCCTGATAGTCCGACTCCTCCCCAGTCTCTATGTGCAGGCTGTACCTCTCCTTCAGAGCATTCCAGGCTCTGTTCCACTCTCTGGGCAGCTCTTCCTGGGACTCATCTGCTGCGACGGAAAACTTGCCTAGCAGCAAAACCATCCTTTCAAACTGTTTCCAAGAAGAATCGCCTTCACTCTCCAAGTCCTGAAACAAAAGAAAGAAAATGCTAGTGATAGAAATAACAAGAGGTGCAAAGGTTAACAAATATAAAATGTTAACAAGGGGTTTAAATGTTAATGATAACGTGGGAATTATTCAGATATAACATCCACAAGGATAAACATGCATTGCATGACTTGGATGTTGTTGTTTTATTCTGCTATGCAGCAAACACTATTAAGCTGAACAGCAAGCCTATCGAAATGTTTTATTAAACCTTCAGAAAGTGATATTTCAGTTGTAGACCACAGTCTTCATGGTTTATTTATTCATTCAAATAAGTATTTTTTTAGATTATTTTTTAATTAAATTTCTGTTTTACATTTTAGAATATTCACTTAAACAACCTTAAAATTTCAATGACTTCCCTTCCTCTCTTTCCATGGTTCATTTTGCACAACATAAATCCCTGCATATTTTATACTAGCTGGCCCGGCCATGCGTTGCTGTGGCTCATTTAATAATAATAATAATAATTTATTATTTATACCCCGCCCATCTGGCCGGGTCTCCCCAGACACTCTAGGCGGCTTCCAGCAAATATTAAAATACATACACATGTCACAGAATAAAAACTTCCCTGAACAGGGCTGTCTTCAGGCATTTTCTAAACATCAGATAGTTGTTAGCACCTTTGACTTCTGCTGGAGGGCGTTCCACAGGGCGGGCGCCACTACCGAGAAGGCCCTCTGCCTGGTTCCCTGTAGCTTTGCTTCTCGTAATGAGGGAACCACCAGAAGGCCCTCGGCGATGGATCTCAGTGCGGGCTGAACGGTGGGGGTGGGGACGCTCCTTCAGGTATACTGGACCGAGGCCGTTTAAGGCTTTAAAGGTCAGCACCAACACTTTGAATTGTGCTCGGAAACGTACTGGGAGCCAATGTAGATCTCTCAGGACCGGTGTTATTAGGTCCCAGCGGCCGCTCCCAGTCACCAGTCTAGCTGCCGCATTCTGGATTAATTGCAGGGGTCACCTTCAAAGGTAGCCCCACGTAGAGCGCATTGCAGTAGTCCAAGCGGGAGATAACTTCCATTTGGTGAAATGGAAAAGGAAGATAGAAAAGAGAAAGCGCACGTTTCCCCCCCCCCCCCCGTTTTCGCCTGGCTTCCCACAGCTTCTCCCGTTGAAGTCCTGCCTGCCTCCTCCTGCCTCCTCTCCCCCCGCCTCCTCTCCGTCTCCCCACCCCGCTTTCACCTGACTCCACACAGCTTCTCCCGTTGAACTTCCGCCTGCCTCCTGTCGGTCTCAGTTTCTCCGTCTCCCATTCCCCCCTCCCTCTCCTCTCTCTTCACAGACTCTCTCTCTCTGTAGTTTGTGCGCACCTTCCCTCTGATGTTGTGGGTGTGATCTTGCATAGCGTGTGTCATCGGCTGCCAATAGCCTATTGGTGTAGCCGCCCTCGCCTCCAAGGCCGCCCTCCCTCCCTCTCCTCTCTTCTCCTGGGCTCTCTGACCTTGAATAGCCTGTATCACAACAGTGATGTCACCACATTGACAATGGTGTTGGCTATGTGGCTATGTAGTGTTGTGATGTCATGCTACTCACTATGCGATTGGTTAGGATCTTAAAAAGTATGCTTTTTCCTTTTTACCTGTCGCAGGTGTGACATCTGTAGAATTTTTTTACATAAAAACATGCTGGGAATGGTACCCAACGTTGTGTCAAAATTTCAAAGCAATCGGTGCAGTACTTTGAGAGATTATCGATTAGGGACAAACTGACAGTTACATTTTTATTTATATAGATAAACTAAACTGTTCAATATCACATTTTACATCCATTAAAACTCATTTACACTGTTGAATTTATCTTAATGCTGTCCACGTTTTCAAATAAACACAATTTTCCTCCAAATATTCAATAAACATTTTCCAATCTTCTTTAAACATATGTTCTTCTTGTTCTCTTATTCTATACGTTAGGTCTGTGAGCTGCTGATATTCCATCAATTTAAGTTGCCAATCTTCTTTAGTTGGGCCTTCGCTCATTTTCAATTTTGGGGCTAACAAAACACGAGCCGTGGTAGTGGCATACATGGAAAAGTGGCATACCTTTTCCATTCATATAAGTATTTCTATAATGCCAAGTCATAAACGACCAGGGCAGCGTGATGCATTAAACACCCACAAAAACAAGAGGGAGCAAATCTTTACAGTGATTGCCTAATAACAAAATAAAACATTAAAAGAGGTGCAAAGTCCTGTCTGACACCACAGAAAAGGCATCAAGAGACGACAACAACAACAACAACTTTATTGTCATTGTACCATCTGTGTACAATGAAATTAAACGAGTCTCCCCCCCCCCCAACACTCAATCTCTTATCAAACAACACACCACCTCACAAGTCAATTTCTCTATGTTATTTTTCATTCAACAGCCTAACAGCCCGCGGATAGAAGCTATTTTTTAGTCTGTTGGTATGGCTGATTATACTTCTATATCTCCTGCCTGAGGGTAGAAGATTAAAGAGGTGATGCCCGGGGTGTGAGTCATCCCTGATAATTTTTCTCGCTCTCTTAAGGCAACAATCCCTTGTGATGTCATCTAGTGGACTCAAGGGACAGCCCATGATATCATGTGCTGTATTCACCACCCTCTGTAGAGACTTTCTGTCCGTGGTTGTCAGGCCAGCATACCACACTGTGATACAATATGAAAGGACACTTTCTATTGTGAACCGGTAAAAGGAGTTCATCAGTTGTTGTTTAACATTATTCTTTCGCAAGACCCTGAGGAAATGGAGTCTCTGTTGGGCCTTTCTGACCACCTGAGTTATGTTGATTTTCCAAGTGAGGTCCTCACTAAGGTGAAAGTCAAAAGCAAAGAAGGATTGGCTGCCAAATCTCTACTGGAAGAGGGTCCCACAGCATGGGACCAACGACGCTAAACACCCAACTTCTACTCAGGCCTCTATAATGTGGGGGACAACCAACAGAGGCCCTCTGGATAATCCCAGTGATCTAGCTGGGATATAAGGGCTCAGGTGATGCCTGAATGCAACACTGCATAGCCTCTGGTTAATCAGATATCAGCCTAACTACACAGTAGGATTTTTGATATTTACCTCCAGCTCTTGAAGCTTATTCTGAAGGCTGAAAATATCTTTCACACCACCAGTAAAAGCAGATGCTGTTTTTTCTCTGATGGTGTCCAAGCAAAGCTTCAGATTATGTCTTTCTGTGTGGTAGCTAGAGAAAAACCAACAACTATTATTATCATCAACCACGAGGAATATTCATACCCCACCATTCGTCTAGGCAGATACCAGAGCATGGTGCAACACATAAAAATATAACGCACAATGATAAAATTATAAAAATATAACTCTGCAAATGACAGAAGCAATGGAAAATACTGAGCGGACTAAAGCGGACTAAAGCATCACCAGCTAACTAAAACATACATCATGCTGGCTGGAGCTGATGGGCTTTGGAGTACAATAACAAGCTGGAGGGCACCACGTTGGCTACCCATAGATTAGTCCACCCACCAAAATAGGCTCAACAATTTATGTCAGGCATAAGAAGAATGCACTTTTCATGTGATTCTTCCTTTTTTTTTTTTTTACTCATTTCAAAACACAAACAAGCTGTGAACCAAAAAGTCAAATTAAGACGATACTGAATGCCAATTTTGTTTCATTGATTAGGAAAATACAAATATGGGATGATGATGATGATGATTTATTGAATTTATATACCGCCCTATACCCAGAGGTTTCAGGGCGGTTCACAGAAAGGATCAACATAAAAACCACAATATATATAATCAAAATAAAAACAACAACCCAATAACACCCCCCCCCCAAAAAGCCACATAGGATGTTGATCAGATCAGATCAACCAAAGGCCTGGTTAAAAAGGAACATTTTTTGCCTGGTGCCTAAAAAGGTATAATGAAGGCACCAGGTGAACTTCCCTGGGGAGAGCATTCCACGGATGGGGAGCCACTGCAGATAAGGCCCGTTCTTGTGTTGCCACCCTTTCGAATAGGAGGCACATGAAGAAGGGTCTCAGAAGATGATCTCAGGGTCTGGGTAGTTTATATGGACCCTTGAGGCGGTCCTTGAGGTATTGTGGTGATTATGCCACTTTGCTCCTGATACTTTTGGTATAAATTTACGGTACTCATTGCTGCTTCCACATTCTATATTGGGCAGTACCTCTTTTGTAATTCCTTCAGAGACAAGTCTCCATGTTTTCCAAACTTCTCTGCACTCTGAAGTTTCTTTTCTAATTCCATGTCTCCTGGACACTGAACAAAATATAAAAATCTCAATTTCAATCCATTATAGCAAATTATAAACATACATGTAATTTTATAACATCTAAAAAGCAGTTTCAGTACACAATTCTAAAATCAATTATTGTTAAAACATTATTTCAATCCAATGATTCTTCTCCTTTTCTCCCACCTAAAAAATCTGATAAAAAGTTATCATCCGAGAACCTTTTTAGTTCAGCTCTACTCACAATACATGCACATATAACAGTAGTATACTGCAGGTTAGGGAATGGGAAACTGCCAGCCCCCCATATGTTGTTGGACAACAACTCCCATCATCCCTCACCACGTCATATTGGCTGGGGCTGATGGGAGTTGAAAGCCAACAAGGCTCCACACTGCTAAGGCCAGTTTAAAAATGCTTCAAACAAATGCATATATGAAGATACTAGCTGACCCGGCCACGCGTTGCTGTGGCCCATTTGTTTTACATAGCAACATGCCAGGAATGCCAAGAATGGAACCCAAAGCAATCGGTCAAGGACTTTCACTTGCCTCCCCACAGCCTCCCCATTTTCCCGGTGCTGGCTCCGCCCCCCGCGCACATGACCCCCGCTTTCCCCTCCCTCCCCACAGCTTCTCCCATTGAACTCCTGCCTGCCTCCTCTCCCAGTGGAGGCTCCTTCCCCTCTTCACCCCCCCTCAGACCATCCCTCTCCCAATCCCCCCTTTTACCACCCTCAGAAACGGCTTTCACGTGACACGGCATTATTCACTCCCTGCCCCCACACTCTCCCTGCGCACCCCAAGACTCTCCTGTCACCTCCCATTTCTGTGTCTCCGTTTCTCCGGCTCCCGCTCCCTCTCCTCTCTGACTCTCTCTCTCTCTCTGTAGTGTGCGCGTGCCTTCCCTCTGACGACGTGGGTATGCTCTCGCATAGCGTGTGTCGTCAGCTGCCAATAGCCTATTGGAGTAGCCGCCCTTGCCTCCAAGGCCCCCCTCCCTCCCTTTCCTCTCCCCTCCTGGGCTCTCTGACCTTGTATAGCCTATATCACAGCAGTGAGGTCACCACATTGACAATGGTGGTGGCTATGTGGCTATGTAGTGTTGTGATGTCATGCTGCTCACTATGCGATTGGTTAGGATCTTAAAAAGTATGTTTTTTACTTTTTAACTGTCACTGGTGTGACATCTATGTAATATTTTTACGTAAAAACACTCCAGGAATGGAACCCAACGTTGTGTCAAAATTTCAAAGCAATCGGTGCAGTACTTTCGGAAATTTGAGGATTTGAACAAACACACATTTACATTTTTATTTATATAGATAGGAAAGCGGGACTAGAGCAAACATGGGGAAATCGCTGGGAAGCACAGGTCACCCAAGTTTGTTTGTTTTTTTGGGGGGGGGAGGATTCCTAATGGCAAGTGCTATTCAACAGTTGAACAATCTGCAGCAGTAGGTGGCCTCCCCAAAAAAGTATAAATAGGAACTAGAGTACCATGGATACTCTGGGAATTCATGCTTGCATTGCTAACCCTACTCTGATTCATTGGGAGCACATGGGAAGCATCCCTAAGGAAACTCTAGGAGCATATCCAAACGTCTTACCCTTTCAGTTGAAAACCCATTGCCAGGATTAAGAAATGATGTCTTCTCTCCATTGGCAGAAGCAAGGGCAAACTCTCTGGATGAAAATGACAACAACAACATCAGCTTGGTACAATGCAAAACAAAACAATTCCTGTATTGCAAGGGCTTGGACTAGATAGATGGCCCTTGGGATCCCGTCCAACTCTACAATTCTATGATTCTATGAAATGACAATGGCATTTTTTCATTTATTATAATCATCAGTGGTTTACGCTGAAAATACGCTGAAAACAATAAACTCTGAATAACATTTTTAAATCAATGTATAAAAACACAGCTACATGAAAAGTACAGTTGCCCAAAGAGCAGAAAATTTGCTATGAGTAAAATTTGCTAAGAATAAAATATTTGATATATAATACGGTCCACACGCACGATCACCAAAAATGGAATGCGGAGTTTCCCAAAGTCCTGCAGCCAAAGTATAATTCCCTGCACTCACCTGCAAATTAAAATTTGACATACTTGTTCGTACACCCAAAAAGATTGACTTCCACAGCCAAATTACATCTGGCAGACAGTTCTGTGGTTCTTCCGCCCAACAGCTGTTGTTGGTTTTGGGGGGAATAAGATGGGTCAGAAGTTTCAGGACCCTGGAGAGCTCCAAATGAGCAACTTGCTCCAACAAAGAGTGGAAGCCGACTTCTAAAGCTCCTGCTCTCAGCCTCTTTCTCTCTCAGGCTCCACCCTCTTGTGACTAACTATAGATTCTTGAAGGGCCAACCCGCTCATCTCCAGATCAGCACTCCTCCTCCATTCCTTGGTGTGCTCCTGGTGGGGGCATTTGGTTCCTGGGGCTCAGCGTAAAGTGCCCTGAGGATCCATGCTCTGACTCTACAGATCCAGGAGGTTTTTCCTGGGACTCATGTTCCTTGGCCTTGGCTGGTCTAGCTCCTTTGCTGGAAAGTCTGCAGCCTCTGACCCAGAGTCTTGGCTGCTGCTGGACCCTGGCATCATGAAGGATAATGCATATAAAAGTTAAGAATGAGCTGCCTTCTGTGGATCACCTGTTATGTGTTTGCAACTGAACACAAGCCCCCATGAAGCAGTACCAAAGTGTCCATTGGCAATACCCACCTTCTCTTGGGTGAATGGCTATCGGCTGCCACAGACAACAGCTCGCTGTGAACAGCCGAAGCATGCCGCTGAAGCGCTTCCTTCTTCCGCTCATATTCTACGACCGGTGTCTTTTTCTCAGCCTGCTTTTCTTCCTCCGTCATGTTCTTGCTCATGGTTTTCAGGGCTTGCAAGGAAGTGTGAAGCTCGCCCAGGACACCTTGCTGAGAAAATATCGCCTAAACAGATAGAGGGATACAAAAATCACACTTTTCGATGATTTGTCAAGACACACTTCTTTACTCAAGACTTTTGATTGGGTCTCCCTGCATTAATACACACTGCTGCAACTTGGCTCTGTCCCTTCCCCCTAAGCTGTTTTGTGGTTTCGTTTCATGATTTTGTGACTTGTTCTGATGGTGACATTTCTGTAACCCACCCTGGGACCATTCAGTGAAGGGAGGGCTATAAGTACTAAAACAAAACAAAACAAAACTGGCCGCAGCAGTTTCTTAAGGTAACCCACATCTTGAGAATCAAAGAGAGAAGAATACAGTCGTACCTTGGAAGCCGAACGGAATCCGTTCCGGAAGTCTGTTCGATTCCAAAACGTTCAAAAACCAAAGCGCGGCTTCTGACTGGATGCAGGAAGCTCCTGCAGCCAATCGGAAGCCCCTTCGGATATTTGGCTTCCAAAAATCGTTAGAAAACTGGAACAGTCACTTCGGGGTTTTGACTGTTCAGGAGCCGATTTGTTTGGGAGCCAAGGCGTTCGAGATCCAAGGTACAACTGTATTGGTTTTGTACAATACCTCATGTTCTGCAATGAGCCCCTTCGTCTTTCCCGCGTTGAGCAGCTTCTTTTCTTTATTTATTTGCTTATTGAGTTTTGAAAAAGCATTATTCAGCTTCCCTCGTTCAATTTCCATTTTTAATTCAACATAGGATACGATTTCACAGCGAACTGCCTGCAGAGTATGGGATACATGTTCAGAAACGACGTTAACAAACAAAACAAGCAGGTTAAGAGGGGGTGTTTTGGAGAGGATATGGTGGAGACAAGACAGGTTCTACCCCCCAACCATCTTCCAGGGAAATCAATTTATTGTTTTTATATCCCAGCTTTCCTCCCCCAAGGAGATCAAGATGGCATGCATGGTTCTCCCCCTACTCACTTAATCCCTGCAAGGTAGTTTAGGCTGAGAGGCAGTGACTAGCCAAAGGCCACCCAGTGAGCTTCCTGGCCAAGTGGGGAATTGAGCCCTGGTCTCCCAGGTCCAACAATTTAATCACCAGACTAGTTCTCTAATCCAGGGGTCCCCAGACTCACCGCGCGGTGGGCCGGTTCCTCCAGCGACGATCGCACGGCGGGCCGGAGGGCGGGGGAGCACGCGCCCATACACATGCGCACTCGCTTTTTCCAGCACAGCGCGGCACCGGAAATAGCGTTTGTGCATGCGCAAATGTCATTTCTGGCACAACACGGCACAGGAATTAGCTTGTGCACGTGCGCACGGCCCTTCGTGGACCCGGAAATGACATTTTGCGCATGCGCAAACGCTATTTCCGGTGCCACATCGACTTGGAGATGGGCAGCCACGCCGCGCTGGTAAAGCGGGCGGCGGCAGCGGGCGGAGGGGGTTGCCGGGGGCCGGATAAACGAGCCCCTCGGGCCGCATCCAGCCCCCGGGCCTTAGTTTGGGGACCCCTGCTCTAATCTCTCAGTCCTAGAGGACAGATAGGACTAAGAATACAAAGACATTCAGAAAAGTCCACTGCACATTTAGCCAGTGCGTGGAGGAAAGAGTGGGACCATGCCTACTAGTTCCACACACCGACACACGTGGCCATCCAGTGAGGCTTATAATCAACCTCATTCTCGAACCCAGGTATCCCTGGACCAAGCTGATAACTAGCTCCCACATCACACCAGCTCTGTCAAAAAGGCCTTTAGAGCATCACACCTAACAAAAAAAATATTCCCAAGTGGCTTCTCTGTGATTAAAATGACTCTTGGTCTCCCAGGTACATTTTCTCACCTCCCATCTCTCGCGAACGTCTTTGCTCTTTTCCTCCACCGCCGCCTTTTCACGAGCAGGCAAAATGTCTTTCAATTGTTCTGCTGCTCTCAAAAACTTGCGGAGGATGTTGGTATCCAAGATGCTAAAAGCTTCCTGCAAGAAGGGGGAGGCGGGGGGATATAGCCTAAGATTATAGAATAATAATAAAAACACACTGCCTGTCTAAAAATAGATGAATGCCAAGGACAGGGGGGGAGGAGCCAAAGTGGTATGCTCTATAACTCCTGTCAGTCCGTCTGGATAGCCAATGGTCAGGGATGGTGGGACTGGTAGCCTGGTATCTTGAAGGGGCCCCTTTCCAAGCTGGCAGTATTACAGAGCTATACAGAGCTGTGCTGGGATTGAATGGCAAAGGAACCGATTTTGAAGGAGTTCATTGAGCCCATCGCTGGGGGACAAAGAGCCCAATCTTTCGCGGCACCACTGTTTGTGGCCCGTTCCTCGAGCCCAGCATCACCAAACAACATATTCAGGCAATCAACTCCTACTACAGTTCTAACATGGAAGACGCCATTTTAATTTCGCTTCCACAGAGCCCTCAACTTAGCATCAACCCAGGGAATTGTGGGAGGCAAGTTAAAATGGCGCCTCCAAGCTACCTAGAGCTGATGTTAGCTCACCAATGTTAGCTCACCAACGCTCCACATTGTTTACCACTTGGGGCAACAAGGCCATCACTACTACAACTAGGGTTGGAGAAGAATCTTGCCTGGTCTGTATTTTTAATTGGACCAACCAAATTCACACCTCCTGGACTAAGAGATGGATCAGAATGTAATTACCCTTTCAGATTTTGCCCTTCTCCAAATTTTGTGATACATGCCAAAATGCATTTTAATAATGTGTATTTTGCAACAATGTATACGTTGAGATAAAATACATATTTAAATACAGCATTTCATACAGATTTTTTTTCGATGGACACATTAACATGGAAACAGAATACAACAGACTTTTAAACAAACACATGTGAAACTGACATGAACCGGAAAGGATCCATCTCCATCCATCCCTAAACACAATATGAATTATGTGGTAATCAGTAACGGTTTGCCTCACCTCATGTTTCGAAACTGGTCCCTCAGAGCTGGTCTTTTGGCCAAGGATTTGCATAGCTTTTAAAATAGACGCTTCAAGCTCCTTGTGAGCATTTTCAAAATTTAGCTTAACTTCTTCTTCTGATAAAGACTCGTCGGGTGATAGTGAACCGGCATCAAGAGTCTAGGAAATAAATAAAAAAAGGCGGGAAAACAATGGAAGCTGCTGTGTGAGGAAAACAAGGCCTTTTATTCACATTTTCCAGTAAAAAATGTTTTTTGAGGAAACTGTCTTTCCAGCTAAGTTAAGGCAGGATGATTTGCTCACTCCCTCAATAGTCATGGCCCGAAAGCTTCTTCTGTTGATGTGGTCTCTGCAGGGGTTCAAACCCACTTCAAAAAGAAAATAGATTGGGATATAGGGCAGCATCCTGTAAAAAGGCTGGCTGAGTTCAGATGCATATAGAGGCTAAGTGTGGCCTCGATTCAGGATCACACACCCGTCTCACTGACTAGACCAGGCTTCTTCAAACTCAGCCCTCCAGATGTTTTGAGACTACAATTCCCATCATCCCTGACCACTGGTCCTGCTAGCTAGGGATCATGGGAGTTGTAGGCCAAAAACATCTGGAGGGCCGAGGTTGAGGAAGCCTGGACTAGACGAACCTCTCCTGAACCTGGGTTTAGTGGAATCTATGGACTGGCCATAGGTTCGCAATGGGCCTAGAAACTTAAATGTGCTTAGGCCTGAACCACATTATCATAAGAGCATAAGAACTGCCCTGCTGGTTCAGACCAAGGGACCATCTTGCTCACCAATTTGCTGGCATAATATCCAACCAAATCCCTCCGGAGAACCCACAAAGAGCACACAAGCGCAACAGTACTTCTCATGCGACCCAAGAACTTGAAAGGTGCGTTTAGAAATCATGACTTGTAGCCACGAGTGTCTTAGCAACTTCAGAGGTCAAGCCTGAATTCATCTGCCACTGCAGCACCAATGCAAACGTATCTGTGGGGCCCAAAGGCAGGACTGGTCTGCCCAGAAGATGGAGGGGACCCCACTCTCCCGCTCCCGCTGTGCACAGTCACTGCACATTCATAGACTTTTGAACCACAGAACTGGAAGAACAAGGGCTCTTAAGAACCTCCTCTGAGCTGTCCACTGCAGGGTCATCTGGTTCTGCTGTTGTGGGAGAATCCATTTTTCCATTACTGCCAGCTGCCAGCTTCACCTCTTCCTCTTGCATTCCCAGCAATCTCATCTCCTAGGGACATCAAACGTCATTTGCTATAATCCCCTAAGTATTCAATTTCTACCAAACACCAATTAATGAAGAAGAGTAGAAGAAGAGTTTGGATTTGATATCCCGCTTTATCACTACCCGAAGGAGTCTCAAAGCGGCTAACATTCTCCTTTCCCTTCCTCCCCCATAACAAACACTCTGTGAGGTGAGTGGGGCTGAGAGACTTCAGAGAAGTGTGACTAGCCCAAGGTCACCCAGCAGCTGCATGTGGAGGAGCGGAGACGCGAACCCGGTTCACCAGATTACGAGTCCACCGCTCTTAACCACTACACCACACATTCGATTCTGTTTTATTTGTTTAGGTCTTAATGGAGACCATGGTTTTCTCGCCAATGCAGGTGTCAAATTAGTATAGCAAGGGAGGAGTGGGGAACCTCTAAGCCGTCAGATATTGCTGAACTACAACTCCCATCAGCCCTAACAAGTGTGGCCAATGGCCAGGGGTGATAGGAGCTGTAGTTCAGCAAAACTTCTGGAGGGCAAAAGGTTCCCCATGCCTACCTTAAAAAGAAGTATATTAAGAAAGTTCACTGTTCTTATCTCGTATGCGTTTGGACCTTTCATGGGACTGTCACAGATAAACTGTAACTTTGTGCACGTCAAGGCCTTCTGGCGTCATTCTTTACTAATTTACAAAAGAAATCTGCTGAGGATTAATATCTCGTGCATCTGAGGAAGTGTTCTCCGGTCCATGAAAACCTATGTTACAATAAATCTGTTAGCCTAAAACAATATTCCATGTTACATTTTTATGCTTAAGGATATCATAAAGCTAACAACAAGGCTTTTTAAAAAATATCTGTGACAACTCACAAACTGTGTTTTCTTTATAAGCTTAGCCCATTTTCTGTTCAGTTTCTTCAGCTCACTGGAAACGGCTGAACCCACTTCCTCGTTGCAGGATTCGATCAAAAAGTTCCCTGCTTCGTTGACAGATCCGTGCCGGGAGTTCCAGGCGGCCAACACTTCTGTGGGAACCTAGTACACAACACAACACAACACAGTAAGCAGGCATCTTGCACGCATTTGACGTGGGCGATTTCAACCCCACACACTTGGCTACATCTCCCTATACTAGCCTCTCTCTCTCTTCCGCCTTTCCACAAACACATGCCTTCCCTAGGCAAGTCCCGCTCAGCATGGTAGCTTTGGGAGTGGTGGGGATGGTTTTGCAAGAACTCACAAGGCAATCCAACTTCCAGCGAGTGCAACTAACTTTGTCAAGCAAACAGAGTGCTATGAAATTGTTTGCTGGGGGGAGGGAGGCTCGGTTAATTTCATTATACACAGGTTGTACATTAACAATAAAGGTATTATTATTATTATTATTATTATTATTACTAGCTGACCCGGCCACGCGTTGCTGTGGCTCATTTGGTGAAATGGAAAAGGAAGATAGAAAAGTGCACATTTCCCCCCGTTTTCGCCTGGCTTCCCACAGCTTCTCCCGTTGAACTTCCGCCTGCCTCCTCTCCGTCTTTCCCCCCTGCTTTTGCCTGCCCCCCACAGCTTCTCCCATTGAACTCCCGCCTACCTCCTCTCCGTCTTCCCCACGCTTTTGCCTGCCTCCCAACAGCTTCTCCCGTTGAACTTCCACCTGTCTCCTCTCCGACTCCCCCCTGCTTTTGCCTCTGACTTCCGCCTGCCTCTTGTCCGTCTTCCCGTTTCTGTTTCTCCATTTCTCCGTCTCCCGTTCCCCCCTCCCTCTCCTCTCTCCTCATGGACTCTCTCTCTCTGTAGTTTACGCGCGCCTTCCCTCTGACGTCGTGGGTGTGATCTCGCATAGCGTGTGTCGTCGACTGCCAACAGCCTCCAAGGCCCCCCTCCCTTCCTCTCCACCTGGGCTCTCTGACCTTGCATAGGCTGTATCACAGCAGTGATGTCACCACATTGACAATGGTGTTGGCTATGTGGCTATGTAGTGTTGTGGTGTCATGCTGCTCACTATGTGATTGGTTAGGATCTTAAAAAGTATGTTTTTTACTTTTTACCTGTCGCTGGTGTGACATCTATGTAATATTTTTACGTAAAAACGCTCCAGGAATGGAACCCAACATTGTGTCAAAATTTCAAAGCAATTGGTTCAGTACTTTCAGAGATTTGAGGTTTTGAACAAACACACATTTACATTTTTATTTATATAGATGATGGTGGTGATTATTATTATTATACCTGCTGCTCCCACCTGCCAATGGTGCCTTCACTGTGATCAACTCCCGCCCAAAAACCTATGTCTGCACTGTGGAAGGATGTGTGGATCCAGAATTGGCCTCCACAGTCACTTACGGACTCACTGTTAAAACCGTGTTTATGAAAGACAATCTGACTTGGCTACGAGTGATCGCCAAAGAAAGAAGAAGAAGAAGCTTGCAGGGTGCACCAAACAGAACTTGCCCAGGAAGAAAGGCAGAGCGCTTGAAAGCTACTTTTGGGCCAGGTCTACTTGTGGCTTCCAGATTTCCTCCGACCTCTGATCCTTCCCTTACCAGTAGAATGCAGCCGGCTAACCTTGGAGCGTCTTTTTCTTCCTCCCATAGAGTTGGACTTAAACACATTTCCCACCTACAGCTCAGAAGGCAATTTCCGTGTATACATGTGAGCCTTTGAACCAAACCCCTGCATAGAACGTTGAGTTGGCTGTCCGTCACATCTGGCGCTCACAGTACTTCCCCAACCATAAAGTGTGTGAATCGACCGTAAGAGTCAGGAAGAAATGCAAACATACATTCGGAGGGTGCTCTTTCCGGGTGTCATCCAGCCAAGCCTGCAGCAAGCGGATGTTCTCCGTATAAGTGTCCCAGGACGACAAAATCTTCCGCAAGGTCGCGTTCACGTTGTCAATGTACTCGTTGCATCTGGAAACCTGAGATTCTACCGTCTTAAATAATTTACTTGCATCCTCGGGATCAGCTCCTAGAATGTTCAATAACGATGCTGTCATTACCCATTGCTACAGTACTTGAATCATAGAATCATAGAGCTGGAAGAGACCACAAGGGCCATCCAGTCCAACTCCCTGCCAAGCAGGAAACACCATCAAAGCATTCTTGACAGGTGGCTGTCAAGTCTTTGCTTAAAGACCTCCAAAGAAGGAGACTCCACCACACTCCTTGGCAGAAAATTCCACTGTCAAACAGCTCTTACTGTCAGGAAGTTATTCCTAATGTTTAGGTGGAATCTTCTTTCTTGCAGGACTTGCAGGACTGCCTTTGCCCAGATACGCCAACTCGACTGCTTCAATCTGCAGAACTAGCACATAATAACTGCTGCATAATATTTGTTCCAAAATCAATTTTTGGAACTTTGGAACTCCCTGCCTATTGACATCAGACAGGGGCCTTTGGTGTGCTTTTTTCAGGAATTGCTTACAACATTTTTTTTTTTTAGGCAAGCTTATCCAGACATGTAGAAGGAACTTGTGCTTTATTTTTAAGCTATTGTTGATTTTAACCATCCTTTAAATAATTTTAATACCTGTCTTTAGCCGGTTTTTTAAATAATAGTTTAAATTTTATATTGATGTGAACCACTTAAGAGAGGTGTGTTGGTTTACAACTGAGCAATATAAAAAATAATAATCTTAAAATAAAAAGAAATTACAGCTGAGCAATGAGACTGGGTCCGACCCTGGTTCATTATCACAAAATGACACGACGTGAGTCACCATTATGCCCTTTTTACAGATGGGAGAACTAAAAATGGAAGAGAGCAACTTGCCAAAGCCAAGATCTGCTCGGTGAATACTAGGCCTAAGATTTCAACAATACAAAATGATAGGAGTCTAGATAGAAGCGTATTTACGCTTTTGAGGTCTTACCCAGATTAGAAGTGGTCAGGATCTTGTTCTGGTTCTCTTTGCATACTCGAAATGTGGTTTCCAGCTGACTAAGAAATCCTTTTTCTTCAATAAAACCCTGCCCACACAAACAAACAAACAAACAAAAAGATGGAATAATACTTACTTACTTATCAAACCTTTATTAGGCATTTTACAAATAAAACCACGAGAGATAAAATCACGTACAAGAGCCTTAAAATATATACAAAGAAGCAACAGTTGAGTACATAGGCTGGTTATATGTATATATATATATAAAATCTGGAATTTCTTCCTGTTAAACTACTCCTTGGGACACTGCTGCCAAAAACTCTGCTACCCCCGCAGTCACCCTTTGGTCAATGTCAGACAGACAGAATCCAACACTTCCACCGTGCAGCGGTTGCAAACCACCCAGGAGGGGGGACAGCACACGTTCACGCAGGATACTGTGCAGTGGACAATGAAAGAGAATATGCTCTACAGTATCCGGGACATTCAGGGAACATCTACAGTATCTCTTGTTTCTGGGAATATTCTGATATCTACCCCTAACAAATGCCGATGGAAAGACATTCAGTCGGGCCAGCATAAATGCCCTACGTTGGGCTGGGATTATTAACTTAGTAACATAGTTGACCCTGCTATCTAATTAGAGAAATGGAATAATTAGAGAAATGCTTACCAGTACAGAGATTTGGAGATAATGACGTTTGCGATTTAAAAAATGAACAAACCATTATTTTATCTCTTTTTAAAAAATTATTGAGGCACACCTTACTGGCTCAATTATTTTGCGCTGCATCTTCTTTGGATAATTGCTTTTGCAATGCAAAGGGAGAGTTCGGAGGATTGGCTGTTAGTTGTCACCTTTCTTTAATGATGATTATTATTTGGATTGTTATACATTTTACAGATACCGTTGCATTTGTACATATGCCACTGTGGCAATCGGTAAAATAAAATAAGAGAAGAGTGGAATATTTTGGTTCCTAGGTGGAAGGAAAATCCAACTAGAAACCAAAATATTTTTGTACAGTGGTACCTCCGGTTGCGAACGGGATCCGTTCTGGAGTCCAGTTCGGAACGTGAAAAGCCCGCAACCTGAAGCGCCATATCTGCGCATGTGTACAGTGCGATTTGGCACTTGTGCGCATGCGCGAAGCGCGATTTAGCGCTACTGCGCATGCACAAGCAGCGAAACCCGGAAGTAACCCTTTCCAGTACTTCCCGGTTGCCGCGGGACGCAACCTGAAAAAACGTAACAGGAAGCGGACGTAACATGAGGCATGATTGTATTTGTTTGGCATCCCCTCGCTCTTCTCTATCATATCACGTATTTTAGCCATTACAATGTTCAAGGTGAGTCTTATCATCATGAAGGATGTGGTATCTACACCCCACCTCTGACATGTCCATCATGTGGGCTTCCTGCCTAAAAGGTACAGTGACTGATATATAAACAGTGATGTGCTTTCAACGCTTCCTAAAAACAAAACTTGTTTCCCCAGGATTCTGCTGTCCCTTCATTCTTTGTGAGACTGCAGCTGTTTCTAATGCTCTAAGGCAGAGGTGAGAACCCTTTCTTGGCCCAAGCGCCACATTCCCTTCCGGACAATGTCCTGAGGCCCAAAGCCAAAAGTACCTGCAGACGACCATGTAAATTTTACCTTTCTGCGGTGGGCCAGTTTTGACACACACAGACTCACTCGCCCATCTCTACCCTCCCTCAAAATAAGCAAGAGGCATTATCAGAATCCAGGAACAGACTTCAACTAGGCAAAAAATCTTGGGGTGCAAGGAAGGTCTCTGGGGTGTGGCCCGTGGGTGTAATTCTGAGGGGCTCTGACAGCAAGGCCTAAGTGGGCGCGTTTGGCCCCCAGGCCTGAAGTTCTCCACCCCTGCTTCAGGGTACTTTAATACTTTTTAATACTGTGGCAAAATGCCTCGACATTAGGTAGGTAGGTAGCATAGCTGTCAACTTTCGGATTTGAAAATAAGGGATTTTTACAAACTTTCAGATTTGAAAATAAGGGATGCCACGAGGGCGGTGCAATGACACCAAGTAGCCTCGCCACCCTGCGTTCCAGAGGCTGCGCGCGAACGGGTGAGCGAAAGAGCGAGCGCATAGACGGCAGACAGGCTGTCTGTCTGGTTGGGCGTGAGGGTCTGGCTGCACAAGGCATGCAAGCTCCGCCTCCAGTCGGTCTCAGACTCCTTATTGGCAGCCGAGCAACGCAGCTGAGGAGCCTCCCTGGCCGGCAGGGAGGGAGAGGAGCTGCTTCCTTTGAAATCCGGGAAATTTAAGGGATATCAACAATCCGGGATAGCAGCGGGAAACGGCATTGGAATAAGGGAGCTTCCCGCAAAAAAGGGAGGGTTGACAGCTATGGTAGGTAGGTAGGTAGGTAGGTAAAAGGAAGTGTAGAAATATTTTAAATCAGGGAGGAGGGCCACTTTGGGCCAGGGCAGCAGATCTGAAAGCAGCCAGCCCTCTGCGGGGTCACCCACCTGCCAAGTCACATGATGTTTCACGATACCAGGGGCATCTTATGATGTCAGGTACAGAGAAACTTCAAGCCACAGCTTCAGAGGATGAATTGGATTCTTCCTTTGCAGCTGCAGCTTGAATTTAGTGCCCCCTCAGGGCGCTCATGATTCCCTCTCCGCAGCCGCAGTTTCAATTCCGTACTTTTTGAATTCAAGCCATGGCTGCAATTCTAGAAAGCTTTTATACCCTTCTGAACAAATAGGACAAATCCATTCAAAACTTTGGCAGGTGTCACAGACGGATTGATACAGAGTGCTGAGGAGAGAGCCATCCCCCGCCCCCACCATCCCCCCTCAATAAATGCTTTGGCACATCAAATTGCTGTCAGGGTTTAAACCTTGCAAAAAATTGCCTAGGCTTCCTTCTTGGAGGGAGAGGGGGGGGAATATGGTTGTTTCCCCCGCAACCAGCCTTCTGTTAACAAATAGCAGTTTTGCAGTGACATCTGCTGGACGCTCAGACCACATCACAATGATGCCTGCAAAAAAACTTTTTTGTTTAGGTAGCTGTACCCAGACACAAAATTTTATTATGTATACTTGTTCTTAAATTCTGTTGACTTATCTGTATTTGAATAATTTTTATTATGTCTACTGGTTTTCAAAGTTTGTAAATTTAAGTGGTGCACACACACTTTAGGTACACCATGTAGAGATTTATTTATTTTATTAAGCAGTCTACACATTTTGTCAAATAAATAAATGTACAGTGGACGCTCGGGTTGCGAACGTGATCCGTGTGGGAGGCACATTTGCAACCCGCAGCGTTCGCAACCCACAGAGCCGCGTCTGTGTACACGCAGGTTGCGATTCGGTGCTTCTGCGCATGCGCAAAGCGCGCTTTGGCGCTTCTGCACATACGACGAAACCTGGAAGTAACCCGTTCTGGTACTTCCGGGTTCGGCGCGGTGTGCAACCTGAAATCGCGCAACCTGAAGCAGCCATAACCCGAGGTATGACTGTACTGTTTTTATTCCAGCCTGAAAGCTACTGAATTCAACAACTGCGGCTTCACACCGAAAAGCTAGGCAGCTGCACTATTCAATGGGCATAGATCACTTCTTAGCCCTATTTTGCAGATGAAGGCAGGGAAGGACTGAGGCTTAGCGTTTTTGAATGGGAGGACATCCTGATTCGTGCCACAATCTCTTGGCCGCTGTTCTACGAAACTAGCCAGCCAGCAAATGGAAACAGCTTATGATGCTTACATTCCAATCTGACAAGAGCGACTCCACACTCTCCTTGTTCCCATGCTTGATGTGCCAGATGTTAAGCTTAGATACCAGCTCCTTCAAGATAGCCGAGCAGAACAATTGGTGGTACTCCACAAGATTGCTGAAATCTGCAAGCTGGATGCTGCCGAACCTGAAAGGAAGCCCAACATCCTGATTAAGAAAGAAGCCCAAACCAGCAAATGCGACCGGCACCATGCAAGAGATGCTCCATTTGCGAGCACCTCAAAAAGTCTGGGTGCCGTTTTTTTGCGCCTGGCTGACACTCGAGGATTACTGAAATGTTTGTGCTTTGAAGCCTCAAAGTATTTGTTAAGGATAGACGATGCGTTAAGCAGCTTAACAATAAAAAGTCAAGTGTTTTGAAACCTGAAGTATGGTACCAATATTTTTATGGCCAACACCAAATTAAACATGCATTAACAATTTCTGCTAAAAATGTGATATTATCAATGTGCCATTTAGGTGAATTGCATATTAATTCATGCTTATCAAAATAATAAATAAAAAGTGTTGACGAACCCCCCCCCCCCCGGAAGTGGTGACTAGACATTCCCAGGTCCCTGTAGCCATTTGGCTCCTAGCTTTTCTATCCCAGTTTCTAACACTGATAGGAACGCGCAATTATATTAATGGGTGGATAAAGCTGCTCTGCATTTATCTGCGAGGCTGGGGAACAGTTACGTTGAATGGCCCGCAGAAAAGTGAAATGCAGATGTTATGGTGCTACCCTCTGGTAGAGCTCCTGCCTTGTAGAATGTAAGAAGAGCCAGCTGGATCCGGCCAATGGCCCACCTAGTGCAGAGTCCTATCCTCACAGTGGCTAACCAGACACCTGCAAGAGATTCTCTCTCTCTCTCTTTTTTTAATATAATCTTTATTGTTTTAAAACAACTATATTTACAGAAAAGCAACTATGTTACACACCATTAACAACAAAACAACCATTCAACACAAAAGCTTAGAGTGTAACGCGGGAAAAAGGGAAGGAAAGAAAGAGAGGGAAAAAGAAAAAGGGGGGAAAGAAAGAAAGAAAGAACAATGACAATAATAGTCTAAAATCCAAAAAAGATTTCTCACAACATTTCTGTTAAAATGCATGACTTCCAATTAATGTCGTTGCATTTAATTCCTTTGTCTCTTATCTCACACAGTTCTTATTTTCTTGTTTTTACTCTTTAATTCTTCACTAACTCTTATTTCCGCTTTCCTGCAAGAGATTCTCAAGCAAGACCTGAGCACCAGAGCCCTCTCCCCTCCTGTGGTCTCCAGCAACTGGAATTCAGAAGCACAACTGCCTCCAACCGTGGGGACAAAGCACAGGCATCATGGCTAGTCGCCACTGATAGCTGTATCCTCCACGAATTGGTCCAGTCCTCTTTTAAAGACACCCAAGTCAGTGGCCATCACTGCCTCCTGGGGGAGCATGCTCCTGTCAGGGACTGGGCAGAGGAGGAATGGTGGAGACTGCCTGCCCATCCTGACCCTTCCAGGGAGGAGGAAGAGGCAGGCAGTCTAGATTTACAACAGGGGTTTGGGGGAGGTCGCAGCTCAGAGGCAGATGAGGGGGAAAGCTGGGAAATCATGGGAGAGCCAGAGCACCACCTGGCTGACACGTTGTCATTAGAAAGCATCCCAGACCCTCCATCTCCCAGAACCTGGCGAGCCTTAAAAGTAGGAGAGCAAAGAGCTCAAAGACAGAGGGCACTTAGTGGCACCCATAGAGGAGACGATGAGAATGACGAATGAGGAAGTGGGAGAGAGGGGGGGTGGAGATTCAGGACAACGTCGTTATCCAAGAGGCTGGGTTCAATAGCCTCTCTCTGTAAAGATTGAAATAAAAAAGGACGGTAAGAAACTTTCCCTTGTCTTTATACTTTCCTGGGCAACCAGCTGGGAGCCGCTGACAGCTCCATAGTTTAACTATGCACTGAAAGCCTTTTCTTTTATCTGTCCCAAATTTTGCAACATTCAGCTCCATGGGACACTGAGAGCCAGTGTGGTGTAGTGGTTAAGAGCGGTAGTCTCATTAATCTGGGGAACCGTGTTTGATTCCCCGCTCCTCCACATGCAGCTGCTGGGTAACCTTGGGCTAGTCACACTTCTTTGAAGTCTCTCAGCCCCACTCACCTCATAGAGTGTTTGTTGTGGGGGAGGAAGGGAAAGGAGATTGTTAGCCGCTTTGAGACTCCTTCGGGTAGTGATAAAGCGGGATATCAAATCCAAACTCTTCTCTTCTTCCATGAGTTCTAGTGCTATGAGTGAGTGAGGAAATCTTTTCTCTAGCCGCTTTCTCCAGGCCATGCATTATTTTACAAACTTCTACCATGTCACCTCTTACTTGCCTTTTCTCTAAACTAAAAAGTCCGAATGCAGAGGCCCCAGATTCTATCCCTGGCATCTCCAGGCAAGGCTGGGCTAATTGTTTCCTATCTGAAACCCTGGAGAGACACCACTGGTTTGGATAGAGATTACATTTATAACTCCGTCTTTCCTCCAAGGAAAGGGGGCATACATGGTTCTCTCTCTCCCCAACTAACAACCCTGTGAGGCAGTACAGGCTGAGAGAAAGTGACTGGCCCAAGGTCAACCAAATGGGCTTCATGGAGGAGGGAGGATTTGAACCCAGGCTTCCCCAAGTCCCAGTCCGACACTGTAACCACTACACGGCACACTGGCTCTTCGGCTGAACACAGCCACCCAGGCTGATAAGAGGAATCTGACAGTGACGAACCTTCTTCTCATCTCTTCCAGTTTCTGCGGCGGCACCAGCGGCATGCCTGCCTCATCTCCGTTCTCAAAGGACTGCAGCATCTCCAAGTGTTCTCTGAAATGGTCCATCAGGCTCTGAAAGAAGAAGCATCGCTCCATTCACATATTTCACACCATCATAGGGGGAAACAGCCATGTGCTGCAACCAGCTCTTCCCAGAGTTAATTTGACACTGGATTCCCCACCCTTGGTGTAGACCAGCATTTCCCAAGCTTGGGTCTCCACCTGTTTTTGGAGTTCCCATCCAAACAATCAGTTCCCATCATCCCTGACCACTGGTCCTGCTAGCTAGGGATGATGGGAGTTGTAGTCCAAAAACAGGTGGAGACCTAAGTTTGGGAAACCCAGGTATAAGGCAGCTTCCTATGTTCCAAAGTTGTTGCTTTTTAACGAATTTCTGCTTGTCAAGTGTGAGCATTATAACGGAAAAGGCATGGCAAACCACACTGTAGCTGCAGAATCATGGAAGGTGCAAACCAGCACTACGTCTATGAGCCTGTGTTTGTGTAGCAAAGCTGAGCATATTTTTTTTATGATTTTCAATTTTATACATTTCAACAATTTTACAATCATGTTAATATTTTGAAACTCAACTTCCTTCCCCCTCTTTCTGCGGTTCCTTAAATTAATTTTTTTATATTTTCTACATGAGCATATGTATTTTTAAAAATCCTGTTTTGTTTTCTGTGAACAAACCTGGGTGGCCCACATTTTCCCTTCTAGGGCAGCCATGGCTTCACAGTGGTCTTGAGAATCCGGCAGATCTTCCGCCAGCTGGCGCTCTACCTCTTGCAGCCAGGACTCGGTTGCATCCAGAGGTGGAGGCAATAAACCGTCCAGCTTTGCTTTCCATTCATTCATCTAGGAAGGCAAGACACAGGTGTACACAAAAGGTTCTGTGTTTGTTTTACACAGGCGCGCGTTCAAGTTAACAAACAAACTAGGCCAGGGGTCAGCAAACTTTTTCAGCAGGGGGCCGGTCCACTATCCCTCGGACCTTGTGGGGGGCCGGACTATATTTTGGAAAGAAAAAAAATGAACGAATTCCTATGCCCCACAAATAACCCAGAGATGCATTTTAAATAAAAGGACACATTCTACTCATGTAAAAACATGCTGATTCCTGGACCGTCTGCGGGCTGGATTGAGAAGGCGATTGGGCCGCATCCGGCCCCCAGGCCTTAGTTTTTTGTTTTTGTTTTTTTTATTAGAAAAATTTTATTATAATATACAGTTACATACATGCAATTCAAAACAAAACAAAACACAAAAAAACAAGATAAAAAACAAAACAAGACACAAAAACACAAAAACAAAACACATTAAACAATCAACCACAATGCCAACAATCGAGCCAGATATTCACATACATCCATTATCCTTCTCATACCCATCACTCTATCCATCCTCTCATACTTCCCCCCTTCCCCTCTCCCTTCTCCCCCTAGACTCATATCCCCAATCATACCCATTCTCCCCATCATTCCTCTCTACCCCTACCTTTCTTATTTCCCCCCTTCCCCCCTCCTACCTTCTAAAATACCTCCTACAGTTCGACTTCATATTTCCCTATCGGCCCCCAGGCCTTAGTTTGGGGACGCCTGAACTAGGCTATTAAACCAGGTGGGTCTGCTCCATCCTCAAAGCGCACAGGTAGAAACGTCTAGGAAAGCTCATGTGTCGTCACGCTTACAAAATGTGTGAGATGCAGACAATCCTGCAGAACCCAAAATACGTCAGTTTTATTGCTGAAATGATTTTTGGCAGGGGCAACCACTCAAATTTAGGGGGAGGGGAAGCATTTGGGGAACATTAGGATCACCAGCTGGCCTGGTGCATATAACCCAAAAATCTACCCGTATTGGCATGGTGGTAGATGCCCAGTCTGACTGGCTGATTCCTACGAGGAAAGGCTGAAGGGACTGAGTGTTTTTGGCCTGGAAGTGAGAAGCCTGTGAAGGAGAGACAGCACTCTTCAAATCCCTGAAGGGCTGTCACACATAAGAGGGCAAATGCATGTCTTCTGTTGCCACAGAGGGCAGAGCTGCATCCCATGGGCTCTAAGTTACAGGTGGACAGATTTCGGTTGAACACTAGTGTGGCGTTTGCCCTGCAATGCTGGTGATGTCATACTGGGGATAGTTTGAAAGGGTTAATAGACTGTCCAATGAGAACCCAGGGGCGGAGCCAACAGGGTTTTAAGACTGAAGCACAGGGATTTGACAGTTAGTTCAATTGGGGAATACAGGGAGTTGAGTTGTGGAGTTCAGTGAGGGAGGTCAGTTGGTTCGGTTGGGATCTCGTGGGTGGAAGATAAAAGGGAAGGTACTGTTACCATTAATCCACAAGTTGCCTGGGCACCCGGCAGATTTTCTCCTGGCCTTTTTATTGCAAGATACAGATCAGCATGTAACTTTACAAATGGTGAAATTTTTAACTTCCGTTTTGACATATAAACATCGTAATGGACTGTTACAGGTAGATAGCCGTGTTGGTCTGTCATAGTCAAAACAAAATAAAAAAATTCCTTCCAGTAGCACCTTAGAGACCAACTAAGTTGGTCTCTAAGGTGCTACTGGAAGGATTTTTTTTATTTTGTAATGGACTGCTGTTTGGAAGCTGAAAATTCCTTATAGTATCTATTTCTAATTTGTACTCTTTTAAGTTTTACTGGTTCTAATTTTTTTAATCAAATTGTACTGTGTATTTATTCTAGTCCTGTTGTTCTTATGAGCTTAAAGCTGAAATAAAGTGATTGATTGAAAGGGAAGGTATAGGAAGGTATAGGAACAAGAGTGAGATACTGACAGGAAATATTCTGAGAACATAAGTGAAACAGTGTATTCGAAACCATAAGCTTGTTACTGTGTGAGAATAAACTTCATCTTTTTGTTCAATTTTAAAAACCTGACTGAGACTCAGTGAATACCAGGGGGGACCTGGTTGGTGGCAGCGGTGCCGTGGTGGCACAGGTATCAATTGTCCATGAAACGACTGGGGACCCTGTGTGATCGCCACAACTAGGAAGAACCGCCTTGGTGGTCAGAGCGATTCAGCAACGGAACCCATTGCCAAGAGGGATTGTGGGCTCTTCCCTTGCTGAAGATTGTGGAGAAGCAGAGAAGTCCTCTCTTGGGGATTTCTAGGTCTGAACGTCTTGCATGGAGCGGGGTGGGGGGGTGGGCTAGCTTAGGGGCGGGGAACTTCTTTCAACCTGAGAGCTGCATTGCCTTAGGAGCAACCTTCCATGGGGCACGTGCTACTGGTAGGTGTGGCCACAAGCAAAAGTGGGTGGGCCAGGCAGAAGGAAGAGATTTCTGCCCATGCTTCTCCCCATCAGGCAAGCAAAGGGCCTTATCACAATTGAAGCAGACATTCCAGTTAAGCCAAAGGACACGAGAACGACATGGAGCAGGGCCAGAGAGAGGTGGGGGTCTGGGAAGAGTCCCAAGGGCCAGATGGAAAGGCCTGGGGGGCCACATTCAGCCTCCGGACGGACCTGAGGTTCTCCAACCCTGGACTCGACAGGCAACAATGTCCCCTCAAACTCTATGAAGCTGTGGTGCCCTATTTACACCACACTTGAAAAGCACAAAGAAGCATTTCCTGGCCCATCCCAGCATCCTAGACTGCATGAGCAAAAGGCTGCATGAGCATGAACTGCAGTTGCCTCAAAAATATTTCCAATGACCTGAGAGGTTAGCCTGTCCCATGCGTCTTTCATCTTTAGATAATCTCCGCTCGGCTCCGATGCTTTTCTTTTAGATGTCAGGAAGGACTGGAAGGCCTTTTTCTCCGTGTTAAATGATTCCATAAATGATAACATCTCCTAGGGATAATTTTTTTAAAAAAAAGAAATTCAGTTTCAGAAACTTTTAAAGCAGGATTAGATCAATAGACAGAGGATAGCTCTATCAACAGCTATTAGCTATAATAGTCAAGAGTTTAAGAACAGCCCTGCTTGGCCAGGTCAATGGCCCATCTTAGTCCAGCATCCTGTTCTCACACTAGCCAACCAGTTGTCTATGAGTAGCTCGCAAGCGGGAACTGAGCACAACAGCTCTCTCCCATCCTGCAGTTTCCAGCAACTTGGATTCAGAAGCATACGGACTCTGACATCCTGTTGCGCTCAGGTTCTGCTTGTGTGCTTTTTTGTCCTGCTTCCAACTCCTTAGCCTTTTCTTCTCCCAAAGATATCTCACAAGCCAGTGTAGGTTTAGGACCAGAGTTTCCCTTCTCCTCCTGATCTGCTCCAATACTAGGCAGACAGATGGAACAGGGGTCTGGCACAGTTTCCTATGTTCCTATGATGGCCACTAGATGGCTCAAAAAAAGGGGACACAAATTAACGCAAAAGGCTATCAATGCCTACATTGGCTCATGGAACTTCCAGATTCCATGCCCACCTACACTGCCAAAGCCAGAATGCCTCTGAATACCAGTTGCTGAGAATCACAGGCTGGCAAAGTGCCACTGCTCTCATGTCCAGCTTGCAGTCTTCCCACACACTGTTTGGCCAGTGTGTGGACAGGGAGGGGCTTTTGGCTTGATCCAGCAGGCTCATCTTATGCTATTGGGGTGCAATCATGGGTGAGACGCGGGAGGCGCTGTGGTCTAAATCACTGAGACTCTTAGGCTTGCCAATCAGAAGATCAGTCCCAGTTCTTGCCAAGCTAGCAGTTTGAAAGCACACCAGTGCAAGTAGTGCGGCGGGAAGGTAAACAGCATTTCTGTGCACTCTGGTTTCCGCCATTGTGCCAGAAGTGGTTTAGTCATGCTGGCCACATGACCCGGAAAAGCTGTCTGTGGACAAATGCCAGCTCCCTCGGTTTGAAAGCAAGATGAGCGCTGCAACTTTGACTGGACTTAACCGTCCAGGGGTCCTTTACCTTTTACGCTATTGGGGTGCAATCATGGGTGAGGGATGCAAGAGGGATGTTCTTATGTTCTTATCAACAGCAACTAGTCGCAGTGGCCATGTGCTGCCTCCAATGAGTGGGACAGGTCCTGCTCGCCGGCTTCCCAGGGGCATCAGTTTGGCCACTGTGAGAAAAGGATGCTGGACCAAGTGGAGAACTGTCTGGTTCAGCAGGACTCTTCTCCTGTTATCATAAAGTTATGCTTATATTTCCCACGACTAACAAGCCCCTTGGAGATTTCCGACTCTGCTGTGAATGATGGATAGGCTGCAATATTTGTCTGTCTGTTTGATCATTTTGCTTAATATGTTTGTGGTTCTCCCCTTCGGTGTTTTGAATTTGTTTCCTGGTTTCTAAATTGTGTTATACATTCCGATATGCAGAAGTTTAACGCTTTTATAACACTGAATGAGCACATTGTGTTTTTTCTTTCGGGTAGGAAAAAAAACAGTTCCCAAAAGGTGGAACGCTGAAACTTTGTTTTACAAATGAAACAAAAAAACATCACCTTCAGTTATTTACCTTGCAATTGCTACTCTCTCTGAAGGTATAAGTCTACAATGTTACTTACTTGGAACTTCTCGTAGAAGGGCATAGTTTCTGTCTCCGACATCAACCTTGCTAACTTCTTTTCTTGAGCGTTCAGCCAACTCAAGGTCTGGTTGACTTTCCCCTGGGAAACAGAACAGAAAGTTGCCATTTTTGTTGTTGTTTTTATTGCTCCTCCTGCCAAACACATTCCCAAGGCTCTTTCCCAGTGCAAACCTAGGGGAACAAATGCAGCAATCCAACAGTATTTTGCAAGAGGTTTATTAGCTTTGCTTTTGTTCTATGTTGCTTTTAATGCACATGCTGTTTTTTTGTAAGTCGCTTTGAGTTACTTTTTTGTAAAAAATAAAAATAAAACAAACAAGTTCAAACAACAACGGCAACAATTTCCAGTGGCTCCCCGTTTGTGCAAAGCTCTCCCCAGAGAGGCTCGACTAGCAGCTTTATTTTAGACTTTTGGGAGCCAGGCAAAAACATTCCCCTTCAACCAGGCATTGGACTGATTAACATCCTGTATCCTTTTAAATGTGCGTGTGGAAGGGGGGGATGGGTTATTGGTTGCTTTTGCTTTTATTATGTACTTTTGTGTTTTTTATATCATATTTTTATGTTGTGTATCGCCCTGAGATCTATGGATGAAGGGCGGTGCGTATATTTAATAAATGATAGCAATAATCCCTTGGTCAAGGTTAAGGGTCAGGGAATATTACATCTGCAAGAGCCATCTGAGCTATGGGCTACTCTTTTTGGGTCCAAGAGCTACATCACCCTTGACTTTTAAGCTTTTCCAATACGCGGTGACTGCGGCGAGAATGTTAATAGCACAAAAATGGAAACAAGAACAAACACCGACAAAGGAAGAATGGATAGTGAAACTAACGGAGTATGCAGAATTGGACAAGATGACGGGGAGAATCCGAGAACAGCGGGACCAGAAGTTCATCAAAGACGGGACTAAATTTGCAGACTATTTAAAGGAAAATTGTATTCAATTGAATACGTTGGTAGGACTGCAAGAAGCTTTGTAGAGTAAGGAAGAAATATTGTTATTAATACGAAGATATAGTGATTAATTTTTAGAAAGTAACAATATAAAACAATGATTGATTTAGGAAATATAGATATAAGGAATAAATATTAGAATATCGTAAGGAAGGTTTGACGGAAGTCACGGCCATAAAAAGCCAAAACGGTATAAGATGTGAAGATAAATGTGTGAATTTTATTATTGTATTCTTATAAAACTAATAAAAAAATGATTAAAAAGAAAAAAAGCTACATCACCCTTTAAGCCAACCCTCCAGGTTGCCAGCAGTGGGCGTGGCCAAAAGTGGGTGTGGCAGCCCCACACATTTTCCCATGCAAGCAATACATTCCATTGATCTGTGCAGATCAGCTAAGGGGGGGGGGGTTTCCTTTCCTTGTTCCATTCATCAAATGATCAATCTGACGATCAATCGGGAAGAGGGCAATTCCCACCCTTCTCAGGTTGTTGGATTCCTGTAACCCCAGCACTGGGTCTACTATTTATTCATTTACTGGCAGAACCTTGGGCACCGGGGGGGGGGGAATGTTTTGAGGGGTGGACAGATCAGGCCCCTGAACTGGGGTCAGTTTCCCCTGCTATATGGATGCTTAGAGATAACTCAAGATTTCGGATTCCAAAGCAAACGGGGAACTTATGAGGCTTGGTCCAAAAACAAAATAGATCACCATACCTGCATCTCATCTTCAGCCACAGGTAGACTTTTGAAATACTGCAGAAACTGAGCCACGTACGTCATGATGGATTTCTCATCTGGACTGACGACATCAACATCTGTAAAATGCCAGAAGCTATTAAACATCTCAGCACCCCAGAGGGTCTAAAGGGAATGAGGCGGTCTTTCAGATATTTGGAGCCTGAGTCGTTTAGGGCTTTCAACATATGTCCACATGAAAGACACACTAGAAAAGAGTCAACATGCAAACAAAAAGTTGCCTGTACAGTGGTACCTCTGGTTAAGTACTTAATTCGTTCCGGAGGTCCGTTCTTAACCTGAAACTGTTCTTAACCTGAAGCACCACTTTAGCTAATGGGGCCTCCTGCTGCCGCTGCGCCACCAGAGCACAATTTCTGTTCTTATCCTGAAGCAAAGTTCTTAACCTGAACCATTATTTCTGGATTAGCGGAGTTCTTAACCTGAAGCGTATGTAACCTGAAGCGTATGTAACCTGAGGTACCACTGTATTATGAAAGCACCTGTTTAGTCATCTCAATCTGCTTTGTCATATTCATTTCCATTCACAGATTTTGGTACACTTCCCCTCCCAATCTAGCACATTCATATTGAAAACAGGGTCAAAAATCAATGCCCGTGAAAACACAACCGACACTGGAGACACTCCGTTCTTGGGCACAATGGAAGGTTTACCGTCAGGTTCAAGCAGCCGGGGTATATTGAGTTCTGTCTCTGCAATTTTGAAGGCCTCCTCCAGGTTCTCTTTGTTGGGTCTATCTTTGGCTCTCTCCACATCTACCAAGTCCGGCCTCGAGGCGTGAATGATGGCCAAGAACGCCAACCCATTCCTCCAGCTGGATTTGAAGTCTGCAACGCTGATGGAGCCATGCCTGTGCCCAAAAACACACCCACCCAAATGTCTCTTCAGTTATTCCTGTAAGCAGTGACGCTGCGCTGCCAACCATGCAAGTAACTCCCCCTCCCACCAGCACCCTATCAGCACCCTATCTATTTTTACAGTCTGGCACAAGTATATATAACAAAAAATAAAAAACAAACATAACACAACACAAAAAATACAATACTACACATACACACACTACTAATATTGTTGTTCAGTCGTTCAGTCGTGTCCGACTCTTCGTGACCCCATGGACCAGAGCACGCCAGGCACGCCTATCCTTCACTGCCTCTCGCAGTTTGGCCAAACTCATGTTAGTAGCTTCGAGAACACTGTCCAACCATCTCGACCTCTGTCGTCCCCTTCTCCTTGTGCCCTCAACCTTTCCCAACATCAGGGTCTTTTCTAGGGAGTCTTCTCTTCTCATGAGGTGGCCAAAGTACTGGAGCCTTAACCTCAGGATCTGTCCTTCTAGTGAGCACTCAGGGCTGATTTCTTTAAGAATGGATAGGTTTGATCTTCTTGCAGTCCATGGGACTCTCAAGAGTCTCCTAATATATTCCCCATCTACTAATATATTCCCCATCTAAGTTCCTTATCATTTTATTTGGACTTCCTCCTGTCTTCCCTTCTACGTTTCAATATATAAATTTGTCTTCTTTAGCAATTTCCTCTCATCACTTACTATTACATTCATTTTCTAATCTTATTGTTATATCTTATTCTATTTCTTTATCTTTTTCCTTATTTTCTTATCAGATTTCCAACCTTATATCATTATACTTTGTTTACTTAATATTTTGCTTATTCGCCTATCTTATCTTCACTTAATCATTCTTTATACTATTCTGTAAAATGTTATTCTTCTAACATTCTCTTTACTCTAAATATTACAGTACTTTTTAAGATATTCTCTAAATTTCTTCCACACTTTCTCCACCTCTTCCTCCCTCTGGTCGCGGAGTCTCGCAGTCAGTTCGGCAAGTTCCATATAAGGCACAAGTATAACACTGTCTCTTAACAACAGTTAAGGGATGGGGAGCAAACTGTAGACCAGGGGTAGGCAACCTAAGGCCCGTGGGCCAGATGTGGCCCAATCGCCCACAGACGGTCCAGGAATCAGCGTGTTTTTACATGAGTAGAATGTGTCCTTTTATTTAAAATGCATCTCTGGGTTATTTGTGGGGCATAGGAATTCATTCATTCCCCCCCCCCCAAAAAATATAGTCCAGCCCACCACATGGTCTGAGGGACGGTGGACCGGCCCACGGCTGAAAAAGGTTGCTGACCCCTGCTGTAGACCCATAGGTTCCCCCCACCTTACTTCCTCTCCCACCCCGCAAGGGTAAAAACCGAGCACAATTCAAAGTGTTGGTGCTGACTTTTAAAGCCCTAAACGGCCTTGGTCCTGTATACCTGAAGGAGCGTCTCCACCCTCACCGTTCAGCCCGGACACTGAGGTCCAGCGCCGAGGGCCTTCTGGCGGTTCCCTCACTGCGAGAAGCAAAGCTACAGGGAACCAGGCAGAGGGCCTTCTCGGTAGTGGCACCCGCCCTGTGGAACGCCCTCCCAGCAGAGGTCAAAGCGATAAACAACTACCTGACATTTAGAAAATACCTGAAGGCAGTCCTGTTTAGGGAAGTTTTTAATCTGTGATATTTTAATGTATTTTGATATTTGTTGGAAGCCTCCCAAAGTGGCTGGGGAGACCCGGCCAGATGGGCGGGGTACAAATAATAAATTATTATTATTATTATTATTATTATTATTATTATTATTATTATTATTATTAGCTTCCTTGATTTAGAATTACATCTGCACCGAGGTTAACCCCAGACTCATGCTAACCAGGGTTCCCCCAATTAACCAGAGGTTGAAGTAAGTTCAAAAACACAGGTTTTGGGAGAACCTTGAAGGCTTTAAAAGGGGGTTAGACAAATTAATGGAGGACAAGGCTATCCAAAGGCTACAAACCATGTGATATCACTAAAGCAGAATTAACTCCACTGCCGATGCACAATTATAGTATCTAAGACATGTTGAAGAATATATACCTGCCCTAAATGAGCAGTCTGGCAGGGAAGGGGCTCAGTTTTAAGAATGGGAGCCATTATATTATACTTTCCGCCCGGTGGCAAATCTATTTCGAGGCAATTACAGATAACGTTTGAAAGAAATGTTCCCAGTGACTTCCTACAGCACATTTCTTTCCTAGAAAATGCAGCCATGCCGAGAGACAAAGGCGTGAGTCAGAATGAGTGCTGACATAAAAACGGGTTGTGTATTGTAGATATGCAGGAAGGAGGACAAAGGCTAAGACTGGGCACGGCGGGGTGAAATCAGCGATCTCACTTGTTCAGAATGTCAGGGTTTGTTGGCAGAGTGGCCGGCATCGGCCCAAACTCACTTGAGGAGTGGAAACCACTAAACTTGTCAGACTTTCTCTTTGTTCTTTGTCCTGTTATTCAACTCTACCACTGTTGACCAAATCCACTTAAAAGTTCTTTGGCTAGGCTAAGGAAAGCTCTTTGGCCCCACTGACCAGCTCTCAGTCGGTCTCAGACTCCTTATTGGCAGCCGAGCAACGCAGCTGAGGAGCCTCCCTGGCCGGCAGGGAAGGAGAGGAGCTGCTTCCTTTGAAATCTGGAAAATTTAAGGGATATCAACAATCCGGGATAGCAGCGGGAAACGGCATTGGAATAAGGGAGTTTTGCCGCCAAAAAAGGGGAGGGTTGACAGCTATGGGTAGGACTGGAAACCTGACTTAAACTCTGGAGGGCTGCTATGGATCAATGGTCTGTTTCAAGGCAAGGTAGCTTTCTGTGTTCCTATGCATCTCAGATTAGTGTAGAAAACAGGATGGAATGGGCTTGCAGGTGAACGCATGCAAAAAAACAGCACGGATTGCAGACGGACTGATTCAAGCGACCCTACATACGTGGCGCATTGCTCCTTGGCCCACAATAGAAGAGCCTTCTTTGCGGACATCTTCCACCGTTCCTTCGCTTTAGCATTTCGTTTTGCCGGTGGGCTTGCTGTCGGCGATGAGTCCACGGCACTCGTACTGTCTGGGGAAGGATGACTGTAGCCACAAGCAAGAGTCCGGGCTAACTCTTCAATCTACCAATGAAGAATGGGGGGGGGGGGACAGATTTATTCCACAGTCATTGGTAAGAACTAGGGTAAAAGGTAAAGGGACCCCTGACCATTACATCCAGTCGCAGACAACTCCGGGGTTGCGGCGCTCATCTCGCTCTATAGGCTGAGGGAGCTGGCGTTTGTCTGCAGACAGCTTCCGGGTCATGTGGCCAGCATGACTAAGCCACTTCTGGCGAACCAGAGCAGCACACAGAAACGCCGTTTACCTTCCCGCAGGAGCGGTACCTATTTATCTATTTGCACTTGATTTGCTTTCGAACTGCTAGGTTGGCAGGAGAAGGGACCAAGCAACGGGAGCTCACCCCGTCGCAGGGATTCGAACCTCCGAGCTTCTGATCGGCAAGCCCTAGGCTCTGTGGTTTAGACCACAGTGCCACCCGCATCCCAAGAACTAGGGTACAAAGTTCTAAATCAGTGACAGACCTTGGGGTCTTGAATTTCAGCAGCACCCTGTGTGGGCACCAAAATCAGGCACACACACACACACACCCCAGCCTCTCACCTTCCATTCTACATAAAAGTTCTGGTGACCCCTAGGCCGCACGCTCAATGCAACCGAACTGGTCGCTCTCCCCTAAATCCATCTTTGCTTAAATGACTTGGGCCCGAGTACCTGAAGAATCATCTGCACTTGTGGTTTAGCAATCAATCCTTCTTCCCAGGGAACTCTGGGAATTGTAGCTCCATGAGGGGAATACTGGTCTTACGTAATAACTCCCAGAACCCTTAACAAACTACAGTTCCCAGGATTCTTTGAGGGGAGGAAGCAAAGGCCTGTTAAAAGTGTTAGAATAGTTATTCAAATGGGGCATGGTATGTTGGTCATGTGGGATTTGATTTGCACATCGAGGCAACTTTAAAATGAATGAAAACTGTGAAAACTGAGATGGTACAGTTCTCTGCTAAGGGCCATTTCACCTCAAACACCTAGGCATAGCTTTTCAGACGGCATGATCACCGCTCTCCTCCCCTGACACACTATTCCGGGAGGGGGGGTTCTCCTTTCCCCCATCTCCTGAGCCAATTTCGGCAAAAACTAACTTGGGAAAGCTTTCTTCCAACCGTGATCAGCTACTCACGTGAAAATGCAATATGATTGTCCAAATCAGGCCGAGCACAATGGACGGTTTCCCTTCAATGATATCAGCAACATGGATGTTGATCAGCTTGATCTGGGAAAAGAAGGATTTTCTTATAGAACGAAGAGAAGGGAAATGCAATGCTTTTTTTAAAACAGCTCTTGTGGGGTGTTTAAACCCGCAATGCTGTGTATTTGTGTGTGTGTTTAATCACAACCCAACAATGGAGTTCAAAAAGAAGGAAGGAACAATATGGTATATACTGGACTCCTATGAAAACATCACAATCCAAATCCACCTCTAAGCCAAGTTGTTTCTTGTCATTTATCTCTTTATTTAACAAAACCTCTATAGTGCTTTGTTGTTGTTGTTGTTGTTGTTGTTGTTGTTGTTGTTTAAGCCTCTAAGCAGTTTACAAAAAATATAAAACTTTAAAACTATGGATAAAAAACCAGTTAAAAACAGGTATTGAAAAATAAGCAGAATTGATGATTAAAATCAATGGTAGCTAAAAATAAATAAATAAAACTCATGTAATTTCTACAGTGTCTGGATAGACAATATGTTTTCCTGAACAAAAATGTTTTAAGCAGCTGCTGAACAGAGTACAGTGAAGGCACCTGCCGGATGTCAATAGACAAGGAGTTCCGAAGTTAAATATGTTAATACCCAGTTTGCAACCCCCAGTTTGCCAAGCTGCAATCCAGCAAAGTAAGTTAGCAAAAAATAAAATAAAAAATCATGCACACATTTGGTTGATAATGTAAAAGGGGTGTGTAAGCTGCAGAGAGGTCATAGCGAACCTAGATTTTGTTCATCCATATATATATAAAAGTGTGCATTACAGCATCCTCAAGACCAGACTCTTGCATTGAGATCTAGTTGAGATCTATAACAAACACTTTAGTGGAATTTCCTGCTGGAAATAAATATAACTTACACAACACTGTCAAACCGATAGTTACTTACATTCCACTAACAAATATACCAGTTACGTTGTGGGTATATTTGGAAATAAATATAAAGCATAACAGAACATCCAATTCTGTTCTGAAGAAGGTCACTGCACAGCTTTGTTTTGAACGTGCTGTTCTCGTCTTTTTTTTATATATATAATGATTTTTTATTAAATTTTCAATTTTACATTTCAAAATAAACAATTAACAAACTGTAAAATAACCAATGACTTCCCTTCCTCTCCTTCATTTTACATAGTATTCCTGCATATTTTCCATGCAAATCAGTTTTCCACATTTACAGCCATCAAAATTATTTACTCTGTTGAATTTATCATAGTGCTGTCAGTGTTTTCAACTTTATAGTTATTTTCCATATATTTATTTATTTATTTGTTTATTTATTTATTTTTTAAATTAAGGATATTCTTGATTTGCAAAGGTATATGCATTGTTTCTTTCATGTTCTTTCCATGTAACATTTTTATACAGTAGTTTCGTTTGTTGAGGCATTAAGGAGAGAAGGGGGAGAGGTGTGGGTAGGATGGGGAGATGGGTAGGATGGGGTGGCGGTATTTCTATTTTACTTAATATATGGAGGGTTAGGTGTCAGCATCTTTTGTGCAGGTTCACTGTTGTTTGCTTGTGCATTTTTAATGGTGAGAGAGGTCAGGGTTGGTGTAGGGTGTGATTGTTCACTTGTGGTAGGCTGTGGTGATCTTTGGTTTCCTGTGTGAGTGGGGTGGGTGAGTGTTTTTGGTCAGGTTAGCCAAATCGATTTGTATGCTGCTGGTAGATTTCTGTCATTGTCTATTTGGGCTGTGTGTGTGATGAAGTGGAGCCCAACCGGGATGAAGGTGTCTTCTTCTGTTTGTCCCTGTGTCAGTTTTAGCTTATTGGTTAGTTTTTCTAGTAGGGCTGTTTCCCATACTACTTGGTACCATTGGTCCATGTTTGCTCCTGACAGGTCTTTCCAGTGCCTGGTAATGATGTTTCTGGCTGCTGAGAGTAAATGGGTGATGAGTTCTGTTCTCGTCTTTTTTACAACACTTGAGCAAACTCAAAACCCTCTTTGAGGCTGGAGTAATACTGACCGATCTGTTCTTTAGGAACGTCAACGCATTTTCAATGTTGCTTCTGCACTGGAAAGTGTTAGATCCTTTCTCACGTGGCTGGAGAGAGAGAGAGAGAGAAAGAGAGGTTACAAACAAAAAACTCAGGCTCCAGATTACAAATTGCTCTTCTCATGTTCTTATGTTAATTTCGCAGAATATATTCTGCTTTTGTGGTTTAGAAATTTCAACAATTTTTTGAGAGTGGGTGAGGAAGGAGTTGATAGAATACCCTGTGGGAAAAGGGGGAAAGTGCTGAGACATTTCCAAGCTTCTCCTAGTGTTCTTAAGAGCTAGAAACTTGGGATGTTTTCTTGAAAGAAAGTTTAGAACCTCAAGGTTCCTAATTTGGTACAACAAAGTTGAGTTTCTATCTGCATGTCAAACTCACACCAGGCCCAAACTGCAATTTGCCACGGAACAGGAAAAGAAATTCAAGGATGAGCACCGATGGGGAGTAAATAAGTTCAGGGTTTTTTAAAGAGAATCGCATGCGATGGGGCTACTTTACCATTTGTTGTCCTGAGAGGACCTCCAGCAGATCCAAAAGCACATGTCCCTCCCTGATGTCCGTATACAAGTCCGAGACAAAGGAAGGTGGTGAATGCTGCAAAAATATTTATTATTAAGCAACCTTTCTTATTCTAATATTTATAAGCTATACATTCAAGGGGGACAAAGTAACGCAGTATATGACATAGAAACCTAACACTTGAATAATAAGCGCTGTCAAAAACATCAACTGTGTATCAATAAACCGGTTGGTTTAAAAAAATAATCCACGTTCTGCTCAGGACCTGGTGAAATCAAAGCAAACCCAGTACCCTATATACTCGAGTATAAGCCTAGTTTTTCAGCACATTTTTTGTGCTGAAAAAGCCACCCTCGGCTTATACTCGAGTGAGGCAGGCAGTGGCTCCTATGAAGCTTTCCCAGGTTTTTTTGTGGTAAAATTGGGTGCCTCGGCTTATATTCGGGTCGGCTTATACACGAGTATATAGGGCATTTATTTGGGGGAGGGGTTAAAAATGAGGTACTGGTACTCATATCTTGATAAAAGTGACGTTGGGTGAAAGATTCCTGAATTTCAGAGGGTTGGACCAGGATGAGCCTCGTGGTCCCATCCAACTCTCAACAGTTCTGTGATTCTATGGAAATACTGGAGAGCACTATCATTAAAAATCTGCAAGTACCACTAAATCCAGCCCTGGTCATTCCCTTACCTTTTCCAACTGCGAGTTGATCCAACTTGTGAAAGTCCTCTTTTGCGTGTTCTCTTGCTCCACTATGTTAAAAGACATAAAACAAAATTGAAGAATCACCCATGAACAGAGAAGATAAACATACTTTTAAACAAATCTTTACAGCAGATCTGGGGAGCTTGTGACGGGCAGGTGTGGCAGGAAAATATTAACCTCCTCCTCCTCTGCGCCTTGTGCTGATCTGATATCTGCTCCTCACACACACTTCACAAATTGTGGAACAAATGTAATATATTTTTCTTAAGCTGTTACTGGAAAAAGCCCCTTCCTGCAGCTCTTCTGTGCACTAGTGTTAAAGTTGTATTGTTTCTTAATGTAAATTTAGTAAGTGCATAATTATGTGTTGCTTCAATTTTACATCGGCCGTATTATATATTATCGCATTATTCCGTACTGAGAATACCCATAGTTATCATTTCACGAGGGATTAAAAAAAAAATCAGTACAAAAAAGGCCACCAATTATGCTAGGGAAAAAATCAAAATTGTTTTAATTCTTCCCTCCCAAAGCCATTTATAACTAGTAATTTTATTCATCGCACTAATATCCCACACTTCCCTCAGTCACGGATGCAACTTTTTCGAAGATTACTGTGTCTCAGAGTCTTTATCAACAAATACAAAACCCCAACTCTGCTCCTCCTTTTTCTGCTCCTTCACTGCGGCCTAACAACATGGTAGTTGGAGCCATTTACAGGAGACACACGATACTCTTCCTTGTGGTGCCTTTGAACTCTTCTCAAAAGGAGTTAATTGGACAATTTCTTGTGAAGATTTTATTCCCTAGTCTGCTTATGAGAAAGCTTGGGCAGACAAGTAAAAACAGGCAGAACTTCCACTAATAAAACCAGATAAAAACACATGCAAATGTGTGAATTGGGCTGTGTACACATGCAGCAAGGTCGATTCCTCTCCAATGTATCTTTCTTTCTTTCTTTCTTTCTTTCTTTCTTTCTTTCTTTCTTTCTTTCTTTCTTTCTCTCTCTCTCTCTCTCTTTCTTGCCTAATTTTTTTACGGTCATACCTCATGTTGCGAACTCTGCGGGTTATGTCTTTTCGGGTTGCGCTCCGCGCTGAACCCAGAAATACCGGAACGGGTTACTTCCGGGTTTCAGCGCTTGTTCATGCACAGAAACACTAAATCGAGCTTCGTGCATGTGCAGAAGCGCTGGATTACGTCACGCGCGTGTGCAGATGCAGCGCTGTGGGATACGAACGCTGTGGGTTGTGGACGTGCCTCTGTCACGGATTACGTCCATAACCCGAGCGTCCACTGTATTAGTTTTCCAATATTTCCCTAATAATAGCCCAATTATAACAATATCAATTAATTTCCACCCCTGCGTTTCAAGGCACATTTTATGATACACCAGAAAGGAGGTAGGGATGTCTTCGCCCAATGTGCATTACCTGATTTAAGAACCTAAGAAGAGCCTGCTGGATCAGGCCAGTGGCCCATCTAGTTTGTTGGCTCTCATCCTGTTGTTGTAAGAATTTAAGGTATTTTATTTATATATATAATAATTCTTATTAATATAACACAAGCAGACAAGGCCACATGTCTGAAAACAGCACAGAAAGACAGGCCTCACACCATTTTGACTCCTAGCTGGCCAGGTACCAGATGGCCCATTTCCCTCACAAAGGACAGTCGTTAGCCCTGCATTTGCCCTGCCCTGCCAGGGCAGGAAATCAGGAAACCTTTTGTTTTCCAGAAATGTGTGTCTGGGAGGGGTCGAGGAGGGATGACCAGGTGTGGAAAATTCTCAAGTGACCTCCTCTGACCCTCCCAAGTTGTGATGTAGTTCTGATGTATCTGGGGGTGGGGTGGACTCCAAGGGGGGAATTTCAAAAGTCTATATAGGGGCTGGCACACCATTGTTCTGGGTTCTCCTCATCGTACCTGCTACGTGACAGGGAACCTCTGTTGCAACAGATTCAATAAATGGGAAGCTCCGCTTTGCTTTTGACAACTCTGGTGTGGTCTCTGTGGCACGAAGGGAAAAGCTCTAAAATTCCGGACTCCCCCTTGGGAAAACCGGACCCAACTTTCAGCCTTTTCGAGTAAAATTTTGCTTATAACACTGTCCATTACCGAGACAAGACAACGATTTTGTGCCATGTGTGCAGGTTGGATCCAGATTCAGTGAGTTAAATGATATTCCCTTTCAAATCAATGGGACCCAGATTCAACCAACTAGGGTTTCCACCACGTACAACACAAGCTGTAATCCGAAACATACTTGAAAGGAAATAAATCCAACTGAGCTCAGTAGGGCTTACCTCAGACAAAACATGTTTACAGAGTCTGGCTACAAGTGTCTGCTCCCGATAATCAATAGTGCTTAAAGTATTTTACACACAGAAATGGAAAGCCCTTCTTAATCGCTTGCTAGCTAGACTGTTGTCAGAGCCTCATTTTTTTAAAAACCCTCCAGGAAGTCTTGAGGCAGCTATGGAGGTTTGCATTTCATTTGCATGTCGTCAACATTTGTTATGCAAAGGACTGCAAAGGATTATCTTGTTCCCAGTTCAAAGCAAAGGATTAAATTATTAGCGGAGCAATTCTCGGCAATGGAAGTTCATGTTTCCGTCTCTGGCATTCGCGGCCTGCTGCAAAGTGGCCTTTTCAGTCCCAAATGGCAAAAAATGAAAAACACCCTCACCTGCCTTTCCACCCACTGGGGTAAAAGATACAGGTAACAGTAACACCTCTACATCGCCCTGTGGGTGGAAAATCAGCTGGGAAGGAGAAGGTGAGGTGGGAAATGGAAATGGCTGGAGGAGAAAGGGTTAAGCAGCCCCTCCATTGCCATTGCCCCTGAGGTCATATCCACAGTCTCCTCCTTTCCAGGGAAAATGCTATACAGGATGTAATTGCAGATAACAAATTGTTCCTTGGCATTCTCTTCGGAGAGAAGAGTGTAAAGAATAGAGTGGGTTGTATCTCACTTTATCAGCACAAAGCTTTCTGGGTGAGCAATGGGATGTTAACACCTCTTCTCCTCCCCTGTGCCCTAAACCTGTTCTAGGGCAGGTAGGTAGCCGTGTTGGTCTGCTGTAGTCGAAACAAAATAAAAAAATTCCTTCCAGTAGCACCTTAGAGCAGTGTTCCCCAACCTTGGGCCTCCAGCTGCTTTTGGACTACAACTCCCATCATCCTCGCTAGCAAGACCAGTGGTCAAGGATGATGGGAATTGTAGTCCGAAAACAGCTGGAGGCCCAAGGTTGGGGAACACTGCCTTAGAGACCAACTAAGTTTGTTATTGGAATGAGCTTTCGGTATCTGAAGAAGTGTGCATGCACACGAAAGCTCATACCAAGAACAAACTTAGTTCTTAGTTCCCACAGCTTCTCCCCTTGAACTCCCACCTGCCTCCTCTCCGTCTCTCCCCCCCCCCCCCCCGACTGGAAAGAGACCACGTTCTATGGTTCTTCCCCCCCCCCCCGCACACACGACCCTGCTCAGAAACACAGAAATGAAATTACCGTGTGCTGCTTTTACGTCCAGCAGATGGTGCTGTTTTTGCCGAAAATCATGTTTTTACCTGTCACAGGTGTGACATCTATATATGATAGGTACCTGTCCTCGCCTCCAAGGCCCCCCTCCCTCCCTCTCCTCTCTCCTCCTGGGCTCTCTGACTTTGTATAGCCTGTATCACAGCAGTGATGTCACCACATTGACAATGGTGGTGGCTATGTAGTATTGTGATGTCATGCTGCTCACTATGTGATGGGTTAGGATCTTAAAAAAGTAAGTTTTTCTGTTTTACTTGTCGCTGGTGTGACATCTATATAATGTAGTTACATATAAACACTCCCATATTCAAAAGTAACATTGTGTCAAAATTTCAAAGCAATCAGTGCAGTACTTTGGGAGATTATCCATTAGGGACAAACTGACGGTTACATTTTTATTTATATAGATATATAGATATAGATATAGATATAGATATAGATATAGATATAGATATAGATATAGATACAGGGGCGTAGCAAGGGGGCGGGGGGGCGGGCCGCCCCGGGTACCACCCTGCTAGGGGTGACACTTTGGGGGCTTAAAAAATTTTTTTTTTTTTTAAATTTTTTTTAATTTTTTTTTTAAGCCCCCAAAGTGTCACCCCTAGCAGGGTGGTACCCGGGGCGGCCAGCGAGGAGGGGTGTCACGCTTGTCGCTGATGTGACACCCCCCTCGCTGGCCGCCCCTATGGCTCCGAAAATAGCCTCCTCCTCCCCGCCGCTGGCTGGCTGGCTTGCGGCGCCGCGGCATGGAGGAGAGGGGCGGGCCAGCAGCCAGGGGGGTGTCACCCCCCTCGTGGCTCTGGTCCGCCCCTCTCCTGCATGCCGGGGCTCCGAGCCTGCGCCCAGGGAGCCCACCTAGCGGCGAAAAAACCCGCTGAAAGGGGGCGAAGAAGGAAAACAAAGCAGGCGCTTGAAAGCGCCTGCTTTGTCTTCCTTTCCCCCGTTCAGCGGCTTTTTCCGCCGCTGGCTGGGCTCCCTCGGCGGCGCCCCGGCATGGAGGAGAGGGACGGGCCAGCAGCCAGGGGGGTGTCACCCCCTCATGGCTCGGGTCCGCCCCTCTCCTGCATGCCGGGGCTCCGAGCCTGCGCTCAGGGTGCCCACCTAGCGGTGAAAAAAACCGCTGAAAGGGGGCGAAGAAGGAAAACAAAGCAGGCGCTTGAAAGCGCCTGCTTTGTCTTCCTTTCCCCCGTTCAGCGGCTTTTTCCGCCGCTGGCTGGGCTCCCTCGGCGGAGCCACGGCATGCAGGAGAGGGGCGGACCAGAGCCACGAGGGGGTGACACCCCCCTGGCTGCTGGCCCGCCCCTCTCCTGCATGCCGCTGCCCGCCCGGCACTCCCTTGGTGCGGCTGCGCTTGTGCCGGCGCTGCAAGGGGGTGCCGGCAGCGGCTTCAGGAGTCCCCAAGCCGCTGCCGGCCCGGCACTCCCTTGGTGCGGCAGCACGAGCAGCTGCCGCACCAACAGGTGCCAAGCAGCGGCTTCGGGAGATTCCCAAAGCCGCCGCCCGGCATCCCCGGGGACGGGGCATCGCGCTGTGCGCGTGCGTCATGACGTCATGACGCACGTACACGCCACGACGCCCCGCCCCCGGGGGGTGCCTCTTGGCTTCCCGCCCCGGGTAGCCAAGCGGCACGGAACGCCCCTGTATAGATATAGATATAGATATAGATATACACATAATGTTTTAGGTTTTACCTTGTAGTCCTACTGTGTAGAAAGCAAGGATCATGGTTATACAATAATCAGTACAACGGTACAATCCTAGGTTTGAATACTCAGAAGGAAGTCCTCGCAAGTGTAAGGAGACTTCCTCCTCCTAAGTAAGCATGCAAAGGATTGCAGCCTAAGTCAATCACCGAAATTGCTCGTCAGTTCAAACAGCTGACTCTGCAGGCAGGCAGAATTGGTACCATCCAGCAATCAATTTTTATCTATCTAGGGCATTTGATGCCATTTAAATAATCACTGCAGCTGCTCCCGCACCACAATTCATTTTCAGCACGGTTATATTACTCTTTCCATTCTGCAACTACTCCAGGGCTTAATAGTTTTCTACAAAAGCTCAGATCCTCCCGTCATGTGATTAATTAAAAAGGACTTTTTTATGACTAAAGGACAGATGAATGGACCCTTTGTGTCAGGCGATTTTAATAAGGCTGGAAATGACCTTGGATTTGTCTTGCCCTAGTTGTTTTCACGATGTAACCGACCTAAAACAAATACATTTCATCTCAGCTTCATGTAGCTCTCCCTTTGCTCCAGTTCAGGACCAGAGGCAAGGCACAACAGATCAGGCTGTGCACCTGTCCATTTAAAAAGCGAAATTAAGGAAAGATGGCGATCTTCTCTTTCCCTCAGAGCTGGGCCTCAGTGTCCGAGCCGGACGATGGAGCTGGAGACGCCCCTTCAGGTATACAGGGCCGAGGATGTTCAGGGCTTTAAAGGTCAACACCAACACTTTGAATTCTGCCCGAAACATACTGCGCTATCCCAGCTTATGCTGTAGCTCAGGAGTAGGCAACCTAAGGCCCGTGGGCCGGATGCGGCCCAATCACCTTCTCAATCCGGCCCATGGACGGACCTGGAATCAGCGTGTTTTTACATGAGTAGAATGTGTGCTTTTATTTAAAATGCATCTCTGGGTTATTTGTGGGGCCTACCTGGTGTTTTTTACATGAGCAGAATGTGTGCTTTTATTTAAAATGCATCTCTGGGTTATTTGTGGGGCATAGGAATTCATTCATTTCCCCCCTCAAAATATAGTCTGGCCCACCACATGGTCTGAGGGACGGTGGACCGGCCCACAGCTGAAAAAGGTTGCTGACCCCTGCTGTAGCTGCACAATGTCAAGCTTTTATTTAGCGTTTATTCTGATTTGGTTTGGGGGCAGTTATAGGGCACTGAGTATTCATCCTTTTTTTGATTGCCGGGTGTTTACAGGGTATTCCCATTATTCATTAGTTCGTCTCACGCATTTCAATGCATCAGCGCATCACTTTCCAAATAACAAGTCCACCTTTTTAAAATAAAAATAAAAATGGTGTGTTAGGGCACCAGAGTGGCTTAATTTCCACTTAACTGCACCAACCTACAGTTCTGATATGCATAGGAATCTCTCCGGCAAAATATTGACATTCTGGAAGTTCCTGAAGCCATCATTGCTGCTTGGCAACTTTTAAAGTCGGGACAGAGCTGAATGAATTTTGGACTTTTTCCTGTATCATGCAGGCTTCTAGCACTGCATAACCCTTCCCCGCTAAGAAGGTGAGAGAAGAAGGCCACAGAACAACATCCATCCTAATCTGCCACACGAAGATTTGCAATTATGCCCTCTAAGAACTGACGGAATGGAAGTAATGTTTTGTGATCTTGTTATTTCTAGAGCCGGGCCAATCTGACAGCACTGAAAGATCAACAGTGTGATATAACCTCAAATAAAAAAATAAAATTATTCAGCTTTTTCACCTAGGGGCACCCACCTTCGAAAACAATGCTTTAATTTCAACTTTTGCATAACACACGTTTCTTTTCTTCTGTGCGTTCTCGTTCCCTCTTTGGGGTGGAGGCTACGAGCCACCGTCTGTTCAAGTGAATAGCAGTGCCTGCCTCGATAGCTAACTTCTCTAAACGCCTGTCAGAATTGGCACCTGATCATGAGAATTAAATAGGTTAAGAAGGGGGGATTACGCACTGGCAATAGTGTGCAAATTGGATCAGAGCGCATGGAGAGTAAATCCTGCACAGGCTTGCTCAACCAAAGCTCACACCTGCTGCCCCCCCCATCCCACCTCAACCTCCCCTTCTCTGGCACTCCAAGGCTTAGTAGCCATAGGAACAGGAGGAAGGAAGGTGTTTGATGGACTGTTTATCAGTCCCTTCAATCTCCCAGCCACTCGCTCCCCTGGAGAACTCTTGCAGGACAGCAAACGGTTGCGCACAACGGCTTGGATTCTAAGGCCCTGTCTGCGCCTGTAGGGTTAAAATTCCCAGAGTTCCCTGGGAAGAGGGATTATCCAGCTGGCAGGTGGGGAAAGATTCTTACCTGGGACCCTAGAGAGCCCCTGCCACTCAGCGTAGACCAGGAGTGGGGAACCGTTGGCTGCTGAACTACAATTCCCATCAGCCCAAGCCTGGGCAATGGCGAAGGGGGATGGGAGTTGTAGTTCAGCCACATCTGCATGGCCAACGGAGGATGGATGGCGGCTAACAGATTGAGGTTGAATCCTGACAAGACAGAAGTACTGTTTTTGGGGGGACAAGGGGTGGGCGGGTGTGGGGGACTCCCTGGTCCTGAACGGGATAACTGTGCCCCTGAAGGACCAGGTGCGTAGCCTGGGATTCATTTTGGACTCACAGCTGTCCATGGAGGCGCAGGTTAACTCTGTGTCCAGGGCAGCTGTCTACCAGCTCCATCTGGTACGCAGGCTGAGACCCTACCTGCCCGCAGACTGTCTCGCCAGAGTGGTGCATGCTCTAGTTATCTCCCGCTTGGACTACTGCAACGTGCTCTACGTGGGGCTACCTTTGAAGGTGACCCGGAAACTGCAATTAATCCAGAATGCGGCAGCTAGACTGGTGAATGGGAGCGGCCGCTGGGACCACATAACACCGGTCCTAAGAGATCTACATTGGCTCCCAGTACGTTTCCGAGCACAATTCAAAGTGTTGGTGGTGACCTTCAAAGCCCTAAACGGCCTCGGTCCTGTATACCTGAAGGAGCGTCTCCACCCCCATCATTCAGCCCGGACACTGAGATCCAGCGCCGGGGGCCTTCTGGCGGTTCCCTCACTGCGAGAAGCAAAGCTACAGGGAACCAGGCAGAGGGCCTTCTCAGTAGTGGCACCCGCCCTGTGGAACGCCCTCCCATCAGAGGTCACAGCGATAAACAACTACCTGACATTTAGAAAATACCTGAAGGCAGCCCTGTTTAGGGAAGTTTCTAATCTGTGATATTTTAATGTATTTTGATATTTGTTGGAAGCCGCCCAGAGTGGCTGGGGAGACCCGACCAGATGGGCGGGGTACAAATAATATATTATTATTATTATTATTATTATTATTATTATTATTATTATTACCACACCTGGCACAGACATTAGGGATCTGGACAAGCCAACGGTCTGGTTCAATGTAAGGCAGCTTTCTGGGTATGCTTTTGTTCCATCTAGCCTGAGAAGCAAGGCTGAGATGCCCAGGTCCTCCTATGCAAGGGAAAGTGTCCTGTCTGCTTTGCTCCGCCTACTTTTGCTGCCGGCCCCGCCCACCGATGGCATGCAGCCCCAGAAGGCCTAGAATCGTAGAGTCGGAAGGGACCACGAACGTCACGCAGTCCAGCCCCCTGCAGTGCAGGAACGTTTTGCAGGACGCTGGGCTCGAACCCGTGACGCTGAGATTCGGCGTCTCACGCTCTACCGACTGAACTATTAGGCATGAGAGAATGCGGTTCCTCACCACCACCCCATGCTGGAAGCCAGAAAAAAATTGGGGTGAAAGCATGAAAAGGCTCATTGAGAAGCGCTGAGAGCCAGTGTGGTGTAGTGGTTAAGAGCGGTAGACTCGTAATCTGGTGAACCGGGTCTGCTTCCCCACTCCTCCACATGCAGCTGCTGGGTGACCTTGGGCTAGTCACGCTTCTTTGAAGTCTCTCAGCCCCACTCACCTCACAGAGTGTTTGTTGTGGGGGAGGAAGGGAAAGGAGAATGTGAGCCGCTTTGAGACTCCTTCGGGTAGTGATAAAGCGGGATATCAAAACCAAACTCTTCTTCTTCTCTTCTGCTGAAAGGAGAAGGCACTTCCACAGGTGCAGTAGGAGAAAATTAAGGTTCCCGGGAGGTAGAGCGTTAGACTCTCCATTCCAGGGTCATGGGTTCGAGTCCTGCCCTCTGGGCAAAAAAGATTCCTGCATTGCACGAGGTTGGACTAGATGACCCAAGTGGTCCCTTCAAGCTGTACGATGCTATGATTCTATATAATCCAGAGCAGGGAGGGAGAAGCCTCAAGCCTTCTCAGCTTCTCTATGGACTTTGGACTATTCTCAAGCCTCCACAACTCTCCTTGCCACCTTCCTCGACTGTTCTTGCCTGGCTGATATAGGAAGCTACCTCATGAGCCAGACCATTAGTCCGTCTAGCTCAGTATTGCCTACACTGACCGGAAGCAGCTCTCCAGAGTTTTAGGCAGCAGTCTTTCCCAGCCCTACCTGGAGATGCTGGAGATTGAACCCGCGACCTTCTGCGTGCAAGGCGGATGCCTTTGCCCAGTGTCTTTGAACTCTGATAATACCTCTTGTCTGCAGAGATGGAAGATTCCGGGGGGGGGGGGGGATGCAGGAACTATCATGCTTTGAAAATGTTAAATTTGCACCCATTGCTATGCCCACTTGTGCCTCCTCTGGCAAGCGGCCCCCAGAAGGTTTCTCAGGAGGCAATGTGGCCCTTGAGGTGAGAACAGTTCCATGCTCTGTTGGAGACTCTGCCTCATTCACTTAGGAGTAGCCATCGCTGGGGAAGTGAAACTGTGTCTGTGTACCCACTTTAGCTGTGAGTTCATATGATGAGAACCCCACCCCACCCGCAGCAAATCCTTTCACCTAGAAACCTAGCCTGCCAGGGTTGCAAGCGAACCACCTACTTTTCTACCTGCAGGGATTTTTCGTTGCTGCGTTGATTTACAAGAGGACGTGGCCATAGAATCAGTTCCGTTCGGTATTTTTTTGCATTCCTCAAGCTGGTTGCATAGCAGCCCAGGAGAATGCAGAAACATACTGTGACTCACTATGGAATTTGTTACCTGTTTCCCCATCCCTGAGACTTATCTCTCCATTTCTGTTGAAAGAGGAGGGTGCGGTGCCCTTTGTTGGCAAAGGAGCCACACCTGAAACTATTTCCCTTTCTTGAAAAGGAAAGGAAAATCTGGTATTTAAACAACAGTGGAGCTGCTGCACCAGAGCAAACAGGTTTGGGGATTGCCGTTATTTGTACAGGGATTTGCGCTATCATCTTGGCCATAGAGTCTGATGTTTGGCCTGGGCTTAGGTGAACATGAGTGTGTAGGAAGTTTTAAGTGTTTAAATAAAATCAATGCCAGAGAGAATAAAAACTGACCTATTCCCACCCTTTCAAAAACAGACGGAGCATCAAACTCCATCACTCAACAATATTGTAATAAAAACTCATGGATAAAGTCCACTGGTCCTCCAGTAGAACATTATCTTAAGTCTCAGATTTTTCTCAGGATGCCAATCAAGGCAGAAAATATAGGTGCTAGATGGGCAAAGTGTGGTGCAGTGTTTAGAATGTTGGACTAAGACCTTGGGAGACCAGGGTTCAAATCCCCACTCAGGCACAAAGCTTGCTGGGTGACCTTGGACCAGCCAGTCTCTCAGCCTAGCCCTACCTCACAGGGCTGTTGTGAGGATAAAATGGAGAAAGGAAAGAGCCACATACTCCACCTTGGAGGAAAGCTGGGATATACAAATAATAATAAATACAGTCGTACCTTGGTTTTCGAACAGTTTAGTTCCTGAACGTTTCGGCTCCCGAACGCCGCAAACCCGGAAGTGACTGTTCCGGTTTGCGAACAACTTTTCAAAGCTGAACGTCCGACAGGGGCTTCCGCGGCTTCTGATTGGCTGCAGGAGCTTCCTGCAGCCAATCAGAAGCCGTGATTTGGTTTCTGAACGTTTTGGAAGTCGAACGGACTTCCGGAACGGATTCCGTTTGACTTCCAAGGTATGACTATAGTCTGAAATTCTTCCTAATTGAAATGCATTAAGGGAAGCGAGGAAAGGGACCCAGGTGGCGCTGTGGGTTAAACCACAGTGCCTAGGGCTTGCTGATCAGAAGGTCGGCGGTTCGAATCCCTGCGACAGGGTGATCTCCCGTTGCTCGGTCCCAGCTCCTGCCAACCTAGCAGTTCGAAAGCACGTCAAAGTGCAAGTAGATAAATAGGAACCGCTCTGGTGGGAAGGTAAACGGCGTTTCCGTGCGCTGCTCTGGTTCACCAGAAGCGGCTTTGTCATGCTGGCCACATGACCCGGAAGCTGTACGCCGGCTCCCTCGACCAATAAAGCGAGATGAGCGCCGCAACCCCAGAGCCGGACATGACTGGACCTAATGGTCAGGGGTCCCTTTACCTTTACCTAAGGGGAGCGAGGCTGCAGGTTCGATCTCTGTAAGGGACAGCTGCAAATCCCTTCATTCCAGGCGGTTGGACCACATGATCCTTAATGTCCCTTCCAACTCTATGGTTCTATGAGATATCGATCTATGAGTGTAGCCACTGCCCATCAAAGTACTGGATTATGCAGCCTAATGGACTAACGATATAAAACAGTTTCATCTGTTTGTACAACTTTGGGGAGAAATGGTTGTTGCTGCTCAGTTAATGTTTACGTGTGCATGATGCTTCAGCTTCAATCCAGCTCCCACCCCAAGGCCCATGGGTAGCATCAGCATAGATGCACATAGGCACCGGTCTTTATTATGATACACTTTTCTGTTTCGGGGGACCTCTTCCCATCACGATTGCTGCAGGGAAGAAATCCGAGACACACAGTTCCCAGCACCGTGCTTTGCATCTTTTTGGCTCTACCTGAGAATCCCAAGGCTGGGACGACACTAAGGCTCTGCAACTTCGGAATTAAATCACAAGCATTCCAGACCATCAAAATTTCCAGTGCCTTTTTCTGAGCCAAACAGGCGTCATGCCCCTCCAGGCAAAGAGGGTGCTGGGGCTTTTCGTTCAAACAAGGTAAAAGAGCGAGAGCGAGAAGGAGAGTTTGGGAAGGTGGGTTGGCAGACAAGGGCTTGTTTTGATTGGTAGCAAGGAGCAACTGAGTGACTGAGGTTGCAACATGGCCTGAGCAAAGCCGTTCCCTTGACAGTGGCTTGCAGCAACAATGGAATCTCACAAAGGAAAACATGAAGGAGTAGCGATAAAATCTGGCCCTCCAAAATTCAACAGTCATGAGCTCTGGGAGACCTCTGTGTTTTACAAGCACGCTTGAAAAATCTCTCAAGCAATTGTTACCGGAGCTGGCGGGCCAAGCAGAATGAAACTAAGCAGATGTCTATGTTAGCATTGCCAGCTGACCATCAATAATGCCCTGGACAGCTCTTGGATTTTTAATAGCCGCCTGATCTATTATTACCTTTGTTGTGCAGATGGATGGCTCGGGATGAGACATAAAACCATAGAATTGCAGACTTGGAAGGGAACCTGTGGATCATCTAGTCCAGGCACCCCCAAACTCGGCCCTCCAGATGTTTTGGGACTACAACTCCCATGATCCCTAGCTAACAGGTCAGGGATGATGGGAACTGTAGTCCCAAAACATCTGGAGGGCCGAGTTTGGGGGTGCCTGATCTAGTCCAACCCCCTGCAATGCAGGAATATGCCGCTGCCCCATATGGGGATCGAACCTGCGACCTTGGTGTCATCAGCACCACGCTCTAACCAACTGAGCTATATCAACATCCAACAGTTGTGTCAAGAGGCCAACCCAGTGAATTCAGTGAGATTCTGAACCAAGGACTTTTCTACTCATGGTTTGTTCACTCGAGTATTGAATTACACCAGTGATGGCTAACCTTGACACTCCAGATGTTTTGGGACTACAACTTCCATCATCCCTGACCACTGATTCTGTTAGCTAGGGATGATGGGAGTTGTAGTTCCAAAACATCTGGAGTGTCAAGGTTAGCCATCACTGAATTACACTAATTCTACGGGTCTAGTTTTTACTTATCCTCTTTTGATCTCACCCTTCCTCCAAGGAGCCCAAGTCAGTGTGACTGGTTCTTTACCCCCTCTCACAAACACTTCATCCTCACAACAACCCTGTCAAGTAGGCCAGGCTGAGAGAATATGCCTGAACCAAAATCACACCAGTGAGCTTCAAAGCTGAGTGGGGATTTGAACTTGGCTCTGCCCCTAGTCCTAGTGGCACTCTAAAGAGATTTCAAAGGGATTTTGTTTTGTATTTTTTAAAAAAGCACAGATATTCTCTAAGGAGGGGGAAAGGCCCCATAGAAACATTCCCTGAAAGATGACAAATGAAGGGCCTGAAACAGTAAGTATCTGGATTGCATCGGAAGCTGCCTTATAACGAACCAGGCTGCGTATAAACTATGCATTTCAAGCACATTCAATGTACATTATTTCCCTCAAAGAATTCTGGGAACTGTAGCTGGCTCATAATAGAGTTACAATTCCCAGCAATCCTTAAACGACAGTCCTCAGAATTCTTTGAGGGAAATAATGTGCTTCAAATGCACTGAAAAGGTACAGTGTCCACACATCAATCTAGCTCAGCACTGTCTACACAGACTGGCAGCAACCTCTCCAGAACTCAAGACAAGGGTCTCTCCCAGCCCTACTTGGTGTTGCCAGGATTGAACCTGGAACCACCTTTCACACAAAGCAGGTTTCTCAACCACTGAGCTATGGCCCCCGATACCAGTTTCTGTGGAACAGAAGCAAGAGATTCCTGCTTCTGTGGTTTCTGCAGGTACGCGGTTGGCTCCTGAACGAAGCAGGGCTCTTGCAGGAGACAGACCATCGGCCTGATCCAACAGAGATGCTCTTGTGTCCTGATGAAACTACAGCTACGGACGTCCCCCTCACCGAACCTCACCCGGAAGAACTTACCTTGCAGCGAATACTGGAGGTCGTCAAAGTCTGTGGAAGACTGCTCTTCGTCACCTGGCGGTATTTGAGGAGATGCCATTTTCTCAAGCCCTGGGATCACTGCGCATTCCAGCTGCCAAACTGGGGGGGAATTGGGGGAAGAGGGAGGAAACAGAAAATAAAGTTAGTAGATAGGCACATTAGGATTTCCCCTTCGGAAAAGACAGCTTGTGAATCACCCTGCAGCCTGAACACACACGCTCGCTTCTGTTTTTCAAGATTTTCTCAGATTATCTGGATCAAGGCTACGCCTTCTTTTTGAATCGCAAAGCAGCTAAAGCTATTCTTCTGGGTCCTATTCATGCCTATTTCTAACAGCTGGCTAACCTCCAGGTCTGGAAATCCCATTGCTGGAATACGCAGGAAACAGATCTGGATTCAAAGATCTGCGGCGTTGATTTGCAAGGGATGCAGAAGATTTGAAAGGTTGATGGTGTCTCCTGGGTACTTTGAGGCTCTGTGTTCCTGTCTACCCTCAGGGATGCTGCTTTTCTTCTGCATCTCCCACCCACACACCCCCAAACCCCAACCGCCGCCCCTCATTAAATCTTTCGCCTTGCAAAGTTCTTTCTCGCTCAGCAATTATTGTAGCGGGTTGGAAGCAAAAGTCGCTGAGCCCACAGAAGATTAAAATGCAACTAAGAAAGTGATGTTGCCTGACACACCGAGCCCCATTGTTCTGGCTCTATCTGTATCTTAGCTACCACAGTGTGCCCCTGCAAGTTCCAAATGCAACAGAGTTTATTTCTTCAGCCCTGAACCACGGCCACCCTTTCTTCCGCAAAGGCACCCTCATCAATCACGCGCAACCTCAGAGTCTTCTAAATGTATGTGAGAGGTTCATGCACGTGACTGCAATAGGTCTGCTCAGCCAGATGATGAAATCCTATATAATAAACTTGCTGTGTCCCTGCGTCCGTTCTGTGTGTCACGGAAGTGCGCTACTGCGCATGTCTGGGACCCACACGGACGCAGGGATTGGAGCGGGCGGAGAGGGGGGGTGTCCGCGAGGCAGCGGCGGCGCACGCGCGTTCTCAGTTGCGCTAGCGCCGCTGCCTCGCACGGACGCAGAGGCAGAGCCCAATCCCCGCGGCTCGCCGCCGCTACCGCCGCCGCCGCCGGGGAAAAAGAAGAAGGGGGAGGGAGCCCCTCTCCACCCCCCAGCGGCCGCTGTTCTGCCTCCTCCTGCCTCCTCCTCCTCTAGCGCCCATTATGCAACGGGCTAACTTCAACTAGTTTTATATATTGTGCATATATGATCCCACCCTTCGGAGAGCTTTTACTATGGCCTGGTTTCAAACATTACCTACTGCATACCTGACAGGTAGATTTGCAAGAATCCCCTTGTCCCATGAGAACCAAAGAGGATCCTACACATCACCTTCTCCATTGTCCTATTTACTTGGGCTTTAGAGATGCGATTCTGCAAATCATACCCATTTCAATAAATAACCCGGGAGATCGAGTAAAATTTTTGTTAGTTGATGCTAACCCACGGATTTCCCAGGTGGTAGCGGTCTTTGTGATGAAGGCCATGAAAGCCAGGGAAAGATTTCTGGGTGACAAAGAAAAGACCCCTTCATCGTCTTCTTAACTCGTTCTTGTTGTGCTTCTCTTTCTGTTTTGTGGGATGAGGGTCTTGCAGGGACAGTATGCAATGAATTTTAATATTGTTGTGCAGATATTTGTGTAAAGGCATGGTCCTCACAATAAACTGATACTACTTGATATTGTGCATATATATATATATATACACACACACACACACACACACACACACACACACACAAAATAAAATAAAAAAATTCCTTCCAGTAGCACCTTAGAGACCAACTAAGTTTGTTCTTGGTATGAGGGGTATTACTCAGAGGGGTGGTGGAAATGGGTGAAAGGTTGATAGCTGTGGTAAACCTGTTGACGACTGTTAACGGCTGCAATTAGTCTTACAGGAAAAAGCAAGGGGTGAGAAGGTTAAAAAAGCTTTGTCATGTATAATGAGATAAGAATCCAATGTCTGAATTGCAACTCATTACCAAGCTTAAAACCATGGAGAAACCTGGTCTGAACAAAGAGTAATACCCCTCCCCACCCTCTCACTAAATATAAGGGTCTGGTGACTTCTGTTTCAGTGTATCAGAAGAGGTGTGCATGCACACGAAAGCTCATACCAAGAACAAACTTAGTTGGTCTCTAAGGTGCTACTGGAAGGAATTTTTTTATTTTATTTTGTTTTGACTATGACAGACCAACACGGCTATCTACCTTTAACTATAAACACACACACACACACACACACACACACACACACACACACACACTGGGAGAAAAGTGAACAAGAGCCAAAGAAATCCGACCTTCACCCAACACACACAAAAGGTAATAAATTCACAGCCCTCCGCATTGTGGGAGATGCCCAGCTCACAGTGTGCATGTGTTTTTATAAGTGATTGCTTCAGATCTAAATTCCTGGTGCCTTGAGAAATGTAACCCTTTGCTTCCATTTACTCAGACCCACGATAGGCTTTAAAAATGCCTCCAGGCAAAAACATGATTTCGTCCACTTTCGTAAGAGCTGTTCGACAGCGGGACGGTCTCCCTCGGGAGGTTGCAGACTCTCCTTCCTTGGAGGTTTTTAAGCAGAGTTTGGATGGCCATCCGCCATGGGTGCTTTAGCTGAGATCCCGGCATTGCAGGGGGTTGGACTAGATGACTCTTGGGTTCACCCCAGTATGGCTCCCCTTTATCACACGCACAGCCCAACAAGACAATGACAAAAATCCACCAACAGCATACAAATCAATATGGCTAACCTGATCCAAAACTCCCACCCACCCCACTCACACATGAAAACAAAGACCACCACAGCCAACCACAAATGAACAACCACACCCTAGGCCAGTGGTGGCTAACCTTGGCACTCCAGATGTTTTGGGATTACAACTCCCATCATCCCTGACCACTGGTCCTGTTAGCTAGGGATGATGGGAGTTGTAGTTCCAAAACATCTGGAGTGCCAAGGTTAGCCACCACTGGCCTAGGCCAACCCCAACCTCTCTCACCACCAAAGGAACACAAGCGAACAACAGAGAACCTGCACAAGCAACGCTGACATCAAACCCTACATACCGTATATTAAGTAAAATAGAAACATCGCCACCTGGCCCCACCAAAAATACATTAGATGACTCTTGGGGTCCCTTCCAGCTCTACAACTCTATGATTCTATGTTTACAAAAGCAGCGGCGCAATCCACAGTTTGACTGACAGGACTCCTTGCTTCAGGATACTCTAACGTAAAAATGAAGAGACAGGAGGAATACGTGGTAGGCAGACCTGTCAGTGGAAACACAGCTTGGTGCAGGCGAAGGACAAACCGTCTAGTACACTCTGCATTCAAGGAACAGAGGCTGAGAGATGGTGAAATGCAACGACCTGGCTGGAATGTAATACTGGGGTCGTGGTTGGCACCTTTCAGATGCAGCCCCTTGGTCTAATTTAATGTAGTCCTCAGTCTAATTTGAAAAGCCTTCTGCAAGTGGTCAGTTCACATCTCTGGCCAGAGCAAGAGAGCAAGACTCTCCCCAGGCAGGCAGAGAGAGAGAGAGAAAAGAAGGTGAAAGAAAGAGAGGGCAATGGGCTTATCTGCTCTGGTGCTGGCTCCGCCATGAATGTCTTCCACACACCCAATCACCCTGCAGCCCTCAACAGATAAGCCCTGAGGGAATGTAGCCCCTGACAGAAAAAAGGTTGTCCAGCCCTGGTTTAGTGTTACGTGTACAAACCTTAGGCTCACATTCTCTCCTCTTCTCCTCTGTCGCAACTGAGGTGAGACAACTGAAAGTTTTCAACTAACCAAGGTTGCTTTCAGTCAAAACTAGCTTGTTCCCCTACACTATAGTTAGGACTAGCCACAGTTTGTCTGGGTTCAGGCGTAAGAACCATGGCTAGTCCTAACTACAGTGTAGGGGAACAAGGCAGTTTCAAACCATAAGATTATGACCCTGGCTTTCCTCCCTAAACCATAGTTAAGACTAGCTAACTTGTTCCCCTACACTATAGTTAGGACTAGCCACAGTTTGTCTGGGTTCAGGCATAAGAACCATGGCTAGTCCTAACTACAGTGTAGGGGAACAAGGCAGTTTCAAACCATAAGATTATGACCCTGGCTTTCCTCCCTAAACCATAGTTAAGACTAGCCACGGTTGTCAGTTCTGATGAAACAAGTAACTACAGTTAATTGAAAACAATAAAAAGGCATTCCTTATACTAGTGAGTCTCCTTGTGATGGGATGGAGAGCCCTCTCAAGGAAGCAGTGTGTCACAACGAACTATGTACTAGCTCATAGTTCCTGAAAGAATAGCAACTTAAAACTCAGAGGTTGTGGACTGGAGTGGATTGGCAGCTTCCTTCATGTCTAGACCTCTTTATTTAAGCAAAAGGAACATTCCTAGCAACACACTGTTAAAAATCAGGACAGAAGCAGATTTTGGGAAACTTCCTGGGCAGATGTGGGAGGGCTTCATCCTACTGGCTTCCAGTTTAATTTTTAATACTGAACAGAGAGCTGGCCTGTTTTATTTTTGGACACACTGGAAGGCGGGAAAATCAAGTTGCTGCCAGCAATTCTTACACAAAAACATTTTCCCCCTATTCACTTATAAACTTAGGACCAATGTGGGCGCATAGAAGATTGTACACCATGATGATACTGCCTATGAGGGAGAGGGCATGTGTCAGTGTTCTAATAATAATAATAATAATAATAATAATAATAATAATCTGATCCTAAACCTCTGCTGCCTTGCAGGACATTTTCAGAAGAAAAGCCTCAGGAGTAAACCCTACATCAATCTGAAGGGGAGTCCCTAAGGTAGTTGGATGGTGCCTTGTACACCTCCTTCCATCAACTCCTGCAGACAAGCTGGCACCAAACGTCTTGCTCTGCTTTCATTTGGACCACATCAGCGAGGTGAAGAGAGGGGGGGGGGTCTTGTCATCTGGGCAGCCCAGGACCTCCATACACACACTGCCCAGTCTTGCGCCCTGGGGAAGTCACTTTGGTGCTGCTAATGCAGCAGTTTGTCTTCACCCTGGGATGCACACTCCATTGTTTCTCGCGACAGATGGATGCCAATGAAATTGGCCATCCTACACCTCAGGGAGAGACTAGGAGAGCCTGAGACTCCCTGCCCCTGCAGTAGCTTGTGCTATGAGAAGAGAAGAATGCCTTGAAAAATGAAGGCACCTTGGCTGTATCTATGACAATAATAATAATAATAATAATAATAATAATAATTTATTATTTGTACCCCGCCCATCCAGCTGGGTTTCCCCAGCCACTCTGGGCGGCTTCCAACCAATATTAAAATACATTAAAATATCACACATTAAAAACTTCCCTAAACAGGGCTGCCTTCAGGTGTTTTCTAAATGTCAGGTAGTTGTTTATCTCTTTGACATCTGATGGGAGGGCGTTTCACAGGGAGGGCGCCACTACCGAGAAGGCCCTCTGCCTGGTTCCCTGTAGCTTTGCTTCTCGCAGTGAGGGAACCATCAGAAGGCCCTCAGCGCTGGACCTCAGTGTCCAGGCAGAATGATGGGGGTGGAGACGCTCCTTCAGGTATACTGGACCGAGGCCGTTTCGGGCTTTAAAGGTCCTTTAGGGCTTTATGCCTCCTGGAGCTGAGAAGAATCCTTGCACCACTGAAGCCCTCCCTCACTGCCAATATGCCAGTGGTGATATCATACTGAGGGCAGGAATAAGCACGCATTGAGGGCAGGAATAAGCACGTGGCTTCCCTGGCACCCTCTGCTGCAGCTGACAAACATGCCAGAGGCATTGCCATAACTGTTGATCAAGCCCAGTCTTATCCCTCAGCCCAGGCCGACTGGTTTTAGGGGGGGAGTGGTGATCCCAGGAGGCAGCATTAACTGTGGAGAGGATGCCTGCCCCCTATTCCTGCCTGAATGGGCAAGTAAATTCTTGAGAGAACGCTTTTTCCATGATGCGTGTCGCTGCGGTCTGCAGGAGAGCTTTTCCTTCCAGTCCACAAAATATCAGAAGGCTGCTCCAAAGTAACTCTGAGCAGGGCTTCCTGCGTGGTGGCCCCCCACTTTAGTGCAATAGTATCTTTGTCAAGAAGATGCTTCAGGCAGTCACTCCAGAAACATGGAGGAAGGCATTTTTTTATATCTTGACAAGCTTTTCTAGCTGAATGGAAAGGTGTTCATCTTGTACCGCTTTTAAACTTCAGTTGTTGTTTTCATTCTGACCACGAGGCCGTACTGGCTCTCTGGAGTTTCACGCAAGGGCCATTTCCCAGTCCTACCTCAAGATGCCGGGGATTGAACCCGGGACTTTTTGCATGCAGAGCACAGGCTCTACTAAGTGACCCAACCCTTCCTCAACTTGTAACATACCAAGCCAAATTTAGCAGCAAAACAAGCCTCTAGCCTGGGATTCATAAAACAGGGATGTGAGGTTAAGCTCCGAAACAGGACACAACATATGGAACACCACTTGTGCAGGATGGGTAGATATTATATTTTTATTCTGCTTTCCCTCTTAAGAGCTCGAGGCAACGTAAACCGTTTTTGCTTCGCCCACTTTATTCTCACAACAAACAACCCTGTGAGCAGTGTTAGAAACTCGGGTATATAAGGGTTACAGTCGCCAAAACGGAATGCCTAGCTGCCATTTTTGAGCCAGACGGCTCAAAGGTTGTGTTTTCCAATACAACTTTGGGGTTCCTGAAATTCATTCTGATTGTGCAGATAAAACACAACAGACAGAATTGTACAGGGTGTGTTGCTACTGTCTGAAAACAGTCAAGATCTGAGGATCCCCAGGCATGCACCTCCAGGTGATGGAGATGTCTAACGCCCGGGCATCTTTACTTGGCCGCAAGTGGCTGATAGCTGGGTGCAAAATGCGCCGGGCGAATTTTGAACGCTGCCTGTAAAGCAGGTATTGCTGAGAGCAAGTGGCCCAATTTGCCACCCAGTAAGCTCTACATCAAAGGGACCCAGGTGGCGCTGTGGGTTAAACTACAGAGCCTAGGGCTTGCTGATCACAAGGTCGGCGGTTCGAATCCCTGCGACAGGGTGAGCTCCCGTTGCTCGGTCCCAGCTCCTGCCAACCTAGCAGTTCGAAAGCACATCAAAGTGCAGGAAGGTAAACGGCGTTTCCATGCGCTGCTCTGGTTCGCCAGAAGCAGCTTTGTCATGCTGGCCACATGACCTGGAAGCTGTACGCTGGCTCTCGGCCAATAAAGCGAGATGAGCGCCGCAACCCCAGAGTCGGACACGACTGGACCTAATGGTCAAAGGTCCCTTTACCTTTACCTTTATGCTCTATATCGAAGGCTGATCGCCAAAGAATTGATGCTTTTGAACTATGGTGCTGGAGGAGTTTCTTGAGAGTCCCATGGACTGCAAGAAGATCAAACCTATCCATTCTGAAGGAAATCAGCCCTGAGTGCTCACTGGAAGGACAGATCCTGAAGCTGAGGCTCCAATACTTTGGCCACCTCATGAGAAGAGAAGACCCCCTGGAAAAGACCCTGATGTTGGGAAAGATGGAGGGCACGAGGAGAAGGGGACGACAGAGGATGAGATGGTTGGACAGTGTTCTCGAAGCTACCAACATGAGTCTGACCAAACTGCGGGAGGCAGCGGAAGACAGGAGTGCCTGGCGTGCTCTGGTCCATGGGGTCACGAAGAGACGGACACGACTAAACAAAAACAACAACAAACTTTACATCTGAGGAGGAACTTGAACCCGTGTCTCCCTTAGTCCTCAACCGACATACTCACTATTGCAGCTGGCTGGCTGGCTGTCCTCCTGACCGGCCTGAGGGAGGACTGTGCCTCAGGTACCAAAAGGCCAGGGGAAACACCAATTTAATAATTCGGCATTCACCAAGTTTAAAATGAGAAACCATGGCGGTGACCTTTCTAACGAAACAGAAAAGTTGGCGGGGGGTGGCGAGAAGATATATTTCTGTTGTGATAATTTGAACAAGAAGGTTAGCTGTCCTCCTCGCACGGGAAGAAATATGGACGTATGAATCAAATATAAATAAAAGAGCAAGGTTTTGTTGACTCCAAAAAGCGAGAGAGCCTTTGAATCACCATATGTTTGGCTTGGAAGCCGGCCACGGTTGTATAAATAGACCCTCTGCTGGAAAACCTACGGCGAGAGAATGCTTGTCCAGAAAATAACACAGATCCCAGAGCAGAAACCCTTTGCTCACGGAAAAACAGTGATCCTCATAGAGTTAGTAATAGTATGTGTGCATATCACATCTGTCTCCCCTAAGTATTTCACACCCGCCTCTCTATATCATCAACCTCAAATCCTGCCACAGTCCAGTATGGCCGCAAGACAGGCTTATGCAGGTGAGAACAGGTCAGAAGAAGAAGAGTTTGGATTTGATATCCCGCTTTATCACTACCCGAAGGAGTCTCCAAGAGGCTCACATTCTCCTTTCCCTTCCTCCCCCACAACAAACACTCTGTGAGGTGAGTGGGGCTGAGAGACTTCAGAGAAGTGTGACTAGCCCAAGGTCACCCAGCAGTTGCATGTGGAGGAGCGGGGAATCAAACCCGGTTCCCCAGATTACAAGTCTACCGCTCTTAACCACTACACCACACTGGCTCTTCACAGACTACAGTCCACATTGGCAAAATACATTTAAAGCAGTATCATATCACTTTAAACAGCCACGGCCGTTCCTCCCCCCCCCCCCGAAAGGATCCTGGGAACTGTAGTTTGTTAAGGCTACTGAGAGATCTTAGGAGACTCTTGTCAGAACTACAACTCCCAGAGTTCCCTGCAGAGGAGTTGACTGTAAAAACCACTCTGGGAACTGTGATGCGAACAGGGGTCTCCTAACAACTCTCAGCACCCTTAACAAACTACAGCTCCCAGAATTCTTCCAGAGAAGACAGTGGCTGTTTAAAGTGGTATTGTAGAGATTTAAATGCATGGTGTGAACATAACCTACATTTCCAGGTTGGAGCCATCATGTACCAAAGCCAGCTCCTAAGAAACAGATGCGAGGGTCTCAACTTACAGCCATTATAACATATCCCCCCCCCCACACACACACAATATTTCAGGGTTTTTGCTAACTAGGCAAATCTGAGCTCCCAAGTATTTTTTTTAAAGTGGTTTGAAGACTAGAAAACAAAGGGAAAAAATGCATATAAATATTAATGCAGATTTTAAAAGATGAAAGAGGGGAGGGAGGCACAGCTGAGAGAGATGTAGCAACAGATCCCACCACCACAAATGCGAAGAATCAAAACGTCTTGGAAGCAAGATGGAAAGCACTTTGTAGAAGGGCAAACGGTTCTTTTTTTCTTTGTATTATTAGTCTGTACCGTGGCACAATGTATAGCCTGTTTGTGCTAGTTAACAGCAACAAGGAAATGTGATAACAGCTCAGGTTGTAGAGAAAAATTAAGAGGGGAGATGACAGAGGCATGCAAGATTATGGGTGGCTCCACAAGAGAAATCAGACAAACTCATGGAGGTAAATGGTCAGAGGCTCTATGGTCACGCATGGCCACTGTGAGAAAAGGGTGCCAGAGTAGACAGGCCATTGGCCTGATCCACTGACCCGATCTTCTTGTGTTCTTATCTTTCAGGGGTATGGTAGGAAACGTCCTTTTTATTTTCTCTGTCGGACGAACAACTTTCGAATTTGTTCTGGTGCTTTTTATTCAATGCGTTTGGCTTTAAATGACTCACAAACTGTTCGGTGTTTTATACTGTTATAGATTTTGGGCAAACCCTAGAAATCAATAAATTCTAGGGTTGCATATGGGGTGGGAAGGGAGAAATATAAGCTGCATAGGGATTCCTGGGTAGCATGGCCAAGCGAGGGCCATTAAGGGAACCACTGAGGGCCGTTGCCAGTGCAAGGAAGCCCCCTCCCCGCTGTCCTGAGTTATGAACAGAGATGGGTTTTGAAGGTGATGGGTGTGTGTGTTTTTGAGCAAGGATTGTTGGGAGGAAGGAGCAGAAAAAGGAGGGCTGAGATCCATCTTGGAGGATGGCAGCCTGAACGTTGCCTGCGCTACTGCCTCTGGAAATGTGTATGCCGTAAGGTCTGGACTCCCTCCATGCAGACTGTGTTATGATATTTGTCCAAGCACAGGAGTGAACAGGCCACAGCAACAGGTTGACATGTTCCTGTTCCTGCCAACACACATAGAGCAAATGCTCTAATCCCCTGGAGGAATGGTAAGCAAAGGCTCCAACTGGTAAAACCAGTCTCAGAGAGTTCCATATGTGGAACACAGATGACAGAGTCGTACATTTTATATGGTAACTGTTTGTTTGTTTCTCTTAATGATGCTTTAGCTTTTGCCACTCTCTCTTTGTCAAATATCAGGGGAGGATGTTATGATATTTGTCCAAGCCGAGCGGCACGCAGCTGCAGCAAGGATGGTTTGACTTTTGCCTGTCTCACCAAGTGAGAAAGCTGCCTTATCTTTTCCTACATGGAATGTTTTTGCTTCAATGTACTATTGCACTCCTAGCCTTTGTGCTTATTCTTCTAGCTAGACCTCAAGCTGGAAAGACGGCATTATGGCAGCTCTGTCTAAATGAGCTGGCAGCAGGGATTCTCTCTGCACTATTCCTACACTAATAAATAGTTTTAGCCTTAATTATGGCTTTTGTGTGTTGTTCTTCACGCTGGGAACAATCACATATGACTGTGCCACCGGATTCTCTGTAGCCGGGGATGTGTGCACACGGCTTTGCTCTAGCTTTGGGGCAGTCTCACAAACTGCCCCAGGCGGGGTATTTGCTGACAGACTGAAGGTGTAAATAGGCGAATAAACCATATTTATTGAAGTACAACATTCTCCGCCATGTCTTCCATTCTACAAAGGGACACAGACCCTGTGTGTGCATGGCCGACAACCCACGGGCTCTTGCCACCCCTCGGCAGAGAAAGAGGCAAGCACCCGGCTTTTGCAACAATATATTTGCAAATATATTTGCAATATATTAAACAATATATTTGCAAGGTTATGCTTAAAATTCTACAAGGCAGGCTTAAGCGGTATGTGGACCGAGAACTCCCAGAAATGCAAGCTGGATTTCAAAGGGGCAGAGGAACCAGAGACCAAATTGCAAACATGCGCTGGATTATGGAGAAAGCTAGAAAGTTCCAGAAAAACATCTACTTCTGCTTCACTCACTACACAAAAGCATGTGACTGTGTCAACCACAGCAAACTATGGCAAGTTCTTAAAGAAATGGGAGTGCCTGATCACCTCATCCGTCTCCTGAGAAATCTCTATGTGGGACAAGAAGCTAGTTAGAACTGGATATAGAATAACTGATTGGTTCAAAATTGGGAAAGGAGTACGACAAGGCTGTATATTGTCTCCCTGCTTATTTAACTTATATGCAGAATTCATCATGCAAGAGGCTGGACTGGATGAATCCCAAGCCGGAATTAAGATTGCCGGAAGAAATATCAACAACCTCAGATATGCTGATGACACAACCTTGATGGCAGAAAGTGAGGAGTAATTAAAGAACCTTTTAATGAGGGTGAAATAGGAGAGCGCAAAATAAGGTCTGAAGCTCAACATCAAAAAAACTAAGATCAGGGCGACTGGTCCCATCACCTCCTGGCAAATAGAAGGAGAAGAAATGGAGGCAGTGAGAGATTTTACTTTCTTGGGTTCCATGATCACTGCAGATGGTGACAGCAGTCACGAAATTAAAAGACGCCTGCTTCTTAGGAGAAAAGCAATGACAAACCTAGACAGCATCTTAAAAAGCAGAGACATCACCTTGCCGACAAAGGTCCGTATAGTTAAAGCTATGGTTTTCCCAGTAGTAATGTACGGAAGTGAGAGCTGGACCATAAAGAAGGCGGATCGCCGAAGAATTGATGCTTTTGAATTATGGTGCTGGAGGAGACTCTTGAGAGTCCCATGGACTGCAAGAAGATCAAACCTATCCATTCTTAAAGAAATCAGCCCTGAGTGCTCACTAGAAGGACAGATCTTGAAGTTGAGGCTCCAGTACTTTGGCCACCTCATGAGAAGAGAAGACTCCCTGGAAAAGACCCTGATGTTGGGAAAGATGGAGGGCACAAGGAGAAGGGGACGACAGAGGATGAGATGGTTGGACAGTGTTCTTGAAGCTACCGACATGAGTCTGACCAAACTGTGGAAGACAGGAGTGCCTGGCGTGCTCTGGTCCATGGGGTCACGAAGAGTCGGAAATGACTAAACAACAACAACAATTTGCAAATTGGCTTATTTATTTGCAAAGAGCTTTTTTTTTTTTTTTTAGAAAGCACTAAATAAAAGCAATATAACAGCAGCACCACCACCAAAGAAATGCCATAAAATAAATTAGGAATGAGCAGGGCTTCCTCTACTCTCCTCACATGCAACACTGCTCAAAAACCAGCTTATTTACAAAGACAGGAAGGAGGAGGCAGCCGGCAATTAGAGTAACATTAACTTGGCTGGTTGACAATCCCGGATAAACAAGGAAATCCAGCCTATTTTGAACAGAAGTGCCCATTGCCATTTTTTAAGGGGATTTGATGCTTTCAGCTTACCAATCCCAAACAGAATGGGTTCTGCTCACCAAAACATTTGGGAGAGAAAACAAACATATTTTCCTTCCCAAAGGACATCAGCCACGTTTTGTGGCCTGAAAGGTGCTTAGCAAGCCCCTCTCTTTTGCAATCTAAAGCAGCTATCAGAAAGGGGGTTTGTTGGACCCTTCGTGGACTCAGGTGGGTCACCAGTTGTGCGGCATCCATTAGGTCTAGCTGCCTCAACAGTATCCCTTTAAAATGCTCAGAGCCAATTATATTAAGGATGGAAGGAGAGGTTTTAGCAATGTTTGTTGGTTTCTTTCTTTGCCCGGAAAAGCACAAGGGGAAAAACACATTAATGGGTTTAGCTGTCTGGGTTACTGAGGACAGGGAATGACTGGCTGGTCAGGGACTTCCACAACAGAACCTGAGTGTTCCTTGATGGCTGGAACTCTCTCTCCCCTGCCTTTGAAAGGTGACATCCTTCAGCAAGTGAGAGGGAAAAGCAGTTTTTGTTGTAGTTTAAGTTTTGGGAAAGAAGTTTCACTATGATTTGGATCGATAACAAGTCAGGTACTCCCTCCTTTTCTATCATGGATTCAGTTTAACAGAACACATCCTGGTTTGGTCAAACCAGTTCACTGTGACATCCAAACTGGGAAAATATGGTTAAGACGATCGTTCCAAAACAGGATTTCAAAGAATGATCAAACTGTGGTTTGGAGGCTTTGCTCAAACTGCAATTCCCTGTTCGAGTGTCATGAAAAATGAGGACATTGATAAACTTTGCTTGTTCGTGTTATTGTCCTTTATTTGTAAAAAGTCTGTTAAAAATGAGCAGCTTTCTTAAACTATGGTTCCTTAAAATATGGTTTATTCAAAACCAAAAGGGGAAGCTTTCAATCTCTCCCTGCACACACACACACACACACACACACACCCTTGCAAAGGAGAAGGCATAGCGGTCAACTTTCAGATTTGAAAATAAGGGATGCTGTGAGGGCGGTGCAATGGCACCAAGTAGCCTCGCCACCCTGCGCACGAAAGGGTGAGCGAAAGAGCGAGCACATAGACGGCAGGCAGGCTGTCTGTCTGGTTGGGTGTGAGGGTCTGGCTGCACAAGGCATGCAAGCTCCGCCCCCAGTCGGTCTCAGACTCCTTATTGGCAGCCGAGCAACGCAGCTGAGGAGCCTCCCTGGGTGGCAGGGAGGGAGAGGAGCTGCTTCCTTTGAAATCTGGGAAATTTAAGGGATATCAACAATCCGGGATAGCAGCGGGAAACGGCATTGGAATAAGGTAGTTTCCCACCAAAAAAAGGGAGGGTTGACAGCTATGGGAGAAGGACGTGGAAATGAACAGAAGAAGCTGCCTTTTACTACTCTCCAGGATTTCAGACATGGCTCTCTCCCAGACCTACTGTATTTGGAAATGCTGGGGATTGAATGCAAGACCTTAAGTAAAGAAGATGCTCTTCCACTGAGCTTTGACCCTTCCCAAAATCTCCTGCTAATGTCAAGTTAATGAATGGTATAGCTGCAGAGCTCAGTGGAAGAGTTGGCAACTCTGATTAGGCCTTTCCCTGTAGAATGATATGATGAAGATTAGTGGACGAAATCTTCCCCATCATTTTATGGGAAAACTCCACTTACTAAGTTTCCATACATCCATAACACAAACTTGGGAGGAGTGGGGAAATAAGTCTCGAGGAATCGTCTCAAAAGAAGTTCATGCATTACAATTAATGCTGTTCAGAGAGGCCTATATTTTCCACGCCTGTTTTCAAATCTCACCACGTCATTTCGTCTCAAGTCTGGGCAAGTCGTCCTTCGCATCCAAAGCCACTAAAGGAATTCCTCATTAAGGCAAGGCTTTTTGGAGATCCCTGCCTACACGTTTCTAACAGACTTCCATTTTGCATGATCATGGACTCGTATAGTTCAAGGCGTTACAACATAGCGACGCAGGCAAGTTTAAGAGGAACACGAAGTCTGAACTGAGTGGGCATGGCATGCATGGAAACGACATGGGAGAAACATGAGCAAACATCGCTCGTTTTTGCTTTGAAATGCAAGCCAACGGACAGTGACAAAAAAAAAATTTTTTTTTAAGATCGTGAGGTCATTGCCCAGTAATGCAGCCAGCTACTTCAGTTGCTGAACACTCATGTAATGCAGCCTGAAAAGCTTAAGAAGGGAAAGTTCCACTGCACCAGGGGTCAGCAACCTTTTTCAGCCGTGGGCCGGTCCACCGTCCCTCAGACCATGTGGGGGGCCGGACTATATTTTTTGGGGGGAAATGAACGAATTCCTTTGCCCCACAAATAACCCAGAGATGCATTTTAAATAAAAGCACACATTCTACTCATGTAAAAACACCAGGCAGGCCCCACAAATAACCCAGAGATACATTTTAAATAAAAGGATACATTGTACTCATGTAAAAACACGCTGATTCCCGGACTGTCCGTGGGCCGGATTGAGAAGGCGATTGGGCCGCATCCGGCCCAAGGGGTCTTAGGTTGCCTACCCCTGCACTGCACAAACAGACATCTGCTGCACAAGCAGAACATCTGGATGTGCCCCTTTGTATTAACAATTCTATTATGATTAATAGTTCTTAATTGTGGAGGTATGTGATAGTTTGCAGAGGGGTGCATTTGCCAATCCCTCAAGAGGAACAGCAACCTCAGCGTTCTACTGCCAAACAGCTGCACAGGGGGAGAGACTGTGTGCAAAACAGGGGTAGCACGAGACTCGTAATCTCAGAGTCATGGGTTCGAGAATCCCTCATTGTCCCTTCCAACTCTACATTTCTATGATTCTGTGAAAATGTGGGGGGATAGACTGTTATTATGATGACTATTTTATTATTAGGCTGTCAGTATTTTTTTAAAAAAATGTTTTTATCACGGATGTTCTGTGCTCTACCTGGAAATGCAGGGGATTGAACTGGTGGACTTCTGCATACAAAGCACCTGCTCCACCACTGAGCTATACCCCACCCTGTTCAGCGTGTTTAGCATCTGGCAGGGGAAAGCAGCTGGAAGAAAGGCTGGAGGAAAGTGAAGCGTTGGGCAATGGGTTCAGCTGCCAGCGCCTCCTCTGACATTTCTCTGCCCTCCCCTAAGGCACTGTTGCAACCTTCCAGCCCAGGGGTCACCAACCTAAGGCCCATGGGCCAGAAGCGGCCCATGGAGGTCTTTTGACCGGCCCACAAGCTGCCCTCGAACCAAGTTGCCTGCTTGCGCGCTGCGCTAAACCAGTGCAGCGTAGGGACTCACTTCCATGGCGCCGGAAATTGCGTCTGCACACGTGCAGTCGCTGGAAATCACATCTGCGCATGCACAGATGCCAAAAATTGCGGGCGCAATCCGGCCCACAGAGGGATCTCCGCGGGACCAATCCAGCCCAGGCAAGATAAACCTTGCTGGCCCCTGTTCCAGCCATTTGACTTCACCCCCCCCCCCGCAAGGCACACTCCTCCACTGCCTCCGGGGACAGACGGATGCCAAGAGCTTCACCCTCAGCCTCTGTCAGGCTCCGCTTGTGAATCCCACACTTGGGATGAGTAGAAAAGGATTCCTGCAAGAAACACACACTCCTCTTTTGAAAACCATCCCCTGAACAGTATCCAGCCTTCACTTTACAGCAGGGCAGGGCACCTTTTTTCTACAAAGGGTGATTGACCCACAAGAAAAGTTCACTGGGAGCCACAACCAACGGTTGGTGGAGCCAGAGCCAATGGTGGGCGGGGTTTGCAGCTGATTCCCACCTTCCGCACCCACATTTTATCTCAGTAATCCTTACAACAGCCCTGCATGGTAGGGCAGAATTATTGCTCCAGCACTGCAGGTGAAGAGGTGAGGTTAAGAGTGAGTGGCTTGCCTAAGTCCACCTACTGAGTTTGGGGCAGTGGAGAGGCTCCAGCTGAGAGCTACACCTTCAGAAGAGCACACCTGTGGAGGTAGGCTGGAATGTTTACGTGGGATTCCCCCACTTTAACCCACTCTCAATCTTCCCATCAGCAGAACTGGAGACCTGAATGCAAAAACATTTTGCAGAATGAGGGGCGGGTTCAAAGCACCTGAGTGATGATTATCCATTTCTTGAAACTTAGGATGAAACAATTTAGACCTCAAGCAGCAATTCCATGTCCTCCTCGGAGCTACAGTTTTGATTCGCTAATCATCTGGCTTGTTGTGCCACATCTACGTACCTCTAAACTATTTTGTTTGCTGTTTCACATTTCTGGGGTCCTCTAACCTCAAGAAGAACGGACTAGGTTGCTTTTTAAAACACTCAAATGTTTCGTCCAGCATTTTATTACTGATTATTGAGTGCTTTAAATTGCATTTAAATTATTCAAAACAAAATAAAAAATAAAAAAATTCCTTCCAGTAGCACAATGTGGTAGCACCTTAGAGACCAACTAAGTTTGTCTTGGTAAATTATTGTTTGTTTTAAATTTCTCTAACCTCCCTTGGGAGTGGGGTTTGGGGTTGCTGTTGTTTTGCCCCGAAAAGTGTTAAGTATGGATTTAATGAATCAGGTTTCCCTAACTTCACTGTTGGCAAACCAAGCCAAATCTCCTTTCTTACTCCACCAGCACCTCCATGCACACAAATAAAGCAGAATCCGCCTTCCTATACTGGAGCTGACTGCTGTATTTAAAAGACGCTCTCTTTCCTGGTCCTTCCATTCTAAAAAAAAGCTGCATCCCGCTGCATCTGCCGCCTACAAACGTCCATGACACAAACAAACACCGCTAATCTCAAAATGTCACACGCGCCTTTTGTTATTGGGGCAGCTGCCTCCTTGCAGCCCCAGCCCGCCCCGTCCTAGATCCCTGGGCGGGTTTCCTCCGAGGGATTCCCCCGAGCAGAGGAGCCCAGGGGCTGCAGTCCTCCTCCCGCGTTCACGTCTTTTCGGCAGGGGAGGAGGGGAAGGGAGAAAGGTGGGACGGACACCTAGGGAAGAACAAAGGCAGCGGCAGACAACAAAGGGGGCCCAGGTAGAGCAGGCAGCCAATCACATCGCAGGCGCGGGAGGGAGGGCTCGCCTAACAAGTGGTGGCCGCGCGCGGGGGAGGGAGGCGCCTCGCCGCGGGAGGAGGAAACCCCGCTCAAGTTGCGCTCTTGGGTCCCGATCCGCGCGGGCCACGCTCCCCAACATCCGCGCCAAGCTCAGGCCCGATGGGGGTGGGGTGCGATGGGGGAGAGGGAGAAAGACGAGGGGCTTTCCATCCCCTTTCCTTTCTCTTTCAAATCCCACGGGAACAAATGGCTCCCGCCCTCCGTTGCCGCCCGAGCTCTTTTTCCCGCCCAGGCGCGGAGGGAGAGGCTCTCCAAGAGGCGTCCGAGAGAGGCAGCAGCAGCGCTCGTCTCTTTCCCTCCGGAGCCCAGGAATCTGGGGGCAAAAAAAATGGGGGGTTGCTTTCGGGCCGTTGCCTCTGCTGCCCCACTCTGCCGCCCGGAACTCCCCAAGTATGTCTCTTAAAGGCCGCATCAATAACTGCCCTTCTCTGATCATTCTATTAAAAAATAAAAACAAATCTCCCCCCCTCCCTTCTTGGCTGCAATCTCTGCCAAGCCCCCACCCTCGAGCGCTCTTTTGCTTTCGCTTTGCTCCAAAAAACTTCGCCAAAGGCGCGCGCAAGGAGCTGGGTAAATTCTCCAAACTCCAGGCGATCCACCTATGCAAAGATTGTGCCACCATCAATGCACAACGCGCGCTCCTCCCAGCGCAGAGTTCCGCTGCTTCCCTTAGCAAGGCCCTCTCCTTTCCCCCGCTGCCGGTTCAGCGACGCCCGGGGACCCTCCCCAACTGCGGACTCTCCTTTACGCGCGGAGGGAGGAGAGAGAGAGAGAGAAAGAGTGGGCTCACTTTTCTTTGCGCGCGTGCTCCAGCCCGGGGTCTGCAGGGGGCAGCCGCTCCGGATCAGCTGGAGAGGTCGCTGGTGGGCGGGAATGGAAGAGCGGGGCTTTCCTTGGCGCCGGAGTCCTTCTCCTTCCCCGCCGCGCCGGGGGGTTTCCGACTCCCTCTGCCGCGCAAACCACGCCCCGGAGCCGGTCCCGCTCGGCCCGATCGATCGCTGCCTGCGGTTCTCCGGCGGGATCGCGGCGGCCGCCCCGGATGGAAAGAAGGGAGCGCGCGGGGGTTGGAGCGCCGCGCCTCGCCTTGGCCGCCGGCCCGACAGTCCGCCCCCGGGAGAGAAGGAACAAGGAGGCTCCCTTCTCGCTCCCGGCCTAGTGTGCGGCTCCTCGCCGCCCGCCTCGGCCCGGCCAGCGCGCAAACAAACAAACAGCACGTGGCGGGGAAGGCCGGGAGGAGGAGCAGGGAGGGCACCTGCTCGGAGCGGGCTTACTTGGTGGTGAGTGGAATTGCGCACCGTGGGATTTGGGCAAGCAGAGAAGGACGCAAGCGCTCTGCGCGGATTTTCCGCCCGATCCACTGGCGGCGGCCGCGGATTGTCCTTAGAAAGGGAGGCGTGGATGTTGCGCAGGTCTTTAAAAAGTAGGGGCGCGGGACAGCCTTGTCACCTAGGAACAGGTGCGCGCGTGTGATCCAGCGTGAACTTCTGCAATCGGGAAGAGGGTGCAAGAGAAACCTTTGAAATCCCAGCTCACGCAGTTCTGATGCTCAGAGGAGATATCCACCCAAAGTAACTTGGGAAGCGGGCCATAAACAAGAAGCCTCTGTCATTGAATTTGGATCTAGTCCTGTTATAAAAGACTTCGAAATACAAACACCTCTCAAAATATCTTGCCCTCCACCAGCACATTTTAGCATCTAGATAAATGTGATTGCCCTGGGCAAATGGGTGGGCCTTTCCCCCTCCTCGCCCTTGCAGTGGTGGGTGGACTGGAAGCGGGCTGCAGGCAGAAGCTAGGAGACATAGCCATGCTTGCCTTCTGCTAGAATCCAAGGCTGTGACTTTGAGAGAAGCAAGACCTTTGGGTGTGCGCGCCCCACCATCTTGTGACTCAGGTTGCATGTATGTGTGAATAAACCAAATATCACAAAGACAACCACAGTCTCTGAGGTCCCTCATTCCAAGGAAACGAACCTTGAATTGCAGGGGGCTGGACTAGATGAACCCTAGGGGTCCCTTCCAGGTCTATGATTCTATGACACCCTGGGTAAGCTGCTGGAACCCTGCCTGGGATGTTACACCGCTCGGAGATCGGGGTGGTGTGCAACAATATATATCTGTCAAGGATGCTTTAGTGGTTCCTATATTCCCCTTCCATTCTCTTATATATATATCTGAGGTGGGGAATCTGTGACCCATCAGTTCTGCAATGCTCTGAGCGGAGCTATTGGCCATGGGGGGGGGGGCAGGACACAAATTACGGGGTAGCTGCTGAACTAATAATTCAAGAAGCCGAAAGGAAGAGTACAAAGAGTTCCCCTTTCCGTGTTAAGCAAGCAACACTGACCTTGCGAGACCAGCGATGTGTTAGCATAGTGTTTTCATAGAATCATAAGAGTTGGAAGGGACTCCGGGGGTCATCTATCCAACCCCCTGCAGTGCAGGGATACACAGGATCAAACCTGCAACCTTGTCATTATGAACACCATGCTCTAACCAACTGAGCTGTGTTTCGTTTTGTTTATATGATTGGCAGAAATATATATATCTTTTAATTGCAATTTTAACAAAGGAAGGGGGGAATTATTAAAGAAAACAATATATGTATGAATAATACTAATAGTAACCAAAAAAATTACTACTATCAGTTCCCATTACAGTCATACCTCAGGTTGCAAACGCTCCATGTTGAGTATGTTTGGGTTGCGTACTCCACAAACCCGGAAGATCAACATGCAGCGCGGACACTTATGCGCATGTCGTGCTTTTGCACATGCACTAAAGCTCCGCCCGGGTTGCGCACTGTTCGGGGTGCGAACGGCACCCCGGAACGAATTGAGTGCGCAACCCGGGGTACCACTTTACAGATTTGGATCAGTACTTGCATCTTAAGTTGACCTTGGTGGCTAGGACAGCTACAGATGGAAGAGCTACAGCCATTTCTGGACCAGCAAAGCCTGACCAGTGTCATCCGTGTGCTGGTCACATCCAGGCTGGATTACTGCAGCGTACCCTTTGTGGGGCTGCCCTTGAGGCTGCAGCTGGTGCTCAATGTGGCCGTTCAGCAGTTCAGGGGAGCAGGATATTGCCAACACTTTACGCTGCTGTGGAAAGAATTGCACTGGCTGCGTATGAAATTTGGGTACCTGAAAGATTGTCTCGGCCCTTAGATACCAAATGAATCCCTGTGCTCTGCAGACGAAAGCCTCCCGCAGATGCCATCATAATCAGGAGGTACATTCCACCCAATGTAGGGATCAAGCCAACTTTTTCCCCTCTGGGAAAACTCTTACTCCTTGATTTCAGCAAATCACTAATGCCCAACCCTATTAGCTCCTGGTGATCTCGCTCAGTTCCTTCATACACCGATATTTAGTAGACTCAGTGACTATTGTGGAGTCTCCCAAACCAGTTCCTATGGAGGTGAGCTAATGGGATCACCCTTTGGCATGCAAAGTTACTGGAGAACCAAGTCCAAACACACACACATTCCACTTAGCTTAGCAGAAAGCTGCGGTCCAAAGGACCCGAACCCAGAAACAAGTTTTCCCAGTCAATATCAACCCTGGTCCCTTAGGGTGGATGGAGCAGGGTTGTTGTGTCATAAAGATTAGGGTCTGGGGGTTTGTTTTTGCAACTATGCTATGGGGTTTGCTCAAAGATGCGGCTGGTTAAAAACTGTCAAATTTGATTCAACAGTTGTTTTATTTATTTGAAGCTGAACTTTATCCCAGCAACTTTCGCCCCACTCAGCTGTCGCAGGAGAAAGTTACAGCTTCAGGGAGCGGCCAGTCAGAACCTGAGAGCTGCCTCACCTTAGCAACCATCGGCACTAATTATATTCTGACTCTGCAGAAAGGTGTTTCTGCCACTGCAGAAAAGGCCCGTTCTCAAGTTGCCACCCTCCAAATCTCCGAAAGTGTGCATATACATACATACGCTGGGCTGCCCTTGAAGCTGACCCAGAAACTCCAGCGGGTGCAGAATGCAGCGGCGAGGCTCCTTACGGGGTCTTTGCTGCGGGATCATATTCATCCAGTGCTTTACCAGCTGCACTGGCTCCCGGTGGAGTACAGGATCAGGTTTAGAGTGCTGGTTTTGACCTTTAAAGCCCTATGCGGCCTAGGACCCTCGTACCTACGAGACCGCCTCTCCTGGTATGCCCCACAGAGGACCTTAAGGTCCACAAATAACAACATTTTGGAGGTCCCGAGCCACAAGGTTGTTAGACTGGTCTCAACTAGGGCCAGGGCCTTTTCAGTACTGGCCCCAATTTGGTGGAACGCTCTGTCACAAGAGACCAGGGCCCTGCGGGATTTGACATCTTTCCACAGGGCCTGCAAGACAGAGCTGTTTCGCCTGGCCTTCGGGTTGGACTCAGTCTGATGTTTCCTCCCCTTATGATTTTGATTATGGGCGATAAATGAAGCGGCATTTTTAATTTTAAATTGTATTTTAATTAACGGTTTTTTCTTTCTTTTATAATTTATTGTAATTTTATTGATATTAGCCGCCCTGAGCCCGGTTTCGGCTGGGAAGGGCGGGGTATAAATAAATAAAAATTATTATTATTATTATTATTCATATACATGCACACACACACACACACACACACACACACACATATATATATATATATATATGAAGGCAAAGGGACCCCCGACCATTAGGTCCAGTTGCGGACGACTCTGGGGTTGCGGCACTCATCTCGCATTACTGGCCGAGGGAGCTGTTATACAGCTTCCGGGTCATGTGGCCAGCATGACTAAGCCGCCTCTGGCGAACCAGAGCAGCACACGGAAACGCCGTTTACCTTCCTGCCAGAGCGGTACCTATTTACTTACTTGCACTTTGACGTGCTAAGTTGAACTGCTAAGTTGGCAGGAGCAGGGACCGAGCAACGGGAGCTCACCGAGTTGCGGGGATTCGAACCGCCGACCTTCTGATCGGCAAGCCCTAGGCTCTGTGGTTTAGACCACAGCGCCACCCGCGCCCCTCCAGTGGCACCTTAGAGACCAACTAAGTTTGTTATTGGTGTGAGCTTTTGTGTGCATGCCCACTTCTTCAGATACCAAAGGATTGCAGCCGTAGCCACTTACTACCCTAAACAAGCTCTCGGGAGAGGAAACAAGCAGGTGGTGATGCCAGTCTTTCGCACAAGCAGCCTCCCCAGTCAATGCCCCCTTTCACAGGAGAACTGGTTTTCAAAGGCATCCGGTTCCTGATGCAACGCTTTGGTGGGTCTCCAGGTCTCGCAGCTGTTGCATTGATTAGCAGCACTAGGACAAAGCTGCAAGCTTTCTCTGCCTTTTCCGGCGATGTCTGCCTGGCTTTGACTTCCATGTGTTGTTGCATTTGGGAGAACCCTCAGGCAAACCCTGTACACCCCTCTCCTAAGCCAGCTGGAGCAACCAAGTCAGAGAACAGCAGTGGCAGCAGTGGAGAGCTCTTTCCTAGGTGTGGGGCTTGGCCGGAGTGCAGCAGCCCTGGCAGCATCCCTGCCAGGTAGAAAGGCTTGGAGAGGCACATTTGCCCCCTGGGCGTGAAGTTCCTGACCCCCTTAACCAACATACCCCAGGGCCCCACTGCAAAACTATGACCGATCCTGCAATGGGCCTCTTCCAACTGTCTCCAACATTACAGCCAAGAGAAGATTCAAGTGACTCACTTTCTGTGCTAGGAAGCAGCAGAGATGGCTGTGATCAGATGAGCTTCAGCGCTAGCTTTTCAAAAAACCTGGAAATGCACGGTGCTTTTTGTTTTAATTGCGATTTGTCCAATAATTGTTCAGCGCTAAATGTTAGCCAGGATGACCCTTGCTTTTTCCTGTAAGACTAATTGCAGTCGTTAACAGTCGTCAACAGGTTTACCTCTCCTATCAGCTAATCACCCATTCCCACCACCCTTCTGAGTAATACCCCTCCCACCCTCTCACTATATATAAGGGTTTGGTGACTTCTGTTTCAGTGTATCTGAAGAAGTGTGCATGCACACAAAAGCTCATACCAAGAACAAACTTAGTTGGTCTCTAAGGTGCTACTGGAAGGAATTTTTTTATTAAGTTTTCCCAAGATGCTAACGAACGTCAGAAAGCGAACTGGCAAGGAATTAAACAGTCTCTTAATGTTACTGCTTGGGTGTTGAATGGATTGGTTTTCTTAGAGCAATTGATTGAAAACACTTTCAATATAGGCTCAAATTGTGCCAGTTATTGTCAGGCAGCTGATCTTTTAAAAAATAAATAAATGCAAGATTGTTGTTGTTGTTGTTGTTAAAATGGATGCCATTGTTAATGCAATCAAAATTAAAAATTAAAAAAACAGTCCAGTACCACCTTAGAGGCCAACTAATTTTGTTGCTTATACCTGGAACAAACTTAGTTGGTCTCTAAGGTGTTACTGGACTGTTTTATAATTTTTTATTTTGACTGCGTCAGACCAACACGGCTACCTACCTGAATTGTTAATGCAAGTGCTTATAAAAAGTGTTCCATTGGCAATCAGCATCTTACCAAGGATTTTGCCTTCCATTTCGTACGTCATGCTGCAGGAATGCCTCTCCTGGGACTCAGCCTGCTGTGACAAGCATGTCTCTATAAACAAAACTTGTGTCTTGCTTCAGAAACCCTCTTGTTGTTGTTGTTAATTAAATTTGTATTTTTATCCAAAGATAACAGGGCCGCTTGCAACATAAAAATACAGAGTAAGAACACAAAATACATAATGAAACAGAAACAATAATCCCCCTCCCACAAACGCATTGCATATTTTACCCATACGCAGATTTAATTCCTAGAGTAATCAGTTCAATATGTCCTTAGAGCCCGCATGTAGCCCTGGTCTGAGACATAAAATAGTGTCTTATAGAAGACCCTCTTTCCCAGGCAAACATCTGAAGAAGTGTGCATGCACACGAAAGCATATACTAAGGTGCTACTGGACACTCTCTAGATATATATATTAAAAAGGGGCGGAGCAGGGGATGCGTTGGGGGCGGGCCGCCCCGGGTGCCACCCTGGAGGGGGTGACACTTGGCGCCCCCCCGCAACTCCCAAGCCAAGCCCCACTGGGCAGAGGCGAGGGGCGGGCCAGGGAGGGGCGTCCGCCCAAGCAGGAAGAAGCAAAGCACGCGCCGAGAGGGTAAGCGAGTATGCCGCCAAGCGAGGCTTTTTACCGGGCGGCAGGGCAACGGCACCTCCCAAGCTGCCCGGTAAAAAGCCTCGCTCCATGGCTTGCTGGCACCCCGCTACGTAGCACGCAAGCGCAGCACTGCGACGTACGCATCGCACGTCGCGACGCTGCACAATGCGCACTACGTAGCAACACCCCGCCCCCGGGTTTTCCATTCCGGGTGCCCAAGCGGCTTCCTATGCCACTGTGTGTGTTTGTTTGTGTGTGTGTGTACACACACACACACACACATATAGACAGTGGTACCTCTGGTTACGTACTTAATTCGTTCTGGAGGTCCGTTCTTAACCTGAAGCACCACTTTAGCTAATGGGGCCTGCCGCTGCGCCGCCGCCCGATTTCTGTTCTCATCCTGAAGCAAAGTTCTTAACCCAAGGCAATATTTCTGGGTTAGCAGAGTCTGTAACCTGAAGCATATGTAACCTGAATAATAATAATAATAATAATAGTTTATTATTTGTACCCCGCCCATCTGGCTGGGTCTCCCCAGCCACTCTGGGCGGCTTCCAGCAAATATTAAAATACATTTAACATGTTACAGATTTAAAAATTCCCTAAACAGGGCTGCCTTCAGGTATTTTCTAAAAGTTATGTAGTTGTTGATTCCTTTGACCTCTGATGGGAGGGCGTTCCACAGGGCGGGCGCCACCACCGAGAAGGCCCTCTGCCTGGTTCCCTGTAGCTTTGCTTGATCTCAGTGTCCGGGCAGAACGATGGGGGTGGAGACACTCCTTCAGGTATACAGGACCGAGGCCGTTTAGGGCTTTAAAGGTCAGCACCAACACTTTGAATTGTGCTCGGAAACGTACTAGGAGCCAATGTAGATAACCCGAGGTACCACTGTATGTATATATATATGACTGCGTCAGACCAACACTGCTACCTACCTGAATCTCTCCTTGGTGCAACCTTGCCCAGCCAGGTGCTTGTGGGATGTAACATAAGCAGTCAAGTACAACACTTCCTGTTTGCCCAGAGTGGACACACGGCGATGTTACTCCAGCCAGGAGGACTTCCTGCCACACCTAGTCTGGAGCTTCCTCCCCCTGTGTGTAACCAGGTAGATGGGCATGACCCTGGGAGACCCCATAAAAGGGCCGGTCACACAGCCATCAAGCTTTCATGGGCTCAGTCCCCATATGGGATGAATTTAAGGTCTAATCTGTAACCATAAGCTAAAGCCTGCCTTCAGGGAACCTACTGTGAACTGAATGTAAGTAAACTTCTTATCATTATTTTAAGAAAAGACTGTTGTGTCTTTGTTCTTTTTAGAAGAGATGAAAGGGGAATTTACCAGGAACAAAACCCAATCTGGACAAAGCCAGATTGGATTGCTTAAGTAAAGAGATTCAAATGAATCTACCAACTAGCTTCCTGCTATATACTGGGGAATGTACTCAGCTACTGACTCACTAGCGTGAGCGAGGAAGGATAATATTTAATCAATCTATCCTTTCCTACTATCCACAACATTCCCACAGTGCCAACTCCCTGATGGCTTGGACTACAACTCCCATGAGTCCAAGCCGTTTGGAAGTCGGCACCAGGGCTGGAGACCCAAACTGCTGCTTTCCGATCTATAACAGCGTGGCGCCCTTCAGCGGCTGTTGGGACTACAGTTCCCATCATGCTTGACCACCGTCCATGCTGGCAGCATCACATTGCCTATCCCTGCCAACACATTGGCTATCCCTGATCTATACTCACGGCCAGGGCTGCGACCTATCACCCTCCACCAATTGTAAAAGCCCTTACTGCCTCTTGACAAACTACAACTCCCAGGATTCTTTGCAGGGCGTGTGTGCATGTAGCCCTTAATGGCACAACCTGAATTTGCCAGTATGTGATTTAATCCCACCCAAAAATAGCAACAGTCTGGAAGTGAATAGAGAGGGAGGAAATGGGGCAGGGCAAACGGGGGCCTCACATTCTGGCTCGGCCACTGTTGCTTGTTTTTACTCTTTGCAGCCCAGTGGATATATTTAGCAACTGGCTATCTGTCCCATTTTGCCTAGGAACAGCTCCAGTGTATTTTAAGGCCGGTTTCGTCTTCTGCATGACTGGGGAATCTCTTGCAGAGCTTTCCAAGACGGTCCCACTGTGTCACAATACCAAGGAGGTTCCTGAAGGATTTCGCTGTCAGGATGTAGTTTCTTAATCAATGCAGTCAGGATGGATAAAGGTGTTGTTTTGTTTTGTTTTTACTTGGTTTTACTGAAGCAGCTAAAAGGGGAGGAAAACATGGTTTTGAGAAGTTAGGGGTGCTAAGATGGGGTTTTTTGAGCTAGTTTCAGCAATAAAAAAAATTCTGGGACTTGCTTTAATTTTTTTAATGTATAGTTTAACAAAGTAATAATAATAATAATAATAATAATAATAATAATAATAATAATAATAATAGGTGCACCCCCACTCCCGAGACCATTCCATTGTAACTATCCAACCTCCCAAATTTCAACACCTCTTGCGATGGTTCGACCCTTCTCCGTTTTAACAATACAAATTGTACAAACACTTTCCATATCTCCTCAAAATCCTGCATATTCCCTGTCTTACCTTAGCAGCACATGTCCATTTATTATTAATTGCTATATCCCACACGAGGCTCTGAGTTAGCAAGCAGACCAGGAAAACAGCTTTGAGGGTTTTTGGTTTTTTTCTACAATCAAGCGGAATATAAATTTAATGAAATAAGCAAATAATAAAATACAGCCTCTTGAGGGACGATGCAGATTTTGAAAACTGGACCTCAGTGTCCAGGTTGAATGATGGGGGTGGAGACGCTCCTTCAGGTATACTGGGTCGAGGCCATTTAGGGCTTTAAAGGTCAGCACCAACACTTTGAATTGTGCTCAGAAACACACTGGGAGCCAATGAAGATCCTTTAGGACCGGTGTTATATGGTCTCGACGGCCACTCCCAGTTGCCAGACTAGCTGCTGCGTTCTGGATTAATTGCAGTTTCTGAGTCACTTTCTAAGGTAGCTCCACATAGAACATGTTGCAGTAGTCCAAGCAGGAGATAACCAGAGCATGCACCACTCTGGTGATGACGACAATAATAATAATAATAATAATAATAATAATAATAATAATAATAATTTATTATTTATACCCCGCCCATCTGGCTGGGTTTCCCCAGCCACTCTGGGCGGCTTCCAACAGAATATTAAAATGCAATAGTCTATTAAACATTAAAAGCTTCCCTAAACAGGGCTGCCTTCAGATGTCTTCTAAAAGTCTGGTAGTTGTTTTTCTCTTTGACATCTGGTGAGAGGGTGTTCCACAGGGCGGGTGCCACTACCGAGAAGGCCCTCTGCCTGGTTCCCTGTAGCTTTGCTTCTCGCAGCAAGGGAACCGCCAGAAGGCCCTCAGCACTTGATCTCAGTGTCCGGGCAGAACGATGGGGGTGGAGACGCTCCTTCAGGTATACTAGACCGAGGTGAGACGGCCAGCGGGCAGGTAGGGTCTCAGCCTGTGTACCAGATGGCACTGGACAGCTGCCTTGGACACAGAATTGACCTGTGCCTCCATGACAGCTGTGAGTCCAAAATGGCTCCCAGGCTGCGCACCTAGGAAGCGCTGTTCCCATAATGCACTTCACAAGGAACTGTTGCTGGAATGATGCCTGGACACCATGATACAAGGATCTGAAAGGCTTGCCATACTGAAAATGTAGTACCAGCTGCTCCTGCCCCAACAGGATGTCATTAACCCTTTATTAATTCATATCTTTTCCAGCAAAAAAATAAAATAAAATGGCTCCCAAAACAACTTACAAAGAAAATTCATATAAAGCTAAAATAGAAATGTTATGTGTTGGTGGTGGTGGGGAGCTGTTGGGGACACAAACCAGCTTCCAGGTTCTTCCCTCTGGGGAAGGGGCAGGGGAGAGAGAGAGCAGCAGATGGAGGTTGGAGCTGGTAAAGAAGGCAATCTTAGGAGCAGCCTCTCCTTCGATCTGCAGAGTCTCCTGCTCCCTGGCAACTGATGGCACCGTCCAGATGGCACTGGCTCTTCCCTGCAGAAGGAAGAGGCAGCAGCAAGTGAAGATGCCAACTCACAAAAGCAGTCCTATTGATCTGCAGGCTCCTCTAACTTAAAGGTAAAAGGACATAGCTGTCAACTTTCGGATTTGAAAATAAGGGATTTCCCAAAACTTTCAGATTTGAAAATAAGGGTTGCCATGAGGGCGGTGCAATGGCACCAAGTAGCCTCACCACCCTGCGCTCCAGAGGCTGCATGCAAACGGGTGAGCGAAAGAGCGAGCGCATAGACGGCAGGCAGGCTGTCTGTCTGGTTGTGCGTGAGGGTCTGGCTGCACAAGGCATGCAAGCTCCGCCCCCAGTCGGTCTCAGACTCCTTATTGGCAGCCAAGCAACGCAGCTGAGGAGCCTCCCTGGCCAGCAGGGAGGGAGAGGAGCTGCTTCCTTTGAAATCTGGGAAATTTAAGGGATATCAACAATCCGGGATAGCAGCGGGAAACGGCATTGGAATAAGGGAGTTTCCCACACACAAAAGGGAGGGTTGACAGCTATGTAAAAGGACCCCTTCCTCCCCCACAACAAACACACTGTGAGGTGAGTGAGGCTGGGAGACTTCAGAGAAGTGTGACTAGCCCAAGGTCACCCAGCAGCTGCATGTGGAGGAGCGGAGATACGAACCCGGTTCACCGGATTACAAGACTACTGCTCTTAACCACTACACACTGGTTGGACACCAACAACTTTGGCCCCTCCCTCCAAAAATTGGGGGCGCTGGGCAGTTTTTTGCACCCCGGCACCACATATGCTAAAGACTGCCCTGATTGGCTACACTGACTGGCAGCAGCTCTCCAGGGTTTCAGCAGAAACATACCTGGGAGAAAAGGTAAATGTTTAATAGTACCCCATCCTTTTTGCAGTAGGAGCTGGTGTGATCACCTCTTCATTACTCCTTCAAAGATTATCAGATGGTGGAGATGAACTTCAGAGTCCTAACAAGAGAGTAGCACATATTTTGGGAGCAACAGTGACCTCTAGTGGGGAAACCTCTGAGCACATTACAATTACAAGGCTTAGGGGGGTGACTTTAATGAGAATCTGGGTTGGAAAAAATTCCCCAAGCAGGAAACAGAGCGTGCCAATTTTTAAAATGTTATTCTCGCAGGAATGCTGAGAAAACACACTGGAAACACAGCTCTGAGGTCTGCAACAACAGACTTTCTTCCTTGCTTATAATGAATTCATAACCAGACCTTTTCCAGGTTAAAGCGTCGGTTGTGCGATAATAAATGTTCCTATTTGCGATCCAAAATGTGGTTATAAAATGCTTACAGTCCCGACCCAAGAACAGATATTTGGATGGTGTCCAACTAAATAACGCTCAAGAGTAATTGTCTTCATCATATTCTTTAATTAATAAAAGATGTTTTTAAAAAATATACCATGGTGGCTTACAAGAATATAAAAGCATAAAACCACGCAATAAGTCTACTCAGAGTAGGGCTAACATTGAATGCAGTCCTTTAAACACAACTGAAACTGGGTGGGCAACATAGTTGTGATTCGTCTAAAGCAGGCTTCCTCAGCCTCGGCCCTCCAGATGTTTTGGGACTACAACTCCCATGATCCCTAGCTAGCAGGACCAGTGGTCAGGGATGATGGGAATTGTAGTCTCAAAACATCTGGAGCACTGAGGTTGAGGAAGCCTGGTCTAAAGCATGAACGACTGCCACAGGACTCACGTGTGAATGGTTTTAGCTGGATTGGGACAAATGTGCTAAATTCGGGAACAGAGCAATCCAAACCCACTTTGTGCAGGGAGATTCATCAGGGAATAATGGAATTCAAAACAGGAGCAATTAATTGCGTGTTTATTCGAAATTCCAATTAAAACAATTTACTTTAATTCGACAAAACTGATAAACTTGTTCAGTGATACCAGCTTGTCAAAGTCCGATATTCATTTATACTTCCAGTGTCCCACTACCATACCCTTGCCTCGTAGCACCCAACTAGGTAATCCCCACTAGGCGGTACTGCCCACTTTGGCAACCACTGCCAAATACCTGAAAGAACCCCTCCCCCCGTTCTCAACAGACCCTCATAGGTGCTAGGACTGGCAGAAGAGGCCCTCTTTGTTTTCCAGAAGCTCAGACGCTCAGGGTGTGTGGGCATAAGACAGGGCCTTCTCTGTGACAGCCCCTAAGTTGTGGAACTCACTCCCCAGAGAGGTGCACCTGGCTTCTTCCTTGTACAGCTTTTGAAGAATGTTGAAGACACACCTCTTTCATAGAATCATAGAGTTGGAAGAGACCACAAGGGCCATCCAGTCCAACCCCCTGCCAAGCAGGAACACCATCAGAGCATTCCTGACAGGTGGCTGTCAAGCCTCTGCTTAAAGACCTCCAAAGAAGGAGACTCCACCACACTCCTTGGCAGCAAATTCCACTGTCAAACAGCTCTTACTGTCAGGAAGTTCTTCCTAATGTTTAGGTGGAATCTTCTTTCTTGTAGTTTGAATCCATTGCTCCGTGTCCGCTTCTCTGGAGCAGCAGAAAACAACCTTTCTCCCTCCTCTATATGACATCATTTTATATATTTAGAATCATAGAATCATAGAGTTGGAAGAGACCACAAGGGCCATCCAGTCCAATCCCCTGCCAAGCATATTTGAACATGGCTATCATATCACCCCTTAACCTTCTCTTCTCCAGGCTAAACATACCCAGCTCCCTAAGCCGTTCCTCATAAGGCATCGTTTCCAAGCCTTTGACCATTTTGGTTGCCTTCTTCTGGACACGTTCCAGCTTGTCAGTATCCTTCTTGAACTGTGGTGTCTTTATTCTATCTTCAGACACATTATTATTATATATTTATTTATGGTCCACCTTTTCCCCTGACAGGACTCAAGGCAGCTTACAGATAAGAGCAATAATCACTAGAAACATGGGGGGGGGGGAAATTGGAATATTTTAGGACCCGTCTTATTTCTGTAGTTTAAAGTTGTTTTAAACTTTTTAATATTGTGGGACCTTAGGGTAATAAATAAGAATGATAATAGTAATGTATTTAGGATGTATTTTAATTGATTGCCTGATTTTATGTTAATGTGTTACACATTTGATGTTAGCCGCTCTGAGCCCGGTTTTGGCCAGGGAGGGCAGGGTATAAATTATAATAATAATAATAAGTGCACCGTGACGCAGAAGAAGGGGTTGCCATTTGCCGCTCCACCTCAGGGAGCAAAAGATGTTGAGTCAGCCCTGACAGAAGAACTATTTTATTTATTAAATTTGTATACTGCCCTTCATCCATAAATCTTGGGGCTGTTCACAGCATAATTGGGGAAGACTAAAGGGAATCGCGGTCAGAACAACGAAGGAAAGAGTGTCTTCCACCCTTGGGTGCAGCAGAGTCCAAGAAGGGGTGGTCTGGGTGTCATTGAGCTTGCAAGCTGATATAAAGGGCTCAAGCAGAAAGTCAGCAAGTATGGTTCTTCTGTAAATCATCATCAGAATTCTTCTTCTTGTTAACATAGCTGCCAACCCTCCCCTTTTTTTGCGGGAAACTCCCTTATTCCAAGGCTGTTTCCCGCTGCTATCCCGGATTGTTGATATCCCTTAAATTTCCCGGATTTCAAAGGAAGCAGCTCCTCTCCCTCCCTGCCGGCCAGGGAGGCTCCTCAGCTGTGTTGCTCTGCTGCCAATAAGGAGTCTGAGACCGACTGGGGGCGGAGCTTGCATGCCTTGTGCAGCCAGACCCTCACGCCCAACCAGACAGACAGCCTGCCTGCCGTCTATGTGATCACTCTTTCGCTCACCCGTTCGCGTGCAGCCTCTGGAGCGCAGGGTGGTGAGGCTACTTGGTGCCATTGCACCGCCCTCGCGGCATCCCTTATTTTCAAATCCGAAAGTTGGGAAAAATCCCTTATTTTCAAATCCGAAAGTTGACAGCTATGCTTGTTAACCAACCACAAACCACGTAGTTCTGTCTCTTTTCCTGGTGGTTTTCAAACTGACCGGGTGTTTCTCTTCAGCCTCTGCACCACCAAACAAGTAGGGTGTGCAACAGCTAGAAGCCACCAGCCATCCCACCCCTCAACTCAGATTTCCATAAGCATCAGTTTCATTAAAAGAACTGGGCTGTATCTCTGTTCGTTGGTGGAAGGAAGACGTTGCCTCCCTCTCCTGTTCCGCCGACAGATTCCTCCCATCAGTGAAACGGCAGCTCTGGATTTCACCCAATATCTGTCACCCAGGTAAACAAAAGATTTAGAGAAACAACAGTCATCTGCAGCTCGAAGGTCATGGCAATGTATTCTAGTGTGCTGTAGATCTTCCATATTCCACCAGGGGGCTTTACAGCACAATAAATATTTCTGCTTCGGAGATCACTGTCCCAAATCTTAAAATCAACTGCTCACAAGTTTAAGCTACCTCTACGTGGGGCTACCTTTGAAGGTGACCCGGAAACTACAACTAATCCAGAATGCGGCAGCTAGACTGGTGACTGGGAGCAGCCGCCGAGACCCACATAACACCGGTCTTGAAAGACCTACACTGGCTCCCAGTACGTTTCCGAGCACAATTCAAAGTGTTGGTGCTGACCTTTAAAGCCCTAAATGGCTTCGGTCCAGTATACCTGAAGGAGCGTCTCCACCCCCATCGGTCAGCCCGGACACTGAGGTCCAGTGCCGAGGGCCTTCTGGCGGTTCCCTCGCTGCGTGAAGCCAAGTTACAGGGAACCAGGCAGAGGGCCTTCTCGGTAGTGGCACCCGCCCTGTGGAACGCCCTCCCTTCAGATGTCAAAGAGAACAACAATTACCAGACCTTTAGAAGACATCTGAAGGCAGCCCTGTTTCGGGAGGCTTTTAATGTTTTATAGATTATTGTATTTTAATGCTTTGTTGAAAGCCGCCCAGAGTGGCTGGGGAAACGCAGCCAGATGGGCGGGGTATAAATAATAAATTATTATTATTATTATTATTGTTATTATTATTATTATTATTAAGCTGGAAATGGAAGCGTGGAAAGCACAGTGCATATAAATCCATGTGTATATTCTCTTTTTAAGGCTCTGAGTGTAAAGGGCATGGTTACACTGAAATCAGCATTTGAATTTGTCCTTAATTATATATTGATTATATTCGAGAGAGAGGATAAACAGTGAAGATAAGAGCAAGGCAGCATAGGCACCGTCAATTTAAATCACATTACTGCCTTTGCTAAGAATCCTGGGAACTGTAGTTTACTCCCCAAAGAGCTACAGTTCCCAGCCCCCTTAACAAACCTCAGTCCTCAAAAGTTACTAGCCTACATGTAGCACCTTAGAGACCAACTAAGTTTGTTCTTGGTATGAGCTTTCGTGTGCATGCACACTTCATGCACACGAAAGCTCATACCAAGAACAAACTTAGTTGGTCTCTAAGGTGCTACTGGAAGGAAAAAAAAATTTATTTTGTTTTGACTATGACAGACCAACACGGCTATCTACCTGTAACTAGCCTACACGTGTTTTAAGAGCTAATAGCTTGTGCTTCTGTCCTTGCTGCAGACCCCTCCTTTCTCTGTAACCATCATGGAAACACAGGGGACTAGCAGCTTAGCAGTTAGCAAAAAACACAACATTCGCTTCTATGAAAACAGCTGGAGGAGGAGGAGGGGCAGATCTGAGGCCAGACAGGTTCCTCTCCCTCCTCAGCCAACATGGAAATCATCTTCAAAACTCCATCATCTTAAACCGCAGACTTTGAGGATGGCATAGCATGTCCCACATTCTATATACCAACTAACTCATGTGTGTACAAACATTTCGTTCTGCACCCGTCCTGGCAAAATTCAAAAGCTTAATTAACAACGGCTACTAGCGTCTAGCCCAGGCTGCCTCTGATGGGAATTGCAGGGGCGGGGGGGGGGGGTGGAGCACTATTGCATTCAAGTCCTTTTTGCAGGTTTCCCATAAAAATGGTAGAATTGTGGAGATGGAAGGTACTCAAGGGTCATCTAGTCCAACCCCCTGCAATGCAGGAATCTCGGTTAATGCACCCATGGCCATCCAACCTCTGCATATAAACCTCCAAGGAAGGATTGTCCACCACCTCCGAGGGAACCCATTCCACTGTCAAACGGCTCTTACTGTCAAAAAGTTTTTCGAATGTTTAGTCGGAATCTTCTTTCTTGTAACTTGAAGCTATTGGTTCGAGTCCTACCCTCCAGGGCAGGAGGAAACAAACTTGTTCCCTCTTCCATGTGACAGCCCTTTAGATATTTGAAGATGGCTATCATCTCTCTCTCTCTCTCTCTCTCTCTCTCTCTCTCTCTCTCTCTCTCTCTCTCTCTCATAATACCATACTAAAGGTAAAGGAGCCCTGGATGGTTAAGTCCAGTCAAAGGCAACTATAGGGTTGCGGCACTCATCTTGCTTTTCAGGCCGAGGGAGCGCACGGAAACGCCATTTACCTTTCCGCCGCAGCAGTACCTATTTATCTACTTGCACTGGCATGCTTTAAAGCTGCTAGGTTGGCAGGAGCTGGGACAGAGCAACGGGAGCTCGCTCCGTCATGGGGATTCGAACCGCCAACCTTCTGATTGGCAAGCCCAAGAGGCTCAGTGGTTTAGACCACAGTGCCACCCACATCCCCACATTATTCTCATTAAACCTATTGGAACATATGAAGCAGCCATATGCATTCAGTTCAGTATCACCTACACTGTCCAGCAGCAACCCTCCAGGGTTTGCAGGCAGGAGTCTTTCCCCAGACCTACCTGGAGACGTGGGTGGCGCTGTGGTCTTAACCACAGAGCCTAGGGCTTGCTGATCAGAAGGTTGGTGGTTCGAATCCCGCAACGAGGTGAGCCCCCGTTGCTCGGTCCCTGCTCCTGCCAACCTAGCAGTTCAAAAGCACGCCGAAGTGCAAGTAGATAAATAGGTACCACTCTGGCGGGAAGGTAAACGGCGTTTCCGTGCGCTGCTCTGGTTCGCCAGAAGCGGCTTAGTCATGCTGGCCACATGACCTGGAAGCTGTACGCCGGCTCTCGGCCAATAAAGCGAGATGAGCGCCGTAACCCCAGAGTCGTTCGCGACTGGACCTAATGATCAGGGGTCCCTTTACCTTTACCTTTTACCTGGAGATAGTGGGAATGGAACCTGGGACTTCTGGCATGCACAGTACATGCTCCGCCATTCAGTCGCAGCCCTGGGCCCTCAGAGCAATCTTTGACCTTCTGGCTATCAGTCCAAATTTGCTATCTTGCCTGATAACAATCTTTGCAAATGCTGGCTGTTCCTGCATTCCAGCTTTAATCACCCCAACGCTGCTGGTGCATTCCTTGTGACTCAACTCCACGGTCTCCTCCTCTCCTCCCTGTTGCAATCTCTCCCCTTTTATATCCCTAACCATCCTTGCTTGTTAAAGGTAGATAGCCGTGTTGGTCTGTCATAGTCAAAACAAAATAAAATAAAATAATTCCTTCCAGTAGCACCTTAGAGACCAACTAAGTTTGTTCTTGGTATGAGCTTGGTATGAGCTTTCGTGTGCATGCACACTTCTTCAGATACACCTTGCTTGTGGCGTCTGCTGCTCCAGCTTTGCCAACCGAAGGCCTCCGACTCCCTGGAAAGGCTCCATCATTTCTGCCTTGCTGCCCTCGTATGCTTGGGACTAACTCCCAGAAACCTGCATGGTACCCACTTCCCTAAAAGGTAAAGGGCCCGACCGTTTAGTCCAGTCGCGGATGACTCTGGGGTTGCGGTGCTCATCTCGCTTTACTGGCCGAGGGAGCAAACGTTTGTCCGCAGACAGTTTTTCCGGGTCATGTGACCAGCATGACTGAAACCAGAGCAGCGCACGGAAATGCCGTTTACCTTCCCGCTGGAGCGGTACCTATTTATCTACTTGCACTTTCTTTTTGCGTGCTTTCGAACTGCTAGGTGGGCAGGAGCCAGGACAGAGCAACGGGAGCGCACCCCGTCACTGGGATTTGAACTGCTGACCTTCTGATCGGCAAGCCCAAGAGGTTCAGTGGTTTAGACCACAGCGCCACCCGCGTCCGCCCACTTCCCTAAGTCCCTTCAAAACCCTTCTTAAAAGATCCACCAGGCGCGAGCCGAAGATGGCAGGCTGGCAGAGCTACATGGATAACCTGATGTGCGATGGCTGCTGCCATTGTCGGCTATTGTGACGCCAAGTACGCCTGGGCAGTGACGGCCGGGGGCATCTTTCAGAGCATTACGACTGTAGAAATAGAAATGATTGTAGGAAAAGACCGCGAGGGTTTCTTCACCAATGGTCTAACTCTGGGTGCAAAGAAGTGCTCTGTGATCAGAGATAGCCTCTATGTGGATGGTGACTGTACAATGGACATCAGGACAAAAAGCCAACATATAATGTTGCTGTAGGCAGAGCTGGTCGAGTCTTGGTCTTTGTAATGGGCAAAAGAAGGGATCCATCATGGAGGCGGATTGAATAAGAAGGCATTGTTGTTGTTCAGTCTATCAGTCGTGTCCGACTCTTCGTGACCCCATGGGCCAGAGCATGCCAGGCACGCCTATCCTTCACTGCCTCTCGCAGTTTGGCCAAACTCATGTTAGTAGCTTCGAGAACACTGTCCAACCATCTCATCTTCTGTCGTCCCCTTCTCCTTGTGCCCTCCATCTTTCCCAACATCAGGGTCTTTTCTAGGGAGTCTTCTCTTCTCATGAGGTGGCCAAAGTACTGGAGTCTCAGCTTCAGGATCTGTCCTTCTAGTGAGCATTCAGGGCTGATTTCTTTAAGAATGGATAGGTTTGATCTTGCAGTCCATGGGACTCTCAAGAGTCTCCTCCAGAACCATAAGATAGATAGATAGATCATCCAGAACCATAAGAAGGCATACTCAATGGCAAATACTTGAGGGACTCTGGGTTCTAGTTGCTAGGCAGACTGTTAAGTATTAGGGGAAATTGCTATTAAACTTTCCTGGTCTCAAGCTACATTGTGGAAACTTTATTAGTGATGCAGGGTGATGGGGTATGAACTGTGTCTCCTTTGTCTCCCTCTATTGGTGGGGAAAGGTGTTATTCTTTAATTCTTTTCATCCTTGTTTCCTTGTGTACTCCAGCATTGGTTATGGCCATGCGAAGGGGAAGGTGTCCATGGAGGGACACTCAACAAGAAAGCTTATGAACTGACCTTATACCTGAGGAGGCCTGACGTCTAAGCAGCCTCTCCCCATCCACGTAGCAACTGTTTTCATCACCACCTCTTGTGTTAAAAGTACTACCAGCCTGTAGATGGCGGTTTTATTTACACATCTCCCTACTGTCGTGGCTCCAGTTACCCATTTCGTTTGTATGTTAATCACTGCTGTACCCACGTTCTGTATCTGGCATCATCTATTGCAACACAAAAGATGATATGCATGATACGTTGAAGCCTTGGGAGGGAATCATGCCAATTTAAATTAACTAAATAGGGTGCCGATTGTACAATCCAGATTGATCAATGCCTCCTCAGCACTTTGAGCATTTACACAGCTCATTAATCTTCCTTTTGTAGAGCATGGTTGGGAGGGGGAAGTGCATGCATATCTCTACTTTCCTCCCCCTTGTACTTACCTTTTAATCCACTTTTCTTTTTTGTTTGCTTCCATCTCTATCTATCTATCTATCTATCTATCTATCTATCTATAAATGTTCCCATTGCGTGCGTGTCGGACCCCACCGTGCTCCGTAACCGCTGGACCGAATCGCATCAAATTTAGGACACAGCGTAGCATGACCATCAAGAAGGATCTGGCGTAATAAAAATTCAGAAAAACCACACCTGTCATACCTAAAATAAAGAAAAACCGCAAAAAATTCTGTCCCACACATATGACACCACCAGCAAAACAGCGCCCTCTAGCGACGGCTATGCTGGTACTACAGCTAAAAAAGCAAGAAATTGGTGCACAAATATGACCTCACAGCAAAACCTCGCCCTCTAGCAGGCCTGTCTCCATTTTCACTCCCAAACTGACAAACTGTTTCTCTGCAAGGAAGGAGGGGTTGATTGTGTTAGTGGCTTCCTGGTACCTGAGTGCAAGACAAGGATTGATTAAATTGGCTGGGATACAGGGAAATGTAAATATCTCTTTTGTCAAAGGCACGCTGGGAAATGGAGGCCGCTGCCTCTCGCAGTTAACTAGGCCGGACCAGCAAGGCATGCTGGGAAATGGAGTCAAGGCGCCCTGTTGGTGAACTAAGCTCTTTCGCCCAAACCGCAAGGCATGCTGGGAAACGGTGGGCTTATTATCCCAACCAACTGCTCGCTCAAGGCACTCTGGGAAATGGAATCAAATCCTCTCTGTTGAGGGTTACTAGCACTTTTCCCTTGAAAAGGCCACAGGCAAGGCACGCCGGGAAATGGCCACCGTGATCGTCCCTCAGTGATCTCCCGAGGTGTGTTTTTTATCTGTGTGTTTCCATAGTGCTTTTCCCTCAGACGGCGTCAGAGGTCTCCTTTCTCGGCTTTTTCTGCCACAGGCTGCGAGAGGGCACCTGAGCGCATGCAGAGTTCACACGACGCCGGCGGGGGTAGGTGGGGGTTTATTCTAGCTGCGGCTGCTGCTGATGGTAATAAGCATAAAATCAGCCACAGCAACGCGTGGCCCGGGTCAGCTAGTATATATATACATTTTTAAATACAGTGCCTGGTTTGTTGTTGGTTTTCTGTGTAGACTTGCAAAACTCTTCATGGTATCTGAAGTGCATCCTGCTTTTAAAACATCACTGCAATAGCTCAGGCAGGCCCCATCTCTGCCTCTTGGCCGCCTTCATCCTCTGCTTCAGCTTCTAATTCTGATTCTGGACTGCTCCCTGCCACAGACTCTCCCAGCTCACTAAGACCTGTTACCTCTCCAGCTTCCGACACCTCCTCCTCCCAGTCTGCTCCCTCTTCCCTCCGAACATTCACCATTGTCCCACCACCACTCCCTGGGCTCTGAGCCGTCTTCCCTTGGGGGTTCCTGACTGGTGCCTCCCACCCCTCCTCTGTCTCCAGCCAGTGCATGACAACATAGTTGCATCAGTTTGTGCAAGATCCCATGAATTGCCAACAAGAACTCGTGTCTGTGAGTGCCTGCTTCCCCCCCCCCCCCACACACATGAATTGCTTCCCATCAAATGTCTCAAAGCGATTGCACAATTGAAAAAAGCAGCAGCAAGAACGGTTGCACTATTTCACAAAGTAAAACAATTGTGATGGTTAAAAACTCATCTTCATGTGCAAAAACAATGTCAAGTCCAGTGCTTTTTTTTCCTGGGGGGGACGCAGGGGTATGCATACCCCTAAACATTTTGTGAATCTTTGTACTTTTGTCCATTTACTGTATTTATTTCCCCCGATTTGAACTATAACATGGTGATTTTCTTGAGTCAAAATGAGAGTACCCCCTAAACATTTTAAGGGAAAAAAGCATTTGTCAAGTCCAATAATGGAAACAGGCTAGAATACTATATACTCGAGTATAAGCCTAGTTTTTCAGCACATTTTTTGTGCTGAAAAAGCCGCCCTCAGCTTATACTCGAGTGAGGCAGGCAGTGGCTCCTATGAAGCTTTCCCAGGTTTTTTGTGGTAAAATTGGGTGCCTCGACTTATATTCAGGTCGGCTTATACTCGAGTATATACGGTAATTAACTCCACTTCAATGGCTTCTTGAAAAAGGAAGATCTTCACTGGGCACCAAAAGGACAACACAGTTAGCACCTTTCTGATATGCATTTTTTAAGTCTGTCATTTGTTTTATTTAACACAATGCACGCACTGCTTGATTTGTACTAAAACCTTTAAGCGGTTTACACAGATTCAAAAGCCAGCCCTGGGAGTGCCTTGGAGCCAGAGTAAACCGCAATGTGTCCGCAGCCTGACAGTACACTGCAGAGAGGGAACTACTTGTAAGGAAGGAAATGGAGACTGTGAGGATCAGCGAAGTCAGCAGACCAAAGCAGCATCTGCACAAAGATCAGAAAACTAGCTCTGGTCTTCTTCAATGACCACAGTGCCAACCGCATTGCTCCACTGTGCTTTTTGTAAACTCAGTCGTTGCTTATGATGGGGAAACCTGCGGCCCTCCGGACGTGGCAGGATTACAGAGAGCCGGTGTGGCATAGTGGTCAGGGGGTTGGCATAGGGCCCGGGAGAGCAGGGTTCGAATCCCCACTCAGCCATGAAGCTCGCTGGGTGACCTTGGCCCTGTCCCTGCCTGGCTACCTTGCAGGGTCATTTGTAAGGATGCAACGAGGAGGCAGTACAGTGGTACTTCGGGTTACAGATGCTTCAGGTAACAGAAGCTTCAGGTTACAGACTCCGCTAACCCAGAAATAGTACCTCGGGTTAAGAACTTTGCTTCAGGATGAGAACAGAAATTGTGCGGCAGCAGTGGGAGACCCCATTAGCTAAAGTAGTACCTCAGGTTAAGAACAGTCCTCCAAATTTTTAGAGCCAGATCTTTGAAGAAACTAAATTGAAGAAACTAATTTTTTTTTTTTTGAGATATAACATAAAGAAAAATCCAGAAGCATTTCTACTAGGTATAGTAGAGGAAGATATAACTGAACTAAGATGAGAAACTATTTCTATATATTACCGCTGCGGCAAGGAACTTGATTGCACTATATTGGAAAAAGCACAAGTCCCGAGCATAAGTGAATGGCAAGAAAAATTGTTTGGTTACATGGATTGGCAAAATTAACTGAAACGGTAAGAGGCCGCAGCAATCAAAAATTCCAAAAGAATTGGGAAAAATTTGGAGATTACATGAAAAAAGAATGCCCCACATTGAACTTTTGGACTCACTTCTAAACACTCTGTATGATAAAATTTTAAGAAATAAAGGTTGGAAAATTATGATAAGATAGTAGGCAATGATAAAGATTAACAAAACAGTTGTAACATAAACTAAAACAAACACACCGAGTTGACAGCAAGTGGAAGTCAAATGTTCTGAAACTGTTATTTCTTCTTTTTATGTATAACTTTCTTTCTTCTTTTTTCCTTCTTCTCTTTTTATGTATTTTCGTATTGTTTTTGTTTGTATGCTTGTCTTAACTTTTTAAACTCAATAAAGATGTTACATAAAAATAAAAAAAAAGAACAGTCCTCCAGAACGAATTAAGTTCTTAACCCAAGGTTCCACTGTAGGTACATAAATGCAAGAAAACGAATAAATAAAACCAGTGAGTCTGATCGATCCCTGACCATTGGTGATGCTGGCCGTGGGGGGAGGGGAGCAACAGCAGGTCATGATGGTGAAAAGGCAACATGGGCAAATTACCCGTCCCCTGAGCATGAATTAATGTGAAAGGAAATCTGCCAAGGGAGCTGGTCATAAACTTCTTCTGCCTCATGTGCTCCTTGGCCTGCTAAGTGCTTAATCTCTGAAGGACAACATGTCCCAGACTCCCCCCCCCCCCATATGCATCAACTGTGCCACAATGAAAGAGCCATTGTATACCTTTCAGAGCGTTGCAGTTGGCAGCATGCACAGTGGCTCTGTTGCATGTAAATCCTGTCATACGCTTCAGCCGTTTCTATGGAACAGTTCTTTATTTTCACCAAGGGGCCACTTGCTACTAAAGTACAGTCATTTCATAGAATCCTAGAGTTGGAAGGTACCCCAAGGGTCATCTAGTCCAACCCGCTACAATGCAGGAATCTCAGCTAAAGCACCTACGACAGATGGCCATCCAACCTCTGCTTGAAAACCTCAAGGAAGGAGAGCCCACCACCTCTTGTGGGAGTCTGTTCACTCGCGAACAGCTCTTACCGTCAGAAGGTTTTTCCAAATGTTCAGTCAGAATCTCCTTTCTTGTAACTTGTAGCTGGTTTGGGGGTCGCCCCTGGTTCTGGTGCAGGTCAATAAAATGTGCCCACACCTCCCTTGCTCTCTTAAATTCAGGCAGATGACTAGGTTAGTTTGGAAGGGCCCTCACACAAAAAAGCGTGTGGACAACGGTAGACGCCTGTCTGGAACCCTCAAAGTCCGCTGCTGCCAGGGGCGTAGCGTGCCGCTTGGCTACCGGGGGCGGCAAGCGAAGCGGCACCCCTGGGGGCGGGGCGCCGCTCTGTGTGCATGACATCACAACGCGCATGCGCACGGAGCGACGCCTTTGCCCCATGCCGCGGCACCAGCCAGGGAACCCTCCTGGCTGGCCCGCCCCTCTCCTCCATGCTGGGGCGCCACAAGCCAGCCAGCGGCAGAAAAAAACCGCTGAAAGGGGGGGAAAGGAAGACAAAGCAGGCGCTTGAAAGCGCCTGCTTTGTCTTCCTTTCCCCCCCTTTCAGCGGTTTGTTTCGCCGCTGGGCTCCCTGAGCGGAGCCGCGGCATGGAGGAGAGGGACGGATCAGCCAGGAGAGAGTGACACCCCTCCTGGCTGGCCCGCCCCTCTCCTCCATGCCGCGGCACCGCAAGCCTGCCAGCGGCGGGAAAACCGCTGAAAGCTTGTCACACCCCTCCTTGCTGGCTGCCCCTGCGGCTTACGCCCCAGCAGCACCGAAAATAGCCTTTAAAAAAAAAAAAAGCGCATGGCGGCTGTGGGGGGCGGGGCCCCCCTGCCCCAAGTGTCACCCTTACCAGGGCGCTGCCCGGGGCGGCCTGACCCCCCCCCGCCCCCCTTGCTATGCCCCTGGCTGCTGCCACACAGGAGATGGATTGAAGAAAAATGAATGTGAGCTAGGAGTGATACATCTTTTCTTTTAAAAAAAGTGTAGACTCGCACGTTGGCCAGCTTCCGTTTTGACTTGAAATGTTGGTTTTGGGCTTCCAAGAAGTACATAAAGGCAAGAAGCGGGCAGGGGAGAACTGGTCCCAATGGCACCCACCTGAGATGTGCGGGGGAAAGCACTGGTTATTATTACTATTACTATTACTATTACTATTACTATTACCATTACCTTAAATTTCTATAGCACCCTCCATGCAAAGATTATAGCAGGAGCTCCAACTTGGCCCCAGATTATGGGTGCCCAATGGCACCCGCAAAGTAACATGACGTTGTGGTGTCATAGTTGGCACCAGATTCGCAGGGAAACCAAAATGCTTGTTTTCAAAGCTATTGTACTACCAACCTTACTGTATGCTTGTGAAAAATGGACAACGTATAAACACCATCTCTAACTCCTTGAAAGAGTCCATCAACGGTGTCTCCAAAATTTTACACATCACTTGGGAAGACAGGTGAACTCATGCCAGTGTACTGGATGAAGCAAAGATCACCAGTGTTGAAGCAATGATTCTTCAACATCAACTTTGTTGGACTGGTCATGTTGTTCAGATACCTGATTACAGTGGTACCCCGCAAGACGAATGCCTCGCAAAACGAAAAACTCGCAAGACGAAAGAGTTTTTCATTTTTTGAGTTGCTTCGCAAGACGAATTTCCCTATGGGCTTGCTTCGCAAGACGAAAACGTCTTGCGAGTTCCCAATGCATTCCTATGGGAAACCGCGCTTCAATGCATTTCTATGGGAAACAGCGCCATCTAGCGCTTCGCAGGGACCGTGCTTCGCAAGACGAAAAAACTCGCAAGACGACAAAACTCGCAGAACGAATTAATTTCGTCTTGCGAGGCACCACTTTATCGTCTTCCAAAGCAACTACTCTATTCCGAACTTAAAAACGGAAAGCGTAGTGCTGGTGGTCAACAAAAGAGGTTTAAAGTCTGTCTCAAGGCAAGTCTTGTAGTATAACTACAAGTATAAACACCAACAATTGGGAAGCACTTGCCTGCGAGCGCTCCATTGGAGAACAGCCTTTACCAAACAAAATAAAAAAATTCCTTCCAGTAGCACCTTGGTTTGTTATTGGTATGAGCTTTCGTGTGCATGCACACCTGAAGAAGTGTGCATGCACACGAAAGCTCATACCAATAAGAAACTTAGTTGGTCTCTAAGGTGCTACTGGAAGGAATTTTTTTATTTCGTTTCGACTACGGCTGACCAACATGGCTACCTACCTGTAACTAGCCTTTACCAAAGGTGTCATGGGCTTTGAAGACACTCGGAACTAAAGACACAAGGGAGAAATGCGCTAAGAGGAAGGCACGCTTGGCAAATCCACACCGTGATCAACTCAGAGGCGTAGCGTGGGGGGTGCTAGGGGTGCCAGCCGCACCGGGCGCAACATCTGGGAGGGGCGCGCTCGCACAGAAGAAGCAGGCGAGGAACACGGCGGAGAGCAGAGCCCGGGCCGCATTCATAGCGAGCGAGCGGCTGCCTGGGAGCCAAGCGCGCGCGCGCTCCGCCCAGGCGAGTCCCTCGCGCAGCGCGCACAGCCCAGCCTGGTGCAGCTCCCTCTGGCCGTCTGCGGCGCGGCGCGGCGCTCGTTGCGAGAGGCCACAGCCCGGGCGGACACGCCCCGTGACACGACACGCCCCTCCCCCGCACCAGAACACGCCTCCTCCTCAGCCCGGAGAGGTTTTTTTGGGGGGGTGACGGTGGGGGGAGCGGGACGCTGCCAGAGCCGGAATCTCCTTTGCGCCATCAGCAAGGACTCAGCCTGGGGGCGAGGTATGTCTTCCGAGCATGTGCAGAGTGCAATGGGCCTAACCAGGATTTATGTTGCGGGGGGGGGGAGAACCTCAATTAGTTAACTATTTTTTATTGATTTACTGTACTTGATTGAAGGAGGGGAGCTGCCCTCCTGCGCCCCTCTTCCCAGGGGCTGCTAGGCGGGGTTGAACTCCGATTTTAGGAGCAGGAGGGTCCAAGCCAGAGCAGGCCGGAAAGGAGAGTGACTGGTTACTTCACCGTCTCGATTAGGCATAACAAAATAAAAAAAATCCTTCCAGTAGCACCTTAGAGACCAACTAAGTTTCTTCTTGGTATGAGCTTTCGTGTGCATGCACACTTCTTCAGATATTCAGAATTTTTTTATTTTGTTTTGACTATAGCAGACCAACACGGCTATCTACCTGTAACTCGATTAGGCATGTTTGCTAAACATAAAGCTGGGAGATTTGTTGTAGTGAAATAAGGAGCTGGCACTCTGCACATGCTCCAATACATTTCTTTGCCAGCTTTTGCTTTGTTTGTTGTCCTTTGTGAGTTTTGGCTGAAACAAATTCCTGGAAATGGGGGGGTGGGGCGGGTAGAGGTACAAAACTTCTGATTGTTTATTCCGCCAGCTACACAGCTGAGATAAGTGGAAATTTGGACTGAGAGAATGGCATTTCGCTGTCCATTTAAAAAAGAAGTCGATTTTCACAATTGACAGGCTCACCTATGAAGTATACCCAAACCCTCCTTCCACACTGGAACCATGAAGGAGCCAATGGAAGGAGAGCTGTTCTTAGTGGTTTCCAAAGTTACAGAATACATTTCTGCCTCCTCTGGACATTGGGCAAAGTCTGAGCTTGAGCACGTTTTGAATATGCTCCTTTCCACTGGTTCCCAAGCTTCCCCCTCTCCCCCAACAGACTATTTTAAAATTGCCTAGGGCCTTGGCAGATCACTTAATGATTTTTCTGCCTGCTGTAGCAATTGGAATGTGCTATGCTAGATGCTCTGTTATTTTACATTTTTATTTATTTATTTATGATTTATTTATTTATATAACAACGTTATACACCACTGTTCTAAAAAAAATATTAGAGCAGTTTCTGGTATGTAAAACCATAAAATTAAAATTATTTAACAAAGTTGAAATAAAAAATTGTGTAACTATTTTGGAAATAAAAAAAACCCTGTTGTTTAGTTGTGTCCAACTCTTCGTGACCCGATGGACCAGAGCACACCAGGCACTCCTGTCGTCCACTGCCTCCCGCAGTTTGGTCAGGACTCATGTTGGTGGCTTTGAGAACACTGTCCAACCATCTCGTCCTCTGTCGTCCCCTTCTCCTTGTGCCCTCCATCTTTCCCAACATCAGGGTCTTTTCCAGGGAGTCTTCTCTTCTCATGAGGTCGCCAAAGTACTGGAGCCTCAGTTTCAGGATCTGTCCTTCTAATGAGCACGCAGGGCTGATTTCTTTAAGGATGGATAGGTTTGATCTTCTTGCAGTCCATGGGACTCTCAAGAGTCTCCTCCAGCACCATAATTCAAAAGCATCAATTCTTCGGCGATCAGCCTTCTTTATGGTCCAGCTCTCACTTCGTACATTACTACTGGGAAAACCATAGCTTTAACTATATGGACCTTTGTTGGCAAGGTGATGTCCTCTGCTTTTAAAGATGCTGTCTAGGTTTGTCATTGCTTTTCTCCCAAGAAGCAGGCGCTTTTAAAGGTGCCCTAGGTGGACTTTGGGTGGCCAGGATTGGCTCATATGGGGGATCAACTATTCCTCCTATTTCTGGGAACTGGGTTCTAAGTACTGTACGTTTAGCCCTCAATTCTCTTCCTAGCTTTGAGGAAAATCATGTTTGCAGAAGAAAGAAAATGTAGTACTTCTTCATACAGTGGAGAAAACCCAATTTATTCTCTTTCCAAAAAAAGAAAGTTTCTAGTTCTCAAGGCTGAGAAAGTGCAGGCAATGGTTCAATGGATTAGGACTGAGTGGCTGAGTCCTCAGTTGCCCTGCATAGATTCTTAATTCTATATAGAATGTATATGCAACATCATAATAATAATAATAATAATAATAATAATAATAAGCCCTCTCCTCCATGAATCTGCCTAATCCAGAGGCGTAGTTAGGTGAGGCGGAGGGCACTGGGTGCCACACCGTGGGGCCTGCAGCGTGCCTGAGCCACGTGTCTCTCCTGAGGGGAGGCGGTGGGCGGACTGCCTGCAAGCTCCACACTGCTTTTTTGAGCAGCGTGGGGCTTGCAGCTGCCCACCGCCTCAGCTTCCTACAGCTGAGGGGGAGGCTGCGGAGAGGCTCCACGCAGGCTCGCCCCACCCCCATGGGCAGCTTGTTCCGCCCCCGGCTGCAGGCCACGCGTGCCACGCGTGTTTGAAAATAAACTTGTATTTAGATGCATACTTTAATTACATCAGTATTTTCATAACAAACAATACATGTGCTTAGGGGGTAAGGGTTTCTTTAACTAATCTAGTGGAAGAGACTCGAGTGCTAAATCCACGGGTTAGGGGGCGCAAATTACTTGCCTTGCCCCGGGTGCTGACAACCCACGCTACGCCACTGGATCAACTCCAGCCCGGGAACCTATGTCCCCACTGTGGAAGGACATTATGGACTCATTACGAGTGATCACCAAAGAAGAATGCCTCCTTAGTGTTGCTCTCCGCACTCTCCTCTCCTAGCCAGCTGTTGAGAGATAACATATTTATCTAGCAGGATTTTCCTACAGCTTTAATTAAAAAATGAAATGCCTAAGCAGTTTACATAAAATATTCATTTTAAAATAGCGCTCAAAGCAGACTTTTAAACAGTAGACATAACAAAACTATCAAAATGCAAATTAAATAAACATTTTTAAAAGACAAATATACATGATAAAATCATATGTCTGGGCAGGGCTTGCCTAAGCAGGTCTTTATCTTTTTTAGCAGGCAAGCCAAAGCAGTGCAGCAAAATCAGCTGCTTAAAATTACCTATATACTCGAGTATAAGCCTAGTTTTTCAGCACATTTTTTTGTGCTGAAAAGCTGCCCTCGGCTTATATTCGAGTGAGGCAGGCAGTCGCTCCTATGAAGCTTTCCCAGTTTTTTGTGGTAAAATGGGGTGCCTCGGCTTATATTCGGGTCGGCTTATACTCGAGTATATGCGGTAATAGGGAGGGCCATGACAGAGGGTCAACAAATGCTTTTTTATAATTCTCTTGCTTGACAGTCCACTTAATGCAGGGCAGTCCAGTCTCTCAGACCAAGTGGGCTTGCAAGAGCCCTTTGATGTACAGAACCGGGGGCCGCACACTGAATTAAATCTCCATATCGTTAATCAAAGTGTTTGCAGTACAGTTAATAATAGCTAATATATGCAATTACTGTATTTCAGGGTAAGCACTGCCAACATAATCAGTCCCACTGTGAGTATGTGCTGAATCAGGTTGCTAGGCTGTGATCTGTCGAACAGGCTCACAACTCTCTGCGTGAGCTGGCCAGGGTTGAGACCTGCTCAGGTCAAAATGCAGGGCAAGGCTCATGCGTGCCTACTCGTGAGCAAGCGTCATTAAGTTCACCAAAACATAAAAGGTAAAGGGACCCCTGACCATTAGGTCAGTCATGGACAACTCTGGGGTTGCGGCGCTCATCTCACTTTATTGGCCGAGGGAGCCGGCGTGCAGTTTCCGGGTCATGTGGCCAGCGTGACAAAGCCGCTTCTGGTGAACCAGAGCAGCGCACGGAAACGTGCTTTCGAACTGCTAGGTTGGCAGGAGCAGGGACCGAGCAACGGGAGCTCACCCAACGGGATTCGAACCGCCAACCTTCTGATCAGCAAGCCCAAGAGGCTCAGTGGTTTAAACCACAGCGCCACCCGCGTCCTGAGTAAATGCATCCCAGTGTAAAGGCTGTCCGCCAGGAGCCTCTGGGGGAAAGTACGGTTGAAGGAGCGTCTCCACCCCCATCATTCAGCCCGGACACTGAGGTCCAGCGCCAAGGGCCTTTTGGCGGTTCTCTCACTGCGAGAAGTGAGTTTACAGGGAACCAGGCAGAGGGCCTTCTCGGTAGTGACACCCGCCTTGTGGAACACCCTCCCACCAGATGTCAAGGAAATAAACAACTATCTGACTTTAAGAAGACATCTGAAGGCAGCCCTGTTTAGGGAAGTTTTTAATGTTTGATGTTTTATCATGTTTTTAATATTCTGTTGGGAGCTGCCCAGAGTGGCTGGAGAGGCCCAACCAGATGGGCAGGGTATGAATGAATGAATGAATGAATGAATGAATGAATGAATGAATTATTATTATTATTATTATTATTATTATTATTATAGTCGAAATTTCCTTCCATGTAAGTTGAAAGGTGTTAACGCATCTTGGGTTGGCACATTAACCTTGATGCCACACTGCTTCTCTTATGAGGCTTCTGGTTTCTTGTGATGTTTTAGTTAGACATAGAACCATAGAATAATGGAGGTATTGTATTTAATGAGACTTTGGGAACAACTGGTTGCTCTTCCCTGCCCCACGGTGATGGAACGGTTCTTGTTGCCTAACTCACCCTTTGCAGTAGGAATTTCTGCATGTAGCTGCCTGTAATGTATGTTGGGGGGGTGTGTGTCATGTGAGAGGATGGCTTTCTTTTACTCACAAATGTTGAAAGGTCCCTGAAAATGCATTGCCACATGTCCAAAGGGAAAATCATGTGAAAGTCAGCATCTCTCCCTTGCGGTTCCCAATTCCTGTTCTTCCTGCAAAGAGTTCAAAGTGGCATGCAATAAGTTGTCCCGTTGACTCATAAAAATGTATCTTTGGGGTCGGTTAAAGAGAAGGACTTGCTGAAAGCTGCGTCTCCACCATACATTTAAAGCAAATACGGCAGCTTCCCCTGCAACGAATCCCGGAACTGTAGTTGTTAAGGGTCCTGGGAATTGTAGTTCCGTGAATGTGTACTACAGTTCCCAGGTGCTGGAAAGGGCCTTGATCCAACTCTCCCTGGTCCAAATCCACAATATGTTCATTTATAACAGTTGTCTTCAACCTTTTAAGACTCAGCCAAGGCTCATCTTTCACTTCAACCTGCTACAAACACCCCCCTTTATTTTTTAACCACTTTGCCCCATCTTTCTGTGTTTTCCCTCTGTCTCCATGCCCCACCCTTCCCTGATCTCTCTGCTCCGTTTTAAAGTTTCCTCTTTCTCTTAAATGGAAAATAAATTACAGTCGTACCTTGGATCCCGAACGCCTTGGTACTCGGACGTTTTGGCGCCCGAATGCCGCAAACCTGGGAGTGTTCCAGTTTGCGAACGTTTTTTGGAACCTGAACGTCCAATGGGGCTTCCGATTGGCTGCAGGAGCTTCCTGCAGCCAACCGGAAGCCGCACTTTGGTTTCCAAACGTTTTGGAAGACATGACTGATGTGCCATTAGTGTAATCCTCAAACTAGCCAGTGTCCCAGTTTTGGCTCTCACTAAATACTAGCATACACACTAAAATTACGAGGATATTCCAACTTAAAAGGTAAAGGGACCCCACATATGGTAGAGGCTTCCCTCTTCCATCATACATTTCCAACATCTTTTATCTTTTTTCTTATATATTTTTGCTAATTTGGTGGGTGTAATATACCAACGGTACATCATTTTCATGATGTTCTCTTTGAGTACCGTGCAAGCTGTAAATTTAATACTTTGATTCCAAACTTTATGCCATTTATCAAAGTAGATATTATGTCCAATGTCTATGGCCCATTTTGTCATACATTCTTTGATCTCCTCATCCATTGTATACCAGTCCAGTAGTATGTTATACATTTTTGATAATTGTTTGGATTTCCCTTCTACTACCTCCGTTTGAAATTTGGATTTGTTTTTCTCAAATCCGTTTTTCCTATTATCCTCATTAAATAACCCCTGGATTTGATGATATTGAATCCATCCTGTTAATTTGTCACACACTTGTTCGTATGGCTTTATCTTCCATCCTTTCTCAGTTTCTATTAATAAATCATCATACGTTAACCAGTTGCCCTCCATGTCTCTCTTTTTGATGGCTAAACTCTCTGTCGGGGAAACCCATCTTGGTGTTTTCCTTTCTATCAGTTTCTTATTTCTTAACCAGACCTCCATTAATGGTTTCCTGAAGATATGGGCCAAAAAGTCTTTGTATGTTTTCACCCTATCATGCCAAAGATAGGCATGCCAGGTGTTTCTGATATTAAATCCCTCTAATTCCAGTAAATCTTCCTCCTTTAACAATATCCACTCTCTTATCCATGTTAGGCATGCTGCCTCATAATATATTTTTATATCTGGCAGGCCAAAGCCACCTCTTTCTTTTCTGTCCACCAAGAGTTTGTGTTTTACTCTTGGTGGTTTTCCCTGCCAGATAAATTTGGAGATCAGTTTCTGCCAATACTTCAATTGATGGGTCCCTTTTATTACCGGTATCATTTGGAATAGAAAGAGGACTTTAGGTAATAAATTCATTTTCACAGCGGCTATTCTGCCCCAGAAAGAAAGATTCAATCTCGACCAAATATCCAAATCTTTTTTAATATCTTTCCATAAATTTCCATAGTTATCATTATATAGGTTTATGTTTTTAGCTGTTAATTTTATGCCCAAATATTTTATTTGTTTTCCAACTTCTATTCCAAATTCTTTTTGTAACTCCTCTGTTTCATTTTTTGCCAAATTTTTAACCAACATTTTTGTTTTCTTCATATTGATTTTAAAACCTGCTACCTTGCCAAATTTATCTATTTCTTTCAATAATTCCTTTATACTCAGTTCGGGTCTTCCACGCTTACAACGATGTCGTCCGCAAATGCTTTTGTCTTGAATTCATTCTTGCCTACTTTGACACCTTTGATCGCTTTATTTTCTCTTATATTATTTAATAATACCTCTAGCACCATAATAAACAAAAGTGGGGACAGAGGACATCCTTGTCTCGTGCCTTTAGTTATATGCAGGCCTTTTGATAACACGTTATTAATAATTAGTTTAGCTGATTGATCTTTATATATTGTTTTTATGCCTCTTGCGAACTTCTCTCCCAGATTCATCTTTTCCATCACTTTAACCATAAATCCCCACGACATATTGTCAAACGCCTTTTCGGCGTCTATAAAAATTAAGCTTGCCTTTTTATCAATTTTCGTATCCAAGTATTCTATTAGGTCCACAATTGTTCTAACATTATTTTTCATTTGTCTGCCTGGGAGGAAGCCTGTTTGATCTTTATGTATTTGTTTGTTTAACACTTCCTTGAATCTCTGAGCCAATATATCAGCAAATAATTTATAGTCCGTGTTTAATAAGGAAATTGGTCGGAAATTTTTAGGGTCTAATAGATCTGATTCTTGCTTTGGTATTAGAGTAATTATTGCTTCCCCCCATATTTTGGGGGCTTGTCCTTTACTTAGGGTGTTATTCATCACATCTGTCAAAGCTTGTACCAACTGATCTTTCAATTCTTTATAGTATCTAGCTGTTATTCCATCGGGGCCTGGTGCTTTCCCCCCTTTTAATCTTTGGATTGCTGTTCTTACCTCCTCTGTCGTTATTTGCTTATTTAATTCTTGTTTATCCTCTTCTGTAATTTTTAACAAATTATGTTTTTCTAGGAATCTATCCATTCCTTCTTCATCCTCATTACTTTTTTGGTAGAGCTCTTTATAAAAATTCACAAATACTTCCTCAATTTCTTTGGGTTTTTCTAATATCTTTCCATCTTTTTTAATTTTATTTATTATCTTTTGACTTTGTCTCTTTTTTAATTGCCATGCTAACATTTTTCCTGCTTTGTTAGCATGCTCAAAGAATTTTTGTTTATTCCATTTTATTTTCCACTCTATTTCCTGATTTATTATCATATCAAATTCAGTTTGTAATATTTTTATTTTTTGTTTCATCATTTTATTTTTATACGCCACTACGGCTGCCAGGTTATTATGGGCCCAAAAATGGAAAATCAAAGAGGTACCAACTCTAGAGGAATGGAGAACCAAACTGATTGGATATATGGAATTAGCGAAACTAACAAGTAGAATAAGAGAACAAAAAAACCACGAGCTTCAATTGGAATGGAATAAGTTTATTGAATATCTACAGAAACACTGCAAAGAAGGGAATACATTCACAGGGTATGAAAACCCACTTACAATGTAAACATTATAATTATATAGAGTATAAGTAATATACAGATAAACAACTTGTACTAGAAAGCGTAGGAAAGAGATAACTTAAGAAACCCAGGGTGCAAAATGAGGGAAGTCAGGATGCTTGAGAGAGCATAAGGAAATAAATGTATATATAATGAGGTAGACAATATTGTATTGTATTGTATCATTGTTGATAGATAAGGAATTTATGACACTCAAGAAAATGATTGATTCTTTGTTTGTATTTTTTCTTTATGTATTTTTTGAAAATCAATAAAATAAAATAAAATCGGAAAAAAAAAAAATAAAAGGTAAAGGGACCCCTGACCATTAGGTCCAGTCGTGTCCGACTCTGGGGTTGTGGCGCTCATCTCGCTCTATAGGCCTAGGAGCCGGCGTTTGTCCGCAGACAGCTTCCAGGTCATGTGGCCAGCATGACAAAGCCACTTCTGGCGAACCAGAGCAGCACACGGAAACGCCGTTTACCTTCCCACCGGAGCGGTTCCTATTTATCTACTTGCACTTTGATGTGCAATAAAGTGCACATAAAGTGCACCATAAAGAAGGCTGATCGCCGAAGAATTGATGCTTTTGAATTATGGTGCTGGAGGAGACTCTTGAGAGTCCCATGGGCTGCAAGAAGATCAAACCTATCCATTCTTAAAGAAATCAGCCCTGAGTGCTCACTGGAAGGACAGATCCTGAAGTTGAGGCTCCAGTACTTTGGCCACCTCATGAGAAGAGAAGACTCCCTAGAAAAGACCCTGATGTTGGGAAAGATGGAGGGCACAAGGAGAAGGGGACGACAGAGGACGAGATGGTTGGACAGTGTTCTCGAAGCTACTAGCATGAGTTTGGCCAAACTGCGAGAGGCAGTGGAGGATAGGTGTGCCTGGCGTGTCTTGGTCCATGGGGTCACGAAGAGTCGGACACGACTGAACGACTGAACAACAACAACAACAACAACTTTGATGTGCTTTCAAACTGCTAGGTGGGCAGGAGCTGGGACCGAGCAACAGGAGCTCACCCCATTGCAGGGATTCGAACCGCCAACCTTGTGATCAGCAAGCCCTAGGCTCTGTGGTTTAACCCACAGCGCCACCTGAGTCCCTATTCCAACTTAGGTTATTGCATTTATTTACACACATATGCAACCTGAGCCTACAATGGAGGTGTGCACAGTATTCACACCCCAGGAGGGTCTGGCTCCCTCCATAAGCGCAACAATGGATTCAAACAGACATCAGCCACTGTTCTGCTTTTGCCTTTGTGCTTGCCGCATCACTCCTGCTCCTGACCCACAGTATCACAGAATCATAGAACTGTAGAGTCGGAAGGGACCCCCGGGGGGTCATGTAGCCCAACCCCATGCCATGCAGGAACCCATGACTGGAGTGACAGGATCCCCACCTCTTTATCATCTCACACAGAGTTCCCTTTCATGTTCTCCTGCCCTAATGGGTCATTTACCCCCAGGCAGACACCTCACACAGGAGGCAGGTCGGGGCTTAATGAGCTTTCGATACATCGCTTGAAGAACCAGCTTGGCTTAATTAGCTTTTGACATGTTGAGCACATGATTTAGAAGTGTCTAGTACACAGCTTAAATGCACACAGTTCTGACCTAATCTTCTTTGGAGATCACTCGTGGGCCGAGTAAGATTGTCTTCCATGAACACGGTCTTAACAGTGAGTCCGTAAGTGACTGTGGGGGCCAATTCTGGATCCACACGTCCTTCCACAGTGGGGAAATTGGTTCCCGAGCGGAAGTTGATCACGGTGCGGGTTTGCCAAGCGTGCCTCTCTCTTAGCATGTTTCTCCCTTTCGTCCTGAATTCGAGCATCTTCAAATCCCTTTAATCATCCAAACTCTGCCCTTTAGATACGTTGAGTTTATGAGATAACTTTTGAAGAAGGGCAATTGGCCAAACCCTTGGATACCCGCAATCCAAATTATCATGTGTTCCCCTACCTTTTTGTGCAGGAAAATGAACCTAAAGGGAAACAAAGCTGAGAAGAAGAAAAACACAGAATAAAGTTGACAAATGAATTAATTGGAGGCCTGAATGGAAGACATGTAGCATGGCTGTCAGCAAAAAGCAGGAGCAAGTCTCGAAGCCCTCTTCAAAGGAAGGGAGCAAGGAGAGCCTGAATGGGAGGCAACAAGAAAAGGCTCTGCCAACTGCAGCTGTGGCCCTGCTTGCTACCCATAAATCCTCTCCTTTTGTAATGTTCCAATAACTACCCTCGCGGGTGCCGCTAATTTAAGTAAAACTGCTTCAATTGAGGCCTAGAAGACCAGCGAGATAATGGCGCTTAGCGATGCCTCATTGACCTGGTGTGATATGAGCAGTGCTTAAGGGGTTGGGAGCTGGGGGCACTGTTATACAGTGGTTCCGCTCCTTCCTCCTGGGCCGTGTTCAGAAAGTGGGGGGGGGGGGAATGAGTGTTCACACCCCTGGGCTCTCACTTGTGGGGTGCCTCAGGGTTCCGTCCTCTCCCCCATGCTTTTTAACATCTATATGAAGCCGCTGGGAGAGATAATCAGGGGGTTTGGACTGGGTGTTCATCAGTATGCGGATGATACCCAGATCTACCTCTCTTTCAAATCAGAACCAGTGAAGGCGGTGAAGGTCCTGTGTGAGTGTCTGGAGGATGGATGGCGGCTAACAGATTGAGGTTGAATCCTGACAAGACAGAAGTACTGTTTTTGGGGGACAGGGTGCGAGCGGGTGTGGGGGACTCCCTGGTCCTGAATGGGGTAACTGTGCCCCTGAAGGACCAGGTGCGCAGCCTGGGAGTCATTTTGGACTCACAGCTGTCCATGGAGGCGCAGGATAATTCTGTGTCCAGGGCGGCTGTCTACCAGCTCCATCTGGTACGCAAGCTGAGACCCTACCTGCCTGTCTCGCGGACTGTCTCGCAAGAGTGGTGCATGCTCTAGTTATCTCCCGCTTGGACTACTGCAATGCACTCTACGTGGGGCTACCTTTGAAGGTGACCCAGAAACTGCAATTAATCCAGAATGCGGCAGCTAGACTGGTGACTGGGAGTGGCCACCGGGACCACATAACACCGGTCCTGAGAGATCTACATTGGCTCCCAGTACGTTTCCGAGCACAATTCAAAGTGTTGGTGCTGACCTTTAAAGCCCTAAACGGCCTCGGTCCTGTATACCTGAAGGAGCGTCTCCACCCCCATCGTTCAGCCCGGACACTGAGATCCAGCGCCGAGGGCCTTCTGGCGGTTCCCTCACTGCGAGAAGCAAAGCTACAGGGAACCAGGCAGAGGGCCTTCTCGGTAGTGGCGCCCGCCCTGTGGAACGCCCTCCCAGCAGAGGTCAAAGAGATAAACAACTATCTAACATTTAGGAAATACCTGAAGGCAGCCCTGTTTAGGGAAGTTTTTAATCTGTAACATGTAAATGTATTGTTTTTTAATATTTGCTGGAAGCTGCCCAGAGTGGCTGGGGAGACCCAGCCAGATGGGCGGGGTACAAATAATAATAAATAATATTATTCATGTTCATGTTTACACATATAACTTTTGCATTATTTTTTCCTTTATTGTACTATTTTTTCCTGCTTAAGAAAACATTGAAATTCATTTTATTTTTTCTACTTACTAATTTTCTACTTTTTTTTTTTTAAACCACACACAAACCCCTGCTTTGTTGGCACCTGTTATTATTATTGCATCTCACGCAGTAGCCCGTATTCTTCTTGATTATCCCAGCACATCTCCCCTTCCTCTGTAGTTTCTCTGTGTCAAAATTATGACTGTAAACCCTTTGGGGCAGGGACCATTTAAGAATCTATTGATGGCACCTTAGAAATACATACATGCATACATAAAATACTGGGTCCCCCTCCCCCCCCCCGTTTTCATTACGTAGCAAACAAAAGTGGAGTTTGATCTTTCAATGGCGCCCAGTGTGAGTCCAAAATTCCCCCCCCCTCCGCCTCTCACCTCCCATTCTGCACATGCACTGCATCATACTGCGGCAAATCAGGATGAATGGTCAATAGGTTGTCTGCAGGGCATTTTTCCAGCAGGAACTTGCAGAAACTCAGCTCTGGCACTTCTCAGGTGGGCGCCATGGCTATCATTAGAAAACAATGGAGGTGTTCACCGTGAGCTCCAACACCTCTTTTTTCTAGAAAAACAGCACTGGTTGTCTGGAAGTGTTCTTAGAGCCAGTGTGGTGTAGTGGTTAAGAGTGGTAGAGTCGTAATCTGGTGAACCGGGTTCACATCCCCGCTCCTCCGCATGCAGTTGCTGGGTGACCTTGGGCTAGTCACACTTCTCTGAAGTCTCTCAGCCCCACTCACCTCACAGAGTGTTTGTTGTGGGGGAGGAAGGGAAAGGAGAATGTGAGCCGCTTTGAGACTCCTTCCGGTAGTGATAAAGCGGGATATCAAATCCAAACTCTTCTTCTCTCATTCCACACAGTGGCCACAACGAGCAATTAATGCACAATTTTGGGGAACAACAGCTGCAAAGTGCCATGAGGTAAAAGTGGTTGTTCAATGCCATGACAAACAAAACACCTGCAAGCCGGGAAGAAGAAGAACAGGTACAAAATACTGTGCTTCCTTCGATGGGCAAAAGTGACGTCTCCGCAACCTTGAGGGGAAATCTGCAGACGTTGTGCAATGAAGGGCATGCGCTGCACAATGCACAAGGTCGTAGTGACAGTGTGCAAGGTGGGGGCAGCAAGAAGCAGCTGGTCTCTGAGGCATATTGATCCCAGGCTGTTTGAAGCTGGAGTTGAGGATTAAATGACCCTCGCATGTTATTTTCCACTTCGCTACCGCCTTTGTACTTAGCAAAACATACAGCAGGTGGAGAACATATTTCAGGCTGAGGTCTATGGCCCTTTGGCTCAAGAACCGCAGTACCTCAAGGACCCCCTCTTTCCGTATGAACCCACCCGGACCCTGAGATCATCTTCCGAGGCGCATTAAATGACAGTATGGATGAGATCTACAAGCTCTCCTAGACAATGACAGTTCTCTTTCTCAAGCTCTGGGAGGAAGACCTTTCATCGCCTACAGACAGCCACCCAATCTTAAACAACTCCTCACCCACAATAATACTACAACCAGACTTAACACGGACACTGGCACCAGAGCCTGCAATAAACCCAGATGCCAACTTTGCTGCCACATACACCCGGACAACACCATTACTGGCCCCAACAACATCAAACATACCATCTCAGGACTATTTAATTGTTCATCGTCTAACATTGTGTATGCCATCAAATGCCAACAGTGCCCTTCAGCTCTCTATATTGGACAAACAGGCCAAACCCTACGCCAAAGGATAAATGGACATAAATCTGACATCAGGAATCACAAGACAGAGAAACCAGTAGGAGAACACTTCAATCTCCCAGGGCATTCTATACAAGATCTCAAAGTAGCTGTCAAAATAAAACAAAATAAAATAAAAAAATTCATTCCAGTAGCACCTTAGAGACCAACTAAGTTTGTTCTTGGTATGAGCTTTCGTGTGCATGCACACTTCTTCAGATACCAGTGCATGCACACGAAAGCTCATACCAAGAACAAACTTAGTTGGTCTCTAAGGTGCTACAGGAAGGAATTTTTTTATTTTATTTTGTTTTGTTTTGACTATGACAGACCAACACGGCTATCTACCTTTAATCAAAGTAGCTGTCTTATTGTAAAGGAATTTCAGAAATAGACTAGAAAGAGAAGTTGCTGAATTGCAACTCATGACCAAACATAAAACCATGGAGAGACCTGGTCTGAATAAAGACATTGGGTTCTTATTTCATTATACATGACAAAGCTATTTTTAACCTTCTCACCCCTTGCTTTTTCCTGTTAGACCAATTGCAGTCGTTAACAGTCGTCAACAGGTTTACCACACCTATCAGCCAGTCCCACCACCCATCTGAGTAATACCCCTCCCCACCCTCTCACTATATATAAGCGTCTGGTGACTTCTGTTTCAGTGTATCTGAAGAAGTGTACATGCACATGAAAGCTCATACCAAGAACAAACTTAGTTGGTCTCTAAGGTGCTACTGGAAGGATTTTTTATTTTTATTTTTTACTACGGCAGACCAAGTATGGATGAGCGTTATATGTTTGGGCTTTAAAGTCGCAACGTGCGCATAGGGAGAAGCAGCATACACACAAAACCCGTTGAGACCACAGGCATCATGATTGCCAAAGAGACAAGCCACTTCTCAAACTGAAACTTTGTTGTTGTTCAGTCGTTCAGTCGTGTCCGACTCTTCGTGACCCCATGGACCAGAGCACGCCAGGCACGCCTATCCTTCACTGCCTCTCGCAGTTTGGCCAAACTCATGTTAGTAGCTTCGAGAACACTGTCCAACCATCTCGTCCTCTGTCGTCCCCTTCTCCTTGTGCCCTCAACCTTTCCCAACATCAGGGTCTTTTCTAGGGAGTCTTCTCTTCTCATGAGGTGGCCAAAGTACTGGAGCCTTAACCTCAGGATCTGTCCTTCTAGTGAGCACTCAGGGCTGATTTCTTTAAGAATGGATAGGTTTGATCTTCTTGCAGTCCATGGGACTCTCAAGAGTCTCCTCCAGCACCACAATTCAAAAGCATCAATTCTTCGGCGGTCAGCCTTCTTTATGGTCCAGCTCTCACTTCCGTACATTACTGAAACTTACTACTATAGTATGTTCTCTTCTTCGATCCATTCACAGAGTTTTCCACTGAGATGTCTAGCATATAATTTGCTTATTGTGTTCAGAAGGCTTATGGGTCTGTAATTGGCAGGTTCACCCCTGGGTCCTTTTTTATATATGGGGATGATGATGGATATCCCCCAGCCGTCTGGGATCTGTGCTATTCTATCTATATAAGAGAACAATGAAGCTAACCAGGGGGCCCACCAGTTAGCATTGGTTTTAAAAAGTTCCGCTGGTATAAAATCATTTCCAGGGGCTTTCCCATTCTTTACTTGGGCTATCAGTAGATGAATCTCTGTAACTGAAACTGGTGGCCATGAGTGTAGTTGATCTTCCGGAATAACTAATGCTTGGCGGTCAGCAGTGGTTTCCCCATACAAAGTTCCTACTATAGGAAGCTTGCTATCCACATTAAACAACAGAATGGGATGTGCCCGTTTTTGGAGTCCAAAGACATATTCCAGCAAGGCAAAAACATTCAAGGAGGGAGCAAGATAGGTCTGGTGGGGGGGGGGCGGGTAACGAGGCCCTGATTTTATAGCCGCCTTCCAGGCATGCATCTTCTGATTAGGTAATGCTGCGGCATCGTAAAGTATAGATTGTAAAAGGATTTGTGGCGGTGTGGCCTGATTCAATAACCACCAGGAAGGAAATGGATGCAGATATCACTTGGAAAGTGAAACAAAGCGATCGGTTGTGGGTTGCCAAATATCAAGTCAACCGATGTACAGTAATGTCACCTTTTTACCTTTCTTTTCGCCCTATACTTAAGAAGTATTCGAGAGGCAGACTGGTATTACCGTCTTACGATATGGTCACAGTAAGGCTTTTAAGCCCATAAAAGAACGAGCAAAAATAATGGAGAGAGGAGCGGTAATAGAGAAAACAGGCAGGGGGAGCTGGATTGCTGCAAACGTTCTGCTGACAAAGTTCTTTTAGCAGCGCCTTCCGTTTCCTTCCTTGCTGCGTTGCATTTGCAGATCTAAAAGTCACAGCTCTAGCCTTCCCTCCTTGCAATAACCAGACCTCTTCACACATTGCCTTTTTAGAGTGACATCATGTGTTGCAAGCGTACGGCACATACAGTGTGATTGCACCAATCGCATATCTGTAAGCATGTGTGTTGTACAGGGTGGAATGACATTTCCCCTCCAGGGTGTGGGACTGTGGGTGGGTGTCAGAGAATTCGCCCCACCCAGCTGCTGAAAGAAAATGTGCAGAGGACTGTGGTGTTGTGCAATCTACCCACTCCCCCCATACAAACGCTGCTACTGTATGCAACATCCCCCACCCAAGGGTTGCCAAAGACCCTCTATTGCCTAGGGCGGAGCAGCAAACCTGTGTGTCAACCCCCCCCCCATTCAGAATGCATAATACTCAAGGCCAGTCAAGTTATTTGGCACCTGACAATCCCACAAGCACATCTCCACCTCTGAATAAAGCAAAACATTAAGTTAAAGAAACAACAATGGGCTTACCTTTCATGATATCTCCAATTTGCCGCCCGAGGCGCCCCGATTGCTGTTTAGTGTTAGGGCCGGCCCTATTCAGACACACTACTGCCAGTGCATCTAGCCGGCATATGAGAGGACTCAACAGACATCCCAAGGTGCATGTGAAGGAGCCAGTCACGTTTTGGGAACCCTAGTTGGGCCAGAATCTTTGTGTGGGTGTGTGGGTGTCGGGACTCACAGAGGGACCCTTCACATAACCAGTCAAACACAGGTCGGGTTGGCAGGTGTAGACTGTGTGTTCACGTAGGCCCTTCCCGTTGCACTGGGTTGCAACGGGGTGGAGGTGTCATTTGAACCCTTATGTGAGATGCAAGCATGAGTTATATTGCAAGACCTTGATCTCTGCTTCTTCTAGGTTCCATGCACACAAAGTGCTGAAAGGGCTATGATATCAGTGCTTTCCCCCAAAGAATTATGGAAGCTGAGAGTTTGTTCAGGGGGCTGAGAGTTTTTTAAGGAAACCCCTATACCCCTCACAGGGCTACAGTTCTCAGGGTGGTATAGCAGTACATCTAGGGCTATTTTTCAGCCAGAACTTGATGGCACTCAGTTATGCCACCTCTCAGGTGGGCACCGTTGTCATCACAAGAGAACAAGGGAGGCATTAATAGTGAGTTCCGGCACCTCTTTTTCTAGAAAAATAGCAATGAGTATATTCCTCTTCCCAGGGAATCCAGGGAATTGCAGCTCTCTTTGTGGAATTTGCTAACTACTCTTGTTGTTGTTCAGTCGTTCAGTCGTGTCCGACTCTTCGTGACCCCATGGACCAGAGCACGCCAGGCACACCTATCCTTCACTGCCTCTCGCAGTTTGGCCAAACTCATGTTAGTAGCTTCGAGAACACTGTCCAACCATCTCGTCCTCTGTCGTCCCCTTCTCCTTGTGCCCTCAATCTTTCCCAACATCTGGGTCTTTTCTAGGGAGTCTTCTCTTCTCATGAGGTGGCCAAAGTACTGGAGCCTCAACTTCAGGATCTGTCCTTCTAATGAGCACTCGGGGCTGATTTCTTTAAGAATGAATAGGTTTGATCTTCTTGCAGTCCATGGGTCTCCTCCAGCACCATAAACCAACAGCTCCCATAATTATTTGGGCGGAAGCCATGACTGTTTAAAGTGGCATGATACTGCTTCAAATGTCTACTGCTAGAGTGGCTGAGGAAACCCAGCCAGATGGGCGGGGTAAAAATAAATTATTATTATTATTATTATTATTATTATTATTATTATTATTATTATTATTATTTGTGACCAAACTCTCTAGTATTATGTTGGCTGAGGGAGCTTGCAATCCTAACTCACTTTCCTGAGAGTAAGCCCCACTGAATTCTGTAGGATGTTCTGCCCTTTAGACATGGTTAGGATTGAATAGTAAGTGCATTTTTCTCAGGGTTAGACAGTGCTCCTCAAGTACAGGTAGTTGCAGCATATCAAGAGTAAAAAAAGGTAAAGGTAAAGGACCCCGGACAGTTAAGTCCAGTCAAAGGCGACTATGGGGTTGCAGCACTCATCTCACTTTCAGGCTGAGGGAGCCTGCATTTGTCCACAGACAGCTTTCCGGGTCATGCGCCCAGCATGACTAAACCGCTTCTGGCGCAACAGAACACCGTGACGGAAACCGGAGCACACAGAAATGTTGTTTACCTTCCCGCCGCAGCAGTACCTATTTATCTACTTGCACTGGCGTGCTTTCAAACTGCTAGGTTGGCAGGAGCTGGGACAGAGCAACGGGAGCTCACCCCATCATGGGGATTCGAACCGCTGACCTTGCGATCGGCAAACCTAAGAGGCTCAGTGGTTTAGACCACAGTGCCACCTGCGTCCCTTTATATCAAGAGTAGTGACTTCCTTGCCAATAAGATAAGTTAATTAGAAGAAGAAGGAGAATGGCTAGGGTGGGGTTGTGAAGTCACCAAGGCACAATGCTGTGTACACCTGCCACTCCTTGCTTCCCGCGAAGCAAAAATTAGTCTAGCTTGCTCCAAAACGAAGTCTAGCCCAAGAGGGCTAGGAACTTCAAGATCACAAAGTAGAACTCTGTTTAACTGGTTTTACTTCCATCATCAGAGTATCCGTTGTTGGTGCCAGGGTATGTGGATTCCAGATTCCCCTAAATTCCCGGGTCTGATGGGTGTTGGAATTTAATCAATGCTTGGAGAGGTAAAAAGGCTGCCAGACACTGGGTTCAGCAAAGTGTTAAAATACAGGCCAAACCAGCTTCTCGTGTTCTGGAAATCGCCTGGGAGATCAGCAGTTAATCAAAGATTAAGGGAAGGTAATAGGCAATTAGCAAAGCCAGACAGCGGAGACTATCAATGGGAGTGGCTTCTCCCTTAGCTCTGAGATAGGTAGATGGATTTGCAGCTGGTTGACTGACCAAAGTGACCAGTGGGGTGACACTTGTCCTGGGTCCGTTGCTGTTCAACGTCTTTGTAAACGACTTGCAGGAAGGAATTGAAGTCATGTTAATCCAATTTGCAGACGACGCCAGACTGGGAGAGGTAGCTAACGCAGGAGAAGACAGAATCAGGATTCAAAATGACCTTAACAGATTGGAGTACTGGGCGCAAGCTAACTAAATGAATTTCAGTAGGGACAAATGCAAGGTTCTACACTTGGGCAGGAAAAACCAGGTGCACAAATATAACATCAGGGACACCTGGGCTAACTAGTATCAGAGCTTTTCCCCCCAGCTGGAACTACCGTAGCCGAAACTCAGTTCTGGCACTCCCCAGACAGGCATCATTGTCATTCTAAGAGAACAAGGGAGGTGTTCATGGTGAGTTCTAGCATCTCTCTCTCTCTGTGTCTTTTCTATTTTCTTGAAGAAAAGCACTGCTGGTAGTACAGTCGTACCTCTTGTTACGAATGCTTCAGGTTGCGTACCGCACGGGATACGAATGCACCGCACCCGGAAATAACGGAACACGTTACTTCCTGGTTCGACGGTTCGCGCATGCGCAGACGCGCCAAACGACGCCACGCGCATGCGCAGAAGCGCCAAATCGCGTCACACACATGCACAGACGTGGTGCTTCAGGATACGGACGTCACAGGTTTCGAACAGTGCTCCGGAACGGATCCCATTCGTAACCAGAGGTACCACTGTACATATGAAAAGAATCTAGGGGTCATGGTGGACCACAAGCTTAACATGAGTCAACAGTGTGATGCAGCAGCAAAAAGGGGCTAATTGTATTCTAGGCTGCGTCAACAGAAGTCTAGTGTCCAGATCGAGGGAAGTAATAGTAGCTCTCTATTCTGCCTTAGTCAGACCACACCTGGAATACTGTGTCCAATTCTGGGCACCACAATTTAGGAAGGATATTGATAAACTGGAAAGTGTGCAGAGGAGGGCGACCTCATAGGGTGATATCTGTCTATGTCCTACTCAGCACTCAACATCTGCTGCCTGGAGTAGCTGTCTCAGATTACCAAACAAAAGGACCTTTTCTCTATCTTTTGACAGCATTCTTAAGACAGAGTCCTGATCTTATTGCAGGCTGCAGTATTGTTTCAGCAAAGCTCATGTTACAACTTGATACTGTGCATATTTACCTGGAAGTAAGCCCAACTGTGCCCAGTGGGGCTTACTCCCAAGTCAATACAATCGAGTTTGCAGCTTTAATCCTCTTAACTAAGGGCTTTTCCAAAGGACGCTGACTAGGAAAGCACGCAATATACCAGACTTGTGGTGTGGCACCCAGACAGCATTCTTCAAAGATCTTGCAATGTGGTGATACCCAGGCACTTGTAATCCAAGCTTCTGTTTCTACTGCAAGGGCATTACATTTCCCATGCGTTAATGCTGCAGTCATTTGCCTCCTGGACTTGTGAGCAAACCGTGTTGAAATAAATGAGATTTATTCCGAGGAAGCATGCATGGGATTGTGCGGTGCATTGAGCAAATGCACTGTTCCGCTAACCAGCATATATGTCAGGGCAGATGTTGGGAGCAAGTCAGCCATAACTCACAAGGTGCCAGTGAAGTTAACTTTGTGTTCAAAGAAACTAAAGAGCTCAGGCCTAGCGAGCACAGCAACTCTTTCCAGCAGGTCTAACCCCAATGAGGTAGTTGCAAGGACTGAAGGTCCCTGCCTTCCCACAGCTCTCTAAGTCTCTCTCTCTCCCCCCCATACATTCCCAAGCAATCTGAGACTGTGTCGCCTTGCCTGTCTTTGCTTCACCCTCTTCATACCTCTTTGGGTCTGGGCGACCAGGAAGGAGGGGAGCTAGTTGCAGCAGGAGGGGGAGACCTCTTGGCTTCTTCACCACCCTGATTCATCTCGGCCTCTTGGTCCCCCTCCTCTCCAGTGGCTGCTTCAGTCTCTGATTCTGGACGGCTCTCTGCCACAGCCTCTTCCTACTCACTAAACCCTGTTCATAGCTGTCAACTTTCGGATTTGAAAATAAGGGATTTTTTCAAACTTTCGGATTTGAAAATAAGGGATGCCGCGAGGGCGGTGCAATGCCACCAAGTGGCCTCACCACACTGTGCCCCAGAGGCTGCGCACGAACGGGTGAGCGAAAGAGCGAGCGCATAGACGGCAGGCAGGCAGGCTGTCTGTCTGGTTGGGCATGAGGGTCTGGCTGCACAAGGCAGGCAAGCTCCGCCCCCAGTTGGTCTCAGACTCCATATTGGCAGCCGAGCAACGCAGCTGAGGAGCCTCCCTGGCCGGCAGGGAGGGAGAGGAGCTGCTTCCTTTGAAATCCGGGAAATTTAAGGGATATCAACAATCCAGGATAGCAGCGAGAAACGGCAATGGAATAAGGGAGTTTCCCGCCAAAAAAAGGGAGGGTTGACAGCTATGACCCTGTTACCACTTTATCTTCCAACACCTTCTCCTCCCTCTGACCATGCATGCCGTCCCACCACCACTCCCTGGGCTCTGAGCCGTCTTCCCTTGGGGCTTCCCCGACTGGTGCCTCCCACCCCTCCTCTGTCTCCAGCCGATGCATGACAATATAGTTGCATCAGTGTGTGCAAGATCCCATGATCAACAGACAAGACCTCGTGTCTGTGAGTGCCTGCTTATTTTCCTACATGAATTGCTTCCCACAAATGCCTTGAAGTGGTTGCACAATTTAAAAAAGCCAGCAGCAAGAACGGTTGCACTATTTCACATAGTAAAAACACATGTACACATAAGTTGTATTATCACATTTCTGTATTGCATTAGATTTTCATAAGGTGTACACTCATTGTTTCTTCAGCTTGTAAACTGCCTTGGGTATTTATTGTAAGATAGAAAGACTGTATACAGATTAAAAGTGATGGTGATTTTTGTGTGCGAAAACAATGTCAAATCCAATGACAGGCAACAGGCTAGAATAAATATCTCCACTTCAAAGTCTTCTTGAAAAAGGAAGATCTTCACTGGACATCAAAAAGACAACAGAGGCAGCACCTTTCTGATATGCATTTTCTTTTGTTATTGGTTTTATTTAACACAATGTATGTACCACTAGTATGTATGAACCTATTAATGAGGGTGAAAGAGGAGAGCGCAAAATATGGTCTGAAGCTCAACATCAAAAAAACTAAGATCATGGCCACTGGTCCCATCACCTCCTGGCAAATAGAAGGGGAAGAAATGGAGGCAGTGAGAGATTTCACTTTCTTGGGTTCCATGATCACTGCAGATGGTGACAGCAGTCACGAAATTAGAAGACGCCTGCTTCTTGGGAGAAAAGCAATGACAAACCTAGACAGCATCTTAAAAAGCAAAGACATCACCTTGCCAACAAAGGTCCGTATAGTTAAAGCTATGGTTTTCCCAGTAGTAATGTACGGAAGTGAGAGCTGGACCATCAAGAAGGATGATCGCCGAAGAATTGATGCTTTTGAATTATGGTGCTGGAGGAGACTCTTGAGAGTCCCATGGACTGCAAGAAGATCAAACCTATCCATCCTTAAAGAAATCAGCCCTGAGTGCTCACTAGAAGGACAGATCCTGAGGTTAAGGCTCCAGTACTTTGGCCACCTCATGAGAAGAGAAGACTCCCTAGAAAAGACCCTGATGTTGGGAAAGATGGAGGGCACAAGGAGAAGGGGACGACAGAGGATGAGATGGTTGGACAGTGTTCTCGAAGCTACTAACATGAGTTTGGCCAAACTGCGAGAGGCAGTGAAGGATAGGCGAGCCTGACGTGCTCCGGTCCATGGGGTCATGAAGAGTCGGACACGACTGAACGACTGAACAATGTACCGCTCGATTGTTGTAAAACCTTTAAGTGGTTTACAATTGATATTAAAATTATAAATAAAAATAGTAAAACAGCATTTCAAAATAATTAACAATATGAGGTAGTAATGAAACACACCTATATCTCTTGCCCAAACAGAAATGTATTAAGCAGGTGCTGAAAAGAGCACAGCGAAGGCACCTGCTTGATGTCAATAGGCAGGGAGTTCCACTATCCCACAATCCTAAAAGATTGTTTTTACAGCCGTGTATTAGGTGGTACAGTACCAGTTCCACAGATCGAAGCTGTAAGCTGAACATTTTTTTTGGTGAGGGGTGTTATAGAAATATGTTGAACAAACAAACCAGCAAACTAACTTTTAACTAAAGTGAGACATGAAAGGCAGGGAACTAAGGCTATGCCCTTGAAACTGTCCCAGATACTCCAGCGGGTGCAGAATGCTGCATCGAGGCTCCTTACGGGGTCCCTGCCATGGGAGCATATTCACCCAGTGCTTTACCAGTTGCACTGGCTCCCGGTGGAGTATAGGGTCAGGTTCAAGGTGCTTGTTTCGACCTTTAAAGCCCTTTGTGGCCTAGGGCCCTCGTATTTATGGGACCGCGTCTCCTGGTATGCCCCACAGAGGACCTTAAGGTCCATGAATAACCATAGTTTAGAGGTCCCGGGCCCTAAGGAAGTCAGACTATCCTCCACCAGGGCCAGGGCCTTTTCAGTGTTGGCTCCTGTTGTAGCATGGGTTAATGATTTCAGCAAGTGATTTCATCTCTGTGACATAGTAGGCAGGAGACAGCTTCTTCATGTAACAACACTTTATTCAGGCAAACAAGACTAAGGGAACTGAGGGTAGGGAATCTACATTTATAGGGACAGAGGACTGGCTAGGAAAAGATACATTTTGGAGGGAACAATCTCAAGCAATCACACAGCTGCTTTTTGGTGGGAACCAATAAGACAGAGGATCCAAATGCAGCAACTTGAATGCACCAATAGTAACTGTTCCTTCTGGGACAGGAAGGCAGTTACCGTACTTTACCCTAATGTGATTACAGAAAATCCTATATTATAATCTTCAAGTGTCCCTGCGTCCACCTGCAATTTTCTGTGTGCAATTTTCTGTGTGTCACGGAAGTGAGGTACTGCGCATGGCACAGACGGACGCAGGGATTGGAGGGGGCGGAAAGGGGGGCGGGACGACGCAGAGACACTTCCGGCCGGGCGAAACTGTGCCGCCGCCATTGCCGGGGGGGGCAGCGGCGCAAAGCGCCGCTCCTGCTGCCCCCGCCGCCACCCGCCTATGGAGGCTCCCGTCGCCGCCTTTGCTGCGCTCGGCCGCCGAGGGAGAGGCTGCGGCGGGGGAAGCGGCGCGAAGCGCCGTTTCCCACCACCGCCTTCACACCCTCGCCGAAGCGCCTCCCGTTCCTGGAGGCTCCTGCCGCCGCCTACACACCCTCGCCGAAGCGCGGGGGAAGCGGTGCGAAGCCGGCTGGGCCCCTGCAAAGCCGCTGGACGTCCATGGCGGGCGCCGGAAGTCTTCGAGGGCGGCTTCCTCCTCCTCCTCCCCGCAACTTGGCCCCTCCCCCCGCTTCTCCAGTGCCGGCCTCCGAGGGGGCGTCCGGGGTTGGGGGGCTCCCCGGTTTCCCCGCGCTCAGCCTCCTCCCTCCGCAGCGGCAGGGGCGTCCGGGGTTGGGGGCCTCCCCGGTTTCCCCACGCTCAGCCTCCTCCCTCCACGGCGGCAGGAGCGCAGCCGTGGCTGTGCCCCCCGCCCCGCAAGGCGTGTGCTGCCGGGCTAGCGCCCGTTATCTCAACGGGCTTCAATTCACTAGTAGTAATATATATATGATAACACTCTGAATCAATACACAACAGCTCCGACCTGGTGGAATGCTCTGTCCCACGAGACTAGGGCCCTACAGCACTTAACCTCCTTCCGCTGGGCCTGTAAGACAGAGCTATTCCTCCTGGCCTTTAATTTGAACTTAGCTTGATCTTTTATTTCCCTTCTCTCCCCCCTCCCCTTTTTATGAAGATTACCCGCTCTGGGACCCCACAGCTAATTCTCCCCTGGTCTCCTCGCTGGCCCAAGTAAGACTAATTTAGCTAGCTAGCCCTGGTGACTATCTAATGTTTATTGGATGGATTTTTTTTGTCATCGGGGCAAGTGGCCGGCTGCCTGAAATGCAGGCAGCTCAGCCTGACCTCGGCTTCCGAGGACGGAAGCTGATTTGAAGGAAAGGGCATCAGACAGGAGAGACAGGATCCAGATGGGTCATGGCTCACGTCATACGTACTTTGGCTTCAACTGCCAGCTGTGGGAGCGGAATGAAGCTGGAACAAACATTGATGTGTGTGCACAGGCCAAGCAAAGAAAAGGGGTCAGGTGGGCATTTGTTGACTTTTAAAGCGAAACAAATTTGCCAATTGACTGAATTGTATGCCGTCTGAGATATGATTTGTGGATCTGCAAAAAAGAAAAATGGGGGGGGGGGGAGATCCCTAGGTAAGAAGCAATGCCAAAAGTTTGCCTTTTCCATATGCAGAAACCGAATATGCAAGACTGAGTAATAATAATAATAATTGTAATATTAACAGTAATAATAATAATTTTATTATTTGCACCCTGCCCACCTGACTGGGTTTCCCCAGCCATTCTGGAGTGTAAACAGATGGCGAGATGTTAACATTTCCTGTACCTTGCCCTCAGCCACAACTAGGCCGGGCTGCTGGGACGGAGGCAGACACTATATCCTAGTCATAGTCTTACAACAGCTGGGCAAAGTCCTCAGGCAGTCTCAGGAAATGGAGGTTCACCTTTTACACTGAGGCAGAGAAAACCTACGCAGTGTTCAAAACCTTCCACATACACTATTTGTGCATTAAACACACACACACACACACACACACACACACACACACACACGATTGGTCCTCAAACCAGCTTATAATTAAAAGCCACACAAAGGTAATTTATAATTACATTAGCCTTATTATCATAATTAATAATGTCAAAAACATCTTTGTTCTGCCAAGCATTTTTACAGAATTCATTTGACTCTGTGTTCATCATTTGTTTGGCATTTCATGATTTTATAATCTTACATTATTTTTAATTATTTTATTGTTATGCTGGTCTTGTTCTTTTATTGTTATGCTGGTCTTGTTCTTTTATTGTTATGCTGGGCCACGTTCTTTGCTTGTGGAAGGCCCTGACTTGTGGAAGGCAGAAACAGGATTGAAGAGGACCGTAACAGATTGGAGAACTAGGCGCAACCTAACAAAATGAATTTCAATAGGGACAATTGTAAAGTTCTGCACTTAGGCAGGAAGAACCAGATGCACAAATATAGGATGGGGGACACCTGGCTTACTAGCAGTAGAAGCAAAAAGGCTCTAGGGCTCTTGGTGGACCACAAGCTTAACATGAGTCAACAGTGTGATGCAGCAGCAAACAAAGCTAATGCTATTCTAGGCTGCATCAACAGAAGTATAATGTTTAGATCAAGGGAAGTAATAGTAGCTCTCTATTTTGCCTTAATTAGACCTCACTTGGAATACTGTGTCCAATTCTGGGCGTCACAAGTTGGAAGGTGTGCAGAGGAGGGCGACCAAGATGATGAAGGAAACCAAGCCTTATGAGGAACGGTTGAAGGAGCCGGGTATGTTTAGCCTGGAAAAGAGGAGACTGAGAGGAGATATGATAGCTATCTTCAAATATCTGAAGGGCTGTCCCATGGAGGAGGGAACAAGCTTGTTTTCTCCTGCTCTGGAGGGTAGGACTCGAACCAATGGCTTCAAGTTGCAAGAAAGGAGATTCTGACTAAGCATCAGGAAGAACTTTATGACAGTAAGAGCTGTTGTGGACTCCCATGAGAGGCGGTGGACTCTCCTTCGTTGGAGGTTTTCAAGCAGAGGTTGGGTGGCCATCTGCCATGCATGTTTTAGCTGAGTTCCCTGCATGGCAGGGGGTTGGACTAGATGACCCTTGGGGTCAAGATTCCATGATTCATTCTAGGACCTGGGAGACAATTCCATGATTATAGGAAACAGCTATTTACCTCTCCCCCCTTCCCCCCAAATTAAAATCACTTTAAATTATATTTGATTTATTTATTTTAAATCTCCTTTAGCCCTGCTTCAATCAATCAATCAATCAATCAATCAATCAATGTATGTGGTGGGAGGGGGCAGTTTCCAGCTGTGGGGGGAAGGGAAAGGAGCTAGCGAAGGGCTTAAGTCCTTCTGCGCATGCGCGGCAGGCGCGCCACCGCCGCCGCGCGCTCCCGATCTCTCCCCTCCCTCCCATCCCTGCCGGCTCCTTTCTCCTTCTCTCTCTTCCCTCGCGCCCACGTTCCGTCGGCTCCAACCGCCTCTCCGGCGGGAGGGGAACGAGGCCACTGCGCGTGCGCGCCCCGGCTGAGTGGCGGCGCCTCCTCGGGCGGCAGGCGGGACTTGGGCGCTGGAGCCGAGGGAGGGAGGGAGAGCGGAGAGGACCGGCGGACGGAGCGACGGACTGACGGCCGGGCGACGCCGCGACGGAATGACGGGTAGAGCAGCCCCCTCCCCTCCACGGCCTCCCCGTCAGGACCGCGCCCCCACCCCACATTTCTTCTCCCCCCCTACCCCCCCACCCCCACCGAGGCGTTTCCCCAGCGCCTGAGGTAACCCCCGACCCCAAAGTCTGGGCCAACCCCACATCCTCGGCCCCACCGCCTGCCCTTCCCTCCCCCCAACCCCACTTTCCTCCGCCTCGTGCAGCCAAAACCCCACTACTCTCCCTCTTTCTCGCCCCCCTCCCCAGTTCCTATGGCTTTTGGGGGGGGAGGCGGCAGCCAAAGTCCTTTGGAGCAGGAGCCCCCCACAAGCCAAGCCCCCCCTTCCTCCTCTCCTGCACCCCCAAGGGATGGGCTCCCAACTTCTGCCCTAGACCCCCCCTCCCAAACCTTCATTTTTAAAAAAGGTTTATCCTTTTATTTTATATAGGTGCTTGTATATATGCGTGGTGTATATATGAAACGGCTCTTGACGCTCTTCCAAATCTCTCCCCCCAGTGCAGCACCCCTGATTTCGGACTCGCCTTCCTAAGCCGACAGCTGCCTCCTCCTGGCCGGAGCCCTTCAGGATGTCCTCCTTGCGCCGCCTGGCCGCCTGCCTGCAGGATTCGGAGAAGGTCGCCGCTTTCCAGAGGCTGTGCGGCGTGCAGGCGCCCCCAGAGTGGGGGGCTGGGGCTTCCCATTCTCCCCTGCGGCCCCTGGAGCCCGGAGCCCCGGTCTCCAACGGGAGCTGCCCGGCCACCCAGCCGGATGGCGCGAGCGACGGGAGGTGCCGCTTCCAAGGCCCCTGCAGTGTGGGGGAGAAGGGTGATGTGTGGCACTCGAACGGGGTGCTCTCCGGGGGAGCCTGCGGCGGGGTGGAAGCCCAGATCAAGGCCACAAAGAAAGAGGAGAAGCCTGGGCTCGGGGTTCCCAAAAAGCAGCCTCGTCGCAACTCTCTGACTGGGGAAATGATATGCCAGGATTTCTCCATCCGCAGCCCCTTTCTCTATTACATGTTCAGCCTGGGCACGGAGCTGGGCAACGAGCTCTTCTACATCCTCTTTTTCCCCTTCTGCATCTGGAACCTGGATGCTTGGCTGGGCAGGAGGCTCATCATCGTTTGGGTCTGGGTCATGTACCTGGGCCAGTGTACCAAGGATCTTATCCGTTGGCCGAGACCTGCATCCCCACCCGTGGTCAAGCTGGAGGTTTTCTACAACTCCGAGTACAGCATGCCCTCTACGCATGCCATGTCGGGCACTGCCATCCCAGTGACATTACTGCTGTTCAGCTATGGAAGGTGGCAGGTAAGAGAACACCCCCCCCCCCCGTGGTTTAAGGTGTTCAGTCAAGGTTGCTGTGTTGGAACAGTCTGGTGGAAATACAAAATAGTACTCTTTAAAAAAATCATTTTGTTCAGTAAGTGTTAAAACAAAAGCATTGCTTAAAAAAAATTATCCAGTAGGTCTTTAGATAGTTGGGAGGCTTGATCTTTATATAGTACTTCCAGGTTTAGAATGCTGACAAACTTTGTAGGTTTTTTTTTAAAAATGGGGACAGTATGCCCTGCTGAGTTACAAACAGCAGGATCTCTTGTTAAAGTTTCATTTTGTTAACTGTGAGTTATTGTATCTTCTGGCACTACGCATGCTTTTACTCTGTGGGAGTTAGGCTGGAAATCAGGTGATTTATATAGGCCACAGAAGGATTTGAAAATAGAAATATGTGTTTGAAGTCATTTTCTATTTCTTCAGTTAGGAAAGTAAATATACTTTCCACAAGGCCTATCTGTATTAGAATCTTGTAGCCATTTACAGACTTGGGTAGACTAATAAAAGACCCCAGTGTTCCGCCTACTTCCTCTAAATATCTCTAGTTTAGAACTACGTTGCTAGACTGACATGCAGTAACTTCTGATTTTAATTGTAGATGAAGGCTGCAGCCCTTTGCAAAATTACTTGGAAATAAACTGCCTTGAACTCCAATTAAATTCCTAGCTTAAAGAAGCCCTGATTTGAAACTACAAACGGAGAGTTCAAATTTAACAGTGCTATCCTATGTAAGTTTTTTGGATGTAAATCCCGCGTCCAGTGGGGCTTCTAGGTGAGTGTGCATGGGGTTGTATCCTGCTTCCAAGTAAACCGCTACCTGAGTGCAAGTAGTTTGCAAACTTTGGCTGTGGTGTCACTCCAGTCACCACTAACCAGTCACATGAAACAGCTAGTGGCCCTGGATGAGAAAATTCACATATCTGTGTCAAAAGATTGATTTACGGTAGTCAGTTCACTGGTGCATGGATAAGCATCTGTTGCTGGTATGATTGTGTTTCCGGATGCATACATGCTTTTGCATCAGCTGATTTCCTTTAGGTTTTGAAGCTTTTGAGTTTCTGCCTCCTTCAGAATAGACTACAAAATTTGCACTTCATTTTTATGTTGCCTTTCATGCTATGGGTCCATAAAGTAACTGTAAATTATTGGTAACCATCTGCTGGAGTTGGCCAAGCCTGGGATGTACCAGCTGGCCTGGAGAAGATCTTGAATAGAGATTATGCTGTTTTCTTGCTACTAATTGTGTCACAGTTCTGGACAAAGTTCTTCTTTTCAGCCATCACGATGTTCCTTAAGCCCTCTGCACTCATGTTAGTTAATTTTCCCAAGGTTTTCTGTCCGGTGTATTCTGATACTGTTAATAAATATATATATTAGTGTTTCCTTTTAAAAAACCACCTAGCACCCCTATTTGTGCTGGTCATATCCTGTTATTATCTAAGACAATAAGAAAATCAGTGAATGATTACTGAAAACATGCAAACCTGTTGTGAAGGTTCTGTGGAGGCTATTTCTTTCACAGATGTGCAACTCCCATAATATTGGTTAGTGTAAAAAAACCCTCAAACCTTTCCCCATCTTCCACCTGTGTTGTCCACCAGTTGTATACTATTTTGAGTAACTGGGTTTTCTACCCAGCTATAGCAGGATTATCCTGCACAGTATGCGTGAAAACAGTCTGAGAAATGTCCAGAATAAGGAAGGATCCGGATTATGGCAATTGGAAGAGAAGATACTGTGCTTTGATGCCACATAATGTATTTTGAATTTATTTAGTTACTTGGTTATTTATATAGCACCTTCTTTCCACCATGAAACCCAAGGTGACACACACATTGTTCCCAGGAGGTCTCCCATCTGGCAAATATGGACCAGCAAAACTAAAATGTTTGTTCTGTTAGAATGAATAAAGGATTTGGGTCGTTATGCTTCCCTAAACTGGACTGTTTTTAATTTTGTCTAATCTTCCAGGGGAAATGCTCTTAAAGGAAAGGTTCTTTGATAGAAAGTGAAAGGTTTTAGTTTCGGATTATATGGTTAATAGTTAATGAAATCCTGACTAGTGTTTCCATTGTCCATGAGTACTTCATGAGGATTTCAAGCTGTGCAAGGAAAGGAGTGCATTAAGCTGATGTGAGCAAGCTTTAGAGTGGTGATTATGTTTACATTTATGAAGTACTAAATATATTCTAAGCACCATGCAGATATTAAAAGACTATATAGTACCTACTGCAAGCTCACTATCGAATAGGCACAATAGAAGAGGAAAGCAAGCAGGTGCTTTTTTCTGGCCAGTGGATGGGGCCAGATTGGTTTCTCCCTTCTGAATATGTTCTTTCTGAGAGCAGGGGGTGCAGCTCCTCAGTGGCCCACTGTTTACATATAATATAATATTAATTCCCTCTATTTTCAAAGTCCAGGTGTAAGTGCTGTTGCTTGCATACCCAAATTGGCGCCACTCACACACAAGATGAAGATACCAACATACTTTGGGGGACCTCAAGGTTTACAGAAATACAAAACATTGTCAAGGAAAACACTGCAAGATTTTATTGCCAGTGATCCTTAACCCTACAAGTTAACTAATTTTCCATTTCTCTGCTGGGCAATTTAATAGATGCTGTAGATTGGCTTAAGCACAGTAAAAGGAAGTCAGGTCATGATTGGCACTTGTGCTGATGAAAGCTGTCCAATTGGTTGTTTTATTTAATTATAGCAATTTATATCTCACCTTCCCTGCAGGGAGCTCAAAGTGCGGTATAGTGGTAAGTTTCTCTCCCTCCCCATACCATCCTCATAACAACCATGTGAGGTAGGTTGGACTGAGAGGTAGTAACTGGCCAGCTGCGCTTCATGGGTGACTAGGGGTTTGAACCTGTGTCTCCCATGTGCCAGTTCAACATGTTAAACACTACACACTGCACTGCCACTATGAATAAAATGATCCTGTATTGGGCTACTTCAATAATTTTATGGGGATGTGTGCTTCTTAACCTTTTTTGCCCCCTTTACGTGTTTGAGGATTCCAGACAACTGAGCTCATTCTTCTGAAAATGACATGAAATATATAGAAAATACTTGATGTTAAATGTAACATTTTGAGAGTTTATTGATTACTACTTAAGTAGACAGTGATATCTTCTATTATTTAGCTGATCCTATTCTAAATTAGATAGAACTATAGAGGAAGTTTGTAGTCCCATGCAGTGACTTGCCTGGCTCTAATGCCAATCTATAGTTTATTCCCAGCTAGTCAGATTGGGTTTTCTCATTACATGTTGTTTTGCTCTAAAGCTCGGGTGTCAGCTGTGCTCATGTCTGCAATATGGACGGTTGGCACAAAAAAGTTGAAAGCACTTGGATTTAATTCTTGATTTTAATGTTTTTTAAGTCTGACCCTGGGTCATAAACATTTGAGATGAAGTGTTTCCTTTTGAATACTTCTGAAACTATTGTTCTGTTATTAAAAGCTGTTGGCAGCAGCTCAGCCTAGAAAAAGAGGAACTCTTCAGGGAAGCTTTTCTTCAGTGCCTCCAATCAGGATTGCAAAAGGATGTAATACAAATCACACAAGGAATTTCCTAACTACGATTGGTCTAATGGGCAACATGTTTGTTAAAAGGGGGAAAATACCACTCCAATCACTGGCTTGATGAAGAAACTTACAATTAGACTCTTTTCCACTTGAGCTCTCTTAGTCAAGATTTCTGTGAATGCTGCCAAGTTGCAGCTTCCTGTTAAAATGTTTTAAAATGTTGATCTCAAACATAATTGAATAAAAAAGCAAATGCCGATAATCTTTTAAGTAACTGAGGCTGCAATCCTAAGCACACTTTACTGGTGGTAAGCCTCAAACGAACATAGTGGGACTTGCTTCTGAGTGGATGTGTAAGATTGTGCTGTAAAAGAAGTTTCAACTTTTTCTGATTCTGATCTACAGGGCTTCTCACTAGTCTCACTCCATGTGCATAAGGACTTCTGTCCTTTCACCACAGAAGTCATGTACCTGCATACATTAGTATGCACATTATATACAAAAAAATAACATAAGGATTGCCTTCAAAACAGGTTTCTATTAATTTATTTTATTATTGTATTTTGAGGTATTTATATGCCAGATTTCATAGAATCATAGAGTTGGAAGGGACCAAAGGGTAATCTAGTCCAACCCCCTGCAATGCAGGAATCTCAGCTAAAGCCACTCATTTATACTCTTGAGAGTGGCCTACAAAGTTTCCAAACTGGCTCTGAAAAACACATGTAGGTGGAACAGCTGCTAGCTGTGGGATAACAACCAGATTAGAAATGACTCCTTGATGAGATTTTTCAGTGGTGACACTCCCTGTAGATGATATTTTTTCATATTTTAGGAGAGTTTTAAAAGGATTTCCAGGGTTCCATCACTAATCTAATGGATATGTGTGTGTGTTTTTTTTCTTTTCTGCTATATTCATAACTGCAGTGGTTTCTACTTAAAGACAGAATAGTTACAGCAACTTGTTTCTGAGAATACAACAGTTGGGATTCACTACAAGCCCTGTCAGTGGAAGCCCTGTGCAAGCACTTCTGCTTATGTAACAGGGCTTTCCTCTCTCTGCTCCCCCCATGCTCCCTAAAGGTGGCTTGGTGGTGGTGGGGAAGTTCAGGAGAACCTCCAGAGCATTGTGTGGGTGGAGCGGGGTTCGATATTAGCAGGGCGCCAGGCACCTTTTGCACCTAAAGAGTCTCCATTTGCGAGCACCTCAAAAAGTCTGGGTGCCAGTTTTTGTGCCTGGCTGACACTCAAGGATTATTGAAATGTATGTGCTTTGAAGCCTCAACATACATGTTAAGGATAGACAATATGTTAAGGAGTTTAATGATAAAGAGTAGAGTGTTTTGAAAACCAATATTTTTATTGGTACCAATATTTTTATTGTGAACACCAAATTAATCATGTATTAACAATTTCTCCTAAAAATGTGATATTAACAATGTGTCACTTACATGAATTGCTTATCAAAATCCATGCTTATCAAAATAATAAATAAAAAGTGTTGCCAGGGGGGGGTGACTAGATCTTCTGTTTTGGTGCCTGCAACCCAGGTCCCAGGAGTCATTTGGCTCCTAGGTTTTCTATCCCAGTTTCTAACACTGGTAGAATATGAAAGGTTCACAATACTACAAGATTCTTGCTCTCCCTGTCAGTCTGGGAAACAGTTGTTAAAAACATGCAGAAACAGGAAGCGAAGTCTGTCAAGGTGTGAGAGTGTTAGTGTTGGTGTAATACTATATGGAAATTAAAGTTTTTTCCAGTTCTTTTAACTTATCGCAGTTAACAGACAGGCTGTTTTGAATGTACAGTATGTTGGCTATGTGTACTGCTTTATGCATACCGCTATGAGAGAGGTTCTATCAGTCTATTGCGGCAGTGTCAGATGAATCCTATGAGGCTGCCATACTTTCATTCTAATTTATTTAGATAGCTATTTCATGTTCTTAGTGGTAAAATAAAAGAGTTGACAGGTGTATCACCTGAGGGCTTTCAGTGATCCAAGGTGCCACATGGCTAGCTGGATCAGGGGACAAGGGCTAGACTAGAGGCAGTGAAGTATCTGGAAACAAGGGTGGCTAGTTCAAAAATTCAAAATTAAAATGTTTCATCAAATACCACAGGAAGTAATCTTTTGCACCTTTGAAGCCAATGAATTCATATGCAGGGTATAAGGAGTTGCGTTTTTGTTTTGTTTAGAATATTGTACTTTTCCAAAGGTGAAGATGAGAATCCGACATTTGTCCTGTTCAAAGACACTGTTTTTTCCTTTGAAAAAATACATTTTTGTGGATAGGGGAAAAGGATTCTATACACAAAACTAGCTTACAAAAGAGCCAAAGCACACATGAACATTACTATGTGTACTGCACTAGGTAGCTGAGATGTCACTACCCTTTTTATATAATTCCTACTTTTTCTGGCTGCAACATTATGAAATAAGCAAAGCCACAGTATGCCCAAAACAGGAAAAAAAAATAGCCCCCTGAACTTAATACTAATAAAGATCCATACTACTGTACAGACCAAAATGCAAATACTAGCTGCATTACACAGGCTAACTTCTAGACTAGTGGTGGCCAACATTTTTAGTAAGTGTACCAGGAATGAAATCTAAAGTAAGCAGTAGCGAAGTCTGGCTGCCCACTACAAGAGCCTGGAATGGTTTTGTGTCCAATCTACTGAACCAGGGAGCAGTAGCAGTACAATTTTGGGTGAGGCAGATAGGAATTTGGAGTAGACTTTATTCCAGAGCCAAGTTCACAGCCCATCCCTGCTCTTTTCCAGGAGTGCCAGGACACCGTGTGCTGCTTATGACAACCATGCTACAAACAGTCTACTACTGTTATGTCAGGAGGTTCTAGCTTCCTAGTACCATTGTGAGGGCATTCTTGTGCAGAGAATGGGCAGGAAGGCAGTGCTGAGCCACCTCAGCATTCCTTCCCTGCAAATGTCTTCCCTATAAATTTGGACCTGTGTTTTTACTGCAACCTACTGTAGGACTAGGAATAGGCTCCGGTTTAGGAAACACGGCAGGGGGACAATAGGAGTAGATGAATCCTTTCCACACCAGCCAATTCTCCCTTGCAAGTGCACTCCAGATTGACTTCACCTCAGCAGACATAGACTGGGGAGCATGTACAGCTGAAGTAACATCTACTTCTTTCCTTGGATATCCCTTGTTCTCCTCACGAAATTTCAGCTTCCAGGGCTCCCTGGTTTAAACAATGGCATGTACTGTAAAAATTGCCTAACAACAACAACATAATAATAATAATAATAATTAATAATTTGTTATTTGTACCCCCGCCCATCTGGCCAGGTCTCCCCAGCCACTCTGGGCGGCTTCCAGCAAACATTAAAAAACAATACATTAACATGTTACAGATTAAAAACTTCCCTAAACAGGGCTGCCTTCAGGTATTTCCTAAATGTTATGTAGTTGTTGATCGCTTTGACCTCTGATGGGAGGGCGTTCCACAGGGCGGGCGCCACTACCAAGAAGGCCCTCTGTCTGGTTCCCTGTAGCTTTGCTTCTCGCAGTGAGGGAACCGCCAGAAGGCCCTCGGCGCTGGACCTCAGTGTCCGGGCAGAACGATAGGGGTGGAGATGCTCCTTCAGGTATACAGGACCGAGGCCGTTTAGGGCTTTAAAGGTCAGCACCAACACTTTGAATTGTGCTCGGAAATGTACTGGGAGCCAGTGTAGATCTCTCAGGACCGGTGTTATGTAGTCCCGGTGGCCACTCCCAGTCACCAGTCTAGCTGCCGCATTCTGGATTAATTGCAGTTTCCGGGTCACCTTCAAAGGTAGCCCCACGTAGAGCGCATTGCAGTAATCCAAGCGGGAGATAACTAGAGCATGCACCACTCTGGTGAGACAGTCTGCGGGCAGGTAGGGTCTCAGCCTGCATACCAGATGGAGCTGGTAGACAGCCGTCCTGGTCACAGAATTAACCTGTGCTTCCATGGACAGCTGTGAGTCCACGTGAACATTGCAATAAACTGTCAGAACTGCAGTTTCTTTTTCAAATTCATCTTTAGAGAAATGGCTTCTGTAGAAACTGAAGCTGTGGGGAACTGGCAAATACTTTTTATGTGATAGAGGAAATTAAATGATGAATGAAATGAAACCAAGGCTTGGAAACATGCCACACGTCCTGTGACAGCTTCCCTTTTGAGGCTTTGTAATGCACTATTATTCAGCGTTTGAAGGGTGTTGTATGCATCCAGTCTTGTACAGTGCAGCAGCTACAATATTGTGGCTGACAAAATGCATTTGTGACTCTTTGTGGGATATAATGTAATAGAGTTTGAGAACATGCAAAATATATATTCTTTTTAAGTTTGGCTCGGCCCCCTTGTTTTACAACACTTCATAATAGACATCAATGAAAACTGTTCCTAAATAGCTTGGAAGAATTCGGCATTTTTGTTCCTCCTCTGTACTGTAGACATCAACTTGGCAAAATAGCATGGTTGGATAAAATCATAAAGATCTGATATTATTGCAGCAAAGCTTTGATATTATTGCAGCAAAAACAAAGAACAAGGCAGCAGATGTTCCAGGAGTTGTCCTGTCTACAATTTACTTATATTTACTTATTTTTGAAAACCTCCTTGCTGGTCCATAGCATTTGCTGCTATGGTAATTGCAAGCACCATGCAACACAGCAGGTCATTTCCAAGTTTGGAATCAGGCTGTTGTCGTTTTTCTCCCTGCAACATGTGTAGTTAGGGTGTAAGAAGTCTGAGAAAACTTAGGGTAACATTCACAGAATCATAGAATCGTAGAATTGGATGGGACCCCCAAGGGTCATCTAGTCCAGCCTCCTGCATTGCAGAATTCTCAGCTAGATCACACATGACAGGTGACCACCCAATCTCTGCTTTAAAAACCCCAATGAAGGAGAGTCCACAACCTCCCAAGGGAGTCTATTCCACTGTCAAACAGCTCTTACTGTCAGAAAGTTCTTCCTGATGTTCAGTCGGAATCTCATTTCTTGTAACTTGAATCCATTGGTTCGGGTCCTACCCTTCAGAGCAGAAGAAAACAAGCTTGCTGCAATTTATAATAATAATAATAATAATAATAATAATAATAATAATAATAATAATAATAATAATTTATTATTTGTACCCCACCCATCTGGCTGGGTCTCCCCAGCCACTCTGGGCGGCTTCCAGCAAACATTAAAATACATCAACACATGTATTTCGATGTGACAGCCCTTTAGATATTTGAAGAAGGCTATCCTGTCTCCTCTTTAACAGGTTAAACATACCCAGCTCCCTCAACCCTTTTTCATAAGGCCTGTTACTGGAAATTTCCCCTATACTGGGATCCGCAGCCACTTTCCTTTCTTTACCGGGATTTCAGTCTTAAGACATTTCTAGCTAATGAGGCTTTTGTGTGATAAATGTGCAGTTGTTATAGGCTTGTTGTAGACAGTCCTTTTTCATAAGTCTTTCCCATGTTGATTGTTTTTACTGTTTATGTAAAGAATTACACAGAAATTCTGGTTTTAGCTTGCTGGCTGTATTGCCGTAACAATAAACATCTTCAGGGTTGCGATCACGCCGTGAATATTTTAATCTTTGAAGGCTCTGTGTTATATTAGAAGGTTAGGAGGTGTCATTCATCCAGCGGGACTGGATGAATCCCCAACCGGAATTAAGATTGCCGGAAGAAATATCAACAACCTCAGATATGCTGATGATACAACCTTGATGGCAGAAAGTGAGGAGGAATTAAAGAACCTTTTAATGAGGGTGAAAGAGGAGAGCGCAAAATATGGTCTAAAGCTCAACATCAAAAAAACTAAGATCATGGCCACTGGTTCCATCACCTCCTGGCAAATAGAAGGGGAAGAAATGGAGGCAGTGAGAGATTTCACTTTCTTGGGTTCCATGATCACTGCAGATGGTGACAGCACTCACGAAATTAGAAGACGCCTGCTTCTTGGGAGAAAAGCAATGACAAACCTAGACAGCATCTTAAAAAGCAAAGACATCACCTTGCCAACAAAGGTCCGTATAGTAAAAGCTATGGTTTTCCCAGTAGTAATGTACGGAAGTGAGAGCTGGACCATAAAGAAGGCTGATCGCCGAAGAATTGATGCTTTTGAATTGTGGTGCTGGAGGAGACTCTTGAGAGTCCCATGGACTGCAAGAAGATCAAACCTATCCATCCTTAAAGAAATCAGCCCTGAGTGCTCACTAGAAGGACAGATCCTGAGGTTAAGGCTCCAGTACTTTGGCCACCTCATGAGAAGAGAAGACTCCCTAGAAAAGACCCTGATGTTGGGAAAGGTTGAGGGCACAAGGAGAAGGGGACGACAGAGGACGAGATGGTTGGACAGTGTTCTCGAAGCTACTAACATGAGTTTGGCCAAACTGCGAGAGGCAGTGAAGGATAGGCGTGCCTGGCGTGCTCTGGTCCATGGGGTCACGAAGAGTCGGACACGACTGAACGACTGAACAACAACAACAACAACAACAACAACAACAACAACATATGGAAACCTTTTAGGTTCAGTCTGAGCCAGCTCTGGTTCCTGTGCTTTTCATTAGCCATTGTTTACAGTTCAGTATTGCATGGGCAGTGTCTGTCTCCCCCACTCGTGAGATAAGGTGGTTATAATTTCATTAGCGTAGTGGATAGTGTGCCTTAGTCTTCTGATAATCCGGCTTCAGAAAACCTTGTTAACAGGGAATAGGAAAGCAGATAAGGTGAGCAAGAAGAACAAATGTTTACACGACTTTGTCTTAGTGTTCCCTTGGCTATTTTTTTCTTGGAATGCAATCTTTGTTTAAGGAAGCAAATATTAAAAAAAAAACAGTTTGTTGATATGTAATGCATGTGGGGAAGAGGTTAGTGTTAACTGCTGTAATAAAGCTCATGATAAAAACTTTACAGGTCCAATTTAGACATAATCTTAATTAACAAGCCATAGTTTTGTGATTGGGGGAGCCCGGTGGATTTGACTTTTATCTCAGGTTTGTGCACTTCTGCTCCCCGCTTCTTGGAGTAAAGGTAAAGGTAAAGGTACCCCTGACCATTAGGTCCAGTCACGGACAACTCTGGGGTTGCGGCACTCATCTCACTCTATAGGCCAAGGGAACTGGCGTTTGTCCACAGGCAGCTTCTGGGTCATGTGGCCAGCATGACTAAACCGCTTCTGGTGAACCAGAGCAGCGCACGGAAACGCCGTTTACCTTCCTGCCAGAGCAGTACCTATTTATCTACTTGCACTTGATGTGCTTTTGAACTGCTAGGTGGGAAGGATCTGGGACCGAACAACGGGAGCTCACCCCGTCAGGGGGATTCGAACCGCCGACCTTCTGATCGGCAAGCCCTAGGCTCTGTGGTTTAGACCACAGAGCCACCTGCGTCCTACTTGGAGTACTCTGTTGTAAACAGTTGCTAAACATACTAAACTATTAAATTAGCTTTTAATCCTGGTTTTAACCTCTTGCAAACATAACAGTATGACATCTTGATCAAAGAATGGGAAGGTGAATATATGGGGCAAGGTAGATGAAAATCAGTGTTATTTTTTCCAATTGACTTTTGAGTTTTAAATTGGCTCTATTATTTAAAGGGATTTTTAAAATTAAAAGTTGTAAACGCTAAACATATCCTAATGATAATTAATATCAAATGTGGATCTAAGCGTGTTAGTCCTACTGTGTACATCTAAAGTGGTTGATGCCTCTACCAGACACATTGGGCAGGTTCGCACAACACACTAAACCAAACCTTGGTTTACTGTGAGTGCACAAGTGAATATCGGAAGGAGCTTCCAGGTGCAGGTGCTTTGCTACTCCTTGGAATGAGGTTTGACTTGACATGTGGTCCTAGTTGGGACTCACAATGACTCTCTTCTCACTAATCATGAGCCGTAGGCAAGAACTAGCAATCTACTAGGTGCATCAGAGAGGGCTGTGATAAGTGGATCCCCCCCCCAATGAAGGGTAAAGGGTTTTGTAGGAAATCTGATGTGACCTGGGGAAGTTGGTGAAACACAGCACCCTTTGGACTGCAGCTGATTTCCAAACCACCGCTTGCCGCACATAAGCTGAGTCACGTACTGCTGCTATTTGGACTTTACCCAAAGACAGAGGTAGTAATTGATACTGTTGCCAAGTAACACTTAATTTGTTTCATACATTTTGCCCACCACCTGATTTCTGGGTAGTAAATTTGAAAAATGTATACACGCTACTTGTTTTAATTTCAAAATAGCCAATTACTGCTGTCCTAAAAGCCATTCCTCACTGAGTTCTATATTGAACAGAGAAGCAAGTGTGTGTTTGTTTTACATGCAATTAACAACTACAAAGCTGTGTGTAAAGGAAAGAGCATTTTTTCTTTAGCTGGTGTCTTACAGAAAAGACATTCCAAAGTTTAACGTGTGATATGCATGGCCACTATAAGTTTGTTACAGGTGTGCTGATTGGGGGCTGGTATTGAATGGCAAGCCCAATTTGCCTGCTTAATGGGTAAAGGGGCTCTGGATTATGCCAATATCATAAATACTTGGGGCAATTTGGAGTTCTCTTTTTATGCTTACTTTGCAGTGAGCAATGCTGAAAAGTTTCATTCATTTTATTTCTACTGAGTGTATATTCACAGCAGTTTCCAAAATTTCATTCATATTGGGCATGTTACTTATCTTGTCAAATAGTTGTTTCTGGCAATGTTAAATATTCTTGAAAAGAGTGACTCTAAGCAGAGGCTAAACCTAAATCTTGCACTCATTTTTTGTGGAAGATTGATGCAAACAAATCCAAAAGATTCAAGGAGGTGTCTATAGAATACAGCATGTAATTAAAATCACTTTTGCTGCTCGTGGTGATGCAACTTTGGGCTATAGCTACACCATTCATTTTTATAGAAATGCGTCCCTCCTGCAAACTGTCGCTAGTATAGTCTAATAGATGCCATGGGAGTAATGTTGAAGTTCATAGTAAAACTGGATTCCTATCAGTACTAACTTGTAAATAATTTGCTATGCTGTGCTATTGAATTTTATTACATATTTGATAAAAGTAAAAATAAAAAAGTTGATTAACTTGTTTGACCTCTTCCTAATCTTTTATATTACCTTCAGGGTGGATAAAAATCAATGATCTTTTTAAAAAAATTAAAAAAAAACGGATTTTTTTGATTTAAATTGGATTTTTTAAAATAAAATGCTTTTGGAGGAAAAATCTTTCTGAATATAGTCTTCTATTTAAGTTACATTGTAGTCCAAAGGCTATTCATCAGGAAATAAGGATTTGTTTTAAGTTTATCAAGTGTGCTAAAACTCAGTCTAAGTTTTTTAAAAAAAATGTTTAACCACATCAGTTAACAAACATGGATACATATGCTATCATGTTATTGTTTTAGTTAAATAAATTGTTTAAATGGTTATTAAGGAAATGATTATTTTTCTCCTTCCAATAAAGTACAGCAGAAAAGTTGTCCAAATATAAACAGTTAACTTATTAAACCTCACCATAATTTCATAATTATCTGTCTATGTATTTCTTGTAGTATAACCAAATCAGTAATTTTTGATATAACTGTAAAAACCACTCTGAAAATTTATTATTCCAAAAATGAAACCTTCATATGGTTGTAAATATTAAGATTATACCAGCAAGAATGAGTCTTTCTGTAAAAAAAATATTTAAATCAAGTCTTACTGACTAGTGATTTAAAGCAAGCCTTACTGACTAGTGATTTAAATCATGATTTAAATCAATTTGATTTAAATCAAATCCACCCTGATTACCTTTAATTTTGATTGCTTTATGCTTTCATGGGTAGGATAAATGCAAACCAACACTGCGTTCTGTTCACCCGTTCTGTAAATAATTTCTGCTTGAAAGGTCACAGGAAATCTTGAAGGATTTGTTATGTTCCTTTCCTTAAGACATAGCTTTGCCAATTTAGCTGAAAGAATACAATTTGTTATCCACAACCGTTTTATTCTCTGCCAAGAGTAGCAAAAACATGTGCACTTAGATATTTTGTTGTGGGTATTATAGGAAGCAGGTGAAAATTCTTACTTTACTTCTGCTTGTATATTTTTTTTAAATAACTTACTTTTGAATCCTAGGGTTTTATTTTATTCATGCACCTGCACTGATAAGCAAGTCACAGCTTCATGCTGTGTTAGGGGATTTGGACTTTGGTTGTTTTCCACATCAGAGCCAGACATTGCTTCATAATCTAGCCCAGTGGAAATAAAGTGCTGCTACTAGAAATACAGCCTTTTTTCCCCTTGAGATGCCCAAATCATGTAACTTTGCCTTTCCAGGACCTAATTTGGCTGGTGCCCTCACTTAACTTTTAGGTACAGTGGTACCTCGGGTTACATACGCTTCAGGTTACAGACTCTGCTAACCCAGAAATATTACCTCGGGTTAAGAACTTTGCTTCAGGATGAGAACAGAAATCGGGCAACAGCGGCAGCGGGAGGCCCCATTAGCTAAAGTGGTGCTTCAGGTTAAGAACGTTTTCAGGTTAAGAACGGACCTCCGGAACGAATTAAGTACGTAACCAGAGGTACCACTGTATCTGAGGAAGTCTGTCCTGCTTTTTCATGCTGCAGTGCCTTTTAAATAAATGTGGCCCTTTTCAAAGTGCCATTTGCCATTTACACAATGACTGGAATTTCTAGCTGATATATGTGTGGCATTCTTGTATTTTACTGTTCTTACTGTAATTTGCATTGAAGCTATTCCTTCAGTAAGCAGGGTTTACATATTTTAAATAAATATTCCATTAAAATGACTTTGTGATAATGGTCTTTTAAATATCTAATTGTATTTTTATGGATATCAGGCAGGCACTGTGCTCTTTTCTGCTAAAAACATTTTTACTTAGACAAGCCTACCCAGATATCTAGAATGTGGATATGTTTTTAGTTTATTGCTGGTTTTAATTTTCTGAATGTTTTTAATGGATTTAACTAATAATTTTATTGTTCTGTTCTTTTTTGTAAACTGCTTTAAAGTTTTTTTTGTTTTGTTTTTTACAATCAAGCAATATATTTTATGAAATTAAGTAAATAAATAAATAATGCACCAATGTCATCTCCCTTTTTCTTTCCTCAGTATCCTTTGGCATATGGGCTGGTTCTTGCCATCTGCTGGTGTTCTCTGGTTTGTTTTAGCCGAATATATATGGGAATGCATTCAATTCTGGTAAGATAAAATTATGACACATACACACACACTTTTTAAATGCAAGTGGTGTTTTAGGTTTTATCCTTCTGATGTGTTATTTTTAGAATGTATACACTACCTTTCATTTCAATAAGAATACTTTGAGCTGAGATGTGGGCCTCATTTGCAGTTCCAAGTGATCAAATTTGGCTTCTGTTTCTTGGAAGATCTAATTAAATTCCCAAGTGTCATTGAAATAGTATTATAGAAACAAAGCATGTTAAGTGTCCTGCTTAAAACAGGGATCAGCCACTGAAGGACCTTGAATAGGTCTGACTCCAGAAAGGATGCGAAGAGCCCAATATGTAATAGGGGCAAGGGCATTCAGATTTGCCAGCAGGGCTGCTTTAAGGACTATGAGTCCTTGACCTGCTATTCCTGATTGCTTAGAGTGTCGCTCCAGCAACACTAGCTGTTGACATGGGCCTTAGTCAGTGAGCATGTTGAGACATAATGCTAAATCATGAATGGGGGTTATGTGAATGAGCTTGTGCAAACCTCGGGCTCATGTACTCCCTTCTTCTTTACTTGCATCTGCAGCAGAAAATAAACATATGCATTTTCCAGCCATCTTTCTGAAGAGCCCAAAAAGGCTGTATTGGGGGGGGCGGTGTTGAGTGGAAGCGCCATGTTTTAGACAATACACTTTTAAAGTACAACTTCCTTCTGGCACAGCAAAAATCCCTTTTAAGTTAGGCCAGGCTACTTCTGTTGCAAATCTTAGTTAAAAAGAGGAAAGATTCCCAAACCACAAACGTTGTTTCAGCTTGCATTTTTGTGTATGAGCAGCACATCTTGTCCATACATCTCCTTCCCCTCTTTGATCTGCCATCCACACAGTCTGAGTACTTGGTAGCTGTTCCCTAGGGTTCTGCATTTCTTCTGCCACTTCCCTGTTCTCCATTTGATATCTGGGGCTCTTGCTGGTTTCCTTCCTCAAACAAATAAACAAATAAAACCCACCCACACCTGGTACAACTACTTGAAAAGAACTGAGAAAAAAAATTGTATTCTGATAACGCAAGCATGAGAGAGCGAGGACATTGAAAAGGTTTATCTAAAAACTAATAAACCAGATTTGGGATTCAGAATTCTAATTAGAGAATCCTCCTGCTCTGCATTCCCTCATGGGGACCCTTTTTCAGCGTGAGGGCAACCTTTCAAGGGCCAGAGACAAAAGTGAGTGGAGCAACTAATGCAAATTTTACCTCTGTACAGTAGGCTGGCTTGCACACTAACTCACATAGAATCATAGAATTGCAGAGTTTAAAGGAACCATGAGTGTCACCTATTCCAACCCCCTGCAATGTAGGAATCTTTTGCCCAACGTGGGCCTCGAACCCACAACCTTGAGATTAAGAGTTGCATTCTCTACCAACTTTAGCTATCCCAGCTGCATACTCCTCCCTGTCCTTTCATTCAGACACACAAGAGGCATTATCAAAGTACAAGGATACATTCCAGCCAGGCAAAAATACAGGAAGCAAGGCCAGGGAGGAGTGTGACCTGGGAAGAATTCAGAAGGCTAAGTAGAGTGGACTGGAGGGCCACGTTTGGCTCCTGGGCTAGAGGTTGCCACTCCTAATTTACATAGGCAATACCTTTTCAGAGATGTGAAAATGCTGTTGTCCACCTGTTGCACAGGGACAACAGCTGGCATGCTGGCCAGCCTCCTCTATTTCTGTATCTGGGTGTATCTGCTAGCACCGAAAGCTTTCCCTTCATAAAAGTAGCCAGCAGTTCTGTGCTAGAGGTGCATTTAGGATGAACAGCATCACTGCAAACTGGGGTGCTGATTTTGGCATTGCTGAAGCATTCCACCCCCCTTCTTGTACCCATGTTGCTTTGCTGTACTAAGACATTCTGGGGGGAGGGAAGTTTGAAAAGCACCTGTCCTATGAAACCTCCATATTGTTAAAATAGTATTAATCTGTTCTCTCCCCACCCCACCCTCTTTACAACAGGATGTGATCGCTGGATTCTTTTACGCTCTTCTCATCTTAGCTGTCTTCCTTCCACTTGTGGACCTAGTTGACAGCTTCAACTTAACCTGCAAGTACGCGCCCCTAATTATCATCAGTCTCCATCTTGCCTTGGGGATTTTCTCCTTCACTCTTGACACTTGGAGCACCTCGCGAGGAGACACTGCTCAGATCCTGGGCTGCGGTGCCGGCGTTGCGTGTGGCTCTCATGTTACCTACATGCTGAGCCTGACACCGGATCCTTTGCCGGAGATGCTTCCCTTACTGCCTCCCTCCCTCACCGTGACTCTTTTTGGAAAAGCCATGTTGCGGTTGCTGATTGGAGTGGTGATTCTGTTGCTAACGAAGTGGGCCATGAAGAAGGTCACCATCCCACTGGCCTGTAAAATCTTCCGCATCCCTTGTGACGATATCCGGCAGGCGCGGCAACGCATGGAGGTGGAGCTGCCTTATCGCTACATCACCTATGGAATGGTGGGGTTCGCGCTGACTTTCTTGATTCCATCCCTGTTTCACGTAATGGGTCTGTCCTGATGCAGGTGTTTTTTCCTTGGCATGGGAAGGGAGGCGAACAGCGGACATTGTGAGAGAAGGTGCACCGTTTGAGAAACACAGAGATGCGCTATCGCGCTGCCTCTGCTGAAATAGTACGGGGCAAGCAAAGAGCTCCAGTCTTCAATCATAGAGTTAAGAGACCTAGAGGCTTCAGGTCCCTGAGAAATGCCATGTCTAGTCTTACTGTTGTAACAAAATGTAAACTCTGTGTATGTGTATGCATATATACTGTCGATGCCTCAAACTTATAAGCGTACCTCTCTTTATTTGGACATGTATAAAACTGGTTATGTTTCTAGTTGATCCAAAAGTTTGATTTGTGGTCACTTCAAGCCATTTCATACTAAGTTATTTGTTTCTTCGGACCACAAACTGCTCTGGTGGGAAAGCTTGTTACCTCGGCACTTCCAAATGTTTTGCGTAGGAAGGAAGCTGTTCTAATGGACCAAAATTTTAATGAGAGAACCTGGTATTTAAGAGCCTTTTCCATATTCTAAAACATCGTTAATTTGTCAATACAAACCAGTTACATTCAGGTACTGTATCCTTTTTTCTTTTTTTCTTTTTGCTTGATAATTGTGCCTTTCTGTTGCTAAATTAAAAAGCACCATATACTGTGATGTATATATATAAAAAAGCCCACAACTATTTTAAATTTTTACTGAATTAGGCAGATATTTTAAAATGTAACCAGCCACATAACTAATAAAAATAAAGATTTATCTTCTGTATTAAAAGTTTGAAAACCAATTGAGCTGAAATTTACATTGGTGTTCGCTAGCTGTGAACCTGATGCTTACTTGCTTTTTATAGGTATTTTTAAAGTGCCGTGTATGCTGTTGGAAGAACATATATTTTTCTGCTGTCTTAATTTATAATATAGTTATGCTATATCCAAAAGCGAGAGAGAGAGAGTGCTGAAAATTACAAATTCGAACCATGTGTATGTTAGCGCCAAACAATTACTTCCGGATCATTTTCTTCAGACTCATTTCAGATTGATCAGTCTTCTTAATGCTGGCTTTGGAAGAAACCTGTCCAAAACTTGCATATTATCAGTTAACTCTTGTTTTCCAAAAGTATTAGATAGCTGCAATACAGTGTCAAGAGTGATCACTTAAATATGGCTGACTTCTGTGGAAGTTGGGTGCTTCATTATGGACGTTCTGTCTAAAGTAGCGTTGCCCAATAGAGTTGGCACGCCGAGTAGAACTATGGCAGGCTATTCTTCTGGCAACTTATTGGCAGCAATGTCTTCTGATGTGGCTTGCTGTCTCAAGGTTCTCTGGAGCTGCATGCTTGGAGCTGCACGGAGGAAGACTGGGGAGGAGAGCGTGTTTGCTGTCTCACAGACTAAGTTGGATTTGCGTGAGCTAATAACTCACAAACACTGAAGCACTTTTAACTTGTTTATAGTGTGTACATTTAATATATGGGGGAAGAAGTGTGATGACAGCAAGCCCTGCCTCAATCTATCTGTGCAGTTCTTATGCACGTACAAACTATGCATTAATAAAATTACAGTAGCAGACCTCGACAACAATGCACTTATCTCTTGGTGACATCCCTATGCTGTTCATAGAAGAAGTCAGAGCACTGAATTATTTCCCTGTGACATTAATTTCATTTTGGCGCTGTGATTTTTTAAAAAAATTAAACTTGGCTTACGCAGTCCATACCTGTTAAACGACAATAGGTCATTTCCATCTTGACTACAATATGTGTTCTAACTTCCAGTTAACACAAAAAATTGCAGGTAGCTGTGTTGGTCCATTAGAAAACACCATCATACAGTAATACTTTCGTTGGGACCGGACCAAAATGTTTCACAATATTGTGAGCAAGGTTTTGTGCTCTCCAAAACTCTTTCTCAGTCTGGATGTTACACAAATCCAGGATGGGAAAAAAAGTTTGGGCATGTAATTGCCTAAAGACTGCAGCTTATAACATTCTTAAGATGGAACACAGGCTGAGTTATGTAGCAGACATGATTTAGCCTCACTGGGTGGCAGATGGGTTGCAGGAATTCTCCAGGCTGCTGGGACATGGAAGCAATTGTGGCAATTCCCCACTTTTTAGAAAATCTAACTCTGTTCTGAACCTTAATTTCAGTCAAAACATAGATGTTTTGCCGTCTTCCTGAAATGCCTGTACAGAACCTTTAGCTTGAGAGAAGGAAAGCATTGTCTTTTGTCCTGATTCCTTTGCAGACGAGAATTTGAAACAGGATCCTTTATTATGAATGCAAATTATGTTTTATGAAAGACACTGTCTTTATAGTAGCTGCTGTAATTACTGGATTATATTCTGATATGCCCATTTGGAGATTGCTCCAAATGTACGTTACGATGAGGACCTGTTACAAATGGCCAAAATACTGATCTAGATTCAAAGAAGTTATTCAACTAGTTTCATGAGCCTGAGAAGTTATAATTTGATGGATGATCCATCAGCCATTTGACATGAATTGGGGCCAGATGCTCAGTGTCCAAATTTCCATAGGACTAATGCAAGTTCTTTGCGTAAACCTAAGCAACTCTTTGAATCCTGACCACTGATTGTTTGTAAACCACTAATTATCATTTAACATAGCTGCTGTTGAGGAATATTCACTTGGTACTGGTGCACTTTTAAAATCATTTGCTGCATTCCTATCCACACAGTAGAACGTAAGAGTAAATCTGCATAGAATTGCACTCTTCATATACCCTATATACTCGAGTATAAGCCTAGTTTTTCAGCACATTTTTTGTGCTGAAAAAGCCGCCCTCGGCTTATACTCGAGTGAGGCAGGCAGTGGCTCCTATGAAGCTTTCCCAGGTTTTTTGTGGTAAAATTGGGTGCCTCGGCTTATATTCGGGTCGACTTATACTCGAGTATATACGGTAGTTATTTGCTGAATGTGTGTTGGAAGAAAACATTCAGAAGGCGTTCAGTAATTGTACAATTCTCTGCTTCACTTGACAGTTCCCAACAATCAGTTGAGCAACAGATAAGCATTTGCTTGCATCCTTGAATACTGCATTTAATCTTAAATGAAAGCACAGCAGTGAGGGAAAATAATGTTTATAGACATATTTTTTTGTTACAGTCGCATTGACTTTTCTCCTCCAATAAATAATGTTAATGTAAGTACAGTAGTTGAAAGGGCTAAACAGGGAAGGACTGTTGCAAGTAAGATGCTTGCAATCTGGGGGATTAATTTTTCATGCTGTTTTAACAATTTAATGCAGAAAGAAATGGTTTTGCAGAAAGAGATCACTTAATTGTGCATATACTAGTGTGCAAATCATGTTCTCCAAAGTTTAAAAAGCATGCACTGTAGTATATTCTACTGTTACTCTGTATATTTTTTTACACTGCCTGTAGTTCTCTTGAAATGAAATATCGCGTCCAAATTTTAAATTTAGTCTGTATTATTATTCTGTTTAAGTTGGACTTGAAAGCACTAAACACAGATCACGAATCCATCTATGATTTCAAAATAAAGTGAAGTTCCAGAATCTGTTTTTTTTTAACTGCCTGGCTGTGTCCCAGTTTCAGTGGAGAGTGTAAAAGAAAGGCACTCAGCTAAGCTTTCTAATGAAAAAATATGTGATCTGCAACCCAGTTTTGTGGTTATTACTATTTTTTCCCAAAGTTTCATAAAAATATTTCCCTTTGAAAGCTTCTGTTGAACAATACATAAATGAATAAGGTTAATAGCTTATATAATAAATATTGGCAGTAATAAAACATATATAACTACTACTACTACTACTACTACTACTAATAATAATAATAATAACATACAGCTTTAAAAAGGTGACAGGACAGTTCACACATGTTACTTTTAGGAGTGAAACTGAAGTTTTGGTTTCACAGTGCTGAAATCCATGAGGCGAATTTCCTGCAGAAACTGATATAATGTATATCCAGCACATTCAGTCATAGGGATGGCTAACAAATATAAAGGCATAACAAATATGAAATGTTTTACTGGGGAAACAATACACCCACCCTACCCCCAAGCAAAAATGTCCATAAAGCTTCATTGTGTAAAAGCATAAAATACATTTTGGAAAAAGAAAGTTGTCTTTACTTTGTCTGCTTAAAACATCAAGAGTATGTGCCAGCCAAGCTTCCTGGGGAGATTTTCTTTCCCAACCTGTTGCACCTCAGAAGATGAGGGCGCCTGGATGAGAACCTTGAATTAAGACTGATCTCAGGGACTTTGAGGGGGCCTGAAGCTGTATAGGCTTTTAAAGGTCCAGACGGCACTCTGATTAAGCCTGGCAAGGAATGGGGAGCCCGGGAAGGTGCTTCAAAACAAATGTTATCTGGTCATCTACCCGGCTTCCATTATGACTTGCACAAGCGGTAGCCTCAGGGCCAAGCTACTCGTGGTGGAATGAGCTGTCCACCTCAGGCTATTGATTTTGGGTGTCATGATGGGTCAGCAAGTGGTTTGCTAAGTGTTGTGTTTTTACTCACTGGGAGCAGTGCTTGTCGGTTTTCTGCCTCGGGTGCTAGAATAACTTCACTGGCCTCAGATTCTTGCTATGCCCCTTGACCTGGTAAGGAGGAAATGGGACTTTTGGATGCTCTGCTGAAGGCAAACTAAACACCATTTTACTCTTAATACCCCTTCCCCATGCCGCCGCCCCCAAGGCAGGGGTAGGCAACCTAAGGCCCATGGGCCGGATGTGGCCCAATCGCCTTCTAAATCTGACCCGCAGACGGTCTGGGAATCAGTGTGTTTTTACATGAGTAGAATGTGTGCTTTTATTTAAAATGCATCTCTGGGTTATTTTGTGGGGCATAGGAATGTTCTTTTTTTTCAAAATATAGTCCGGCCCAGCACATGGTCTGAGGGACATTAGACCGGCCCATGGCTGAAAAAGGTTGCTGCCCCCTGCCCCAAGGCATGTTGACCTAAAAGACATTATTACCTATGGTTTGTTTGCTAGCCAAACACAATCCCAATAAACCTGTAAGATAAGAGTGAAATAAAACTGCATTTTACTGTGCTTTGAGGGTGGAAGGAATTGATGCAATCTCTGTGAACGTGTCCTGTCCTATAAAGAGATGGTCACAGCCCAAAACATTTTTGCACCTGAGGTAGACGATCCTGATCATGTTCCCCTCTGTTGAAAAATAATTTGAAAGAAACCAAAACGTGCACATAATTGACTCGGTCAGTCTCCAGTATGGTGTAGTGGTTAAGAGCGGTAGACTTGTAATCTGGTGAACCGGGTTCACTTCCCCGCTCCTCCACATGCAGCTGCTGGGTGACCTTGGGCTAGTCACACTTCTCTGAAGTCTCTCAGCCCCACTCACCTCACAGAGTGTTGTGGGGGAGGAAGGGAAAGGAGAATGTGAGCTGCTTGGAGACTCCTTCAGGTAGTGATAAAGCGGGATATCAAATCCAAATCCAAACTCTTCTTTGCTGTAGATTGAGGCTCAGGTGGCCTCAGTGGCACGGAGTGCCTTCTGTCAGCTTTGGCCGGTGGCCCAGCTGTGCCTGTTAAACCAAGCCTTTGGCTGATTAACATCCTATATCTCCTTTTAAATGTGTTTGTGGAGGGGGTATTGGTTTGGTTTGTTTATTGGTTTGGTTTGTTCTTGTTTTCCTTCTGTATTTTGTGTTTTTATCTTGTATGCTGCGAACCGCCCTGAGATCTTGGGAGGAAGGGCAGTATACAAATTTAATAAATAAAATAAAATAAATATTTATTACAGTTTTAATGGCAATCAAAACCTGCCACTTTATCCAATGGCACTGGCCACAAAGAACTCCATTGGACATTTTCCTTTCATATAAATGTTGGGAGTGTAGCCTTGCCTGCTAGCTGGAGTGCTTGCCAGCCAGGCTGTCCCCCAGGATATTAAAATCTACCAGAGGCTCAAGCTGGGTGCTCTTCCCTCACACACCCCTTGAACAATTCCCCATTTCCCCATTCTTATTTATTTGTCAGTCACTTTATATCACCCAAGGCAACCCAATGCGACCTACAACCAATACTTTGCAGCTACAGAGAATACCCAGTCGTCATTGGGCTGGGGTTGTTGTTGTTGTTTTTTTGCTCAAAAATTTATTAGTTACCTTTGCAAAGCTTGGTTGTGCCTCTTGCTTTGGCTCTGTGCCATCAGCACCCACCACCTGAGTTTGCTACTAGAGGGAGTTGTAACGCCAACCCCTTGGGTGGCATCCAGCCAAGTCATCCTCATGGGAATATTAGATCTAGAGATCTAAGTGAGCCACATCCATCGATTTCAGTGGGTATATACTCAGAATAACCTAGGTAGACACACAAGCTGTTGTTTGTGCCGGGCGTTGATGGGTGCATTTTGTGTAAAGGAAGGAAGCGGAGCTCTTGGGGAAATGCTATAATAAGGCCAGGAGCCGCGTGAGCCTGTTTGCAGCTAAAATAGAAGTTCCTGGTGCTAGAAGCCCTGACAGATTTATTGTGAAATGAGCTTCTGTCAACTCGACTTGCAATGCATGAGAGCCGCTGCATACGTTCCCCTCCCTGTGTGGCAGTGTATTATGTCATCTGCCAACGGAGATCGCTTCCATGCATTTGACAAACAAGGCAGCTTACGCGACAGTCAAGAGTAGACTGTTGATTGTTCAAGTGCCACAAGACTCTTACTGGTTTCGCCATAGCAGGGAGTAGACCCATTTCATCAAGACCTTCACATCTGTGAGTTCAATTGAATGCAAATATTTTCTCATTATCACCTGTGGAGATTGGGTAGGATTTCTTCCTACATGTAGAAATGAAGCTGATGATGAAATGTGCATATAATATCAAGTTTTTCAATCTGCTGGGAGCCGAATAATTGTGAAACAGGTTCCATGTGTCCCGGAGGGCTTTAGGGCTTGTCAGTCTGGGATGCCAACCCCTTCATGTCAATTTGGCATCCCTGTTTCCTTTTGAGATGGCTCGGCTCCCTGGCGTTCAGAGAGCTGTTGTTACTTGTTGAAAACCCACTGGGAACACCTGCGCCTTTGAACATCTCCCATACAATCATCAGCATCAGCAGCATAATTTTATTATTCATACCCCGCCCATCTGACTGGGTTTCCCATTATAGATTTGCAAGGGACCTTCAATGAACCTCCAATGAAGGAGCTCATGCCTCCTTCCCAAAGCCCAGTGCCTTTGGGAAGGCAGCGCTAGGGCTGGAGGGGCCATCAAATACGGCCAAGGCGCACCAAAAAACGCACTGAGGGCCGCGTGTTGGATTGATTGCCCTGCAGTTGATCAAGGGTGGGGACATCCCATTGGCCTGCCAGGTGTTGCTGAACACCATCCAAGGCCATCGGCCATACTTGGGGCTGATGGGAGCTGGAGTTCTGTGACAGCTGGTGGGCCAAAGGGGTGCCCTTAACTTTGGTCAAGTGCAGGGTGGTCCGATGCACGGATGCCGAGGGCCGCATGTGGCCCTCGAGGCATTTTTGGCAGCCCTTGGCAACATTGGACGCCCCCTCCAGCCCTGGCGCTGCCTTCCCAAACCCGGGTAAGTGAGGCACTGGGAAGGTGGTGCGAAGGCTCTGGCAGGGTCCTTAGAGTCCTCCTGCCTCCTTCCCAAAGCCTGGTTAGCACTTGACCAGCTTTGCAAAGGATGTGGGAGGGCGCTAGGACCCTGCCAGAGCCTCAGGCCTCCTTCCCAGGAGGAATGAGGGAGAGAGGGCTCTGGGAGGCAGCAGAGAGCCCCTTGCAGAGGCATGGCAGGTCTGCGCAGGTAGCTGGCAGCCCCTGCCTCCAACCCCCCCCCCCAGCCCAGCCCAGATAAATGGCTTTACTCCTGCGGTTGAGACCATTGCAGTTCTGCATCTCTGCAGATTCCGTCTCGTTCTTTGAATATCAAACCTAAACTTCACCTTCTGAATCAACTGCTGAAAACTTGTCGATAAAATCTTTCCAAGTCTTCCCTTTTTCAGGACATGCCTGGACGTCCTCAGCAACCCACCCGCCCTTGCATAATCCCTGCGGGACAATTTAGCTGTTTACACCTGCCTTTCCATTCAAGATTATTCATGTAGCTCACTTTCCTGCCCTAACCTAAGAGTTGTGAGTAGGCTGTGATAAACCCTTATAGCCACCAACTTGCTGAGAGAGGCAGAGGAACGACTTGCCCCAAACCAGATGCTGAGCTTCGTGGCTAGCTTCCGTGAGCGTCGAAAGGCTTGGCTCCTTTGCGCAATGAGACTGCTCAGCTACTGCAATTTACTTATACTGTCTGTTCTATTTAGTTGCCATTTTATCTTGTCTTTCCTCCAAGAACAACAACCTTTTGAGGTAGGCTGAGAGAGAGCGATTGAACCTGGAGTTCATCAGGATAAACTTGGGGGGCCTCCAAATAGTTTTAAATGCCCACATTTCCCTGTATTCCATATACCAGGCCTTGTGAAATCTTGGAGACTGGAGGTCCCTGTGTTCACCGGGTCTCCTGTAGCCTCACAGGAAGAGGTTCTGGGATCTGTAATAGATCAGCTTCTGATTGTACTAGTGAGCTGTCAGGGATGAGTGTCAGGAGCAGGTGAGCAATAAATCACACGGCATCAGCGAAGTTAACTCTTTATTCAAAGTAACAAGACAGCTCAGGAGGCCAGGCCTAGTGAGCACAGCAACCCTTCTCGGTAGATCTTGCCCCATGAGGTGGTTATGAGGACTGACAGTGCCCTCCTTCCTAAGGTAATAATAATAACAATATTTTTATTATTTACACCCCACCCACCTGGCTGGATTTCCCCAGCAACTCTGGGCGGCTTACACAAAATTGTAAAACATTAGACATTAAAAAATTCCCGATACCAGGTTGCCTTCATATGTCTTCTAAAAGTCAAATAGTTGTTTATTTCCTTGACATCTGATGGGAAGGTATTCCACAGGGCAGGGGCTACTACTGAGAAGGCCCTCTGCCTGGTTCCCTATAACCTCACTTCTCGCAGTGAGGGAACCAGCAGAAGATCCACGAAGGAGGACCTCAGTGTCCGGGCAGAACAATAGGGGTGGAGATGCTCCTTCAGGTATACAGGACCGAAGCCATTTAGGGCTTTAAAGGTCAACACCAACACTTTGAATTGTGCTCGGAAACTTACTGGGAGCCCAATGTAGGTCTTTCAAGACCGGTGTTATATGGTCTCGGCGGCCACTCCCACTCACCAGTCTAGCTGCCGCATTCTGGATTAATTGCAGTTTCTGGGTCACCTTCAAAGGTAGCCCCACATAGAGAGCATTGCAGTAGTCCAAGTGGGAGATAACTAGAGCATGCACCACTCTGGCGAGACAGTAGCTCTCCAAGTCTCCTCTCCCTTGGGTCCTTCCTAAGCAATCTGAGACTCCATCGTCTTGTCTGTCTCTGCTCCGCCGTCTTCATTCTTCTCCTGGTTCTGGGTGACCAGGGAGGAGGGGGAGACCCCCTGGCTTCTTCAGTAAAAGGTAAAGGTAAAGGGACCCCTGACCATTAGGTCCAGTCGTGTCCGACTCTGGGGTTGCGGCACTCATCTCGCTTTATTGGCTGAGAGCCGGCGTACAGCTTCCAGGTCATGTGGCCAGCATGACAAAGCCGCTTCTGGCGAACCAGAGCAGCGCACGGAAACACCTTTTACCTTCCCGCCAGAGCGGTTCCTATTTATCTACTTGCACTTTGACGTGCTTTTGAACTGCTAGGTTGGCAGGAGCAGGGACCGAGCAATGGGAGCTCACCCCGTCGCAGGGATTCGAACCGCCAACCTTCTGATCGGCAAGCCCTAGGCTCTGTGGTTTAACCCACAGCGCCACCTGGGTCCCTTCTTCAGTAGCCTGCCTCATCTCTGTCTCTTGGCCCCCTCCTCTCCAGCCTCTGCTTCTGCCTCTGGTTGTGCACTTCTCTTTGCCCCAGCCTCTTCCTGCTCACCGAGATCTGGGTGGCGCTGTGGGTTAAACCACAGAGCCTAGGGCTTGCCGATCAGAAGGCCGGCGGTTTGAATCCCCGCGACGGGGTGAGCTCCCGTTGCTTGGTCCCTGCTCCTGCCAACCTAGCAGTTCGAAAGCATGTCAAAGTGCAAGTAGATAAATAGGTACTGCTCCGGCGGGAAGGTAAACGGCGTTTCCATGCGCTGCTCTGGTTTTGCCAGAAGCAGCTTAGTCATGCTGCCCACATGAGCCGGAAAAACTGCGGACAAACGCCGGCTCCCTCGGCCTATAGAGCGAGATGAGCGCGCAACCCCAGAGTCGTCCGTGACTGGACCTAATGGTCAGGGGTCCCTTTACCTTCCTGCTCACTAAGCCCTGTTACCTCTCCAGCTTCCAACACCTCCTCCTCTCAGTCTGCTCCCTCTTCTCCCTCTAGCCACTCCTCGTTGTCTAGCCACCAATTCCCAGGCTCTGAGCCATCTTCCCTTGGGGATTCTCCAGCTGGTGCCTCCCACTGCTCCTCTGCACCCAGCCCGTCTTTCACATCCATAAAAGGTGCCATGTGGGAGTCTTTCAGATGCCTGCTTTATGTGTGCTCCATGTACTGGAAGCCAAGGAGGCCTCCATTACAGAAGCTAACAGCGTGTAATTTAGCAAGGCTGCCTGTGTCACAACCCTTTTGCATTTTTTAAAGCTGGGAGCAACTATTCAGAGCGAGTCCTTGAAATATTCATGACGGGACCTGCAAGGCAAAGCGTTTGCCCTCTCTTCTAGCGCTGCCCTTCTGTCGTAACAGGGGCAGGCGGAACAAGACGGGAGAGGAGGATGCAAACGGAGAGATCAAATGCAGTGGCAAAGATCCCAGCTGCTGCACCTCTGGGAGCAGGGCTGATTAGAAAAGATAAAAGCCAAGATATTAAGTGCGTTGGCTCTGGGAATGAGGCTTTGGTTGGCCTACCTTCAAAGCTGGTAGTCTAATAAACAGGCATTTGTGTGTGTTTTTAGTTTAGAGGAGAATAACAGAAAGAGTTGGGTTCTGCCCTTGGTGACAGCAATTAAAGGATCAAGGAGCCTTAGGCTTTCCAAATATATCTCAAAAATTCATTTTCATAGAATTGTCCACTTGGAAGGGACCACAAGGGTCATCTAAGTCTAACCCTTTGCAAGGTAGGATTCTTTTTCTGGCCAAAGTGTGTCTCGAACCCACAACCCTGAGATTAAGAGGTCTCGTGCTGTACCGACTGAGCTATCCCACAGACCCATTTTATAACGTGTATAAAACAGGGAGAACGGCGATAACGGCAGGTGGAAAATGAAAAACAAAACCATAAAACAGGCAGGTAAAATAAGGGCAGTTGCATATTGGTTAAGTAACAAACTCCAGGTCAATGGGGGGGGGCGGCGGCAAGCGAGGGCAAAAGTTGTCTTCGCGTACAGAAAGAATATTAGCCAATTCTCAAGTAGAGTTCAAGATTTGCTAGGCTTGTGACGACAGCATGTGTGATCCAGCTGCATATGCAACAAATGCCAAATGTTATTAAAAAAAATAGCTGGAGGTTCTAGTCCTTGTCGCAATCTCAAATTATGCCTCATTTTCTCCATCCTACTATGCTCCAGCGTTTGTGGTACCAAGTGTCCACTGGAAACTGCAGTTTGGTGAGGATGTTGAGAATTGTTAGGAGACCCCCTGCAGAGCTACAATTCCCAGTACTCTGAGCAAACTACAGTTCCCACAATATTTTGAAGAAAGAAGCCACGGCTGTGAAAGTGCTTTAAGAGTGCTCTAAAAGTATGGTGTGGGTGTGACTTCACACACACGAGCACAACAATACAGGCTCCCCTGCAAACTGGCCAGCGTGTCTCCACGAATCGTTGCCATTAGTAAAGTTGCCAGGAGGGGATCTGAAGTCCAACCACAGAGCTGGGTCCTAGAGCTCCTGTGCAGAACACTGAGAAGAGCCACTCTAGCCCCTGTGCTCTGTGTAGAGAGCAATGTCTTCCTGACGGGCCTTTTCCCTTGTTCGGCAGCAGCAGCAGCTATGCTTTAGGGTTGCACTGAAGGTGGCAGCATGGGCATAGCCAGGACTTTTGTTAGGGGAGGGGCAGACAGTGGCATAGCAATCCCCGCCAGCACCTGAGGTAGAGCATTTTTAAAGGGACTAAAGTTGTTGAGCTTTTTTAGGGAGGATTTGCCAAAGTTGTTGAGTTTTGGGGGGGAGGGGGTCACGAAAAGTTGTTGAGATTTTTGGGGAATTTTGTTGGGGGGGGCAGAACCGACATGATTGATCAGTTAGTTAAGTATTTCTATTGTGCTGAGAAGGGCTGCACAGATGAGGAATGGTGGGAGCCTCCCTCTCCCCCTGCCAGGACCGGTGCTGGCAATTCTGGCGCCCTAGGCGAGGGGGCGGGCGCTACGTGACGTCATTATGTATGACGCACGTAGCGGAGCGGTGCCCCCCCCTGCCCTGCCGGGCGCCCCTCGCCGCCGCAGTTTGCTTCCTCCGCCGCTGTTTGTGGTGGCGGCGGGGGGCAGGCTGGCCTGCCGCCGCGGTTTTCGCCCCAACCTGCTTGCTCCGCCGCTGGTTGGGGCAGCACCGGGTGGCGGCGGGCGGCGGGCAGGCTGGCCAGCGCCCCCTCCATTTTGGCGCCCTAGGCAGTTGCCTAGTTGGCCTAAATGGATGCACCGGCCCTGCCCCCTGCTCCTGATCAGGATCCTGAATCTTCCCAGGAGCAGGGGGACAGTATAGATTTGGAACAGTGGTTTGCCAAGGGGCATAGTTCAGAAGGCAGAAGCTGGTAAGAACTTGGGGGTGAACAGCTAGGAGAAGAACTGGGAGAGAGAGAGAGTTAACAGACTCGCTTTCTCTGGAAAGCATCCATCTGCCCAGCCCAAGGTCAAGGAAAGCAGATAAGGTGGCAGCACAGTGGTTGCGAGATCAGGTTGCAAGGCGTGGAAGTGATGGGGTGGGCAGGATAGGGATGAAGTGGGTGAAACCCTTAATTGGGAGCACCTTCGTTCCGAGGAATGGATTCTTTGTTCTCTCGCTGTGATCATTAAAATTTCAAACCAGTAAGAGGCTCCTTTCGCATTGTTCTGCTTGTTGTTGTTTAGTCATTTAGTCTTGTCCGACTCTTCGTGATCCCATGGACCAGAGCACGCCAGGCACTCCTGTCTTCTGCTTATCTACTGCCGGGGGGGGGGGGGGAGGAAGCTGAGTCCCTGAAGCCTGACAGCTACGCTCATGGGTGGCAGGGGACAAATTCTGCATGTCACCTGTCCAAAACAGGTTGCGCCGTTTCCAGGCTCTTCTAACTGGAGGAGCAACGCTGATTCAAGCCAGGGAAGTCCTAGTGGCTGAACCAAAATCATCATTACCATCACGATGGGAGATCCGGCTAACTGGAACCCGGAGTAGGGTTTTCTCAGCTCTGGCCTTTGGAACAAGCCTTCCCTCTGAGATCCTGGATGGCTCCTCCGCTGAGCAGGTTCTTGCGGCAACTGAAATGTTCTCATTTCACTTGAGCGTTACTAGCAGACGTTTAATTTATACTGTTCTTCAGTTATGAGCGATGCCGCGAGAGAGATCGTTGCATCGACCGGTTCCGCAAGTTTCAGTTGTTTTGTTTTGCATTTAATGATCATGCTTGATTGTATGTAAGAAAGCAGGCAGCCAGACAACAACAACAGCAGCAGCAGCAGCACATGTCTACTCTGCAGGGGTGGCGTTTATGTCTTTTTCACCCAGGAAAAAAGCACTGGCGGATCCCAGAGGAATTTCACGTGGGCGGGGGAAAATATATTTAGAGGAGTGGGGTAATATAATAATTATTATTTATACCCCACCCATCTGGCTGGGCTTCCCCAGCCACTCTGGGCGGCTTCCAACAAAATATTAAAATACAATAATGCATCAAACATTAAAAGCTTCCCTAAACAGGGCTGCCTTCAGATGTCTTCTAAAAGTCTGGTAGTTGTTCTCTTTGACATCTGGTGGGAGGGTGTTCCACATGGTGGGAGCCACTACCGAGAAGGCCCTCTGCCTGGTTCCCTGTAACTTGGCTTCTCACAGTGAGGGAACTGCCAGAAGGCCCTCTGCGCTGGACCTCAGTGTCCGGGTAGATCGATGGGGGTGGAGACGCTCCTTCAGATACACTACTTGGTTACGCCTGTGGGGATGTCTCAGTTGCCCAGAAGGCAGAACAATAAAATTAGAAAATAAGATAAGCCTGTGGCCAACCAGATGCCTGTGGGGAACCAGCAAGCAGGATTCGAACACAAGAGCCCTCTCTCCTCCTGTGGTTTCCAACAACTGGATTAGGAAAAAGATTCACGAGGAAACAAAAACTATTCAAATTAACCACACAATCATTCAATTTACATACCACCCTTTATCAGAAGTTCCCAGGATGGTGTACAACATTAAAAACACATTACAGAGCATCAGTGATAAAAAGCATAATAAAAAGCATACTGGCAGACAGCTGAATAATAAAATGGTCGTCATAATAACAGTCCTCTCCCCCACACTTTCACAGACCATAGATTATTTAATAGCCTGGGTAAAGGCGGAATGTTTTTGCCTGGTGCCTAAAGATGTGTAATGATGGCGCCAAGCAAGCCTCTCTGGGGAGGGCCTTCCACAACTGGGGAGCCACCACAGAAAAGGCCCTGTTCTCATGTTGCCACCCTCCGAACCTCTCTGGGATGGGGGGGGGGTACAAAGAAGGGCCACGGATGACAAGTGCAGGGTCCAGGTCAGTTCGTATGTGGGGAGGCAGTCCTTAAGGTATTGAGGTCCTGAGCCCTGTAAGGCTTTCTAGGTGCAAGTAGATAAATAGGTACCGCTCTGGCAGGAAGGTAAATGGCGTTTCCGTGCGCTGCTCTGGTTCGCCAGAAGTGGCTTAGTCATGCTGGCCACATGACTCGGAAGCTGTCTGTGGACAAACACCGGCTCCCTCAGCCTATAGAGCGAGATGAGCGCCACGGTCTGGGGTTCCTTTACCTTGACCTTGACCAGAAGTTTGGGAACCACTTGCTAGATCTACCACCCGGAGTGACTGCCTCACCCTTTCTCATAGGTAGGCTGACCCTGGCTGGTGGAAACCACAGGAGGGGAGAGTGACCTTGTGTTCGAATCCTGCTTGTGGGCTTCCCATGGACATGTGAATCTGCGAGAACAGGATGCTGGACTAGATGGGCTATTGAAGGGTTGACTTATGTTCTTATGTCACCATAAGAGATCACCATAAGAGATCAGGGCCCTGAGGGATTTGACATCTTTCCGCACGGCCTGCAAGATGGAGTTGTTCCGCTGGGCCTTTGGTCAGGGCTCGGCCTGACTCCCTTTCTCTTTTTGTATAAGAACTGGTATGAAAGAGGCCTCCCAGCATTCTCACAGGCCCATAGAAGAACAGCGTAAACAGTTGGGCCTGATGAGCATTTAACTGTTCCCAACCCTAATCCTGCGGAAAGGCAGCTAATTAGATTTTAATTTGATCCTGACTTGTTTTTAGGAGGTAATTTAATTATTGTTTGATTTTATACCAATGTTATATATTTGATGTTAGCCGCCCTGAGCCCAGTCTTGACCGGGGAGGGCAGGATACAAATAAAAGATTATTATTGTTCAAGAAGGATACTGACAAGCTGGAACGTGTCCAGAGGAGGGCAACCAAAATGGTCAAAGGCCTGGAAACGATGCCTTATGAGGAACGGCTTAGGGAGCTGGGTATGTTTAGCCTGGAGAAGAGAAGGTTAAGGGGTGATATGATAGCCATGTTCAAATATATAAAAGGATGTCATATAGAGGAGGGAGAAAGGTTGTTTTCTGCTGCTCCAGAGAAGCGGACACGGAGCAATGGATTCAAACTACAAGAAAGAAGATTCCACCTAAACATTAGGAAGAACTTCCTGACAGTAAGAACTGTTCGACAGTGGAATTTGCTGCCAAGGAGTGTGGTGGAGTCTCCTTCTTTGGAGGTCTTTAAGCAGAGGCTTGACAGCCACCTGTCAGGAATGCTTTGATGGTGTTTCCTGCTTGGCAGGGGGTTGGACTGGATGGCCCTTGTGGTCTCTTCCAACTCTATGATTCTATGATATTATTATTATTATTATCATCATCCTGAATTTGCTCTGCTTTGCCCTCCTCATTCCTTTTGCAACTTGTATTGGGAGCTTGCGCAGGAAAGGGCTTCTCTTCTTTTATAAAGTGTAGGTGCCCTAATAAATAACACCACCACCTGGTTCTGTTATTATTGGGTCCGATGCCTGGTTCAAATTAAAACCCGCCTAATGATCCTCCCGTTTCTTCCACCCTTTCCAATTTGCATCTTTCCATTTTCTTGCATATAAAATAAATAGACACAGGGCTGCACAATAAAATAATTCACCTCGTTAGGAAAAGCAGTACGACAGCTCCCTCTGCCGGCCACGCTACGCAGCAGCACGCCTCTCCATTTGCTCGCGTTGTCCGTTTGCATCCTTCCTCCTCTTGCCTCCAAGGGGGTGTGGGTCGTTGCAAAACCAATTGAAGCTGCACAAAATACACTTCCGGCTCCCCATCGAATATGTTGGGCAGAGTCAAGTCAGAACAAAAAGATAGGATCGGGGACGCCTGGCTGGATCGGGACAGGTCAAAAAAACGATTCAGTTAAACGCGTTGTAAACTCATGCAGGGAAATACGGTAGGGAAAGACGGGACTCAATCTGGTGTCACAGTGTCATATCGCATATACAGCGCATATAAAACGCTTTTTCTTTAGCAATCTAGCTGAGAAACGGAGCAAAAGCAAGATACAAATAAAAGCGCAGGAGCTGCAGTGCTGCTGATACCACACATGGACGTCGATGAGCAAATTCTATGCATTCCACTCTTGCGCCCCTCAAATGGCGGCGTTTTGGTGTAACCCGGAAATACAGGCCGTCCGCTGCCCTTGGCTTTCTTAACTCAATAGCTGGTGTGGGCGCGGCGTTCGGAAAGCCACGCCCTCGCTGCTGCCTTGACCAATCATATTAGCGCAGGAGTCCGTCGCCGCCGTTGCGTCGTGAGCAGCCGGCCAATGGGGCTGCGCTGAGAGGAGGCAGCTGCTGGAGCAGGAAGGAAAAGTGGAGCACGCGGGGAAGGGAGTCCCTTCTTCTTTAACCCGCCTGCGCCAGGTAATACACGTGTCTTTCCGTTTGGTACGTGAGAATTGTGCGTGTCTTGTTTGTTCCGCATAATTTCTCCCCGCTCTTTTCATTTGTAAATTACATTATTTGTTTAAGTTGGGTTAGTAAAATAAAGTTATATACTCCCTGCTCAGTTAAATAATTTTGCATTACGAATTTCCAGAAATTCCTGGGCCGCCCTTGCATGTTCCTTCATGACCTTCCTGCTGCCCCAAACTATAATTCTCAGATTCCCAGGTTTCATTTTTTTAGAAAGTCACGTTCTCGTTTTAGTAGAACCTTTTTTCTTTTGAAATGTTTTAGATTGTTGTTGCTGTTAACTTTGCTGCGTTAAATGTGCATTTAATTCCCTGTTAATTATGTTGCTTTCAACGTAGACTTTCTATGTGATGTTCTTCAGTAAGTTTTTATTCTGGCTTGTTTTATTTGATGTTTCAATGTGTTGTAAAGCGCGCTGACATTTTTTTCTTAAAGCAGCATAGCAGAGGCATGAATAATAATAATAATAATAATTTGAAAAATGAAAAATGTACAGGCACTATTCTCCTCTGCCTGTGTGTATTAAAAACTATCATGGTCCCCTGTTTTACTTTGCTCCTGCGCCTTGGGGAAAATACCTGAAAATTCCCGTGTATTTTTTTTTATAATTTTACATACAGTATATAGATTTTGTATGTTTGTAATTTAGCTATATGCTGTTTCCCCCACCTCTCTGTCTCATGTGTAAGACTCCCTGCTCCGATTGTCTCAGCTACTGCTGTTACCCGGGCGGTGTGAGTAGGCTAGCAGCTCGTGTGAAATTGCAGACTGCAAAAGTGGTGATTGAAGGTGTCCTAAGATGTATTGAATTCATTCAGGTGCACACACATTCATGGCACATGCGATTTGCAGTATCTCCCCATGTGGCCACAGTTGCCACGTAGCGAAAGCCTATCTGGGCCCGGCATTCCACAGTCAAGGGTGTCACCACTAAGAAGGCCCTCTCCTTGGAGCTGCCCGCCTCGCTTAAATTGGCTACAGCACCTGAATCTGAGCCTGTGAAGAGACTCTTAAGATTTGGGTAGGTATATATGGTTTCCAGCAACTGGTTTTCAGAAGCATTGCTGCCTCTAACCACAGGGAAGTCACTTTGCCTCTCCTGATTGTTGTTGTTTAGTCATTCAGTCGTGTCCGACTCTTCGTGACCCCATGGACCAGAGCACGCCAGGCACTCCTGTCTTCCACTGCCTCCCGCAGTTTGGTCAGACTCATGTTGGTAACTTCGAGAACACTGTCCAACCATCTCGTCCTCTGTCGTCCCCTTCTCCTTGTGCCCTCCATCTTTCCCAACATCAGGGTCTTTCCCAGGGAGTCTTCTCTTCTCATGAGGTGGCCAAAGTATTGGAGCCTCAGCTTCAGGATCTGTCCTTCCAGTGAGCACTCCGGGCTGATTTCCTTAAGAATGGATAGGTTTGATCTTCTTGCAGTCCATGGGACTCTCAAGAGTCTCCTCCAGCACCATAATTCAAAAGCATCAATTCTTTGGCGATCAGCCTTCTTGATGGTCCAGCTCTCACTTCCGTACATTACTACTGGGAAAACCATAGCTTTAACTATATGGACCTCTCCTGATAAGTGAACTTAATTAACATACTTTACAGGGTTTTTTGAATTATGGTGCTGGAGGAGACTCTTGAGAGTCTCCAACCCCCTAAAATTTAGCCAATTCAGCAGACTGTTCCGTCCCCACCCCCCATCGTCCTCCTATTGTAATTTAACATTTCAGGACTACCAATAATTTTCAATCCTCATTGGGCTTCTTGCCACTTTATGTTTGTTTTAAAAATGGGTGGCTTCTTTTTGCACTTCTGTAACCTTTGGGGTTACTTCCCTGCACGCCTTCCAAGTATGCTGATGCCTCTCTCTTGATTTGCCAAGTCCCTATTTATACTCCAAACCGGTCAGCGCTCAGCACCTGAATTCATTATCAGAACAATTTATATTTTCATTCGTAAGTCGCTCAGAGTTTGAATTCAGCTTACAAAGGGGCGCCTGCAGTTAACAATACGTTTGATCTTAGCTATCCTTCGGGCTGGAAGCTGTTACTGGGCTCAGCTCTGTTCTTCGAAGGCATAAAGATCTTCCTTTCCCCCAAGACAGATTCCAGAGGTGCCGAGCAAATGGGCTGCCAATTGCGTTGCTTCTTCAGGTCCTATTGCCTTGGAAACCTGGCTTCTAAAATAACACATGTGCATTAGTGTGGGAATTGCAAGAGAGATGGAAGGCCCAGCCAGAGAAATAATTAAATGCAGAAAATGAGTCACACTCAAGACTTATTTTTAAATAAGAATTGTTTTGTTGTTCTGGAGTTTGCTTTGAGCTGTTGCTTCCAACCTTGGGACCATTTTTACCTGTTGTTTTGGTGGCTCTTGCCTTGAAATAGTCCAGTGTTGAAATGCTCGGTGTCTGCATTTTTGCAAAGCACTTAAAAGCTCCAAACTATTATTTTCCGTAGTCAGGATGTTCAGACTTCCCTTCCGGGCTACCATGGAAAAGCAGTGGCCGATTCTGCTGAATGCATGGCTTAGGTCAAAGGTGGAGGAAACTCTCGCCTGCAGCAGGCCAAAGGTAGTCTGCCAAGACCTCTTGATTCGTCCTTGAGGCTGTTTTGAAGAAGCCAGGCCCTCTGCCCTACACGACATCAAGTGTGGGTGGGTGGGCTTCAAAGGAACAACCTGGATCTTAAGTGAGCTCCTGAGTTGTCTTTGCCTGTGTGGCTTGCTAGTAGTACATCATCTTTTAATGAGTTATGCTGAAGATGATTTGGGTTGTATTGTGTTGCATTGGTTTTATTCATACCCGGGTCTTAGCAGTGTTTTAAAACTGGCCTTTAGGAGTATTTACTTCTATGCTGACTCGTAGAAGAAGAAGAAGAGTTTGGATTTGATATCCCGCTTTATCACTACCCTAAGGAGTCTCAAAGCGGCTCACAATCTCCTTTCGCTTCCTCCCCTACAACAAACACTCTGTGAGGTGAGTGGGGCTGAGAGACTTCAAAGAAGTGTGACTAGCCCAAGGTCACCCAGCAGCTGCATGTGGAGGAGCGGGAAAGTGAACCCGGTTCACCAGATTACGAGTCTACCACTCTTAACCACTATACCACACTGGCTCTCAGGATGCTCACTATTAGCAGATTTTAAAAGGTCTTGCATTGAAAATAACTTGTGGGCCTTGCCTGATTAATTGGGGCAACTTCGCTGTCAGAAGATTTTAAACTTTAACCAGCTCATTCTTTTGCATGTTTCTCAGAAGAAGACTAGAATTCCACATTCGCCAGGCGCATTTTGCACCTGGCTACCGGCCACTTGTGACCAAGTGCAGATGCCGGGGTGCTAGGATGGGGCCTGATACCGCCAAAATCTGGAGGTGCAAGCCTAGGGATCCTTGGATCTGGACTGTTTTCACACAGTAGCAACACATCCTGTAGAATTCTATCTGTTCTATTTTATCTGCACAATCAGAATGAATTTCAGGAACCAAAATGCTTTCACTGTGCAGCCTGAGCAGGAGAGGTGAACAATGTTAGCTCTAATTGTCACAGCTTGTCTTTACTTAGCCCACCCCAGTGTCCTGCTCACAGCTGTGAAGATTATTCTGACGTTATGAATGGTCCGTGTCAACATTAAGAAAAAGAGGCAGGAATCGGCCAGATATCTTTGTGGACAGTCTGTAGATTACGTGACTTTTCTTCCTTAAGTTCTCAAAGTTCTTAACCTAGCTCAGGGTTGTCATCTAAACTAGCTAGATGCTTAACGGATAACACTAGGGAACAATTTTTTTTCCATTTTCTGTTGCATGAGATTTTTCAGCTGTTCTTATATGTTCTTTCAATGCTGATTTCAAATTTGAAGTTGGTTTTGTTCTGTAAGCTCTAGTTTTTTTTTGCAATTCATGTTTTTCACTTTTCACCATAATCTTCGTTTTTCACAATGCAGGAATTCAATATTTTATTAAACACAGAGCCAAAGTAGTACAATATGAGTATAAATGTAAGTGATTTATATAGCATTGCACATGACATGTATAGCATTGAAAATGACATGTATATCTATGTACAGTTGGAGGTATACAAAAAAAAGTACCGGTATTCCCTTGGGATACACAGTATCTGCAAGCTGTTGTTATTCAGGTAAGAATTTGCGCTTGTAGCTCTTGCGTTTGTGGACTTGCACAGGGGATTCTCATTTGATGGTCCAACAGTAGTCTGACATCATAGTTTTGTCCCACGGCCCTTGATAATGCTCTTCCATTGTCTTTAGGTCTTGATGGAAGTGCTCTCCCTATTCATCACTGGCTGCCCCAAGGTTTTCGGGGAATTGATCTAGGTGACTGTTCAGGAAATGGAGCTTCACGTTGAAATTAGGTTAGAACAACTGCAGGTGTCAATGCAACCAAAATTTTGTTTCCCAATGTAACCAATCGCAATCAGTGCATCATTTGGAAAATAAGACTTTAGAGCTGTCTTGCCCCCAAATGGCAACTAGCAGTCAAAATTGTAGAATGCAAGAACTCTGGCCAGGCAGTAGATCAGTTTTTGAATCTTCAAACAGTTTTAATATTGTGATGGCCTGGGATTCAGACTCAGACGCTGAACCTGAGGGATCCCAGCCTGCACAGGATTCCCTGCCTCCAGAACCAGCAGAGCCAGGGCTGGGGCCTGAGTCTGAAGGGGCCTCACCTGTGCTGGATCCTCAGGTGCAGGCATCTGATGAGTCTGCTCTGGCTCCTGATGGGATGGAGGACCCATTGCCTGCAGGTGCTCCACTCCCAGCCCCGTCAGGGGAAGCTGAGGTTGCCTCTGGGTCCAGTAACCCTCCAGCCTCTCCTGAGCTGCAGATTCTTCGTCAGCTAAATTTTCATGGTCAAAGTGTACCATTGGTAATTCTGACGAAGAATTAGCGAAATAGGGCTTGGGGTTGGAACAGGAATTTATTTCATCTGGAATTTGTTGCAATACTATAATATTAAAACTGTTTGAAGATTCAAAAACTGATCTACTGCCTGGCCAGAGTTCTTGTATTCTACAATTTTGACTGCTGTACATCACCAAGAACTCAAATTTCTATAGCCACCCAAATGGCAACTAGACATTCCGTTTTGGCGACTGCAGCCCTGGCATCCAGCTTATATATCCGAGTTTCTAATGCTGCTCTGCACCCATGGCGTGCTCTGAGTTTCGGGTGCCTGTTGTGGACAGAAGCAAATGAAGGTGATGCGTTTCCTTTGCTTCCCTATATCCTTGAGCTGCCTCTGTCCTCCTTTCTGGGCTAAAAGCATCCTTCAGAGGCAGAGCAAATTGACATGCCTTGTTCTGCCCCCTCCAGATGCATTGGCTTGTCTCCGCACCTGGAGATGGGCTGTAGCTTAGGGGTAGAACATCTGCTTTGCATGCGGAAGGTCCTAGGTTTGATTCCCAGCACCTCCAGTTGGGGGGACAGACGGACGGAAATCCCTGTCTGGAACCCTAGGAAACTGCTTCTCAACATGGTAGACAACACTGAACTTGGTGAACTAATGGCTTGACTTTGCATCGGGTTCCTGTGTTCCTACGCGATACATGGGTGTCATACAAGGAATGCTGTTTTTTGGCTGCTTTTCTCCGGTGAAAATCTTCAGGAGGTTTCAAAGTCCGACGTCTCTGGAACCAGCATCAGAAGTCCGTGGATCGAAACCATCCCCCTCTGCTACCAGTTAGCATTTACCCCGCCTGGGGCAGTTTGTGAGACTGCCCCAAAGCCAGAGCAAAGCCGTGTGCGCACATCCCCGGCTACTGAGAGTCCGGTGGCGCAGTAATATGTGATTGTTCCCAGCTTGAAGAGCAACACACACAAGCCATTAAATAAGGCTAAACTAATTTATTGTGTTAATAGTGCAGAGAGATTCTCTGCTGCCAGCCCGTTAAGACGGAGCTGCCATAATGCCGTCCTTCCAGCTTGAGGACTAGCCAGAAGAGTGTAGCCCAAAGGCTAGAATTACAACAGTACAGTAATACATAAACATTCCATGCAGGAAGTGTTAAGGCTGCTTTCTCACGGTTCAGTGAGACAGGCAAAAGTGAAACCATCCCCGCTGAAGCTGCGTGCTGCTCGGCTTGAACAAAAATCACAACGGTTAGTAGGTTGGGAGAGCCCTTAAGGACTAGAAACTTGGAAATGATGCACCAAAAATAGCGAGAAGCCCAGGGCAGACACTAAAAACCCAGGACGAAGTGGTAGGAGTAGAAACAGGGAAGAGGTTTTTTTAGCAGCAGTTCTGAGCCACCTGATGGCGAGGGAGGGTGAGAGACAGCAGGAGAAAGCAAAGAGATTGTGTGGTCTTGGTGGCTCGACGCAGGCAGACGCAAGCCGTGCCTGGCATAAATATGACGACACCGCTGCTTTGCGTGGGGTTTGCTCTCCAGTGGTTACTTGCCGCAGCGGCCTTGCTCCCGGGAGACGGCAACCATTGTGAAAACCGCATCGTTGCCAAAAGATTCTCTGGGAGGAGGAAGAATGTAATTCATGAATCACCGGTCTATTTTTGAAAACCTTGTAGGATTTAAATGACTCACGGATCTCTCTTTAGCCTAAGAAATGCTGTTTATAACTAGTGTGTCAAAGACTGAACATCTATATCTATATTCCAGTAGCATTAAAAGTTATGCGGACCAATATTTCAAGCCTGCCATGGAAGGTTTTACAGTCCTTTAGCACCTCCAATATACTCTTGGAGAAAATGGTATTTCAAATACTACCTTGCAATCAGGAATTAAATATTGAATTCCAGTTAATTCTCCTAGTCACCCTGTGCAACATTTGGAGGTCTTTGGACCTTCTGAAGTCTTGTACTGGTGCATCATCTTCTCCCTGTGAACCGTGGTTTGTAAACTGGAAGCTAAATTTTGCATCTCTTGGGAGCAAATTTTACTTCCAACCACGGTTTCACATGTCACGTCCATCCATTCAAACCATAGTTTCTTTGAAATGATGGCTTGAAGCAGTTTTGAGAGCCACGTTTGTTAGGAGAGTGCCTGGCACCATGTGCTTTAGAGGCAAGGCTAGGGGGAGGATAATTTGTTTATTTATTTCATGGTGACTTCAGGAGAGGCAACAGAGTAGAAGGGGATGTCCCCTTCAAGAGGCCTGGCTGTGGTTTGACAGTGCAGCTTGGCTTCTCTACCATGGTGGGTGTTCATTTGGGCTGTGGTGAGAGAGACAAGCTGATGGTCCTAGCCCCAAACTTGGGGGGAAGCCTGGAACTTGGTTGTAGTTCCACACTTTGCAAGACGCAAGCAGAGATATAGAGCAAACCTCTGCCTCCCCTCTTTGGCTCCAGTGAATGCACGGGGGCTTGTTTCGGTCCCTTCCAGGTCACTGTAGCTCCAGGCTGGAGGGAGAAAACTAGGAGGCTGTTTCAGGGATGTAGCATAAGATCAGGGGCATGTGCTGGTGAAGATGCGGGTGACGCTGTGGTCTAAGCCACAGAGCCTAGGGCTTGCCGATCAGAAGGTCGGCGGTTTGAATCCCCCGTGACTGGGTGAGCTCCCGTTGTTCGGTCCCAGCTCCTGCCAACCTAGCAGTTCGAAAGCACAACAAAGTGCAAGTAGATAAATAGGTACCGCTCTGGCGGGAAGGTAAACGGCATTTCCATGCGCTGCTCTGGTTCACCAGAAGCGGCTTAGTCATGCTAGCCACATGACCCGGAAGCTGTACACCAGCTACCTCGGCCAGTAAAGCGAGATGAGCGCCGCAACCCCAGAGTCGTCCGCAACTGGACCTAATGGTCAGGGGTACCTTTACCATTACCTTTAAGGCAACCCCAAATTTGTTGACCTCTGAACATGGCTCTGTCCATGGCAGAGAGAGGCTCTGGTCCCATGGTTGGGTGCTGCAGGTGCCTTCCTTAATCTTGTGATGGATGACCTTTGAGTTCCCTCCTGATTCGATGATAGTCTGATTGAAACAAGGGGATTGATGATAGTCTGATTGAAAGCAGGGGGATGTGTGGAAAGCAGTATTTAAGCCAGTATTGTTGGACTACAGCTCCCATCATCCATGCCCATTGGCCATGCTGGGGGCTGTTGGGAATCGCAGTCCAACAACAGCGGGAGGGCAGCTGGTTTCGCCGTCCATGATTTACGGGATAGAGGTTGCCGAAGCAAGTTGCTCAACTCAACGGTCGGACATTGGGCCAAAGGAACAGGACCCAGAGTTGGGACTCTGGGTGCAGTTTAACCCCGCCCTGTCTGGCCTGAGGACTGAACGTGAGCCCTGAGCCATTAACCCTTTGCCATGTATTCTTTCCCTGATGCGGCCACCCACTCCCTCTCTCATAACACCCAGAAACTGCATTTTGCCCAGAAAAACTTGATGTATGTGAAGGTGGGGGGAATGCAGGCAAAAGGGGAGTCGAGCTATTAACGACCCTGAGATTAATCGCATTGGAATTAATAGGTGAAAACAGCAGCCGCAGACTAGATCCTGCATTTGCAGGCTTCCCATCTGCCCTGACGATGTCTGCAGCTGGCTGCTGCCCAGCTCTTAATTTCCCATTGTGCATGGAAGATCACGACTTCCCTACTTCTCCCATAAATGTGACCCAGTGGGTAGAAGGGGGGGGGGAGGGCCTTCTCCTGCCTCCTATTGAAACTCTTCCCATCAAAGTCTCGCAGCGGCTTCCTCTTCCAAAGAGGAAGAGCCTCTGGCTACACCCTGGACTCTCTGCCTGGGTTGTTTGTTTAACCTTCAGCTGGGCATTCCTAACGAGAGGTAGGATTCCGTTTTCACCAGCTGACATTTTGCCACATGTCTGCAGCGCGACTTAATGAGATGTGGCAGTCGACAAAAATACACCCTCGTTGGTTATTACCCCATTGTGTGGGATGCTGCCCTTTCCTCTGGAAGGCGGTGCCCTCCGACGGCAAGGACATGTAAACATTGCCCCAGAAAATGTGGAAATGACTTTATTATTATTATTATTTTAAGAAACGTAAATGCAGATTTATACAATAGTACCCTGGAAGAGCTCCAGATCTGTTCTCCTTCCAGAACTCCACAATGTCTCTTGAGGAAGTCCAGGGAAATGCTCCTCAAATGTCTGATGGCTTCATCACTTCTTTTTCTTCTGAATGGAAACTGGAGATTTGGCTGGAGATGCCTTAGAGACATTAGGTGATTGACAGGTGGGGCTACCCACCTGTCAATCCCCCAACATCACAATGATTTCAGTTGGCTTGTCTTTGCCTGCGTGGCTTGCTAGTAGTACATCATCTTTTAATGAGTTATGCTGAAGATGATTTGGGTTGTATTGTGTTGCATTGGTTTTATTCATACCCGGGTCTTAGCAGTGTTTTAAAACTGGCCTTTAGGAGTATTTACTTCTATGCTGACTTGTAGAAGAAGAAGAAGAGTTTGGATTTGATATCCCGCTTTATCACTACCCTAAGGAGTCTCAAAGCGGCTCACAATCTCCTTTCGCTTCCTCCCCTACAACAAACACTCTGTGAGGTGAGTGGGGCTGAGAGACTTCAGAGAAGTGTGACTAGCCCAAGGTCACCCAGCAGCTGCATGTGGAGGAGCGGGGAATCGAACCCGGTTCACCAGATTAGAAGTCCACCGCTCTTAACCACTACACCACACTGGCTCGTAAACTAGGAATGGCCAATTTCGTCTAGCCCATAAAGGCTCTGGATAATTTCTGGTTAAAGTTTGCCCCAAACCTCAAGCATAAGGGAAAAAAATGAGAGATGGCATGCTTGAAAGTGTTGATATCTATCTCTGTTGCATTTTATTTGTAACGCCCTGGCTATGCCTCAGAGGACATACTCCAAACCATTGGATGACACCTACTTTATTATGGCACTTGAAAAGGTCAGTTTCCAGAGCCCAATGCTCTCTCCATCCCCAAAACCACTGTCAGGGTAGTAAGAAGAGCTCTCAAGCATAAACACGCTGACTACCCTTGATTTAAACCACTAGCGGAACCTTTCTTGTGCCGAAAAGTGCTCTTGAAAGGATTAACAGTGGAGACTTTGTTTAATTTGGCCTTATTTCTGTTTTCCAGACCTCTACCTTCTTGAGGATGCAGTTTTAGTCGCAGTTGCTATGGAGAAGATCAAGGAGCAGTTTTCCAGTCTCCAAATAGCAAAACGGTGTGCACTGGCAGAAGACCCCACTTACCTGTTGGACTTGGATATTTCAAGAGGCGGAGCGAGCCAGTTGGTGGCCGTTTCGTGTTCCGATAAATCCGTCAGGGTTTACGACAGAGAGGCGCTCACTTTGCTGCGGGAATATAGCAGCCGCCCCGGGCTGCTCAGCGGCGTCCGATTCGCACACACGTGTGAAAGTGTGTTGTTCTCCGCTTGCAGCGACGGAACAGTGAAATGCTGGGATACGCGCCTGGCGACTGCAGGGCCAGCGCAGTTGTTCCGTGGCTCGCTTTCCAACGTCTTCATTAGCTTTGACGTAAGCTGCAACGACCTCATAGTCTGCGCTGGGACAGAAAAAGTGGGGGATGATGTTTTCATGGCCTTCTGGGATGCCCGGAGCTGCACAGGTAGCATAGCTTCCAGCAAAGAGCCTCTGGGCTTCTACTCGGAGACCCATAACGACGACATCACCCAAATTCGTTTTCACCCCATCAAACAGAACCTGGTAGTTTCTGGGTCAACCGACGGGCTGGTGAACGTGTTTGACATCAACAAGGACAGCGAAGAAGACGCGCTGGTTGCTACCTGCAACTCTGACTCGTCGGTCAGTTCCGTCGGGTGGTCCGGAAAAGATTACCGGCAGGTCTATTGCACGACGCACGACGAAGGGTTTTGTCAGTGGGATCTCGCCCAGTTGGAGACCGAGGAGCCAGCCACGTTGCTGCATGTTCCAGACGCCCGAGAAGCAGGAAGTGGAGAAAGCACCAAGCTGGACTACTTAATCGGCGGCTTGTACCATGAAACGATGGACAAGTTGGTTGTTGTTGGGGGAACGTCAACAGGAAGCATCTGCCTCCTGGACTGTGGGGTTGGTGGCCTGAGTTCTGTAGGAGTCCTTCAGGAGGGGCACTCTGCTCCCGTCCGCTCATTCTGCTGGAACGTGGCAGATGATTCTTTGCTGACCGGCGGAGAGGATGCGCAGTTGTTGCTATGGAAACCTGGAGCCGTGGGGAAAGCCTTTGGAAAGAAGACTTCTATGAAGACTGCTTCCTCTGTTCACCAGCGGCTGAGAGTTCACCAGCACGCTTTCAAGAGCAAGAAAAAACGGACGTCTTTGTAAAGAGTGATGGGGAGTGAGGAGGCCTCTACCTGAAAGTGATTCCAGAAGGGTACCTGCCTTAGCCCGTTTCAGGGGGGAAAACAAGTCCTGCAGCACCTTGAAGACTTAATTTATTATGGCATAATGTTTCGTGGACTAAGATCTGCTTCATCACGCACGGAAGCTTATGCCATAATAAATTAGTTGGTCTTTAGGGTGCTGCAGTTTCCACTCGTAGAGAGTTGACCTTTCGAAAAGTTGCAACACTTTTTAGCAGGGTGTGTGAGTTCCTCGCAGGTAACTGACATGTACAGCTTGACAGCCGTGGCCTTGTTTACTTGGAAAATATCCTCTCCGTGTCAGTGGGGACCCCAACTTCCAGCAAAGTTGGCACGGGATCGGTGCCTCGATAGGAGTAAGCCTGCCAACCAAATTAAAAGGTATCGTTCTTTCGTCTGAAGCTGCTTATGACAGGCTTGTTCAAACCTTTCTCTCTGGATTCCAACAGCCCGAATTATATTTTGCTATAGATGGGATTTTCTTAAAACGATGCCTGAAGTCACGGGGAGTGGAGGAAGAGGGAGATAAGCCTACTAAAAAAGGCATAAGGGACAAACCGAGAATGGCAAGATTGGGAAGTTCCCTTCTGCACCCCCTCAGTTCTGTGAAACTTGATATTTGTCACACAAGGCCTCCTCTCCAATGTATGAACTGGACACACACAGCATCTAATTTTGGGGTGGGGACGGGGACTAGCCTGTGGCCTCCTGTCATCCCTGACCATTTGCTATAGTAGCTGCAGCTGATAGATGTTGAAGTTCTTGCCTGCTTCCGATTTCATCCATTTTCTGCAGGTGGAAACTGGTCTCTATTTGGAAATACTACAAGCTGAATACATGGATCCCATGATTTGGGGTGCACACACCCAGTTCCTTATTTGTTATCAGAGGCCATTGTGCCTTTATGAGCACTGTGCAAACATGACTGTTATGACTGGAGACATTTATTGTGGATCTTGAAGGGGAGTCTTAACCAGTCATGGAAGTTTATGTTTTTTGGTAGTGCAACCATTATTTTGAGGTCTTGGGTGATGCCCAACTAAATCTTACTGAAGAAGAAGAAGAAGAAGAGTTTGGATTTGATAGCCCGCTTTCTCACTACCCGAAGGAGTCTCAAAGTGGCTAACGTTCTCCTTTCCCTTCCTGCCCCACAACAAACACTCTGTGAGGTGAGTGGGGCTGAGAGACTTCAAAGAAGTGTGACTAGCCCAAGGTCACCCAGCAGCTGCATGTGGAGGAGTGGAGATGCGAACCCGGTTCCCCAGATTATGAGTCTACCACTCTTAACCACTACACCACACTGGCTTTCACTGAAATTACTTAAGCCGGCTGATTTTACTGGAACTATTCTAATCGTAGCTAATTCGCTCATTCCCTTTAGTTCCTCTTCTGAATGAGTTGTTTTTCGAACTTTGGTCCAGTTGAGGAACTGAAAACTGGGAACTGCTAGCTAACTTTAGCACTGCGTATCACATCAAGACACAAGGTAGTCTGTTTCGATCTCTGCAAACTTTCAGTTCCCATGAAATCCAATGAAAGTCTGGAATCTGAAGCTATGGATCTTCAAAAACTGATTATTGTTATTAGAGAAAATGTCTTACTTATTTTGTAAATGATACATGGATTCATGTGGCAGATTTTGTAGGCACACCGTTGCTTGGAAGTTGTGTACGATACCCAGATTTACTTAATACCATGACCTGTCAAGGCTGGAGACGGGCACTGATTGGTGTCTCTCCCCCCACCCCCACCTCGAGAGCTGGCACCAGTTTGAAACCAGGACTGTGTCTTGTATGTTTCTCCCCATCACTTGGCAGTAAACAGGTGTTGCAGATTTTTAAAAAATATAGTTTCTTTTCTTTCTGGATTGATGCTGGCAGTAAGAATAACAGATTAAGTCTAGATAATAAAAAACTCCCTTTTGTTTACTACAGTGTGGGTGGTTTCTGTAACCAACTCTCCAATTTTTCCCGACTTGCAAAAGCTTAGTTTTCAAAAACGAAAGCAGTTTTGTACATTTTGTATTCCATAAATATACTAGGCAATATCCATCACAGTCATTCTGTTAGCACACGGACCTTCAGCTGTGCAGTGAGTCTTTCCTTCCCTCTTTTCTCCCCAACAAAATATTAAAAACACGATACAACCTCAGCCATTTAAAACTTCCCTTCTAAAGTCTTCTAAAAGTCAGATAGCTCTTTATTTCCTTAACAACTGACGGGAGGGCGTTCCACAGGGCGGGCGCCACCACCGAGAAGGCCCTCTGCCTGGTTCCCTGTAGCTTCACTTCTTGCAGTGAGGGAACTGCCAGAAGGACCTCGGAGCTGGACCTCAGTATGCGGGCTGAATGATGGAGGTGGAGACACTCCTTTGGGTATAAAAGGCTGAGGCTGTTTAGGGCTTTATAGGTCAAAGCTAGTGCCTCTCAACATCAAGAATACTCAGCTAGGTAGGACAGCGGTCTTGATTTGTGCTTTTCCATCATCAGTATCTTTTGTCTACAGCATTTCAGGTTCTGGCTCCTACAATTGACCTCCGAAGATTCTGGGTTGGAGAATGTTCCCTCTAGGGCAGTGTTTCTCAACCCTGTGCCTCCAGATGTTTTTGGCCTACAACTCCCATCATCCATGACCACTGGTCTTGCTAGCGAGGGATGATGGGAGTTGTAGGCCAAAAACATCTGGAGGCACAGGGTTGAGAAACACTGCTCTAGGGTACAGATCCAGGTTTGGCTTCCTGCAGACTTGAGCCAGCCCCTGAAATGCTGGACAGAAATACTGCAGTGCTTGTTGGCTATTGCTTGTGTCCCTGAACTTCTCTTGTATTTAAAGAAGATTGAAAAAGACGTGCAACCTAAATTTACCTCCCTTTCGGGATCTGTAGATCGGCATGGTGGTGGGTGGGATGAACTGACATTTCCCTTTCCTTATCCATATGGCGATGCTGTCACAAAACCAGGCATGTGGACGGCTGCTCGCTGTGCGATGAACTTTGCTATTGCAATACGTACTACAGCAGACACAATGTTGGCAGTTGTCAAGTACATGGGGGTGCCAGAGTTCGTCGCTCACTGGACCTCTTCAGACAACTTCATCTGCTTGACTTGTCAGCTTTTAAGTGGCTTTGGGTTGGGCTCAACATTTGAGGGATTTCACACGCCCCAACTGTGGTGCATTTTGAGTGGGAAGACAAAGCATCACTTCTGGGAAATGGCCAGGTAAAATAGAAAGCCGTCAACCTTAGGTTTGCAATCCTATACACATTTACCTGGGAGGACGTCCCACTGAACTCAATGGTGTTTAACCTCTGAACTTCTGGAGAAGGGCCATAGCTCAGTTGCAGCGTGCAGGCAGAAGGGCCCAGGTTCAATTCTCGGCATTCCCAGGGAAGGTTGGGAGAGGCACCTGCTTGAAATCCTGGAGAGCTGCTGCCAGTCAGTGTAGGCAATACTGAGCTAGATGGACCTCTGGTTTGACTCTACTGCAGCATTCTTATTCTTCCCATCTGACTGGGTGTCAAGTGTGGGAGTTCCCCTCTCCCTTCTGGTAGCTCACCAAGAACAATTAACGAGCATTTGGTAGAGTTATAGTCCTTTTATTACAGCATTATGTTACAAGCACAAACAGGCAACCCTCCACAAGGATACTCTGACTCCTCACTTCCAAAGCAAGAAGCATGCCAACGGGAAGTCCCTCCCTGCGTCTCCTTTGTTCTCTGACACGCTTGGACCTCCAAGTTCAGGGGGGAGGGAGGGGTTCCCCCCCACTCTCTATTGATGTATCTCCCAGCTGCTCCCTCCCTTCTGGTTGCTTAGCTACTATCTCCTAGCTGGATAACTCCTCCCTCAACTGTGCAGCTTCTGAGTCTGCCTGTCTCTCTGCTTCTGGAAATGCTGGAAGCGCGGGTAGGGGAAGCTGATCTCCCTGCGATTGCATTCCCCAATCTTCCAATCCAGCCCAGCCCCTGACACTGGGTTGCCCTAGTCACTCTGGGCAGCTTCCAGCAACATATAAAAACACAATCAAACCTCAAACATTAAAAACGTCCCGATAGAGGGCTGCCTTCAGATGTCTGGACCTCAGTGTCCGAGCCGATTGATGTGGGTGGAGATGGCCTTCAGGTATTAGGCAGCTTCCTACCGGTATGTCACAGACATGCCTAGGATTGAAGCTAACCTGTCAAAAGAGTTGCGCCAAATCTGTCAAAGAACAAACGTGACAATCACAGTGGACATAAACAAGTTTTGAGAACCATGCTTTGTAGAAACATGCATTGAAAGATGACGCTCTGGGTGGATACCAGCCATTCTTGTATAGTGAAAAGTGAACTTATGGTTCTGTAAAGGTAAAGGTAAAGGGACCCCTGACCATTAGGTCCAGTCACAGACGACTCTGGGGTTGCGGCGCTCATCTCGCATTATTGGCCGAGGGAGCTGGCATACAGCTTCCGGGTCATGTGGCCAGCACAACTGAGCCGCTTCTGGTGAACCAGAGCAGCGCACAGAAACGCCGTTTACCTTCCCTCCAGAGCAGTACCTATTTATCTACTTGCACTTTGACGTGCTTTCGAACTGCTAGGTTGGCAGGAGCTGGGACCGAGCAACGGGAGCTCACCCCATCACGGGGGTTCGAACTGCTGACCTTCCGATCGGCAAACCCTAGGCTCTGTGGTTTAACCCACAGCGCCACCCGGTACTGTAGCTGGAAACAATTCAAATCCGTGGAGAACAATAGAAGCGTGTGCATGTTGTGCAGCGGAATTTTTAATGATAATTTTTATTTAGCAAGGACTGATGTTCGTGGCGGACATACAAGAGGACCCCCATATTTAGCAGTGTCACCCCCACCTCCTCGGCCGCTCCTATGTTCCTTTCTCTATGCAAGTAAAGGCTTTCCTTGCATTTGTCCAGGAAGTACCTCACTTACCGGTAACAGGAAGGTGGCTGCAACCACAGACGGCTGCACCAACTACATTAGCATTTCCCCATGCAGCTTAGCGTCTAGAAAGTGACTGCATGAAGAGCAAGCCATTGTTTAAAGATCTGAGCTGGCATAGAAACTGGCTCCCCTAACCCCTAGGAATAAAAACAATTACAGAAGTTATTGGATTTTATTTTATTATTTTTATTTTAATTTATTTATATGGAACTTACTAGCCGCTTGTCACCCGCAGGTCTCCAAGTGACTCACAGCAAATAAAAATATACAGTACATAATACCATAAGGGGAAAAGCAGGGGTGGGGAATTATAGACTTGGAGGGTTCCCCAAGGGTCATCCAGTCCACCCTCCTGCAATGCAGGAATCTTTTGCCCAAGGTTTGAATCCCCGACCCTGAGATTTAAGTGTTTCTCACTCTACCGACTGAGCTATCCCAGCTGCCATGGGGAATCATGTTAATATTTAGTATCACTACCATGGAAAAGCAAAACAAAGAAAAGCGTACCAGCTGCATAAACAGTGGCAAACAATATTAACAATACTTAAATAATAAAGAAGGCAATACTTTATTTTATGTTACTGCAATGAATTGAGGCAACCCTCAGGGCAGATATAGGGGGCATGCAGGGAATGGAAGCAGAAAAAGTTACACTAAAAGTTAAAGTTACAGCTAAAAGTTGTGCTAAGGTACCGGTAACTGGCTGAATCCTGCCCCTTGATGCCTTTCATGCTGTTGAGAGGCTTAACTTTCTTTGCCTATAACAAGTCAGTGGTAGGAGCCTGCTTGCTGCCTGCAGCGCTCTCTGTTTCGGGGAAGCCTATCTAGTGCCAAATTATTCATAGTAAGGCTCTGGTCTCTGATTAAAGCTCTGCATGCTGTGCTAATCCAAGTAGGAAAGGGGGGAAAACCCTCTTCTGGAATAATCCCACAACCTGTGTATCAAGGGGTTGTCGTCCATTTATGGAAGCATTAATTTGCCAGTCTATTTTTAAAGATTCGGTCTGAGCATGCTGGGGAATCTGCGCCGTGCCCAAACGCTGCATCAGAGAAGCTGCAGGAAGGCCTTCCTAAAGCAACCAGTTGCATTATCAAAACATCAAAACCTGTGTTAATGGGCATAGCTGTCAACCCTCCCTTTTTTTGGTGGGAAACTCCCTTATTCCAATGCCGTTTCCCGCTGCTATCCTGGATTGTTGATATCCCTTAAATTCCCCGGATTTCAAAGGAAGCAGTTCCTCTCCCTCCCTGCCGGCCAGGGAGGCTCCTCAACTGCGTTGCTCGGCTGCCAATAAGGAGTCTGAGACCGACTGGGGGCGGAGCTTGCATGCCTTGTGCATCCAGACCCTCACGCTCAACCAGACAGCCAGCCTGCCTGCCGTCTATGCGCTTGCTCTTTCACTCACCCGTTCGCGTGCAGCCTCTGGAGCGCAGGGTGCCGAGGCTACTTGGTGCCATTGCAGCGCCCTTGTGGCATCCCTTATTTTCAAATCCGAAAGTTTGAAAAAATCCCTTATTTTCAAATCTGAAAGTTGACAGCTATGGTTAATGGGACAACTGATCAAAGCCCCCCCAAAACTGGGTGGTCTTACAGTATATGGGGCAGAACTTAAAGGGAATTGGGAAGATTGAAGGTTATCCCACCACCACCCAAATGCTACAGGCGTTCTGGTCGCTGCCACAATTTCTCTATGATATAACATACCAATATTCCCAGTAGTTAGAGCAGGGGTAGTCAACCTTTTTATACCTACTGCCCACTAATGCATATTTCTTGATGGTAAAATTTCCTTACTGCCCCCCAGTGCTCGATGGAAGGTGGGTTCAGCTTGTGCCGTAGAACCCCCTACTGGCCACCTAGAATCCTGAAATGCCCACTAGTGGGCGGTAGGGACCAGGTTGACAACCCCTGAGTTGTTGTTGTTTAGTCGTGTCCGACTCTTCGTGACCCCATGGACCAGAGCACGCCAGGCACTCCTGTCTTCCACTGTCTCCCGCAGTTTGGTCAGACTCATGTTGGTAGCTTCGAGAACACTGTCCAACCATCTCGTCCTCTGCCGTCCCCTTCTCCGTGTGCCCTCAATCTTTCCCAACATCAGGTTTTTTTTTCCAGGGAGTCTTCTCTTCTCATGAGGTGGCTCAACTTCAGGATCTGTCCTTCCAGTGAGCACTCAGGGCTGATTTCCTTAAGAATGGATAGGTTTGATCTTCTTGCAGTCCATGGGGCTCTCAAGTCTCCTCCAGCACCATAATTCAAAAGCATCAATTCTTTGGCGATCAGCCTTCTTTATGGTGCAGCTCTCACTTCCATACATCACTACTGGGAAAACCATAGCTTTAACTATATGGACCTTTGTCGGCAAGTTGATGTCTCCACTTTTTAAGATGCTGTCTAGGTTTGTCATTGCTTTTCTCCCAAGAAGCAGGCGTCTTTTAATTTTGTGACTGCTGTCACCATCTGCAGTGATCATGGAACCCAAGAAAGTGAAATCTCTCACTGCCTCCATTTCTTCTTCTATTTGCCAGGAGGTGATGGCACCAGTGGCCATGATCTTAGTTTTTTTGATCTTAGTTTTTTAACCCCTGAATTAGAGTAAGGCAATTTCCTCTGTCCCTAGGGAAAGGCAGGCTGGTTCAGGTGTGATGAAGAAGAGGCGTTACATTGAATGGACCTTGGCTCCAGCAATGTGCCTGCCTCTGCCTAATTGTTTTCGCAGCTGAACTCTCATGCAGCATTCTCAATTGCATGTGCGTGCAACCAATTTTCTTTTCGGAAGCTGAGTGTGCACATTTGTGTTTTGCCAAACTCTTGCCCTCTGCACGTTCATTCTCCCATCTGGTGAACACTGTTTTATAGGTTTCCCTTTACGAAATGATTGCTTTTATACCTGTGACTGCTCACCCGCCGGGGGTTTCATTCTCATGGTACAGAATCCAGTAGATCTTGTATTTTGCATGGTGGATGGGAGCATTTCTCTTCCTTGCGCAAACCTTGATCACTCCAGTCTCTTGCAGCACAGTTAACCCCCGTGTTGCAGGTTTGCGAATCGGCAATGGCTGGGTGAGCCTCTTTAATGAACATATTACTTTAACATTAATGGGATGTTTAAACACAAAATAAACCCCAGGCTCCTGGGAACTTCTCCTCAGGCTACCAGCAATATTACTATTGATCTTGATTACAGAAGGACAGGGGCATAGCAATGGGGGGCGGGCCGCCCCGGGTTCCACCCCAGAGGGGGGTGACACTTTTTTTTTGAAAAAAATTTTTTTTTGAAAAAAAAATTTTTTTGAATTTTTTTTTTGAAATTTTAACTTCATTTAACACAGCCCCCCACACCTCACAAAGTGGCACCATCAGAGGGGGGTGACATTTTTAATTTTTTTTAATTTTTATCATTTTATTATTATTATTTTTTATTTTAACTTTATTGAAAAAAAAAGAGATCACACACACACACACACACACACACACACACACACACACACACCCCTCACAAAGTGGCACCATCAGAGGGGGGGGACACTTTTTAATTTTTTTAAATTTTTAAATTTTTATTTTATTTTAACATTATTGGGGGGGAAAGAGATAATAGACACACACACACAAAAACCCCACACCTCACAAAGTGGCACTATCAGAGGGGGGGGTGACACTTTTTATTTTTATTTTTTTTAATTTTTTTACATTATTATTATTATTTATTCTTATTATTTTATTTTAACTTTATTGGAAAAAAGAGACAATAGACACACACACAAAACCCCCACACCTCGCAAAGTGGCACCATCAGAGGGGGGGGTGACACTTTTTATTTTTATTTTTTTTAATTTTTTTACATTATTATTATTATTTATTATTATTATTTTATTTTAACTTTATTGGAAAAAAGAGACAATAGACACACACACAAAACCCCCACACCTCGCAAAGTGGCACCATCAGAGGGGGGTGACACTTTTTATTTTTAAAAAAATTAAAGTGGTGGGGGGGGGGTGACAAAAAAAATTCCGCCCCGGGTACCACCTGGGCTTGCTACGCCTCTGCAGAAGGACTAGATATGCAAGGAATATTGAAGCTGCAACTTCCCTTTAAGTAGAGAACAGGATGTGGCTGGCAGACTCCACGCCAGGCCACGCTGACTGATGGGCCTACCCACCTATCAATCTCCTGTGACATCACCATGTTATCAGGTGACCCGACTTCAAAGGAAAGGATTGGGAGGGCAACAGAATAAGGTGCCAAATTCAAAAAGCACCGTCTTTCTGATGCAGAGAGAATTGGGAGGACACTTAAAAGTGCATTCCTGCTTTTTCTCTATATTTAGCTTATGTTTAAAGCCACGGCTGGACGTTTCTGGCTCCTGACATCTTAGATGACATCAGGCATGGGAAAGGTGGACCACATCATACATGCAGGCAGGCTGGAAGTTCCTTCAAGCAAGTATAACACATCCTTTAAGTTGATTTTACTAACTGGGAAGTACAGAAACCAACATGGGTGAAATAGCTGCCATTTAATGATGGATATCAGAAATCTGTGAATCTGGCAGTCCGAGGAGACCCTAAGCCCCCTGCTTCTCCTTCTCCTTCACGCAGCTGTTTAAAGAGGAGGACATTGTATTGCGAGATTTGTTATTGAGAGTACCGGTATTTCGGGTACAATTTTTACCCAGAGCTAGCCAACATATATCGTTTTCCTAAGGTTTTGTCCTCATCAGTGTGGAGCACAATAACTCTGCTTTTCAGAAAACTGAGTCATGCCTGTGGAAAGGGATACACGTGGTTTTCATTTCTTTGCTGTTTTAATCAGCCTGGAGCAATGCCTATCATGCATCTTTCGCAGCAACAGATTCCCATTTTGCCAGAGACACCCCCCACAATAGCCAGCCTCTTTTGATTAGCACTGCTTCCTACCTCCCTGTGAAAATGACCTCTGTCTTTAGGTTGTTTTCCAAAATGCTGGCCCTGCCCTGCTGCAGGGTGAAGCTCAGACTGCACCATGAAAGCAGTCGGGGTGGGAGGTGGGATTGATGAAAGCAGGAATCGGTGTCTGGATGGTACAGCAAGACTTAAAAAAAAGAGGAAGGAATGGTCCTTGCTGGGTGTGTGCGCGCACACTCTAAAAGGTAAAGGTAAAGAGACCCCTGAGAGTTAAGTCCAGTCGCGAACGACTCTGGGGTTGCGGCGCTCATCTCACTCTATAGCCCTAGGGAGCCAGCGTTTGTCCGCAGACAGTTTTTCCGGGTCATGTGGCCAGCATGACTAAGCCGCTTCTGGCAAAACCAGAGCAGCGCAAGGAAACGCCATTTACCTTCCCGCCGGAGCGGTTCCTATTTATCTACTTGCACTTTGACGTGCTTTCGAACTGCTAGGTTGGCAGGAGCTGGGACTGAGCAACGGGAGCTCACCCCGTAGTGGGGATTCGAACCGCCGACCTTCTGATCGACAAGCTCAAGAGGCTCAGTGGTTTAGACCACAGTGTCACCCGCGTCCCGTGTGTGTACTACTTGGGCTCCACTCCAACAAAATGTCATGGGCTGGTATTGAGGCTGGCACACATCATCAGATCTCTGGCCATTTCTTCCACCTGAAGACAGGTTATTCTCCAGTAAAGCATTTCCAGGATTGTTGGGGAAGGCTTGGGTGGGTCAGATGTGGCTGGCTGGCTTCGCATTGCCTAGTGTCGGCTAAATAAACCAAACAAAGGTTCAAGAAGGGTGGGGTGGGGTAATAATTAATTCTATGTTCAGCAAATGAGGAAACGCAGAAACAGACCAGTTGTAAAAGCAAACAAAATTACCACCATCAATTATCCCTGCAGAGTGAGAAGAGGAAGCTCTTTGACTCAGGAACTCTTTACTTTGGGTTTGTGAATGGCAGAATATTTCTACTGCAGGAGCAACACCGAAGGGCACCAGCCCTTTGATTCATTCTTTTGGGGAGCAGCAAGAGCAAAGATGATATCAGCTGGTGGTCCCTGGAAGAACTAACTTGCCCTGGGAGTTGGTTACTTAGGTGGCATAATAATAATGATGATGATGATGATGATGTATTATTGATACCCCGTCCAACTGGGCGGCTTCCAACAAAACAAAACAAAACAAAACAAAACAATACGCACAGATATATAGTAGCACCTTTTGGAAGAAATGCATCAGGCCTCTTGGGAATGGCTATCTTGAACATCTCTTAAAAATTCATTATGTATCATTTCCCAGAAGTATTTATATATTTAGATTTTATATTTATTTTTATTAGCATTGCGAGAGATTAGAGAGTCCAGAGCTTGGGTTTGTGTTCGCTTGGTTGCTGTGTGGTTTGTTTGCATGTGTGAAGGGGTGTGTGTGTGTGTTGTTGGCTCAGATAAGCCATATTGATTCATATTCTGTTGGGGGGGGGGAAATAGGTCGTTGTCTTGTTGTGCTGTATATGCGATATAGGAGAGCCACACCAGGATGAAGGCATTCTCCTTTGTCCCTGTGCTAGTTAAAGTTGTTTAAATTTCCTAGTAGGGCAGTTTCCCATACATTTTTGTACCGGGGGTCTATATTCACTCCTGATAGGTCCTTCCAGTGTGTAGCTGCTGAGAGTGACTTATGAGCCACGTGATCCTTGAAACCAAATGTCCATCACACATGATGGGCACTCGAGTCACACCCCAAACAAGCCTTGCTGCTGCATGTATACCGTAAACCGGATGTGAAGTCACATGACCAGCAGTTACCCGATGAAAACATGGACATCCTATTCCACACCCTCCAATATTTCTCGGGTTAAAATAGGGACATCCTAAGGCAGTGATGGCTAACCTTGACACTCCAGATGTTTTGGGACTACAACTCCCATCATCCCTGACCACTGGTCCTGTTAGCTAGGGATGATGGGAGTTGTAGTTCCAAAACATCTGGAGTGTCAAGGTTAGCCATCACTGTCCTAAGGAAAAGCAAGGCATTTCAGGATGAAATCAGAAACCAGGACGGACAGGTTCTGTAAATCTGGGACTGTCCCTGGAAAATAGGGACCCTTGGAGGGTCTGCAAATTTTTCCATGTTATCTGTTCAGGAGATAGTTGCATATGAGTGTGAGGTGGCCCCGAATGTCTGTTCCTAGTAGGCAAACTTTTTATTCCTGACGTTTACACGAGGGAGGAACTCATTGTACATTGACTATTGCAGGTTTCACATTTCGCTTAGCGCACTTTGGAATTCTGAAATTGTCGTGCCGGTTGCTTTTGCAATGACAGTGTCACTGGAAGAGGAGGAACATGGAGAAACTGGAAAGTGTAGCCTCTGTTGCTGTGTGCAAGTTCCCTGTGGAGATGCAGAGGCAAGAAGGCAGGTTTGTGTTTTGTTGAAACTTGACAGAACTATGGAAACCCTCCAACCAGGTCTTCTTGGGTCAATGCAAGCTTAACTACATTTTGCTTCGTGTGCTGGAGGTACTGACAAGCCTTGAGAAATATCCTCCTTTGAAACAATGCCTGGGACCTGGAAAAACAACCACCGTACACAGTTCCTGCTAACATAAGGCTGCGAATGTGAGGGACATGGTAGCTGCTCTCAGGTAAAGATCGGCACAAACTGTTCTCGAGTCCTCATCACGTGTACAAACAGTATTACTGTTCAGCTGAGAGCAGGACCTTGAGAATAGGATTCAATTGCAAGAGAAAAATCTGCGGCCAATTCTGAATTTTTTAATTACGCAATAACACATCACATCTAGATAACGGCTTTACTTTGCAAGATGTTGGGGAGCATCCTGACTGGATAATCAGAATAAATATTGTGAGTGCTGCTATGCTAAATGCTTGCTAGATCATACAAAGAGTCCACCTAGTGTTCTCTGTCTTCAACAGGGATCAATCAGATGCAGATGGGACCTCATAAGGAGACCCTGGTGGAGATGACCTACCCTCTTCTTCTGCCACCATGCACTTCCGGATACTACATCCACCGCTGAATAGCTCTTACAATCAGAAAGTTACTGATATTTAGTCCGAATTTCCTTTCTTTTTTACTTGAATCCATTGGCTTAGGTTCTACCCTGTGGAGAGGCAGAAAACAAGCTTGCTCCATCCTCCATGTGACAGCCCTTTAGATCAGGGGTCAGCAACCTTTTTCAGCTGTGGGCCGGTCCACCGTCCCTCAGACCATGTGATGGGCCGGACTATGTTTTGGAAAAAATAATGAACGAATTCCTATGCCCCACAAATAACCCAGAGATGCATTTTAAATAAAATGACACATTCTACTCATGTAAAAGCACACTGATTCCTGGACTGTCCGCGGGCCGGATTGAGAAGGCGATTGGGCCAGATTTGGCCCCCGGGCCTTAGTTTGCCTACCCATGCTTTAGATATTTGAACATGGATATCATATCTTCTCTCAGTCTCCTCTTATCCACGCTAAACATACTCAGCTCCTTCAACTGTTCCTCATAAGGCTTGGTTCCAGACCCTCCTCTGCACATGTTCCAGGTTGTCAATACCCTCCTTAAACTGAGGTGCCCAGAACTGGACACAGTACTCCAGGTGCAGTCTGACCACACATTTTACCAGCTTCTCCGCAAGGCTATCCATGGGGAACTTTGTCAAAAGCCTTACTGAAATCAAGGTACACTACGTTCCTGCATCCTGTTCTCACAGTGGCCAACCAGATGCGTGTAGGAAACGCACAGGCAGGACCTGAGCACTGTCAGCATTTACCCCACCTAGGGCAGTTTGTGATACTGCCCCAAAGCCAGAGCAAAGCTGTGTGCGCACATCCCCGGCTACAGGAGTAGTCCGGTGGCGCTGTCATATGTGATTGTTCCCCAGCGTGAACAACAACACACACAAGCCATGATTTAGGCTAAACTATTTATTGTAGGAATAGTGCAGAGAGAATCTCTGCTGCCAGCCCAATAAGACAGAGCTGCCATAAAGCTGTCTGTCCGGTGTCAGGTCTAGCCAGAAGAGTAAGCACAAAGATTAGGATTACAATAGTACAGTGAAACATAAACATTCCATGTAGGAAAACAGATAAGGCAGCTTTCTCACGGCTTAGTGAGACAGGCAAATTTCCATCATCGCTGCAGCTGTTTGCCGCTCGGCTTGGACAAAAATCATAACATATGTGTGTAAGCACAGCCTCCATGGTAAAATGGAGGCTGTGCTTACACGCCAGAATTTACTGGATGTCACTATAAATGCTCCTCTGCTACCACTGTCAGCAAATACCCTGCCTGGGGCAGTTTGTGAGACTGCCCCAAAGCCAGAGCAAAGCCAGAACACTCTCCCCTCCTGCGGTTCCAGCAACTGGTACTTTCTCTTCTCTCATAACTCCTCATGTTGTACACTTTCCCTTTAAGGGTGGTTTCTTGGTGGTCAGTGTTTTTTCCTGTTTCCTTTCTTTGATGTTAGGCTGGGTTTTACTTCCATTTGTTTTATTGTTGGCTGTAATGTCGGGGTGGCAGACCTCTTTCCTCCTGATTAGGTCACTCAAGGAGATAAGCAAGCCCATACATTCTGAGAGAAAGTTTTTAATTGGCCTCAGTTCTTTGCTTATCTGGATTTGGTGTTTTTCCAGCAGATCTTTATACAGCCCTATCAATATGTGATGATAACTATCCAAATCTGAATGCCACACTTTTGTGTCATTTGTCCAATCCACTACCTCAGTTGGGGTGGGGGGCCCCATCTTTCCTCTGGGTGTAAGTGGTTGGGTAGGCTCTTTTGACACGTTTTCTGGGTTTTCCTCTTGCGGCTCCTGCTCCAGACGAACCTCAGAGTCTGTGCTTGTTGAAGCAGCCTGTCTTAACTCGGTTGCTAAGTCGACTCCCTTCCCTCCATTTACTTCCATATCCCTCCCAAGCCAGGTACGGTCAACAGACCATTCGTGCGAATGCAGGGACTCCGTCTTTCTTATGACTTCTGCTTTCGGTTTAAAAAAGTGTGGAATTTTTGCCTGCTTTCCCTTTGGGGAGGGGGGTTCAGCCGCTTGTGTAAGGGGGATCCCCAGTTCTTTGTAGTTCTGTCTTGTGTATACCATTTGAATAGCTTTTTCCCTGCTGTAATCTTAGATCTTGTTCAAAAGGGGCTCAGCGGTTCTAATTGGCCTCAGATACCGCAAGTATTTCAAAGAGCTTATGGAGGACCGCTGAAGAGGGAGGAAGGTTTAAAATACCTCCTAGTTCCTCCCGGAATCCTTATCTGGTTGTGCTATGCTTTATTATCCTGGGACGATGTCTTTTCCATATCAATTTTGTAAGAAAAGCTCCTACTCACTCTGCAGAAGGCTTGCTGCCGACGCCATCTTTTTCTGAGGGTCTATGCAATCTCCTCATGTTGTAAATCTCTCCTTAGAGTCACCTCTATGGATGCAGTTCCCATAGTAGCTTGAATGGTCAGGGATAGTAGTCGCTTGTGCTTCCAAGCAAGGACCAAGGAGACCCTTAATGGCGGCAGTGGGTGGGGGAACCGATGCTACGCCACCTGCCTCAGACACTAGTGATCAGCAAATGCTTTGGGGTGTGTGGAGCCAGGCCAGCATTTCTCAAACTCTGGTCCCCAGTTGTTGTTGGACTACAACTCCCACTGATCCGACTAGCTAGCGACGATGGGAGTTGTAGTCCAACGAGAGCTGGAAGGCCACAGGTTAGCCACCCACTGAAACCAGAGAGATGTTGTATGTGTCCAGTTCTTAACACCCTTCATACGTCAGAAATGAAGCCTTGTGAGCTAGGCTAGCAACTTCTTCCAAGTCTGTCTGATTCACTCCACTCCCTTGTCTAACACCAGCCTACGTTCCAAGTTCAGCAACCACAATGTAGTACCACCCGTTACAGCGTATAACCCCACCCGCCCTAGCGGTTTCCTAGGGAAATAAGGAAACCAAAAGTGGGCAGCGCTAGTCCTGTTAAGATCCCCTCTAAATCCCTACAAGATCTGTACATAGTAACATGAAGTTTGGTTGTAACATGCCGAGTTACGCATAAACTATGCAGGCCTGCAAATAGTTTCGTTGTGGGTTTTGCAAATATTTAAAGTGGCTCCGCAAAACAGCCCGTGTCAAACTCACAAGTCCATTCAGCTTCTTATTTCTGGCCCTACCTGTTCTCACTGCATGCCTATGCGTTACGTAAGAAACAGCTCACAAATTATCCAGGGAGAATGAAATTCTATGGGCGCTTTTGATTTGTGAAGAGTTAGCTATTATGATACAGGCAACATTCAGCAGAGATTACCCCCCTCCCCCTTTACCACTACTGTTGGACTAGGAATTGCAAGTCCAGGGTACAAATTCCCACTCAGCCATGGGAGGAAAGGTGGGATATAAATGTAATAATATATACATGTGCAAATCCTGTAGGCTGGAGAGAATAAAGACTATTTCCTTCCCCCCTCCAATGTGTACAGTTAGCATCATTCTCACTGAATGCACAATGTGACCATATTTTGTCCATCACCTAAAATCGGCTACATGAGTGTTACGAATTGGTTCATAATACGAAATCCATGCGATGACAACCAAAACCCATGCACAATGCCTGCTGGAGATGTTACATGCTCTAGCAATAGCTGCAGTCATAGCCATCAGATGGCAATATTCTTAGTGATGCACTCATAATTCAGTGATAAACCATCTAGGTTCCTGTTCAGTCTGAAATGATTGAATACAACAATTCACAAAACTAATCTTAAGGTGTTTTGTAATGTAGATTTTATGTTTACTATATATATTGAAGTTATCAATATCCATCTGTCATGGATGCTTTAGCTGAGATTCCTGCATTGCACGGGTTGGACTAGATGACCCTTGGGTCCCTTCCAACTCTAAGATTCAAGGATATTGAATGCTATTGTTTTATTGAATTTAGGAACTTAATTGATGAAGGGTGGTTTAAAAATGGATTAAATAAACAATTAAGAATTTAAGTGACTGGATCTTACCATTTTAGATAACCGCTTCACCTACCTTAACTTTAGTTATGAAGCCAACATATACAATAAAAAGCACAGGATATTTTATGAATAATTCAGCTTTGTATATATTTAACCAATGCTCCGTGTTGCTCACACACTCTGAAAATATCACCTAAAACCTAGCTACATATAAATGGTGTTCTCTTCCCAAAGTACTTGTAGCACTGCATTTTACAAATGAAGGTCACAAAGCAATAACCATTGTGGGAGTTTGTAAATATTCATGAGCTCAACAGTGCCCTTTGGGTTGGGTGATCAGCTCTGTGCTACAGATAAAACAAAATCAACCAGGGAGGTGATTTTTTTTTAATCCTAAAGGCCACCCAATATGCTACAGGCAGGATTAAGATCAAGTATCGAGATTCCTTATAACCCTAGTCTCCTAGGGTGGCATTCAACTACGTTTTACTCAGAAACTGAGTACCGGTAACTGAAATTAACAAACCTAACCTCCTTTTCAATTATTTCTCCTTTGAGTAAAACTTAATTCAATACCACCCCTACATCAGATGGCACTATCTAAAAGGCAATAAAGACAGGGCTGGACAGATTTAGAACTTGTTAATTCAGTTTGGCCACAACAGAAGTGTAAAACTATTGTGATTAATTGCAGTCAGTTATATAGTTTTTAACATAGCAATAACAGTGCATTTCTCTTTAAAAATGAAAGGGGGTGGGCAATATAATAATAATAATAATAATAATAATAATAATAATAATAATAATAATTTATTTATACCCCACTCTTCCCGGTTTAAAAACCAGGCTCAGGGCGGCTAACAGCAAATAAAAAATTGATTAGAATGCGACTTAAAAACAGAATAAAACAGCATAAAATACAACATAAAATGCATCATCAATATCAAAAAAATTAAAAAATTCAGGGGTCATTTTTTTGGGGAGAAAAAAACACCCAGTCAGTAGACATCAAATGATCACCAGTGCTAACTGGCCAAGTTGGCCCTACTAGGGCCAGCAAGGAAACCAGGGAAGAATTTAAATGTGGGGTCCCAGAAAGGGCTTCTTCAAAGAAGAGGAAAGGTGAAAAGGAAACAGGGGATCAGGCTAGATTGAAGGCCAGGGGAATAGCTCTGTTTTACAGGCCCTGTGGAAGGAGATCAAGTCCTGCAGGGCCCTAGTCTCATGGGACAGAGCACTCCACAAGGTCGGAGCTGTCACTGAAAAAGCCCTGGCCCTGGCTTCCTTAGGGCCCGGGACCTTTAAGTTATTATTATTCATGGACCTCTGCGGGACATACCAGGAGAGGCGGTCCCTTAGGTACAAGGGTCCTAGGCCGCATAGGGCTTTAAAGGTCAAAACCAGCACCTTAAACCTGACCCTATACTCCACTGGTAGAGCAGCTGGTAGAGCACTGGGTGAATATGCTGCCATGGCAAGGACCCCGTGAGGAGCCTCGCTGCAGCATTCTGCACCCGCTGGAGTTTCTGGGACATTTACAAGGGCAGCCCCGCGTACAGCGAGTTACAGTAGTCAAGCCTGGAGGTGACCGTCACATGGATCACTGTGGCCAGGTCGGGGCGGAAAAGGTAAGGGACCAACTGCTTGATACCGCGAAGATCGAAAAATGTTGCCTTGGCTGTTGCTGCAACCTGCGCCTCCATGGAAAGGGAGGCGTCAAGGATTACACCCAAACTCTTAACGGAAGGCACTGGCACTAATTGAGCCCCCGCAAGAGAAGGGAGTTGGTCTGCCAACCCCATGCCATCCCGACCCAGCCAGAGGACCTCTGTCTTCGAATGATTTAATTTCAGTCGGCTCCCACAAAGCCATCCAGCCACAGCTTCCAAGCATCTGGTCAGTGTGTCTGGGGCCGAGTTGGGGTGGCCATCCATCAACAGATAGAGCTGAGTGTCATCAGCATATTGGTTTCAACCCAGCCCAAAGCTCTTGACAATCTGGGCGAGGGGGCGCATAAAGATGTTGAAAAGCATCAGGGAAAGGATTGCGCCCTGCGGTACTCCACACACTAAGGAGTGGCGCGATGACATCTCCCTCCCTAGTGCCACCCTCTGTCCCTGACCAGAGATAAAGGAACGCAACCATTGTCTGGCTGTGCCCTGAATCCCCGTGTCGGCAAGGCAGTGGTCCAGAAGATTGTGATCGACTATGGTGAAGGCTGCTGACAAATCTAAAAGAATCAGCAGTCCCGGCCCACCTCGATCCAGTTGTCTATGGAGATCAACTGTTAGGGCGACCAGAAAGCAGGACAGAAACCGGACTGAAATGGATCTAAAGCCGATGTTTCCTCCAGAAACCTACCAAGCTGTTCAGCAACTGCTCTCTCAATTACCTTACCCAGATATTGAAGATTTGAAACTGGGTGGTAATTGGATAGATCTAAAGGATCTAATGAGGTTTTCTTTAAGAGCGGACACACCACTGCCTCCTGGGAATGTCCCCATGCCAAGGAAATATGAACATGTAGCTTAAGGAAAACTTATTCCAACTTGTCAGTGACATTTCTTTATATGCCTCATCAAAATCTATTAACAATCCAACAGGCATTGAATAGCTTTGAATATAGGAGTGCCATTCTTAAATTAACGCATGCAATTAGCTGTTGGAGGCTCAGTGTTCTTAATGCCATCATGCCACTACACAGCATTTGGCATTTTGAAGACTGTAGGAGTGACTGGTACACATTACAAAACATATAGGCTACCTTATGAAGGCAAGGATATCTTATGGTAGACTCAAATAATATCAAGAAGTCTGCCTTATCCCAGAATTTTGCTGTAGCAAAAGTGGGCATAAAATACTGCAGATTTTTAGTTGTCAGAACAAGGCTTTCCAGGTTGCGGTTTTTTTTAAAGTACGAGTCCTGTTGAAGGATGGAAATTTGGCACCAAAGCAACATTTTAGGCAGCTGACAATTTCTGGGATTTTTCCAGCCCTTTTCACAGGAGTTTAGTGGCACCACGGCAGGTCAAAATCTGGTTGACAGGCCGTTAAGTCCTCCACGGGGAGTGGATTCAGGTTCAACGGACAGGGCAAAATTTTAGTTTTTATGCTTGTGATTCCAGCTCAAGTGAAAATACTAATTCAGCACAGTGGCCGTATTTCAGCTCAACTCCCAGAACGGAAGTAATAAGAAAGCACAGCGAATGACGAGTAAGCAGCACATCTTCCTTCGCTTTTCGAACTCGAAAGGAACCTTTAGGGAGGTGGCTATCTCACACATTGGAGGGAGGGAGGGAGGCAGGAAAGGGCAGAACTCTGGACTCAAGTGTATTCTGAAGCAGTTGGCGATGACAGTTGGGACAGAAGAGAAAGCATTCTGAAGAAAGCATCACGGAGAAGAGCAGGAAACAAGGGGAAGGGAAGAAAATGAGCAGAGAGTGAGTGTTGGGGAAAGGGTAAGGAACGGAAAAGTGAGCCAAAAGGGAATAGGCAATGAAATGGAACAAAAGGAAGCAGGAGCAAAATGACATGACAGGGACACATGAGGCAAGACATGCAATTGAATGAAATGACAGCCCAGTTCTTTGCTGAAAAGCAATTCTGGACGCTAGTGATTTTGCAGAGCGGAAGCAACGGTTTGATTATATTTTTCCTACCAGTTGCTTCTCAACTGAGAACTGCTCCTTCCTGCTGCTTTTCAGCAAGCAAGCAAGCAAGCAAACAAACACAACCCAGGCCACCAGAGTTTTCCTAAACATGGTTGTGTATAAAAATGCGGTTGTTTCACTTCAGAAAGGCATTTTTTTACTCCACTGGTTTCTAACGGAAAGCAGACTGATGCTGGGTCTGGCCTCAAACGCCACGATTCTTGTAGCAGTGGCAACTGTTTATTCACTTAATATGAAAGGATTATTTCAGTGGTTTTCAACCAGTGTGCCGTGGCACTCTGGGGTGCTTTGAATGATGATCAGGGGTGCCGCGGGCAACTAACTAGCCTCTGTCCCTCTTTCCTCCCCTCCCTCCTCTTATGCCCTCTCTCATCTCTGCCTCCCAAAGGCTTGTGTGGCTGTCTGTTGCAGCAGCCCTGGCTACAACCTCCCCAGGCAAATGGTGCCTCTGGGGCTGGCCAGGGGGTGCTAGTTGTCAGGAGCTGAGGTGGCCTCAACTGAGTTAGCAAGCAATTGTGTGAGGGAGCCCAGCCTGCCAGTCCACCAGCCCTTCGTATTGGGAATGGACAGACTAGTGGGCGGCCAGGCAGGCAGGCACTGCGATGGTCTTTCTTGTGCTTGCTATGTGCAAGGCCTGCCTGGGAGCTGAGTGCCTGGTGCTGAAGGGGAGCCTTTCTGCCATGTAGGCCCAGCAGTGCCCACTGCTGCCTCCAAGGTAAGGTGCTGGCCTCACATTCACCTTTGGCCAGTCTCCATCGGCCAGTAAGGTTGGGGGCATCCTCTTCCCAGGCGCCTGTGGGGCACCCCTATTTCCTTAATTAACTGTAGATCTGCCATGTACAGTGCTTCAACCACAGAAGCAAAGCGGCACATAAAAGCATTGGCTATGTTCTATTCTTATGGTTTGTAACATTGTATTTGTAATGCTTTAAGAGAGATGCTGCAAATCTCTTAATAGTCTTTTTTTCTTCAAAAAATGTAAATCAGTACAGAAATGATCTCAATAAATGAAATATTAAACCAAAATGAAATGCACAACTGACCCAAGCATTAAAAAATAGGAAGGGAAGTCACAATTCCTGCAAAAACCTTAAAGTAGTCTTAGATGGGATCTTGACCACATAGCTACTGATAGAAATAAGCAGTTTGCTCAGACATTGGGAGCATACACGCAGAATAGTTACGTCTGTATACTAAGAAATAGACTTGCAAATGAACACTTAATGATGAATATCACTCTTCCATTTTTAAGTTCACTAAAGATTTCACCCTGTGCCAATCATTTCACCCTGTGCCAATCTTACATAAAAATTGATTAGAAACTGCACCATATTCCTAAGAATATACTTTTGTGGGGAAAGGCCCTTTTGCTTGCCTGATTGTGAATTCAACACCATGGATAAAAGTATTAAGGGCTTTGCAGAGTTTTGTGAGCTTTTATTCTCTTCGTTTCCGTGCACTGCTCTGGTTCGCCAGAAGCGGCGTAGTCATGCTGGCCACATGACCCGGAAGCTGTACACCGGCTCCCTCGTCCAGTAAAGCGAGATGAGCGCCGCAACCCCAGAGTCGTCTGTGACTGGACCTAATGGTCAGGGGTCCCTTCATTCTTCAATATGACACAGAATATATGTCACAAACGAGGTCACAAATCCCAGAGAAAACAAGTAGATGCTGGCAAGGCACATATAGACTCAGCTTGAGATATTTTGATTGGTAGGCACTCAAATCCCTCTCAATTTTTTTTTAAAAAAAGGAATTATCTTGACGAATATCTTAAATATCCCTCTAAATGATCATAACTGAAACATGAGTGCTTGCAATTTGTTGAGTTTTGAACAAGGGCATGTCCGAAAGATCTATTAATGGGACAGCTGTTATTATTCTTCAAATATATTCATTGGGATTGTCTATGCTAAACGGTAGTCGTGCAGCTTCACAGTCATATCAGAAGACAACAATGAGCTGCATCATACTCTTGAGTAGACCAACTGAATTCAATAGACACCAGTCATGATTAACTGAGATCCCTCAAATTCAATGGGTCTTCTCAGAGAATGACTTTCTCAAATTCAATGGATCTTCTCAGAGAATGACTTTCTAATTTGAGAGGACTAAGATGCCTCAGGACATAGAAAAGCCATTATATATGTTTGTATCACAATTATTTTTATATAAACCCAGATGTAAATCAAGCGTACAATTGCAACACTTAAGCTGCTGGTGTTTGCAAATATGGCCATGAGGTGTACATTAGTTACATTACATGGTTAAAGACATTCTGACCTTTCTCAAAAATACAGAGAAGCAAGAATTCATGGGAAATGTCCACGAAAGAAAAGGAAAGCCGACCAATAAGAAAAGGAAGCTAGGAGCAAGTTTGCTGATTGGAAGAAAAAGTACCGGTACAATGTAAGTCTAATTTCAACGCTGTTGCAACTCCTCGTACTGCTGCAGTTAAGGAAATCCGTTCCACTTAAAAAAATTTAGATCAGAAACTGTGGGTCAAATGCACATCCAGTTGCATGGAAAGTGGATGATGTGCCTGTTTTTCAAGCTTTCCTTGAACTGCATGTTCTCTTGCCCATTCCCATATACATACTGGCAAAACTAGTCATGTTTGTATACCTTATAAAAGCGTAAGTTGAGTTTGCTCAGGGCAATTTTGCTTCTGTGATACATAAAAACGCAGTCACCAGCAGTTCAGTTGAGACATAGCAAACCATAGTTAGTGCTAATCATAGTATAGAACTGAAACTATGTTTTGAACTTCTAACATACCTGCCATGGTTTTACAGCTGCATTCCTACATTTTCCATCCTATAAGCACCTAGCATTGTAAATTCATGAGGTCACTGGTGCCTCTGTGGGTCAGCAACCAAAGCAACTGCTGTATCAACTATTTGCCAGTTCAGACAGCATGCCAAACCAGAGTTTGTAAAATCATTATTTACAAGCTCAATTCAAAATTGGTTTTCAACTCTGCTTTACTGGCCTACTATAAACTGATTTGCCAATGCATATACTACATCAAATAGGGTTGCTATATTTCAAACAGCGAAAATTCAGACAGATAAGTTGTTGGTGGCAACCCTACATCAAATTTTAGTTAAGCTTCCTTTGTTGTGATGTCTGAATTCACAGAAACCTTAAATATGAACTAGAAGTGATAATGGTGAATTGAACTACGGCAACACCAGAACCCTTGTTACACTTTTGGTTTTATTATGAATAGCACAGTAAATTCATTGTGGCTGCAATCTCAGAATCACATGAATTCATTCCTAACAGATTCTTCTTGAGCTTTTTCTGGATGGCTTGCTCTTCGGACAAGCAGGCCTTATAGTTTGGAAGTGTCCCCTTTCCCTTTTTAGTTTAACCCCATTACTTCTTATGTTGTGGATAAACAAGTGTCACCCCCTTTCTTACATGATTTATTTTTAATAAAGTGCACATGCCACCTCTTTTTAGATGAAAACATTCTCAGTTCCTTCCCAGCCCTTTATCACTTTTTAAAAGTTCTCCTGAATTTTCCAAATTACCACTACCTTCTCGATACCAGCAGAAGTTATTTTCAGCTAGCTGCCAAAAATAGTGTAGCTGCATGATCCTCAGAGAGGAAAAATGTGTCAGAAAATGGATTGAGGATTGCAATGACACTTGGGACTTTGAGGACAGAATGAGAAGACCACAAGAAACCCCTTGCTTGATTGGAGCCAGGGGTCAACACTGCTGCCAACAGTGGCCAGTCAGGAAGTCCACAAGCAGGACACAAAGGCAAACAATACTTCCCTGTGATTTCCCCTCCCCACTTCCAGCAACTGGATAATTTGTTAAACCCCAATCATGTCCCTCTTTACTCAACACCTTTTTCTAAAGCTCCAGACATTTTAACGTTTCTTCATATTGAAGGCATTTCAGTCCTTTATTTTAGTTGGTTGCTATGTCCCACCCCTTTCCTACTCTCAAGATGATATAATTCCATGGGGTTCTCCCAATTCAGGAACTGGCCACAGACCTGCCTACCTTCAGCTGCATCGTATGCCTTTATACTATGCCTTGGAACCTATCAAGGAATTTGCTGTTCACCTCCAGCAAACAAGGGTTACTTTTCCCCTGTGCCACCCCACGACCCCCAAGTTTTCTTTTCCAGTCACCACCTATTCGGACTTCATCAGTCTATATATGAAGTTAGTAAATTGTTTTCTACAGAAGGGAATGTGACTGAACAATTATTGACAAAACAATCCTAAATTATGAGATTATAGACCTAATATGTAAGATTCTCCCCTCCCCATTTAAATATATGCCAAAGCAGTATTGGGAAAATAATTGCCACTAATAATGCATTTCCATCAGCTGATAATTGTATCCTGGAGGTTACTCCTCCCACTTGCTCCAACAGGAAGGAATTATGCAAATTATCTTAGAATTTCTGGCTTTGACAGCTGGGAGGAGTAGCTGCTGTCTTCAAGTTTTCTGACTTGCCTACTCCACACTGACAGGTCCTCTGAGGAATTCTATCTTCATCTTTACTTAACATGTACTATCTTCAACTGAAATCTGCCTCACACAGTGTTGCTGGGCAGGGATTCTTAGCCAGAACAGTATGTCCCAAACACTACAGTTGTCAGGTGTTCAGTCTTTCAAGTTGATCTGTATTTTGAAAGCCAAGAGCCTCGCAACTGTAATTTCTATCAGCAAACACAGATATCATTATGTATTAAATAGCCAAAATATATTCAAGCCACTATATATACACACACACACAGTTTCTTGGAACACAATTGTGATCTACTTTAATTACACAGTGTTTCACAGTCTTAGGTGCTTTATAATAATACCATTCATAGTCATACACACATAAATAAAGGTGGCATATTTAAAATGACTGAAAACAAGAACCACCTTAATTATTGCATAGCTTCCAGTGCTCAAATCTCTTGTTGTAATAGCAGTCTGGAAAAAAGTTACAGGGAACGTTTTAGAGAAAATGATTAAGGGTCACCACCTAAGCCCAGAGAACTAGCAATGTTTGATGCTTTAAAGCATCAAGTTAGACGAAATGTTTACATAGTATTACATATACATTATATTTGTAAATTCACATTTTTTCATTATGTACCAACATTTAGTCATTTCTTACTTGCTTCTTATTTCTTACCCTATGTCTTCCCTCCACCCGTGCGTGACTTCCGAGTTTTTATTTTATAACTTTATTATTGTGATTGTATTCTTGTATCTTAAAAAAATACCCTTTATTATTGGGTGTCCAACTTGAATCTAATGAAGGGGCAGCAATATTTTATTATGCTCATGTAAACAAAAAAAGGATGGGTGGGATACAGTGTAAATTTTTTAGAAAAGGTGCATACAGGTATGAGGAAGCAGAGTCCTCCTATAGGTTATCTCTCTGTGTTCTGTTATTTCAGGCACTTTTCTTCTGGTCTGGTTGCAATGCCAGATGTCAGCCAGGCAATGAGAAAAGTGTCTGAAGTGATGGGGCATGGCAAGGTAAGATGTGTGTATGTTTATTTGTTAGGATGAACATAAGCAGCTGTTCTACATTGAGTTACACTTTTCGTCCATCTAGTCTTGGCTACACCAGGGTTTCCCAACATCCACTGAGCCCTTGATGAGCTTATAAAGTTGTTGCTGATCCCAAACCAAATTCTTAGGAATGTAAATGAAGGCAAGTGAAGAAATATCAATATATAATCAATATTTATTAATCAATCACTATTACTAAGAACCATTATACATATAGTGAAAAAGTGCAAATAACAATACATACTTTTTAATCTTTTCTAATGAGCTTTAGCAAGTACATGAATATTGGGCTGTAGGTATCACTGTTCCGTGATGTTCAGCCCAATTCTGTTTGTTCAGAATAGCACCAATATATATGAATCCAGCTTTAACTCTGTATGGACCTGAATATGCTTGCAATGGTTTGGGTATTTGACAGCAGTTCTCACTGCTCTAGCAACCACTGAAGCCCTTACCACTGAAATGTGTTTTTGCCTCAAAATCCATGCTCATTTAGATTAATTCCTGCTGTAGGTTAGGCTCCACATTTGCACTTCCTGTTTGCAAGTAGAATAAAGAGACATCCTAATCCAATCAGAAAACTGCATTCTGTAATTTCAAAGTATTCAAAACAAACCTTAAAATATTAGAATCAAAGAGTTGGAAGGGTTCTCGAGGGTCATCTAGTCCAACCCCCTGCAGGGTGTGTTGTATAGATCAGTAGGTCATTGTCTGAAGTACTATTCTCAGCTCACCATTACAGGTGCAGCACATTTGTGAAATAGTGGAAGTCTCTGTGTGCTAAAGGAGACTTGTACAAGCCAATCTTTGGAAACCCAGTATAATAGTTTGAGTTTGAATGGTAGTAATGCCTTTCCTTTGCAGGCTTTTTTGTACTTCATTAAATTTGCAACATAAGTCATCAAAATAAGACATGATCTTTATAGTGCAACAACTCATTACCCAGTGACGGTTCCACATATTTTAGAAGTTCTACAGCTGGAATTGGCTAGTCTTTGTAAACAATCTTCCTTTGAGAGTCATTGTAATTTTGTATGCAGAAGCAGCTGGGTGAAATTTTTACTATTATTTTCACTTAACATTGCAAAAGGCCACCTGAGCCTCAAATGACAGCAAAGGATCCAGGAGCACCCACAAACTACATGCCCACTTCTCCAGAAGGAGTGTAACCCCATCAAGAGAAGGCAACTGCCCATCCATTTGGTATAGTCAACTACCCACTAACAGTGCCTCAGTGAGCTTCAATTTGTTGACTCTCATCCAGTCTATTACCAAGGCAAAGCAATGGTCCTGCACACCCATGTAAAGAAGTAGAGCTGTGTGTCATCAGCATATTGCCGACAACATACTCCAAAACACTGGATGACCCAACTCATGTCAATGTTAAACAGCATAGGGGATAAATTTGAACCCTACAATGAAGGCTCCACAGGGCCAAATAACATGCTGAAAGTATCAACCTCTGGAATAGACTATCCAAGTAGGACTGGAACCACTGAAAAGCAGTGCCACCCACCTACCCCAACTCATACAGCTGCTCCAGAAGGATACTATGGTCTATGGCATTGAAAGCCACTGAGAGGTTGAGAATTAACAGGGACACATTTCCCCCCCCTCTCCTGACAGAGGTCATCATACAGGGTGACCAAAGCAGTTTCTGTGCCCAAACCAGGCCTATACCCCAATTGAAATGGATCTAGAAAATCAGTTTCCTCCAAGAGTGCCTGAACCTGGTCTGCGATGATGCAATCAAGAACCTTACCAAGAAGAAGAGATTGGCAACTGGCTGGTAATTACTTAAGATTTTCTGAATCCAGGGAAGGCTTCTTAAGGAGTGGTCTTACCACTGCCTCCTTCAAGCAAGCAGGGACCACCCTGTCTCGCAGGGAGACATTAACCACCTCCCTAGCCCAGCATGCTGTCCTCTGCCTGCTAGTTTTTATCAGCCATGGGGGCAAAGATCCAGAGGGGAAGCGGTCCCCCTGACTGATTCAAGTACCTTGTCCATGTCCTTGAGCATTACTAATAATGAGAACTGGTTCTACACCAGAGCTGCATACAGCCCATCATCTGTATCTCTGTGGTAGTTCCAGAGTAGGCTCCATGATCAAGAACTACAGGGGCTTGACTGCGCAATGGTGTGATTCCTAGTCACCTGGAGCTCCAAGAGTGTTCTAGGCTTTGGAGAGGCTCAAAATGATGGAGAATGTCAAAGATGGAAGTGGCAAATTTACTCCTCAGAGACAAAGAGATTTGGACAGCTGGCAACTGCAAGCAAGAAACATTAACATGATATTTAGTTCAAAAATAAAGTTCTTTATTTACTTGGGGGGTGGGATCCACAGTACTTGCCAATCACTGCTGGTGTCCCACTGGAAGCAACTGCTGCAATATTACATGTGGATTGCTGTATTTCTCAAAATACTCCTCCAAGCACAGGAAGATCACCTCACCCTTCAAGTCAGCTTTAAATAATTTGGCAAACGGAAACACATTGAATGTGCACCTTTTGCTAGGACCGCAATACCTTACATAAGCCAAAAGACCATTACAATTCCCAAACACTGACTTGCCCAGCTGGATAGGAAATTAAACTGTTGAAGTCACTGTTATTTGAACATCATGGGCTACCTCATCAACAAGGTGTTGAGGGGAATTGTTATTCAGTACAATCCTCTTCAAAATAGGTCCTCCATTCAATTTCATAACCATTTGTATAACTACTTTTCTGGCTAGTAGAATGAGCTCCTTGCCAACAGTTCACAGCTTTCCTTTCTTTGCAATTATAATGGCAATATAGCATGGTCTGAAATACTGTATTGTATGATCATTTTAAAAGGATTCTTCATTGGCAAGGGAAGTGCACTCTGTACATGGTTGCAATATTTATTGGGAACTATGAAACTTCAAAAGCTCAACCACAAGAGCTACAGCCCTTCTCCACTCTATTTCCTTCAGACACCTTTTGCAACCCCCACCTTTATATAGGGCAAACAAACATGGCTGTCCCCAGGGCCTTTTTTCCCCCGTCAGAGCTCACCTGAACTCAGCTCTGGAACCTCTCAAGTAGGTGCCACTGCCATTCTAAGAGAACAAAGGAGAATTTCTTGGTGAGCTCCAGCACCTCTTTTTCTAGAAAAATTGCATTGACTGTCCCCATCATTATCTCATTGGGCCCCAGATGTGAGCCCTAATTCTTTCTTAAGCAATGAAGAGGCATGGCTGGTCTGGAACTTTGGGTGGGGTTTTTCATATGTTGCAACACTTCTCCATACAAAAACCAGCACCATCACTCCCTCCCTCCATGTGGAAACCTTAAAGGTATACAGAAGCTAGGACAGTGCCTTCTCCTTGGCAAGCTAATTTCCTTACACAGAGGAAATACTTTTGTACAGTGGAGTATTTCATCATACGAATTCCCATATGTAGTCAGGACACCACCCCAGTGAGGACAAATTCCGAGGGCATGTATACTGACTGGCCAAAGGAAGAGGCAAGGCAAGACCACGCTGCATCCTGCAATCTGTCACAGCTGGCGCATCACTGCACCTGGAACACTAACCCACGCCTACTAAAGGAGCTTCTTTTGGGCAACAAAACGGCCAAAAGTTATTTGGGCAGGGCAGAAGAGCATGTAACTTCTCGTTCTCTGATGTCCAAGCTGCCATTCTCCAGCTGCCTCTCCCGGCCTGGAAGCAGCACCCAGATAGGGGTCAAGCCCTCACGGCCTCCAGGGGCTTCCTCGCTGCTGGGCTCCTCTCAGACGTCTCCGCCCCAGGCTTCCGCTTCCAGGCAGGTAGGCACCGGATTGCACCTCAAACCAGGGCGCAAACCGCTCCGCGGGTTTTGCTTTGTGGGTTTTCTCTCGGAAACGTCGCACGGGTAATTTCTCTTCCTCTTTCCCCACAAGCCGGGCAGCTGCTCCGCAAAATAATAATTAAAAAATCCGTCTCGCAGAGAAAAGGGGCGATCCCAGGATCTGCGCGCGCGCGCGGCATCGGCTAAAAGGCGACACCGGCCACAGCCAGCGAACTTCCGCTTCTTCCACGCGTCGAGAAACGCGTCACGTGTGAATACTTACCTCAGCCTTCCCAGGAAAAAAAAATTAAGCGGCGGGACCCCGAAACCGCGGATCCTTAACCTCCCCGCACCCGCCCAAGTCCCTTAACTTCCAGAGCCCAGGCGGAAGCCCGGCGCGGGAGCACCCCGCTTCCCTCAGGAGACCGCCGCCGGCCGTGGCGGGAGGCAAGAGGACCGCGGGACTCCGGGCGAGAAGGGGGGGCGGGGAGAACGAACCACCCAACCCACCCTCGCCTCTCTCCGCGAGCCCGCCGGTCTCCCTTCCCTGACAGAAAACGCCCGCTCGCTTCGCTGCGTACTACTCGGCTCCCGCCACGGCCTTGTCCTTTTCCCGCTGCTGCCACTGAGGCGATACGAAGCCGGGTGGGGGCCGGAGGAGGAGGAACCGACTTGCTTCCGGCCCAATGAGGCTTCGCGTCGGACGTCCTGACGGCGGGGCGTCGATGGACGTCAACGGCGTCTGCGCGTGTGCGTGCGTGCGGACGCCCAGCCTCGGCTCCTCCTCCTCCATCATCGCCATCCTCCCGAGGGGCGTGGGCGCGAGGCGGGGCCTCGAGGGTCCCAGCATGTTCGGCTGCGAGCGGGGGCCTGAACGGCTGGCTCGGCTGACTGACTGACTGACTGACTGACTGACTGACTGACTGACTGACTGACGGTGGATGTGTGTGTGTGTGTGAGAGATCGAGCGAGAGCGCGTGCGCGCGCCGGAGAAAGCGGGAGAGGGCGCGAGCGAGCGTGTGTGTGTGTGTGTTTGAGAGAGCGAGCGAGACGGGAGAGGGCCATGGCCGGAGCTCAGTGACTGACTGACTGACAATAGGGACGAGCGAGAGCTGCCGCAGCCGCAGCGACAGAAGGCGGGGAGAAAGGGAAAGAGGCCGCCCGAGAAAACCTTCCGCAGCAGCAGCAACAGCAGCGCCCGCCGCCGCTTCTCCTCCTCCCTCCTCCTCCTCGCCGCACCCCGAACGAAGGCAGCTCGGGCCGCGCTCGCCCTCCTTCCCCGAGGCCGCCTCGCCGGGAATGTGAGAGAAGCAGCCGCCGCTTCGGCTACGACCGCAGGAGGAGGAGGAGGACGACGACGAGGAGGCCTCTCGGGCGGCCGCCGCCGTGTCGTTGGGGGGAAAGGAGGGCGGGAGCGGGCCGAGGGCGGCAGCGCATGGGACCGGAGGGAAAGACGAGGAGAAGCCGCCGCCGCCGCTCTCGCCGCTGATTCCCGAAGCCGCCAACGCCGCCCTGCGCTGGGGGAGGCCGCCGAGGCCTACCAGGCTGCCGCTGCTCCTGCGGCAGGAACCGCGCCGCGGCCAGAGAGAGGCGCAGGCACACGCGCGCCGGCCCGGCTCGCCCTCTCCGCCTCCGCCGGGGATCGGGGCCTTGCTGCTCCTCCCGCTGCTGCTGCTCCTTTTTTCTCCTCCTCGTCTCTGGATTCTCTGCCGGGAGGGTTCAAGGTAACTTCCAGAGAGAAAGAGAGAGAGAGCAACCGCCCGGCCTCGCGTGCTGGGGGCGTTGAAGGGAAGGCGCGAGGGGATCGCCCCCGATCCGCGGGGACGAGGTCTCTTCCCCCCCCCCCGTCACCCGGTGTCACCGAGGGGGTCGCTTCCGCCCCTCTCTGCCCGCCGGTGTTTCCTCCCCGCATTGCCTCTGACAGCCGGTTGCTCCGCAGGCGCCCAAACGCCGCCTCCCCGCCGCCCCCGTCGCTTAAAAATAATAACGGTAATCCCTGGCTTAAGCCTGCGCTAGCCCCCAAGGGGGTGAGAAGGAAAAGCTCGGGGGAAGCGGGTGGTGGGGAAGGGAAGGCCGCGCTGGGATATTAATAACACCCCCCCCCTCGCGCGCGCAAACACAAATAAATAAGATCTCAGCCGCGCTATTTCTGCATGATTATGTCCAAGGAAGCAGCCGCCTGCCGCTGGGAGGGAGATCCGAAAGCGGGAAGGGCCCCTCTTGTCCTCTTCCGCGCCCCGCGCTGGCTGCCGACTGTCGCCGGGGCTCGTCGGGTTAGAATTAGACCCTTAACGAAGCGGGAGAGGGAAGGTGGGGGGGGGGCGTTGCTAAATTTACAGCTGAGAAGGGCCGCCAAAGCTTCTTGCTGACACAATGATCCCGCCGTCGAAAGGATCTGCTTGAGGGCTTGTCCATTAATACGGTTAGCCGTTCCATTTTGAGACGCCGCGAAAATATTCCAGGAGAGATGGAGACGTTCCTAAAGGGTTGTTGACAATGCGAGGATAAACCCGTGCCTAGCAGGCCCGGAAACCTCAGAGTGCAGCACCAGCCTTTGCATGCTTATTCAAGAGTGAGAGCCAGGTTTCCCTCTGAGTAAGCATGCTTTGCATTGGGCTAGAAGTGCAGGGGTGTTTTTTTGAGTTTCGGGTTCCCACCGGAGGACCAATAACATCCTTGTTGTTTGTGTGGAGCTTCTCTCTATTAAATATGGCTTAAAGGCTAGTTTTACACATCTTCAGTTTGGAAAAGTGTGGCATCCGTTAGTAGAGGCCTCACATCTTCATGGTATATTTAATATTTTAATTTTGAATACTTAAATTGATAACCATCATAATAACACAGTATCATTAATCTTTTACGTGCAAGCTCTGTTATTCAGGATAACAATGCCGCAACGGCCATGAGAACGATAAGTTGATAAAGTATGGATTGTTGTAGATAAAGCTGCTCTCACTGCTGAATGACAAGGACTCGTGATTCCTTGTAGAGGTTGAGAGTAGTTTTTGCATACACAATTCTGACCCCCCCTGTTTTTTACACTGTAGTGGCATCTTAAAAATCAACATGGAACTCTCATATATGAAACTTCAACTTTGGGACTGACACAGGGCAATAAACATTTAAATCAATATTCAATGATATTTTATAATTGCAGTAATGCCCTTTGTCCTGGAAAGGTATTGTGTGTATAGCATAGTCCCATTGACTTGAGTAATGTGTCCTGTGTTGATTTCAGTGTCCACTATTTGCAGTATAAGATCTTGCTGTTATGTTTGCTGCTATTTTAAAATAGTAAATCACAATTTAAAAACTTCATTATTTTAAAAGAATATAATACGGTATGGCATGTTTAAATAATCCATAATGGCAATATCTTGTGTTTCCTTATTACATGTAAGGAGAAGGTGATGTAAATTTTTAAAATTGATCTACTTAGTGAGATTGTGGGTTCACAGGGGTTCATTAGTTTTAGGGTTTTCTGGCTTAGGGCAAGGAATTGGACTACAGGACTCCCATCACTTCCCCCAATTTCAGTGACTCAAGAAATGGGAAGCAGAAGAAAAAGGGAATTGCAGGTTAGCACCATAGGTAATGGACATGATACCTCTTTGACTAACTGAACTCAGCGTCAGACTCACATTGTCATTACACAACTTTCATTACATGTACATTTAAGTATAAAATATCGTCAAATTAATTTAGGGGTATCTGGAATATTGTATTTATGCAATAAGGACTGAAAGGCTCATTATTTATTTCCAGAAACGATTCCCAGTAGGAGAGTTCATGCAACCCATTTAAATATGTTATGAATTTGCTTTCCCTGTGTTGCTTGCATAGTTGCTATGATGCATGAAGGAGAACTTAAAAATATCCTCCAAAAAAAAAAGGGAATTGGAGCAAGAATGAGAAAAATAAAGACTGGTGCAGCTGGATATATGTATGTGCATTGCACTGGTCCCTTATTATTGAGGGATTCTTATTGCATGTATCTTGTCATACTAGGACTGGATCAGCACCAATGAACACATTGGATTGCCCTCTAAGTCAGTTTCCTAAACTAAACTCTGCAGTGAGTTTAGTTTACTACTCTTGGTAGTATGATCTTTAAGGGGCAGTGAAGTGTGTGTGCAATATTTATTGGAAAAATTCTTAAAGATCTTTGTTCCTTTCAGTAGGGATATGTCCTCAGCACCAACCACTCCTCCATCAGTGGATAAAGTAGACGGATTTTCTCGGAAGTCCGTCAGAAAAGCCAGGCAGAAGAGGTCGCAAAGTTCCTCCCAGTTTCGGTCTCAGGGCAAGCCTATAGAGTTAACTCCACTGCCTCTGCTAAAAGGTAAGGCTCTACCAATCTTTATCAGTTGGAAAACAATGTTTTAATTACCGTCTTTCCCCCTTTTTAAGATACCGTCTTAAATTTTCCCCCCTCAAAAAAACACAGGGTGGCTTATTTTCTGGGGGATGTCTTATTTTTATTACGTCAGTATGGTACGGTACAGCCTCCCCCTGCGCACTGAGCAGGCAGGGCAGAACTCTGCAAGAGGCATGTTCCCCCCCCCCCGCCGTGCCTTTCGCTGGCTCCCTGCGCACGGGGAATAGGCGGGGCAGGAAGAGGCGTCTTCCCCCCCCGCGCCTCTCCCTGCGTGCTAAGCAGGTGGGGCAGAACTCCGCAAGAGGCGCGTTTCCCCCCCCCTTGCCTCTCACTGGTTCGTTGGCTCCCTGCGCATGCAGGAGGGGCTGAGGAGGCGACGGGAACAATGGCGGCGTCTTCTCACAAAGGTAAAAAAACCCTGCCTTGGTTTACTTTATGACTACGTATTAAAAAAGGGGAAACGGTATAAATCAGTTGTGGAAGAGTCAGATAATAGTTGCTGTTTGCAGAAAGAAAGTTCACACTGGATTACAGTGAACTAATTAACTGCTCTATAGGTGTGTAATATATGTGTAAATTCTATTGATGCTTATGTTGAATAACTGATTGCCAGTTCTGTTTATTGTAATGCAGTTGCAATATTAGCAGACAGTGCATGTGCTGGGAGTTTAGTGGTTGATCACACAGCCTGATTATTTTCTGCAGCGTTTAAGCTTTGACAATTTCTGCAGTTTCATTAGGAATCTGGACCATTGAAAAATCCGGGAAGCTTTTGTATATATTCTCTACCTGACTCATTGTTGGATCTTTTCGGACTACCAAATGTGTGCAAACATGGAAAATAGACGCTGTGTTTACTAACATATAATTATAGTAGCTTGTAGTATGAAATGTTTAATTTTGGAGCTGCCAACTTTGTTTTGTTCCGCAGCTGCTTATATTTTCTGTTCCTTACACTTAGTCAACTTGCAATTAGCAAGGTATGGAATATTCAGTAATTTAACAAAGATGATCTCCGTATATATTGTTTGAAGGCACATAAGAATCTGGTTACATGGGTTTCCGCTGCCTTGGGTGCAATGATGGAAGAAAGGCTGGCTATAAATGTAATAAAATAAAACAAAACCCCTGTTTTATTTGAATAGCAAGTGGAATTTGTCAAGAGCAGGCTTTATGAAGGACAGATGAACATATTCCATGTGACTGAGGTGAGGCCTTGTCCAGGCAAACTTTGTTGTGAACCTTCAGGCCAGGCTGCATTAAGAGGGACTGGGTGACAGAAGCTTGGTCATGCTATACTTAGCTACATTTAAACAAACCTCACATAGGGTAGAGGAGGTTTCAGAACATGTAATCTTGGCTAATGCCATTCAGCTTGCCCGAGGCCTAATAAAGCCAAGCGGGCTTCCCTCTTCCTCTGAAAGTAGATTAACAATGAGAGAAGTTGGGAAGCACTTGACAAGCTAAGTACACCTTGTATGTTTCTGAGTATGGTTGACACGGTGAACTTGAGTACTCATCTTCTCCATTGTGGTCATTCATTGATTCACCTTGTGAAGAACTACTGTGTTAGACACATGACACTTGATTTCCTAAAAATGTCAGGTACCAATAACTCGAAAGTTAAGGCAACAGTTCATATGGGCAAGGGAGGATATGGCTTGGCTAAATAGGCTAGGTATCCAATGGGAAACAGTTGTGGGAGGCCAACAGCAGGAACGTAGAATGTTGCTCATGTTCATTCTCAGAAATGAGTTGCCCAGACTGTTTGTGCAGGGTAGGCTTTAGAGCTATATAATGCAAATTAATAATTAAAAAAATGGACAGCAGGAATTGGAGTGGGATTGGCTCTCCTGTATCACTTGACTCTCAAGCTCAGCAGTGCCTGTCAGCCTGATCTGAAATAACGAGTTTCCTTGAGTGACAAGCAGCTATAGTGGCACAAGGGCTGGAGGAATTGGTTCCTGTTCCTGCAGGACTCCTGATTTAAAGCCCCTCAGCACCTGATACAAGAAGTGCTTAGCTATGACTCCAGATTCCATCCAGTCTGATGCTTCTTTCTAAAATTTCTCATCAACTTAGTTGGTCTCTAAGGTGCTACTGGAAGGATTTTTTTAATTTTTTATTTTGTTTCAACCACGGCAGACCAACACGGCTACCTACCTGTAACAAAAACATGAGCCTGCAATTCCAAAATTTCCTAATGATCTGAGTCCATCATCAGCCAGCACTGTTCTACCAAAACAAAAATGTTCTTCAGTGTGTTGAATTACCTGACTTTGCAAATATTTTTGTCGGCCTGTGTGGCATTTTGGTAAACAAATCAGTGTTGCATTTCAATATTAATAGAATCTTTTCAAAGCTCATGGGTCTGCAACTTCAGTTGCATTTTGCATGGTATGTGACAACATTGAAAGTGTACAGGGAGGTTGACTTGGCCGTTAGGTGGTTATAAAAACTTTGGCAATTCACAGATCAAATGGTGGTTAAATGTGTTATAGTTTTAGGTCAGTTGAACTACAGTTCAAAGGGAGATGGTAGTTCTAATTACAAAAACCCAGATTAGTTATTATGAATAGGGAAAAGAATATTCTAAATCAGCTATTATTTATAGCTTGCTGAAGTTGAACTGGGTCCTTCTGCTTGCAAAGGATGATATGACTGACAGATCTATGATCTCTCATTGTGCAGATATAAATTTATGTCATTGATGTATAAGAGATCAAATAATTTCAGATTTTGCTTGGAACTTCAGGATAGCATTTATGTAAAGGCAATGGTTTTAAAACGTGGATATACTGGCCAGGAGATTCCTTCTCATAACTGTGGAGTTCATGTGTTAGCTGCGTAGGGCTGGGCAACAAGAAATACACAGCCTTAGTTATTGGAAGGTACCATGATACAATTTAAAAAGTTGACTGCCCAACTACATAAAACATTATTGACATTGTGGAAAATTTGACCATGGTCAATTGACTAGCTTCTCAAACCTTTAAAGACATCAGAGGCGTGCAGGGGCTCTCAGATGCAGGTGTTGGGCCGCCTCCACCGACCCCGGCCCCTTTTCCTCCTTCAGGTGCTGTAGGGGCTCTGATGCTGAGGTGGGGGCTCCTTTAAACTTATCCCTTGTGGGGAGCGGAGCCACACACCTCTCAATGGAGAAGTGTGAAAGAGCCGGCAGTTCCCCAGCTGAGCAGCCCCGATCCAGCTCCTGCTCCCATGCAAGGAGGAGCAGGATGGGATCCAGTGTGGTGTAGTGGTTGAGTGGTAGACTCGTAATCTGGTGAACCGGGTTTGTGTCACCACTCCTCCACATGCAGCTGCTGGGTGACCTTGGGCTAGTCACACTTCTTTGAAGTCTCTCAGCCCCACTCACCTCACAGAGTGTTTGTTGTGGGGGAGGAAGGGAAAGGAGAATGTTAGCTGCTTTGAGACTCCTTCGGGTAGTGATAAAGCGGGATATCAAATCCAAACTCTTCTTCTCTTCTTCTCTCAGCTGGGAAGGAAGGAGAAAGCTGCCCCATCTCACTCCCACTACAGTACTTGCGTGCAAGCAGGAGCAGGGTCGGGGATCTCTCAGCTGGGAAGCGGGGCCTTCATGCTCCCCAGCTAAGCAGCCCCCATCTCACTTTCAGTCCTGGGCTGAAAGCGCTCAGGTCCCGCCTGGGAACTGAGGCAGTTTCTCCCAGCACCCTGCCAACTGGGGCCAATGCAGCTTGTTTCAACATTGCGGTTTATCGCCAGTCTGCAATGTTTTGCTGGTGATATATCACGATGTTGAAAACCTAACATCGCCCAGCCCTACTCCATAGCACTTTCTGAGCATATATGAGGGGTTGCAGCAGGGAGATGAGAGCTAGAAGTCCCATTGTGCAAGCAGGTGGACATCATTCAATGTCTCCTCATACTTAGTACAAAACAATGCAGCTCTTAAAGGTTATTATTATTGGAAGAAACTTGTAGTCTGAAATGGTAAACGTAAATATCTGTGTATGTATACGTTTCTGAGAATACTTTTTTTAAAATAAATAAATCCACACAAGATTAACTGGTTGATAAAATAATTTGAAAATAAGCAGAAAATAAGCACATCAGCCTTCAAGCTTGCAATGTATATGAAGAGCACATTGTCTGCATTTGGCCTTTGTTCTATTTAGAATATTATTCATTGGTCATATAATAGGAATACTGAGTTTCATGTGGTATATAATTTTTCACATGTCTGTAATGGAGGAACTCATTATACAGTTAAGGGACTGAGAAAATGTTTCAGATTTCTTGATACCAGCACTACATTGCACAAGGGCGAATGAATATTTAACAATTGTGTTTATATATTGTATTTCTTAAGTGTTCACAGCATGTCACATACTTAACAGGGCTGCTGTAAGGGTTACTGAGATAATGTAGGTCTGTATTTGTTGTAAGGGTTACTGAGATAATGTAGGCTAAGAGAATTGTGATTTGCTTAGTTTAAGGCAACCTAGCAAATTAATGGCTTTAGTAAGATTTGAATGGGGACTTCCTTAGTCATAGTTCTGTCCCTCTTAAGAATTTTAAAGTTAGTTTAACAAAGTGCCTAAGTGCTAGCAAAACATTACCTGAAGGTCCCCCCCCCCCCGATTTCTTCAACTTGGTCTTTTAATTTTTTGTACGGATTCTCCCGATGGGCTAAATTCAGGGTTTTTTTCAGCTGGAACTCACTGGAACTCAGTTCTGGAACTAAACATTTTGTTAAGTAAAATGAAAATAGTATGTTTATATCAGACAGGTTTTAGATGCAGTTGTGGGAGGTGCTGTGGATGGGGTGGGTTTAAGATTACCTCATGAATAGGAAGATTTGAAGTGGGGATTTCTGATTTGTAGTTCAGTTTGTGTAGCCACTGTGCTACATGAATTTTTTAAAAAAGGTTTCTGAGTTTTGGCCGTTTGCTTCCCTTCTGTGAGATGGTGATGTTTGAACCCATATCCCTGGAGGCATAAAGTAAGAAAGACGTCTGGAATTTTATTGTTCTCAGATTTCATATTGGCCCGATTTGGACACAGAATTGCATACTTCAGCAAACTGCAGATGAGAGTGTTGCCCATATGTCTTCTCCCATGCCACTTCCCTTTGTGGGCCAGCTTTACAGCACTGATCCCCGTTATATGAATTACAGTTCCCCGTTACATCTGAAATGAGAAACAGTGGTTTAATGATGGTTTATTAGAGTGGATCTGTCTGAACCATGTCTGCAAAGGCCCTTATTCATGTATTTCCAAGGTTTCAAGAATCTTGGATTTAATACCTTGTTAACTACTTTGATTTGTATTTTAGCAAACTTAAACCTAGGTGCTCATCATGGCCGGTCATTTCTGTAGCTGCGAATTTGTAAAAATACACTTTGGTGGTCTTACTCCTTCAAATGTTTTATCCAATTTATATTACTCTTGTTCATAGCTTCTGGCTATAGTCTTGCTTCAGTACTTGTATTATTGATCTATACATTAGAGAGAGGTATGAATTACTTTTAAAGATTTATAAATATTATAGGTCTTACCCAAACTGTTGTTTGTTCTCCTTCTGAAGCTTCTTTAGAATTGGTCTAGGGTAGGGTTGAGACAGTCAAATTGCCAACAGTTATTTACCATGATCTTAGCAAATAATTCCCTTGTGTTAGTGACAGCCTTTTTATTAAAAAAAAACCCAAGATCTATATTGAAAGGTAGGCTGCCACGCTCATAAGGGCATTATTGACTGCATACAAATATATTGCCATGGTAAATACCGCCCACATATACACATACATACACACACCCCAACATATCTGAAGTTAGCTTTTAATAATGGTTTTTGACAGTTTCTGAAAGCTTGCCTTTTGCTGTGAAAAGACTGCTTTCATCATAAAATTAGCTTTGATAATATTACTGTGAGATGCATTAATCATGTTTGTTGCCATAGTGAACAAGTATTAAGCACTATAGAAGTTATCTGATAGAGGCAGTGGAAGGTTTTGTGAAACATGGCATTAAACCATAGTTTAAAACAAGCTATGGAGGAAACAAACCATGAGCTTGGGTTTTGGGTAACGGATCTTTAATAAAAAATATTTTTAAAAAACAAATACATAAAAGAACAGACTGGCTTATTTTGTCTGTGTTGGGAATGTCTTGAGCAGCCTGCATCAGCATGCTCTTTGTTCACATCAAACCATAGTTCAAAAGAAACCATCATGCAGGGCTAGCTAAGCAGTGGCACTGCGTATGTTGTCTGATTCAGTTTCCATCAGCCCTGCCAGCACGATGGGTCATACAGTAGTTTGGGGGATTATGATAGTTGAGGACCAGCAACATCTGGAGTTTAGCTATCCCTGATTACTCTGACTTGTGGACCAGGCCAGTACCTGTCATGTGCTTGTTCATGATTAATTATAAGTGAGTCCTGCAATGAAATTGTTCTGTGTGGTGTGCTCCTTTTCAGGGTTCTAGCTATGCCTTTTAGGCTGCATCATTCAATTTCCTCACGTTTTCTGCTAACCACCTCAACTGGTCTTTTTGCCCCTCCCCTTTTTAGGGTCCCCCCCCCCCGTTTTTAATTACTTATGAAAACAATTGAGTTCCCCAAGCTTGCTGATATCTGGCTCTTTTGCATCGATGTGGCTCTTCTGGCTACATAAGGCTCAGCACTCAATTCTCCAATTGAGTCTACCATTATTTATTTATAAAAGTATTTCAGTAATGCCGTATCATAAAATATCAGGACAGTTTACAGCATTAAAACATAAACATCATTAAAAACAATACAGATAATTAAGAATTAAACAGCTACACAGGCCTGCCATTATAAAAAGGTCCAGAGATGCCTGAAAGTGAAATGCCTGTTGATTCTGTGACCAGTGGCATTAGATGCTAGTTGGACTTCTGCAACACAGGTGGCAATTATATTTGTATATATGGTGATATTGTATTAGTATATATAGTGATATTCGTAGGCTAATTCCAGAGCAAAATTGCAGAGTTAAAACCGTCAGTAATAATTCTCCCCAGAGTCAATGAAAGGCTGAAGACAAAACTCAATTATAAAAGGGCATGGTGGAAGTGATTAATGTTAGTTTCATCACTTTAGATCAGGGGTCAGCAAACTTTTTCAGCAGGGGGCTGGTCCACTGTCCCTCAGACCTTGTGCGGGCCGGACTATATTTAGGGGGGGGGGGAAATGAACGAATTCCTATGCCCCACAAATAACCCAGAGATGCATTTTAAATAAAAGCACACATTCTACTAATGTAAAGACACGCTGATTCCCGGACCATCCGCGGGCGGATTTAGAAGGTGATTGGTTCGGATCCGGCCCCCGGGCCTTAGTTTGCCTACCCATGCTTTAGATAAAGGATTTTGCACTAAATGTGGGGCTCTGTAGAGGGAGGTAGATTTGATACATATAAGAAGAAATCGAGGGAAGAGACAAATGCTTAGGAAGTAATGACTTGTGTGTTGCAACCTTATTTGTAATGGATTATCTGAGTAACATGAAGAGCAGAAGTTTGCAACTTGGAGGGTTGGTGGAGAAGGCAGACAGATGACATTGGATAATGACAAGAAGAAAGAATGGGCAGGCTGCAAGAGGGCTCTAGGAATATTTGTCCTATTCTCAGAAACCAACCTGGTTCCATGAATCCCCAGGTTACGATGCAAAAGTGAGCCTTGGAGTCATTTGGGCATTAGTATCACAGATTTACCGGTAGATGTCTGCACTCACTAGTAGATGCATGGAAATAGTCCCATCTTGCCTGCTTGCCTTTCATCTGACCAGAGCAGATTGTAAACTTCACCTTGTTAATAAAAACCATTTTTCTTTCCTCTCTTGACAATTGTAGTGCATTGTTTAGGGAGGCTTTTAATGTTTAATAGATTACTGCATTTTAATGTTCTGTTGGAAGCCGCCCAGAGTGGCTGGGGAAACCTAGCCAGATGGGCAGGGTATAAATAACAAATTATTATTATTATTATTATTATTATTATTATTATTATTATGATAGATTTAAACTTTAACAATATATTTAAAGGGGATTGGTAAATACATGATAAAAGGTGACGGTGAGAGGGTCGTGATGGAAATGTATTGTTGGTCTGCAAATCTGGAAGGAGAGTGTGTGCCAAAGTTTGAGAACCACAGATTAAGGCACAGGAAACTTTCCAAAGCAGAATGTTGTATAGGTAGACCGTTTGTTAAGGAGAAACCTGCAGGGAGCAGTTGAGAATGGCACTCAAAACAGCTCTTGAAGTCAGGGCTGTGATTTACTCACTAGGTAAGTTGTACAACTACTCAGGGGGGTGGTAGTAATTTGCCTCTTAATGTTATCATGCTAGTCTGAATATGGATCGGCACAGGTGGCGCTTTTGACCTCCTGCCAGAACATCATTGATTTAGGTGGAACTCTGGGTAATTAAAGGACTAATAATTGTGTCAGGAACAGGAATTATGTAGACGGAAAAGTTAATGTCAGAGGTAGTTTATTGAACTGGAGGATTCATCCCTATTTGAACCTTGTATTCCAAAAAATATTACAATGCTTCGGGATGTTCTCTCATCTTGTGGAGAGATTAGTTCATATTCTTGTAGCTATCTTTTATGCATTTCTGAATGCTACTAAATTATTTTTTAATATACCGGTACTCTACTTTACATTAGTTTTTTCACATACGTTCTGTGCATGTCCACCTACTTTTGTAAGTCCTACTGAGTTAAGTGGGACATATTCCCAGTTAAGTGTGTATAGGATTGCTGCTGCGTATCTTTTCTACCTGCTTGGTTGGAACCAGAGAAGTGCAAACAGAACTCTGCTTGCATAGTGAGGCTTTTCCATAACTCTCCTTGGTGCATCTTCTAGTGCCCCTTGAAAGACTAAGCATGAGCCCCAGAACTTGAATTGGGCCCAGATGGATACAGACAACCAGCATCATTCTTGAAGAATAGGACTAATAATTCCTTTATTAAATTTATCCTTTCCTTCCTCCCATTGGAGCTCAGGGCGACAGTGCTTCATATATCCACATCAGACAATTATTGTAGCCAAATTCTCACTACAAGTGTTCCAAATTATTTTCAAGGGCAACTTCATGTTCAACATTATCACAGTATCGGTAATTCAAGTGGAAATTACCAGATTATGAAGCACTATAACAAATCTATCCCCCTCCAAGAACCTCTAGCTCTCTCATGGTGGGTGCAACCTGTCCGGTATAGGATGAACAACACGATTCAGTTTCACCCATTTTGGTACCGAATCCAGACAATGGTTCAGTACCTGCCCCATTCTCAGCAAACTGATGACGGGGAGAAATAGAGCTGAATATCATCAGCATACTGATAGCACCACACTCCAAACCCTTGGATGACCTTCCTGAGTCGCTTCATAAAAGCATTGGGCTTGGGGGATGGAACCTTGCAAAACCACACAACGCTTATGCTCAAATCCTACAGTGAGCTTTCTGCAACTGACCCTGCAGGTATGAGCAGAACCACCTTGACACTATGCTTCTTGCTCCCAACCTGCAGAGCCAGTCCAGCAAGATGCCATGATCAATGGTACTCAAAGCCACCAAGTAATCAAGGAGAATCACACTCCCCCATGTCTCTCCTTTCAAAGGTCGCCCATCAACGCTCTTTCAGTGACAATCTCTGGCCTAAAGGCAGATTGAGATGGGTCCAGATAACAAGGTCTCTTCCAACTCTGTCATTCTGCCTGCGTGGGTTACAGGTGGTTGCCATCCTGCTCCGAGGTAGCGGTGAAGCTGAAACAAAACCACGACAATAGAATACCATATCGTACCATATCAGTAGTACCTAAATAACGCATCTATTAAGGGCAGTTTCACAGCAATAGAAGACAATGTGTTTCTGCACCCCTGCAGATTTTTTTCAAATTTGAGCAGAGGAAAGTATACATTTGGGCCCCCTCCTGATGATCTTAGAAGTTGGCAGGATGGGCATAGAAGGGAATACTTTCCCTTAAGTATTCTGGGCTTGATGGCTCACATTATTAGCTCATTAATGCCCCCCCATTTATGGGCCATTTTTTGCATTATATTTCATTGAAAGCACAATTTTATTATTTTTATTACTGTTATTATTATTATTTATTAATTAAATTTATAAACCAGCCTTCATCCAAAGATCACAAGGCAGTTTACAATATAAAAAGGGTGATTTACAGAATATGTCAGAGTACAGAAATGGTCTAAAAACAATGACATAAAAACAATCTCAACAGTGCAAAAAAGAGAAAACATAGTGGAATTAAGGCAAAACATCACATAGAAAAGAGCTGTTAAAATGATTGCTTAAAATAGGTGGGAATAAAGGTAAAAATATGAGCATACCCAGGGATTAATCAACTTTCAATTATGCTATAATGCTGTTTTCTCCTTGCAGATTAAACCCAACTGGCGTTTAGGAACATCTAGGGCAGATAAAAGTCATATAGAAGCCATACTAAGGCTAAACATTAAAGTTCATTAAAGTTCACATTGCAGTAAGTGTGCTTGGGAATATAGCCAATTGGTACATAGAATCATAGAATTATAGAGCCTGAAGGGACCCCAAGGGTCATCTAGTCCAACCCCCTGCAATGCAGGAATCTCAGCTAAAGCACCCATGACAGATGGCCATACAACCTCTGCTTAAAAACCTCCAAGGAAGGAGAGTCCACAACCATATTTTGAAATTTCCTGTTCAAAACTTTTTGTGAAGAATTTGATGCTCTTGAGGTATAAAAGAGTTCAGTGATGTGAGGCTGCTGAAATATGCCTACTGCCTAACTTTGGAAACTAAATGAGTAAAGGGGAATCTGTGGCTGGTCTATCTGGAGAATACTTACAAGTATGTTACTGGCTACCTTTTGATGATGAATTCCACAAGTATTGTGGGAAGAAATACTGTGTGTATATGTGTGTGTGTGGTGTGTGTGTGTGTGTGTGTGTGTGTCCTTAGTCTATTCAACATCTATATTCATTGGATGAGTGAATTTTCTGGTGTTAGAAGTTCATTTATCTCTTCAGTTTTGCCAAAACTACGGTAATTGTATAAGCCCCTCTTATGAATCCTTTAAGTAGTTAAAAGGTAAAGGTAAAGGGACCCTCTGACCGTTAGGGTCCAGTCACGGACGACTCTGGGGTTGCGACGCTCATCTCGCTTTACTGGCCGAGGGAGCCAGCGTACAGCTTCCAGGTCATGTGGCCAACATGACTAAGCCACTTCTGGCGAACCAGAGCAGCGCACGGAAACGCCGTTTACCTTCCCGCTGGAGCGATACCTATTTATCTACTTGCACTTTGACATGCTTTCAAACTGCTAGTTTAACAGGAGTTGGGGACCGAGCAACGGGAGCTCACCTCGTCGCTGGGATTCGAACCGCTGACCTTCTGATCAGCAAGCCCTAGGCTCTGTGGTTTATCCCACAGCGCCACCCGCGTCCCATTTAAGTAGTTAGGTTCTATCTAAATCAAAAAGTCTTAACCCTTTCCGACCTTATTTGGAGGAAGGTTATGATTTCTTTTCCCATGTTCTATACTTTGAATCTCATCTGCCATTCATGGTTCGAAGTATCCACTGCAGATTGGATGGCCTCAATGTTCACCCTTGACTCATTTTCACTTATGAGTATTAAGTTACACTGGTTCCAAAGGAAACAGCCCAGTTTTTGCAGTTCTCTGCTTCTTGTTTTCAACCAGTTTACTGATTCACACAATTCATATCACAACTTGCCATCTTCTTCCAGGCATACCTCATTTATTGTGCCCCGTTTGTGCTTCACAGATATTGCCCCTTACAAAGACATGGGTGCAGGGGCAGGCAGCCCAGCCACTTCCAGGGGAAGGAAGCCCCCTGTAGCCTCACCGTCCCTCTTCTGGCCACAAGGGTGGAGCTGGTTAGGGCTGAAGCTGGATTTCCCCCCCTCCTGCCCCTGCAGACAGGGAGGTGGGACTGGTTTAATAGACTGCAATATAGTGTAAACATAACTTTTAGATGCACTGGGAAATAAACAAACAAACAAACAAACAAACAAACAAACAAGGTGTGACTCGCTGTATTGCAATATTCGCTTTATTGCAGTGGTCTGGAACCGAATCTGCAATATCTTCAAGCTATGCCTGTACAAAGTTTCTTAGGTGCCTTTGGGGAGGGATTTTGTCAAAAACCATTTGAAAACCCAAATATATAGACATCTACCACTCACCACATCTAAAATTTTGCTGACACTCTCAGCAAATTCTAAAAGGTTGGTGAGGCAAAACTTCCCTTTTCAGAAGCCATGCTGGATGCTTTCTTTAGTCTTAATAATGCTTCCCAGCAATTTAACTGGAACATCAATAGGCTCACAGGGCCTGTCGTTTCCTAGATTCATCTGGATTTTTTTTTTAAAAAAACAAATCAGTGTTGTGTTGGCTGCCTTCCAATCACTTCTGATAAGGACTTTGCCAGCCTTTTAACTGAAATATGTAAATCAATTTCATTTTTGAGTTTAAGAACTCTTGGGTGAATGCCACCTGGACTAAGAGACTTACTACTTTTTAATTTGTCATTCATTTCTAAATGGCATCCTCTCACCTCCATTAACATAGTTCTTCAAATGTACTCCCTGAAAATGATTCAGGAATGTGTATGTCTCTAACATTTTCTGCAGTGACTTGTGCAAAAGAATTCATTTAGTTTCTCTACAGTTTCCTTTTCTTTCAGCATTCCTTTTTTAAACCTTGTCATCCAACAGTTTTACTGCTTCTCTGGCTGGTTTTCTGATACATTCTGTGTGGCTCACAGACCCCTGTTAGAATCCTGGGAATCCCAGCTTTCATTTAAAAGCTGTCATGCTTGCAAAGATAAGCTTTAAAATGTGATGATGGCATATCCTTTGAAAACTGCAAGCCAAATAAAAAACCACCACAAATGATCCTTTCAGACCTTGCTGTTTCTAAGATCATATATGTTTTGAAGATTGAAATTCCTATAATACCATAGTTGGCTCATGGTTTTCTCTGACGCCTGAGTTGGGTAACTGTAGTAATTGCTAAGCAGGATTGACAATGCATGATTTCACATCGTGGTTCATGAGTTTACAGAATATGGTTGTAGTATACTATGGAAGTAAGTGGAGAGTAGGAAATGTGATGCCTGAATTGGGCTCATACATATGGGTAATTAGAGTAAAGTTTGTGGGGGACTTGTTCAAGACATTCATCTGTCTTGAGAGACAATGAGATGCCACACCTCATAGCCACAGTGTTCCTGCTTTACTTTGCTGTTTGAGTGCATATATCTTTGGATATGTGTCGCTGCTGCGTGCCGGGCCTGAGATTTATGAACGTCCTGTGCTGCGCTCCACAAAGAAGACGCCCAGGGAGGTTTGTCTCAGTCTGGGGGTTGTGGGTGCCCCCCAGGCATGTTCCGACAGTGACTTCCCGGGACACAAGCCTGAGCAGTGTGTATTGATGTCCTGGGCTGCATAGAGTACAAGGCATTTGGCTTCACTGATGTGGTCCGAAGGAAAGCAGAGCAATACATTTGGCACCAGCTTGGCTTCAGGAGCTGCCGGAAGGAGGTGTACAAGGCACCATCCAACTACCTTAGGGACTCCACTCTGGATTTGTGTAGGGTTTACTCCCTGGCCCTTTCTTCTCCTGAAGATAATAGCCTGCAAGGCAGTGGAAGTTTCAGATCAGTCTTCCTTCTAGATAGACTACTTTCCCAGGTTGACAAACCCCACCTGTCCCTCACTTCCCTCTACAGCAGGCTTCCTGAAACTTGGCCCTCCAGATGGTTTTGGCCTACAACTCCCATGATCCCTAGCTAGCAGGACCAGTGGTCAGGATGATGGGAATTGTAGTCTCAAAACATCTGGAGGGCCGGGTTTGAGGAAGCCTGCTCTACAGCATGTGCAGAAACTGCCTTATTGACCATTTGACCCACTATTGGTTTCGTCCACTCAATCTGCTGTAGCCTGTCTTCACATGCAGGGGAAGTTCCTAACTCATCAAGGGTTCGAGAGCCGTTGGCTACCCTCACCTGGTTAAGCTGGCCAGTAGAAGCCATTACCTGGAGTGTGGCCTCTGTCACATGCTGACCGCTTCTAGGAGCCTGAGTGCAGGGTAGGGACCAAAGGTGGACAGACTACCCCAGAAGGAGCTTGACACATCCCTCACCAGAGGTAGTACTCCTCACCTAACACCCCATACACCTGGTAGGGGACTTAGGAGTAAGATAAATGGATGGGTAACTATATAATCAGTAGCCTGTGTTTCAATTCTGCCTCTCTTAAGTCCAGAAAGAGATGATGTTAGGATGCAGCAGGCTGCCTTATTCTGAGTCAGACTATTGGATCGATCTAGCTCAGTAGTGCCTACATTGACTGGCTGCGACTCTCCAGGATTTCAAACAGGAGTTTCTCCCAGCCAAACCTGGAAATGCTGGGGATTTAATCTTGGACCTTCTACATGCAAGGTGGGTGCTCAACCACTGGGCTATGTCCCTTCTGCTACTCTTGATTATTTTGGGGGAGGTGGATTGTAGCAGTTCCCAGTTGTACATGAAGCAGAAGGCAGGAACGGAATCAGATTATTTCAAGAATGTGATCTTTAAATATTGGGATAAGAATAGTAGCTGATTTGTGTATCCATAACCTGATGTTCAGGCATGAAGCTGCTGCTGTTGCTGCTGTTGTTTATTTTCATTTTCTGACAAAGGTTGAGTTGTGTCACAGTGGCTGGCAAGATAAAAACATTTAGTCATTGGGAATTAGCCAACACCGTGTGAGTGGTTGACAAATTGGGGCAACAAACCTTTCCATTCTTCCCAAGTCCAGGAAAGCCTCTCCAGAGGATTGGTGAGGTGGGGTGGGGGAGACACACTTAATCATGCATTGTGGGCTGAGTTGTATAGGACAACAGTAGAACCACAATACACTGTCTTGCAAGAGAAATCTATTATATTCGATGGCTGATTTAGAGACATCAATTGGACATTCCAACATTTCAGTTTGTGCTATCTTGTTCAAATGGTAATTATTATTTAGGATTATGGCATTAGTTGTAGTCCCTTTTTATTTTCCTCTCTTTTACCTCTTACCACTTTTCTTTCTTAATTTCATAACCTTTGCCCCTTTCAAGGTTTTTAAATCATCTCCTTCAGTTGTAGTGATTAAATGCAGCCACTAGAGTGTGACATGTTTTTTAACCTTTGAATCATGCCTAAAAACACACGAGGTTAGTATTTTCAAATTAGTCAGAAAGTATATATGTTGGAGAAATGTGCAGTATACTCCCTTTGTTGACTTCTTAATGATGAAGCAAATGTTGCTTACTATGAAAAATGTACAGCTCTTTAGATATTATATTAAGTCTTTCAGCTTATAAAATTGTTGTGAGTGAAAAGTGTTATAGAAAAAGGGTTATGTGTTGACATGTTTGAAATAATTAGTTCATGCATTTTCAGGAAGGGGGCTTGCCTATTTTTCCTCCTTTATGCAGAATTCTACTTTTAAGTACGGTAACAACAGACCATTCTTTGGAATTATGATGTGAATAGCAGACCTAGAAATGTATTCTTCACATTTCTTGTGTATGTTGCCATTAATTGCCAAAGAGAATGGGGAGCCTTCTGCAGTCAGGGTGTCCAAACCTTGTAGAACAGCCTTCTGTGATACAGTGTTTTGGACTACAACTCCCATCATCCCTGAACATTGACTACGGTGGCTCAGACTGAATTGCAGTCCAAAACAACTCAAGGGCTCTAGGTTGGGGAAGGTTGTTGTGGACAAACTTGAAAAAGATGAATAAATCTCTAACCTTGTTACAACGTCTGTTGAGGAATCTTTCATAATAGTCGGCTGGCAGAATCTGCTATATGTGGGAATCATGCTTGTTCTTTAGGCATGGAATGTTGGAAGAAATCAGGTGCCTTTGATGAGTTGGAGGTATGGCCAGAAATGTCTTTAGGAACATCATGTATAAGAATGGCTCTGAACACAGATGAGAGGTATGTTGGAATTATATTTAAAAACTTGAAAATGATTAAAAAAAACGCAGCAGGATCAACTTCTCCCACAATCCTTCTATTCAGGTTTGTGTCTAAGGACTGTTTCACATGTCTGGTTGTACTCATTGAGGAATCGTGGAAAAGCCTAGGTTGTGATTGATATTCCTATTTGTTAACACTGTTTGCTGCAGTGTTGGTTTTACGCTTATATGATTTATAAAAATGTTTTTCAAAGAAGTAATGTATGTCAAAGCCATTAACCTTTTATTTTTGTAAGAAAATGCCGCCCATTTGGCAATACAGCCATGCTATTTTTTTATGAGAGAATTGAGTTGGAGGATCAGGAAGGGAGAAAAGTAGGTTTTGCAATTAGGAGGGAAGATGGAAGAATAAGATATATTCACAGGCTTTGCAGACACCTGAAAGACTGGATTGTTTTGGAAGCTTAGGAGGGCATGATCATTTTTTCCTTAATGAGGAATTTTTTAGAGCCAGGTAAAGCGTGGGAAGCAGAAAATCCAGTTGGAACACATAAGTTAGTAGGAGTGAATGAAAATGTCAAGGCTGAACTGATGGGGGGAAGGAGCAATGAAGTGGGGGCAGAAACTGGGGGATTCCAGCAGCTACAATGTGACCAGGGCATAGGTAGTGTTTTAATGCAGAAAATATCTTTTATTCTTTTTTTATGTGTTCCAGGGATTGGTCATTGACATTGAAAACAGATGTCAGGAGTGAGCTCTAGTATGAATTAAACCCTGCCCATAATCAAGGATTATAGAGGGTGTTCTGGAGCACTCTGTTTGCTATGGCATTCGGCCAGAGCAGAGGCAGCCTGACCAGCTCCCTGAGTGAACTGAAGGTTTCAGTGGCTGCAGCAGATTGAGAGGGAAAGAGCCAGAGCTTTGTCTCTTTCCACCTGCCTTTGCTGGCCGTTGGGCTCTTCTCCTCCTCTTCCCACCTGTTTCTCTTGTGCTTCTGCTTTTCTTTATTAAGCAGCTCATGCTGTGGAATTATTCATATCATCACATCTTCTGAAGTATTTCCCAAGGTGGATTTGATTGAAATAAAATCGATTTAAATCACAATTTAAATCACTAGTCAGTAAGACTTGATTTAAATCATATTTTTTTACAGAAAGACTCATTCTTGCTGGTATCATCTTAATATTTACAACCAGATGAAGGTTTCATTTTGGGAATAATAAATTTTCAGACTAGTTTTTACAGTTATATCAAAAATTTATGATTTGGTTATACTATTAGGAATACATAGACAGATAATTATGAAATTATTGTGAGGTTTAATAAGTTAACTGTTTATAATTTGGACAACGTTTCTGCTATATTGTAAGGAGAAAAATAAATAACCATTTCCTTAATAACAATTTAAACAATTTATTTGACTAAAACAATTACATTATAGCATATGTATCCATGCTTGTTAACTGATGTGGTTAGAGACTTTATTGTTTGGACAATGTCAGGCGAGCCCTGGGAAGAAGGACCTGGAACCAGTGAACTCTTATTAGTTGACTGGCAAGCACTTGAAGGTCTTGCCAAGGACTTACCTACAGATCCCAGTTATTGTTTCTACCACCCCTCCTTTGGATTTCCTTCTACGTTCAGGTGCCTATTCTGTACAGTTAAGTGTTAGTGCTGTTGTTGGAACCCAGTGGGATTGGGAAGAGCTTGCCAGCCCTGAAGTGCCTTCAGCACTTGCCTCAAGTGTGAGTTGCACAGGCGTGCAACTGACTTGTACAATTATCATTACACAAAGATCCCAAGACTTGTGGAGTATTCTGCTCACAAGGTTGCACTTTCATTTTTACTGTTTCACACTTAGCTAGCTCTATTCCACTCCAAACAATCTATTCATTGATCCTCTTGGAACTTAGCATTTCAGAGGTATGGGGTTGATTCTGTGTATATAAATTTTCAAAGGAACAATGGAATTAAGGTTCCCCCCCCCCCCAACTCTGTATGTTTATTTTATAACATTTTTCCTGTGAAGAAAAGGCTTGTTATCTCTGCAGACACAAATTCACACTTTTGAGAACTGCAAAAGCAAGCATCTGTGGTAATAACTTCTCATTAGAAAAACTGCCCCAAATAATCTTAGAGAAACCTGTGGAAGAGTATGACATTGTGAATGAATTAATGGAATTCATTTACCAAAATTTTTAAACATTGCATATAAAGCCTCATGCTACATAGGTAAAGGTAAAGGGACCCCTGACCATTAGGTCCAGTCGTGTCTGACTCTGGGGTTGCGGCGCTCATCTCGCTTTATTGGCCGAGAGCCGGCGTACAGCTTCTGGGTCATGTGGCCAGCATGACAAAGCCGCTTTCTGGCAAACCAGAGCAGCGCATGGAAACGCCGTTTACCTTCCCGCCAGAGCGGTTCCTTTTTATCTACTTGCACTTTGACGTGCTTTTGAACTGCTAGGTGGGCAGGAGCTGGGACTGAGCAACGGGAGCTCACCCCGTCGCAGGGATTCGAACCGCCGACCTTCTGATCAGCAAGTCCTAGGCTCTGTGGTTTAACCCACAGCGGCACCTGGGTCCCTGATCTCATGCTACATAATTAAAAACAAATCCTTATTTCCTCATGAATAGCCTTTGGACTATAATGTTAGTTAAATAGAAAAATATCTTTAGAAAGATTTTTTCCTACAAAGCATTTTATTTTAAAACATCTGATTTAAATTTTAAAAAAATCTGATTTTTTTTTTTAAAAAAACATTGATTTTTATCCACCCTGGAATTTTCACATATTGCTAATTCAGTGTAATCGTTCATAAGTAATAGTTCTCACCATTGTGCTGATATGATCTGAGGTTGTAAGATAATGTTAACCCCCCAACACATTGTTTCTCAGAGCAGGTAAATGGGGTAGACCGGCAGGAGAACTGAAGTACTACTTCCTCCTTTCTGTCTATCTTGGATAAGGAAAACTGATTCCTTTCCTTGGGCGCTGCGTGGGTAATCCTTTTCAGCCTGAGAACCACCTTGAGGGTGAACCAACCCTCTTCATTGTGGCATATGGACAGTCAACCTTGCCATGCTCATATACATACCAAATTCCCTCCCCGCCACCCCACAAACACTGGGCTAGGAAGAGCTACTTCTGCTCCTAGCCAAGTGCTGCAATGAGGAAGAAAAGCAGCCAGCCCAGCGTTCTCTTCACCCAGTAATGCAAGAGAAGAACTTACAATATTCATCTTACTCATGTCTTGTCATCTTTTGTTACTTAATTGTCTGGTTTAGCACCTCCCCTTAGTTTAATATGCTGAGATGTAGACCTTAGAATGAATTCTGTGTTGTACACATGTGAGGGTGACAGAAGGGTTGAAGATGTTCTGACAAAGACAAATGGTATTTGGCATGGGTTGGTTCTGAAAATTTGACGAAGACAGTAACATAACATGCCCATGATTCTCCTGTATGAAGCCATGTCTGTTTTCTTCCCTGTGGCTAGCTGTATTAAGAACACTTCACAGGTAATAAAAATGTGACTGTATTTGTTCAGGCTAAATGGAATTATAAATGGACCTAAACATTAATGCGTTAGGTTATGTGTGGTGTGGTGTTGCTGGTTTTTTCTTTTCTAGAACATGTCTACTGTAACAAAAGTACAGAAAATTGTAAACAGCTGTTTCCCCACTTCATTTCTAATACATTTGCCTTTATAAATTTATGTTTGGATTAGGCATTTCTGTTTCAAAATAGGCGAAAGATTTCACAATTGTTTTCAAGATTTCAGACGTAAAGCGGGGTGAAGGAAGGAGGCAGAATGAGACAGAGATGTAAAACAAAGATTAATTTTGATTTACTTAGTGGTGTATTTCTGGATCCACATTAAAGCTACACACATATTGAAAATAACGTAATTTGCACTCCCATATGAGAATCTTTGTATTAATAATTCACAGACATACCTTGTTCTTGCTGCCACTGTGTTTTCCTTGTCTTCCCAAGAGAGGGAAAAGTATGCTTTGGAACAAGTGATTCTGTCCAGAGGATGAAAGAATGGTTGTAGATGGAACAGTATTTTCCCCAAATTCTTCCCGAGGTTCTAGTACTCCCACAATTCAGACTTTGAACAGTTGTTGGGTTTCTTTTTTACAAGAAACTTAAGACATCTTGTTACTGTTTGAATAACAAACTTTGTAAGTAAAATGGATGGGCAGGAAGTCAAGGTTGCATATGATTATGAAACATAAAGCCATTTCTGTTGAATGATTGGTTAATTGAAGTGTTGTATGTCATCCTGTTTGTGTGACAGGTAATTTTTTTTATTAGTCATTGCTTAATTACGAATTTATGCATACAAGCACTGTGTTCACCTCCAATACAAGTATAAACTCAGGAGAGTAAGGGATGGTGTTAACAGACATATTGGCTATTGGAGCCTTGCCTTATAAGCATCTTTGGTGAAATATATTCTTCTTTCATAAAGGCATTTTTTTTTTTAAAAAAAAGGGTGTGATAGCTAGAATCATCAATGGAGTAGGTGAGCTGTTTACTCAGCCCTGCCTCGCACACTGTTGTGCTTCCTAAACTTTTTTCTTGCCTTCTCATCTGAAAACATAGGCTTTACATTTTTGGCAGGTGAGAGCATGCTCCGTTGATTTGACTGACAGCCGTGTTGGGTGTGACTTCAGGGGGGGGGGGGTTGGGGCCTAACAGCCAGCTACCTTCCTGATACTTGAGATTAAGGGTATTGTGTATGTGTGTCCCCCCCCCTTCTCTCTTATGGAGCTGGTTCTTGCTGGTTCTTGGCAGTAAGAGCTGTTCGACAGTGGAATTTGCTGCCAAGGAGTGTGGTGGAGTCTCCTTCTTTGGAGGTCTTTAAGCAGAGGCTTGACAGCCATCTGTCAAGAATGCTTTGATGGTGTTCCTGCTTGGCAGGGGGTTGGACTGGATGGCCCTTGTGGTCTCTTCCAACTCTATGATTCTATGATTCTAATTAGGAACTTAGCTTGTTGCTCATATTGTTAAGTTCTTGGGAGGAAGGCAAGAGATGTGCCTCGGTAGAGATCAACTGGGGAGAGTGGGATGGGGGGCAGTTGCAGTGCTTCTGGGTAAGGGGAGGTATGGTGTGGGGAGGAGGGGTAAGCCAGGTAAAAAGTAAAGGTAAAGGACCTGGGTGGTTAAATCCAGTCAAAGGCGGCTATAGGGTGCGGCGCTCATACTGGTTTTCATGCCAAGGGAGCCAGCGTTTGTCCGCAGACAGCTTTCCGGGTAATGTGGCCAACATGACTTCTGGCACAATGGGGCACCATGACGGAAGCCAGAGTGCACAGAAATGCTGTTTACCTTCCTGCCACAGCGGTACCTATTTATCTACTTGCACTGGTATGCTTTTGAACTACTAGGTTGGCAGAAGCTGGGCTAGAGCAACGGGAGCTCACTCCATCGCACAGATTCAAACTGCCGACCTTCCAATCAGCAAGCCCAAGAGGCTCAGTGGTTTAGACCACAGCACCACCTGTGTCCCTTCAGGTAAGGGGCACGCAGCACAGACAATTAGTGGCAATGTGTAGGCCTCCTCTCCAACCTGAAGGATTGCCGTTGTCACATCAGCCAACTCTCAGGTTTGTGGGTTTTGCTGTTGAATGCCAGGTTGGCTTTGAATAAGATTTCCCTTATCCATTTGATTGTGGATGAGGAGGCCGAACTGGTGTTCATTGCTGAGCACTGGGTGGGCTAGTAGGGTGGAATTGGTCTCACTCAGCTGTGCCCATCTGGGTACTTTCCTTGGCTTCATGGCAGACTTGAGGGTCAGGGAGGAGGAGTTGCAGTATCTGTAGGAAGTCTCCTGGCTTCTGTCTGCTGGAGAGCACATCCTGAGTGTAGATCTGAACATGATGTTGGGTAATCAGGACAGATGAGAGATTCTGCTAGTTTACCACCTGCTTTGCTGCCCAGCAGTCTCCATGGGCGAACTAATAGAGATGGTCTTGAGAACTCCCATACTGTTGGTTCTAGGAGACTTGAACATCCATGCTGAGGCTGTCAATTCTGCAGCATGTGGCCAGGAAGAAGGTAATCTGAGAGCGAAGGATATTAATACCAGGAGCTTGTCATGCATGGATCATCTCCTATTGAGATTTAGGATTTAAACTGCTTTCCCCCCTCTGCAGAGGTGTACAACTGATCAGGGAGGTCAGCCCCTGGTGTCTGATGGATCCAGTTGGTTTCCAAACTACTCTTGGGGATTTTCTAGCTGATAATGGATGTTACAGTTGCTGCAGCCCTGGCAGATTTTTGGAATATGCAGATGAGCCAGCATGTTGACATGATCACTTGTTAGAGCCAAAGTGGCTCTTCCTTATGCTCCAGACCTTAGGGTAGTGAAAGAAGTTGTGCTATTGTTTAAACCAGTACGGTCCAACTTTTTATACCAAGTGGGCAGCAAAAGTAGTTTGACATGGGACCCATGTGCCTTACACTGCCTTGTCACAGGGTGGGAGTGGGGTGGGGAGTGAGGCCAAAATGTGACGCCCCCCTAGCCCTTTTGCTGCCTTCCCAAAGCTGGGTAGGTGAGGCGCTGGGCTTTGGGAAGGAGATGTGAGGCTCTGGCAGGGTCCTAGAGCCCTCCTTCCTCCAGGAAAAGGTATGTCACATAAAGCACTAGCTAGGCTTTGGGAAGGAGACAGGACTCTGGGACCCTGTCAGGGCCCAAATATTGCCGAGGGCTGCCAAAAAAAAAGGCATTGAGGGTCGCATGTGGACCACCCTGGCTTAAACACAAGTGGAGACAAATGCAGTCAAAATGAATGTTCATCAGGCCCAATCAGTGGCACAGGTCCGCACTTTAAAACTCTCTCTCTTTGTTTCGTTCTGGAGCTTTGCCTCCGAAAACCTCTTTACTGCTGAATCTGAGTAAACGTCAATCCGTGGAAAACCTGAATTGCCGTTTATTGCACTTCAGCTTTAAAGAGTGGGATTTCACGGGCAAAGCTCTGGGGTGAAAAAAAAGAGTGCTTGCACCTGGAGCTTGGACCTGTGCCTGGAAAGCATGGAAGTGATATTTTTAAAGCTGTAGCTTCTACACTAAGCCCTACTATGGGGTTGTCTAGGACTAGGTACAGTGGGTTGTAGTTTTGAGAGTTCTGTGAGGATTCTTGTATATGTTCTGTATTCAATGCTATTTCTCCAAGTTTTTGCTTGAGTCAGTGAAGAGGCCATTGGTGAGCTACTGTACTGTGGAGAAAGGAAGTTATGGGCCAGATGGAAAATCTGCATTCCAGTCATTGCTAATTCGAGGGTGTGTATTTGCACATCCAAGAGAGGAGGAAGTCATCAATCTAATTAATGAAAAGAAATCCTCTTTCAAATAGTGCCTTCAAAGACAACACTTTTTAAAAGTCACTTGACAAAGCTAGCAGGGAGATTATCTTGTCTTATTGCAAAACTCCAAATGCACACATTTGTTTGTTCCTTTTTGAAAAGAACATACTGTATAGGGATAGTAGTCAAGGAGGATCATCTCTGGCTTGCTTTCTGTCCTGCCTTTGTGGCACAAATTTATATAGCTCAATAAATTGATGTGTTTTAGCTCCTTAGCCTTAGAGAGCTCTTTATGAGGTTCTTTCTGATTTATACAGAATAGGTGCACTTTCCCTTTAGATACTGTGTGCTCAATCATAATTAAATTAATTTCTTTTAACATGCTGCCTAATAATCAAGAGCTGCCATGGCTGTGGTTAAGGCATTTGACCACTTCCTTGATTGCAGGTTTCAGCCTCCCTGTATCTCCTTACACTGGATGGCTACTACTAATGCACTTGTGTCACCAGACTGGAAAAGTTAGCCATAGCACTAAGCCATAAATATTTGGTGCCTTAATCATTCCAGTACCTTAATCAAGTGGTGTGTGATTCAAACCTAGGAATTTGGTGCCTGATATTTCTTCTAGTCTTCCTCAGAATGTTGATGAATTGAAAACATAACTTTATATCGGAATAGCTTCTGATTGGCACCTTAATGGCTAGTCAGAAGAGTTGTGTATGGTGATAAAGTCTCTGAAGGCTTTGGCTAGGATGGGTAAGTGTGGAGCAAGGCAGGCAGCAGTAAGAAAAGAGCCCTTGTGGCTAGATTTACCTCCAAATATATGAGAGGTTTTATGCTTCTGAACGCCAGCTGCTGGGAATCATAAGCTGGAGAGTTCTACTGTGCTCATGTTCTGTTTGTGGGATCCCTGTAGGCATCTGGTTGGCCACAGTGAGAACAGGATGCTGCCTGATCCAGCAGAACTCTTGCTCAGCAGGAGCAAGTTTGACCTGTTTGTTTCTTCTGGGTAGCTCCTGAAGGTTTTGCTGATCATCTTGCAGTTCCTTCCTGTGGATATTGGAGATGATGTGTCTGTATGAGATTTAAAAGGAGCTCCAGGTTGGTCCTTTTGAAAGTTTAAAATATATGCATTTAAATAGTTTTATAAACGTGGTTAAAATTTGTGTTATTTTTCATTTTTTCAAAATTCTAAGTTCTATAGCTTCTGTCTTGAAAAGAAATTTCAATTAGAATATTTAAAGTGCATTTCAGGAAGATGCATCTTCAAGTATCTTGTTGACTTCTGCAGAGCTTTCTTGGATTATTCAGTTCTCTTAGATTGTTGTTTTGTCCTCCCAAGTACAGCTCACTCAGCCTGTCTTTCCTGCTTATGATGATTTTTTCCATTCTTATGAAGGCGTCCTGTGTTTGCTGCTAATCACAAAGAAAATATAGTCAAGCTGCTTGCTAGATGATCCAGTCCATCTGATCCAGGCTTAGAAACAAACTTAGGAGGTTGTAAAAGCTCATTCAAACAGAACATGAACTTTTAAAGCTCCTGAATTCTTCTCCGATTTGTGGTCAAAGTCTGATCTGGAGAAGAATTCCTACCTTCTGCCATTTTCTCAAGCCCACGAAGCACCTCATTTCTAGGGCTTGGCGATAGATCAATATATCGTCCAAAACTGGTTTGAAGTCTATATCAAGATATCAGTTTCATAATTTTTGACCTGGCTACATATCAGAAATCATGGTGTGTGTGTGTGTGTGTGTGTGTGTGTGTGTGTGTGTGTGTGAGAGAGAGAGAGAGAGAGAGAGAGAGCGCTAGCTAAAAATCACAATGTGGGAAATACTGTGAAGCCAGCCAGTGCCTCTATATAGCTCCATCCTTATTTCAGGCATTGTAATATATCATGATGTTTAGCTGGTGATATATCACAATGTTAACAACCAGATATCATCCAGCCCTACTGTTAGTCTCTACATAGTTCCATCCTTATTTCAGGCATCCTGATATATTGAGATTTCGCTATGTTAGCTGGTAATATATTGCAATGTGGAAAACTAGGTATTTCCCAACCCTAGCCCTTTACTTTTTCATTTGTAGTAGAAGCTACAGTGGAAGTGAGAAGGAGGAGGGTAGTTTCCTTTCTTCTACCCTGCCCTTTTGCCTATCACCTTGATATGCTAAGTAACCTGTGCTTGGGGGAATTTTGGATCATGTGAATTTTCTAAGCACTGCTACAAACACCCTCCTCTCAACATGTGCACCAGCTGTTGCTGCTGCCAGTTTAAAGTTAAGACAATGGAAGATGGAGATTGTGTTTTGGTGGGTACGGTTTTTAGGGGATGCAACATGGTAAATCCGAGGTGAATTTGGAAGAGCTCACCCACCAATGTATAAAGTATAGTCTTTCTCCATAACTATTAGGGGAAATGCCGTTATTTTAGTCACTAGTTATATATGCCATAGTAATGCAGACTTTCCTGATTTTCATGTGAAACTAATAGAACACTCATTGGCCATTTAAGGAGTATTATAATTGGAGCTAAAATTCAGCCAGAAGTTACTCTTTTCATTCAGGGTTTAGCCCAAGAGCATGTGCAGCAATAGATTGCTTTTATTTTGAAAATTAATTTAAAATTCCTCATAAAAAATAAATGGTAAACCAGAAAAAACCATCATTATCATCATCTTTATTGTTATTCTGGAGGGGGAAAACTACAACATCCTGCCATTGTATGGCTAGACTTTTTTTTAATACTGAACACATAACTTGTCTTGTGTTAAAAGTACTATTCTTGAATTTTGGTTGTGCATTCAGTCATGTAAGTGTTACCTAGTAATATAGTGTGTCTGCAGTTTATTTGATGATACATTAAAAAAGATGTATATTGAAAAATGTGTGTGTGTGTGTGTGTGTATTACGACCAAAAGTACAGATCTTTGATGCTTATCTGACTTTATGAGGCAGATAGTCAAAGAGCAGACCTCTGGCACATGTCATACCACAAGGAGTGTCCCCCTTCAGGTAACCTGCTCCTGAGTAGTTGCTTTGTATACTAACAGCAAAACCTTAAACCTGTTCCATCAGAGGGAGTGTAACCCAAGTAACTGGCCTGTATCTTAGATAGTAGAACCACTCTCCTACAAGACCTCTGTCCTACTGCCACTCAGCTCCAGTTTATTGGCCTTCGTCCAGCCCTACACTGTGTTCTGACACTGGTCTGGGCTTGTGCAGCCACACCTGGCTCGGATGTCATAGAGTTGAGCGTCATCAGCTTACTGATGACTTTTTTCTCCAAATCTCCTAATGACCACACCCGCCGGCCTCACATAAATCTTAAACAGTATGAGGGACAAGATGATACCCTGTGGGTACCTTAGCACAATTGCCAGGCAGTCCCCTAATGCTGCTCTCTGAAGCCCAACCCACAGATGGGACACAGAGCCCAATTCCCATCTTACAGAGCTGGTCCAGGAAGATTCTGTGACCAGTAGTGTCAAAAGCTGCTGACGTTGAGTAAAAGCCCCTCACAGTACAGGTATGAAATGCATCCCTGTTCAGAATGTAGGATGCTCTGGTTTCATTTTTCCGAAGGTAAGATTTTAATCCCTATGGTTATGGAAACATTTTAGATAATTGTAGTATGGGCTTCTTAAAAGCAGAGGAGAATATTGGAGTTTTCCAGTGATCTGTGCTTATGCGTGGACTTAATATCCTGTTTTTATGCTGCTTCTTTATTTGCCTCCGTGACTCTTGTCATTAAAAGAGAATGTCAGTTGGGCAATCTGATTCCATTTGGGACTTTAGCTGTTGCATCCCTCTATTAAAATCTCTATAAATTAAGTTGCTAGCTAAATTTACCTTGGACACTTTACAAACACTAAAAAAAACCAGTGCACTTTAGTGTTCTTTTGTGTTTTCAGTAGGAAAGTATGGTCTCCCTTGCAAGCCTATATGCGTGTGTGCGTGCTTGTGTGCCGGTGTGTATACGAATGATTGGAATATCAGAACTGGAGGGCTGTGTGTGCTCTTTGCTAGAAACAAAACCAACCACATCAAATTGACTGAAAAGTTGTAAAGAAAAGCTGAATTCTCTGATCTGTATACATAGACACATGGGAGTAGATCCACAAGGGTGGGTGGAAGGTGACTTTTTCATCCTCTTTTCTCCCTGCCAACCCCAGAGGACCTCCCACCCCAATGCTTACCTGAGGGATATGGGGTCATGTTGAATAGACTAGGGTTGACAGGGAAGGGTCAGATCTCACTTAATAGTGTGTGTGTGGTGGTGAAGGGGGGTTGTCAATCCTCAGGGGAGCTTTTTCAAGGGGCTCTTTCCACTGTAAGGTGAAGTAGGAAAGTCACCTTTTGGCCGCTGACTCCAGTCCCTGTAAGTAAATAAAAATAATTTGCATAGCTCAGTAGCAGAACACATGCCTTGCATGCAGAAGGTCCAAATCTAAATCTCTGATGTCTCCAGGTGGGGGTGGGAAAGTCTCTTGCCTGAACCCCCTGTGGAGCTGATGCCACTCAGAGTAGACACTACTTAGCAGCTAGGTAGACAAATAAGGTGACTTGGTATTAGGCAGCTTCCTATATTCCTATGCAAAATAGTCATTGTTCAGTTGTGAACGATCTCTTATTCCTTGATCTTATTAAAGTTGGTTATTTTTAATAGAGGGGGAGGGAATTAATTTCAGGACAAGTGAAACTATTAATAACTTAAAAAGACAATTGTGCAGTTTTTCTTCTCTCCCTCTTTAGGGAACGGGAAGGGAAATACTCTGTAAATCCTGCCCAACTCACACCCTTCCTGCCCCCCCCCCCCATTCTGAGATTTTACCAGGTGTTATCCACACACTTTAAGCATATTTTTATGGCCACAACAAGGGCTGCAAAACCCAAGTTTTTCGAGAGAGTGACTTTTGTGCTAATTTTTCTTCTTTCACGGAATAACAGAATAACCATAGTCAATACTCTAAAGAGAAGTGACTAGTTTTTAAAAAACAATTTTGCTTTAATTGATGAGACTGATTTGTCACTGCAGGTCAAGATAAGGAGTAGAATCACATTTTCATTATGTTAAGGGTGATAAAAATCGTTGCATGCCCCCAGTTATTTTGGACAGGCAAGCGATGAGCAAGAGTCAAGTTGAGTTCTTTGTGATCTAGCAAGTTACTTCTGCATTCCTGTGCCTTGCATTTTAAGACTTCTTTCCAGATATTTAAAATTGTTCTTGATGGGGAAACTATTGAAAAGGTTCAGATTTTGAACTGCCATCTATACACAAGGCATGCTCTTGTGCCATTGATGTGGTGAGACTACTCTATATTTCAAAATAGTAAATGCCATTAAACTGCTGCGTGAGAGAAGAAACACATTGTATACAGTAGGGTGAGTCAGATTTTAAAGCAACAGTGGATTTGCAGTGTTATTTCACCTGAAAGGGAGGAAATAAGATACCAGAAGAGGACAACACAAGTGGTTCTTGGAACTGAAGCGGGAGTGTGTTGGTAGAGTGTCAGGTTTCAAGGCCAGCATCAAAACCTTGGATTTTAAAAAAAATATATCCCTAAACTGAGAAAGCAGAATGTGCTAATCTGGTTCCCTTGGTGACCGATAACATCAAAACAGAACATAAAATAAAGCTAACCTGGGGACCTTAATGAGAAAGATATCCCTACTGCAAACAATCATATATTTGAAATGAATGTTTTGCGTTACTTTCTACTTGGTGATCCAGGAAAATAGTTGTGGGGAGGGAAATTAATTTAAAGTGGAATTAGCCACCCCAAAGCCGTGTTGTGCTTCTGCTACAAAAAATAAAAATAAAAAGGCATATGTTGACTGCAGTTGAAAAGGAATTAGAATTGCTTTTGAGATGGGGGTGAAAACAACAACCCCAAGAATGGGAAAGGAAGGGGGAAATGCTGTAGTGACATGAAAGGTCAAACGTTTCTGGTATCTCTTGCACTAGATTTATAATGCCCTAACTGCAGAATGTATGGCAGCTTTTTAATCTTGTCTCATGACAGTCTATAAATACCTGGGTTTGGAGCTTCTTCATGCTGTTGTCTAAAAACCTTTGGCTCTACCCTAACCACAGTCTTGAAAAAAAAATCTCTTGTGAAGATTTGAGAGATATCCTCTAATGGGAGACAAAAAAGACCCTGTGAAAGGAAAAGTGAATATAGGAATGTATGTGATCTTTAAAAAAAAGAAAAGAAAAGATCTAAAATATTAAGCAGACTCCAACAAATAGTATTTATTCTAAATATTCATGTTACGCTTTTTGAACTGCTCAGATGAGCTTGCAGCCAAAATTAAAAATAATAGCAATAAAAATGTATAATTAATGGCACAACCAATGAAGCAGCATAACAATAAAGGAGGCAGAAAAAAAGATGTCTGAATAATCATTCTCCCCATGATAGAATATACAAGAGTATATTCAGCTCTTGAAGTTGCATTCCATCATGAGTTCCTTTGGTGCCTCCAAAACTGTTTAACTGTGCTAATTAAATGTTGTAACTTTGAACATTCTGTGGCTCATTTCGAAGGAGTTAAGTTTCTGATGAGCAAGACTGACATGTTGACAGGTGCAGGGTGTTTTTCTTGCATAGACTTTTCTGGGGCGGTTTTTCTGGAAACATTTCTTAGTTTTTACTGTGGTTTTTAGGAAACTGTTAGGTCAAGGGTAATACCTAGTGTGTTTTCATCTAAGTGTAGTGCAACATATTTGTAGTTTGGGGTTTTGTTGTTTTTTTTAGAGGCACTTTTGTGACCAATATTATTCAATAGAATTTCATAATGGTGTGGACCTTCGCATGCTCAGCACGAATCTGTTGCAAATGCGAGTCTTGAATGGAATATTGAGTAGAGTGAGAATGAGAATCAGACTATATGAGAGACAGAAAAGGTGGCAACAGGGATATATATATATATATATATATATATATATATATATATATATATATATATATATGAAATAGTATATTTATTTATTTGGGGGCAATAATAGTGGCCCTCTTGTTATGAGTAAATGGGCTGAATTGCATCAGTGGCAATAGGTTCTACAGCAGGGGTCAGCAACCTTATTCAGCCGTGGGCCGGTCCACCGTCCCTCAGACCATGTGGTGGGCCGGACTATATTTTGAAAAAAAATATGAACGAATTCCTATGCCCCACAAATAACCCAGAGATGCATTTTAAATAAAAGGGCACATTCTACTAATGTAAAAACATGCTGATTCCTGGACTGTCCATGGGCCGGATTTAGAAGGCGATTGGGCCGGATCCGGCCCCCGGGCCTTAAGTTGCCTACCCCTGTTCTACAGCTTACAGTCTGAAAATGGTTTAATGGATTGATTTGCATGATGGTCCATGCAGCATTTGGGGTACAGAGGATAAGAATGGCTTGATCCCGTGTGCTGGGAGTGAGCCTGCTGGGAAAGAGAGTCTGGGAAACTTTCCTTCCACAAACTACTTTAATTTATCTCGGTATCCAAGCCATTATCAGCTGTATCTATTTTTGCATCTGTTGATTCTTGAGAGCTCTAGGACTGCCATGTTAAAGGTAAAGGTAAAGGGACTCCTGACCATTAGGTCCAGTCGTGTCCGACTCTGGGGTTGCGATGGTCATCTCGCTTTATTGGCCGAAAGCTGGCGTACAGCTTCCGGGTCATGTGGCCAGCATGACAAAGCCGCTTCTGGCAAACCAGAGCAGCACATGGAAACGCCGTTTACCTTCCCGCCAGAGCGGTTCCTATTTATCTACTTGCACTTTGATGTGCTTTCGAACTGCTAGGTGGGCAGGAACTGGGACCGAGCAACGGGAACTCACTCCATCGCAGGGATTCAAACCGCTGACCTTCTGATCAGCAAGCCCTAGGCTCTGTGGTTTAACCCACAGCGCCATCTGGGTCCCCACTGCCATGTTACACGAGTGATATCTACTCATTCTTTGTGTTTGTACTTCCCCTATGGGTGATCTCAGCTTCTCCAGAACTCAGACCTGCTACAGTTTCACAAAGTGCCAGCATATAGTGTGGAGATTGCTGTGCTAACATGAGCTCCAGAAGCCTCAGTCTGCATTGCCTCTTTTGACCCAGAGGCAGAGGTTGAAGGACTTACGAAGTGTCTTGCAGAAATTGAGATCCAGCTGAATGCCAGCTGACTTAAGCTCTGCTATTTCAGCTCACAGAGAAAGCACTTCAGGATTATGAAGGAGCCTAAACTGCTTTAGGTATGTTTTGGACGAGAACACATGTCAAAGCCCGATAGCAATCTTTCTGTGCACTAAGTTCTGTTTGACACTCTGTTCCAGGTACCTTATTTATCTGAGGTATGCTTCTAAACAATAAAAGAGACTTGTAAAATAGGCCTGTCTGGTTGTCTACCTTGTAATGTTTTTGGTACCAGACAAAAAAGTTCTTAATCGCCCAGGTTTCTTAAATTGTTGTAAATTTTGTGTTTTAAGGATTTTATCTTTTGTCGTTACTTGTATTGTAACATAATGGTTGTACAACAGACGCAGGTGGTGCTGTGGTCTAAACCACCGAACCTCTTGAGCATGCTGGCTGTAAGGTTGGCAGTTTGAATCCGCACGACAGGGTGAGCTCCCGTTGCTCTGTCCCAGCCCCTGCCAACCTAGCAGTTTGAAAGCATACCAGTGCAAGTAGATAAAGTGCTCTGGCTTCCATCACGGTGTCCTGTTGTGCCAGAAGCAGTTTAGTCATGCTGGCCACATGACCTGGAAAAGCCATCTGCGGACAAACGCCGGTTCCCTCGGTCTAAAAGCGGAGATGAGCATTGCACCACAGCCTTTGACTGGACCCTAAAGTCCTAACAGAAAGAAAAGTACAGTGGTACCTCGCCTAACGACGATAATTCGTTCCGACGCGATCGTCGCTAGGCGAAAAAATGTGTTCCGCGAAGCCCCATAGGAACGCATTGGAAAAAAATTCGTAAGTCGAAAAAATCGCGTCAAAAATTCGTAAGTCGAAAAAATCCTGTTTAAAGCGGCCGTGACGTCTTTTCGCTGGGCGAAGAAATTCGTTTCCGGCGGCCATTTTGTTTTACCGGAAGTCCTTCGTTAGGCGAAAACGACGTTGGGCGAGTTATTCGTTAGGAGATGTACCACTGTAGTATATTTATGTTTTAAATAAACAATATCTTACTGAAACAAAATAATAAAAAAAATTCCTTCCAGTAGCACCTTAGAGACCAACTACGGTAAGTTTGTTATTGGTATGAACTTCGTTTCCGGCGGCCATTTTGTTTTACCGGAAGTCCTTCGTTAGGCGAAAACGACGTTGGGCGAGTTATTCGTTAGGAGATGTACCACTGTAGTATATTTATGTTTTAAATAAACAATATCTTACTGAAACAAAATAATAAAAAAAATTCCTTCCAGTAGCACCTTAGAGACCAACTACGGTAAGTTTGTTATTGGTATGAACTTCGTTTCCGGCGGCCATTTTGTTTTACCGGAAGTCCTTCGTTAGGCGAAAACGACGTTGGGCGAGTTATTCGTTAGGAGATGTACCACTGTAGTATATTTATGTTTTAAATAAACAATATCTTACTGAAACAAAATAATAAAAAAAATTCCTTCCAGTAGCACCTTAGAGACCAACTACGGTAAGTTTGTTATTGGTATGAACTTTCGTGTGCATGCACACTTCTTCAGAAAATAAGGATATAGAAGGATAAGGATATAGTAAATAAGGATATAGAACCCATCCAAAGAGGCAGGACACTTCTCAGATCTCATAAGGGTTCCTAGAAATCCTGATGCATCCAACTGAAAAGGCCTTAGATGTGCCAGAGAGCAAGCACCATCAATCCCAGGCCAAAGTTTAGCGGATGGCTTTCTTTGGCTCACTAGTGCTGAAACATGCTGCTCTTTTTATTGTTTTGCTTTTTTTGTTAGTCACTCAAAGTGCTCAGTGAGCAGAAGAGCAGGATATAAATATCAATGATTATAATAATTAAGGCATCCATTGATAAATGACTTTCTGCAGTTTTGCAGGCGACAGTTGCTAAGGCTGGACAGAGTACCCATGGACCAGCTTTGATGTGCCGCATTTATCTTCTGCTCTTCCACGCACTATAATATTTAAAAATGTGGAAGCAGCTATTGTTGTTTGTGCCAGTAGCCTTGAAATTTGTTTTGCACCTAGCTTGGTTTAATCCAGGGGTGGGGCACCTTTTCTGGACAGAGGGCTAAATCTTTATCTCTCCTGCACCTGTCAACCCACCTGAGCTGATAGTGACATCAGATAGTGCTTCTATTTAAAGTCCCAATTGAAGTGAACGGTGGGGCTTCTAAACAACCCTCTGCAAGAATTCTTCTTGGTTTGAATGAAAAGTGGGGTGGGGGTTGTCTGTGCGGCTAATTTAAAGTCCTTTGTACACATCCCTGGAGCGAACTGCTGAGGTTTGAAGAGGTTTGTTGGGGGGGGTGTTGTTGAATGCATACTCCAATCTGCTTATTAGCTCATGGGCAGATGGGAGTGTACCTTCAAAGGTCATCCACTTCAAACTTCCATAGTTTGAAGAAGAAACATGGGGAGTGGGTATGTTGCAGTCATGTTCCAATCCACCCATCAGCTGATAGGTGGGAGCGCCCTTGCTGGATCCAAGGAGCAACCAGAAACTTTAAGCTGCTGATCATTCCTTTAAACTCCTGTTCTTATCCATTCCACACCTGATGTCGTGTGGGGGCATGACTTCCTGAAATGGACCTGACAGGTCACATTTTGCTCATGGGCCAGAGTCACCATTGGTTTAATACAGACGTACCTTGGAAGTCGAACGGAATCCGTTCGACTTCCAAAACGTTTGACTTCCAAGGTGCGACTTCCGATTGTCTGCAGGAGTGTCCTGTAGCCGATCGGAAGCCGTGCTGAATGTTCGGCTTCCGGAAATCATTTGAAAACCAAAACAATAAAACCAAAGTTTTCGATCATTCAGGAGCTGAAACATTTGAGTTTACATGTGTTTGGCTTCCAAGGTTCCACTGTATAAATCTGTTAAATTTCAGATGTGGGCTTTTCATCATGCCTAGCTTTTCTCTCCTCATCCACCCCTTCTTGGTTGAATGGAAAAATATACTATGCCACAAAACTCCTATATATTTTAATTTTGTTTCCAATTAAAATTTGGAATCCAGAACTTCCTACTAGAAAGCAAAAATTGTCATCTTATTTTATATGTATCGGGTGAGAGTCTGAAGATAAACAGCCTTGTTTAAGACTGCAAAATGTGTACCAGTTGAAGCATTGCTTTAAAATACAATTTTGGGTTTTTTTGTCTTGTTTTGCAATGCTGTTTAAACATTGTGAATAAAGCTGCTGCTCCTAATCAAACTGCAGGGTAGAGGAAAAATCTTTTTCCTTTGCTTGGTGTCTGCTGTTCAAATAAAGCTCAGTGTTTGTTCTTGTGACTTGCCCATTATTATTAGCCCCCTGGGTACTTGAGATTAATCTACATTTTATGCATTTCCTTTGAAAATGTGTAACAGTGTAACTAACTTGCCACTGTGAATAAAATGGAAACCGTCAACTGTTCTGAGGAGATTTATGATGACTTGTCACATTCATGGTTATCTTCATACAATATTTTGAGTCAAACATTGATTCAGTATGAAGCAATAAATCCAAAAGCCTTGTGTGTGCAGCCCCCCCTTATATGCAGGTTATATTATGGGCCCCTGCGCACATAAGCAAAAATTGCCTAAGTCGGGAGCACCCTCTAAAAAGCCTCTAAACACCTGTCTTTTTCTGCTCTCCAGCTCTCTCCCCCCTCTCTGGGGCAGCTGGAGGCTGGGGGACGTGCAGAAAAGTGGCTGCTGTGCTGCTGTGTGTGTCAGCTGCTAGGCAGGGAGGCTGAGCAGCCTAAACAAAGCCCTGCTGCACCCCAATCTCTTTGGGGCTTCCTCCACCCTAAATGAAGTCCTCTTTGGGCTCCAGGAGGGATCTCCTCGCGAGCCACAAGGACTCTCCAGCTCTCTCCTGCCATTTCCTGGTTTAAATCTATTTATTTCCCAGCGCCGCGCATATATGCAGACATGCACAAATTGATCATGTGTAGGGGGGGGGCGGGGAGAGATACACCTGTATATGGTTTAAAGCATTATAAATTATACACATTACTTACACTGAGGTCCTCTTCTGAGTGTCTTCTGGTCATTCCCTCAAGTGAAGTTGCAGGAAACTAGGCAGAGGGCCTTCTCAGCAGTGGCGCCCTCCCTGTGGAATGCCCTCCCATCAGATATCAAGTAGATAAAGAGCTACACAACTTTTAGAAGACACTTGAAGGCAGCCCTGTTTAGGGAAGTTTTTAATGTTTGATGTTTTATAATGTTTTAAATATTCTGTTGGGAGCCGCCCAGAGTGGCTGGGGAAACCCAGCCAGATAAGCAGGGTATAAATACAACAACCACCACCACCACCACCACCACCACCACCACCACCTATTAAACACTCACACATGTATAGTGAGGAGAGCGTTGAGTAGTGTAGTATTATACTTTTAAAAGATTTACTTGTGCATCCGATATGCTGCTAGGAAAGTAAAATGTTGGTTTTTTTAAAGCCTTTTCTCATCCAGAATAAACTCAAATATATGCAATATTTTTAAAAAACTGATTTCTGTGCAGTTTTCGGATAGATTATAATGTTATTAGTTGAAAATACAAGTGACAACTGTTGTAATAAAATTTGAGCCATTTTCTTGGTCCCAGTCTTAATATGCCTGTAAATAAATAAAAAGTGCTATTATTTGAGCTGTTTGTGATGTTCTACTGGCGCTAGATGGAAATTAAAGATCTTGGTTCTGTTGAAGGACTAAGGCTGCCAGATTGCCTTTTGCCTGCTCTGGTTTGGGCTTATTTATGAAACCATGGATATATTACTAGTTGATGATTTAGTATCCAACATACCAATCTCTGAAAAGCATAATTGTTCATATGGTTTCTTTTTTTTTACAGATATTCAATGGGTATTGCTGCTTTTGTTGTCCTTTTGAAACGTGATTTTTTTTATATATGCAGGAATGGTAAGACTAACACATGCTTTCCTTTTTCCCCTTCCAGACGTTCCAACTTCAGAGCAACCTGAGTTGTTCCTAAAGAAACTTCAGCAGTGCTGTGTCATTTTTGACTTCATGGACACACTTTCTGATCTTAAAATGAAAGAATACAAGCGCTCAACTCTTAATGAACTTGTGGATTACATTACAATAAGCAGAGGCTGTTTGACAGAGCAGACTTACCCTGAAGTAGTTAGAATGGTAAGTTTTATCACGAACACTTTATAAATCAAGATAGTGCTAGCTAGTATGTGTGCTCAATAGAACATTGGAGTTTACATGACAGATAATTGTGTATTGCTGTAAAGCCTTTCAAATGCAAAATGGAGAAGACAACTTTACATCTGGTAATTCACAATATGAGATGCAGCCAAATTTATTATGTCTGCTCAAAATGCAGTGGGTGGGTGGGGATCGCAGAAGAATCATAGGAGGCTTCGTATTCCTTATTTTGTTTAAATACAGGTTTTTCAAATGTTGGGCTTCTTAGCTGTGGTTCAGAACAGTTCTATACAATGTTCAAAAGTTGTTGTGCAGTGTTTTGATGTTAGGGGAAATACCATTTTACATATGTGACATTAAAATGCTTTAAAGTTATGGAATTTAAATAGTTATTTGGATTGCACCTAGCACTGTATTACTAATTGCATTGATTTTTTCAAATGGCGAGGGGCCTTTTACAACTTGGCATGCAGTGGAAGTTGGAGGAGCCATCAGTCTATTTTGAGATTGCAAAGCACTTTGTGAATAAAAAATTTCACATCTGTTCAGACTTGAACTGCAGTTGTGTGTGGAGTGTGCTGAATGTGTCTTTAACACAGGCTTTATCAGGTTTCTATGCCTACTTTTATTTGTTTGACTAGAGGAAATGGACGAAATTCTTTGAGAGATATGCTTGATCCTTTCCCTTTCCTGGCTGACAAAGACAGGAAGGCTGAGAATAAGTGTCTGGGCAACCTTGAGAGAGGGTTCTATACCTACTGTTCTCAAGAAGGCAGTGATGTGCCCTTTGATGGAGCTATCTTTTTACTCAAGCAGACTGGGAAATTGTCTAGTCTTGAGTATTGGAGTCTTAGGCTAGAAAGTTGTGTATTGTGTTTACCCAGCATCAAATTTACCTGGATGGAGCTTATTGTCTAGATCCCTTTCAGTCTGGTTTTATGCAGAATTTTGCGACAGAAATGGTTTTGGTTGCCGTAATGGACATCTTGCACTGAGAAACACAAATCTGCCTTAATTTTATTTTAAAGCCACCCCATTTAGTCATCATGATTACATTTTGTGGTATTGAACTCCATAGTTTAACAGTGCACAGTGTGAAGTACTTCCTTTCGTCTTCCAACATTAAGCTTGCATTGGCTGTCCCCAGCTTCTAGTGTTCTGAGATAGAGAGAAAAACCTCACTCTGTTAATTTTCTCTACAGCTTACATAATTGTATACACATCTATCATTTCCCCCCTTACTGTTTTTTTTAAACTAAAAAGCCTAATGATCCCTAACATGGAATTTGCCTTTTTCACAACTTTTGCACAGTGGGGTCCATATCTTCATTGAGCTATCTACTTTGACCCCAAGGTCTTTTCCCTACTTCGTCACTTGTCAGTTCACAGACTCTATTAATATATGATGATTTATTGTCCCCTTGTGCATCACTTTACACTTGCTTATTCTCCAGGTTCTCTCTCAATTTCTTAGCCCAGGACACCAGGGCTGGTGGTATATCATGCCAGGAGGGTTTTTTTTTTTGTCATTCCAAGGCATTGGGTCTCAGAAAGTGTTGCTCACAGATTGTTACTCTGCTCCATGGCCATTTGGCACTCTGTTCCATCTTGCAGCTCTGTTTGTTTGTTTGTTTGTGAAGAGTGGGTTGTGTGGGGTTTTTTTTTTTACAGTGAAAAGTAAAGAATCACAGACCCCAGTATAAGTATTTGAGTCAATATTTTGTAAAATATTAATTTGTATTGATATGCTCTGAAAACATGCTATGTCTGTACTCTGTGCAGAAATCTGTAAACTGTTCAACAGTGTAAACTTTTATGAAATGCTTGTTTGCAGAATTGTTTGCTGTACTACTTGGACACTGAGTGTATAGAGGCTGTCCCCGTTCTAGATTTTAGCACACATTTGAAGTGGCATTTAGTCTTGGAAATTGGGTTTAGGATTTATACTTGTCAGTGGTGTAAGTCTGATTTATAGGGCAATGCTGTACATACAGTACTTGCTTGGATGCAAGACCCATTGATTTCACTGGGACCTACTCCCAGGTAAATGTGTGTAGAATTGCAGCTAAAAATCAATGATTTAAAAAAAAAATAAAAAATCGGATTTTTTTTATTTAAATCGGATTTTTTTGATTTAAATTGGATTTTTAAAATAAAATGCTTTTGGAGGAAAAATCTTTCTAAATATAGTCTTCTATTTAAGTTACATTGTAGTCCAAAGGCTATTCATCAGGAAATAAGGATTTGTTTTAAGTTTATCAAGTGTGCTAAAACTCAGTCTAAGTTTTTTTTAAAATGTTTAACCACATCAGTTAACACACATGGGTACATATGCTATCATGTTATTGTTTTAGTTAAATAAATTGTTTAAATGGTTATTAAGGAAATGATTATTTCTCTCCTTCCAATAAAGTACAGCAGAAAAGTTGTCCAAATATAAACAGTTAACTTATTAAACCTCACCATAATTTCATAATTATCTGTCTATGTATTTCTAGTAGTATAACCAAATCAGTAATTTTTGATATAACTGTAAAAACTACTCTGAAAATTTATTATTCCAAAAATGAAACCTTCATATGGTTGTAAATATTAAGATTATACCAGCAAGAATGAGTCTTTCTGTAAAAAAAAAATTTAAATCAGGTCTTACTGACTAGTGATTTAAATCAAGCCTTACTGACGAGTGATTTAAATCAAATCCACCCTGCTAGGCACTCATTGAAAGGGTGATCCACTTTGTGGAATTTCCTTCCTCTAGATTCACCACTGTTCTTCTGTAAGGCAGTATAAAGATTACTTTTTTATGGACTGACATTTGTTGGACAGGGTTAAGCAAGTAGGGAGTTGATATTCAGGGGGGGATGGCGGGTAGTGAAGACTGCAGAGTACTTGGAGTCAGAGATTGTATTGCAGAGTTTGGCGGATAGGTAATAATGACAAGCATGCAGCATTTGCTCAGTGTCAAGAATCAGAACCTAGGTTGGAAAGGAGGAAACCTGTAGTGTTGCTTCAGTAATGGTCTGAAACCTCCAAAGGGCTGAAATACACAGGTGTGTGTTCCAGTTCCCACCTCCCTGGTGGGAGATCAACTTGCATTTAAGGGGCAGTGCTTCCATATTGGGGCTTGCACGCCATTGTTACTGGGAAATAGCTGAATGAATTTCTGAAGAGGGATAATTGGTATCTGAGGATGTTGGCAAACAAACCTCCTCAGAAGCAATGGATCAAAGAAGCAGAGTTCGAACTGGTGGTTCTTTGTTGGTAGAAGTATCTGCCAAAAAGACTGCCCCAGTTGCTGCTTCTTAAACATGGTCCTGGGAAAGGGAATTTCCCCTTCTGAAGCAGAGGTGCCCATGTTTTGGTCCTGGGTCACAGTATTTTTTTTAATGCTTTAGGATAACATAGATGGGAAACATTGGTTTATCCTTAGCTGCTGTGACTGAACAGTATAAATGATGAAATAAAGTTGAAAGTGTTGTGAGGAATATTTGTTTAAGTTGGTCATTTGTGAAGGGGCTGTTTAGATTGAAGTTGCATTAATAAGCTATATGTATTGCATCCCAGCAACATGCAATTTCCCTGTACCATGCTTATGGGAAGCATAAAATGTTCATGCTCTAGTGCTTGATATATATGCATCCTTAGATGTACAGGTTTAACTAAAAATCTGACAGAGCTGATTTTATTAATAAGATGTGTAGGCAAAATGTAAGGTATGATTCAGTTAACTAATTGACAGCTTTATCTCGGGGGTTGTGCTGTAAGTGGAGAAAAAAAGTGATGCCGGTTTGGTGGTATAATTTCTATGGTACTCATGAATCTCGCTGTTCTTAAAAGTGAAGTAAAACCCTTAAAACCCTGCATTGCCAGTCCCAGTCAGCTACCACATGCTGCAGTTTTGATTTCGTTTTCCCTTCAGATCTCATCTGTCCTCTCTGCTGCTTTACCTTTCTAGCTGAGCAGTCCCTGTCTTTCATTATGACACCAGTGGCAATTTTTATCCTTGGAAAGGCACCATCCTTTCAGTTTAACACTCACTAGATTCATTGTCACAGTTCAGCAATGTAAAAAATATAATCGGTAGGCTCCCATAATTTAAAGAAGTGGGGCTTGTTGTTGTTTAGTTGTTTAGTCGTGTCCGACTCTTCGTGACCCCATGGACCAGAGCACGCCAGGCACTCCTGTCTTCCACTGCCTTCCGCAGTTTGGTCAGACTCTTCCCCTGAGGGGCTTAGTTCCTGGGAAAATCTTGATCTTTCCATAATGTCTGATATGCAGGGCTGTGTATAGTCTGCATTCACTTCTTCTGTTCTAAAGAGTCTCAGAATGAATGTGCAGTAAGAATTAATATATAATGTACGTATTTGTGGCACATTTGCAGTATATCCCCTTATTCTGCACATTTCCATCTCCTTGCAAGATTCACAGAGTCAGTGGTATTGGTGCTCTTGCAGTGAGGCATATGGTGGTGGAAGACTGCTGCATGGGGTTTAAATGGCTAGTAAGATCAGGACAGCAGGATATTTTGGGATTATGGAAGGATAGAGGGCTTTCTCTGGTGCCTGGAGTCGTTACCCATGAGGGACCATCTGAGACCAGGCATTGCCCACACATTTCCAAGCTTTTATCTGCATCCATAAAGACTAGAAATTTGGTTTAATTTTTCTTAATTGGATTCAGATACCTACTGCTGAATTATGCGTCAGGTACTACTTACAGGGACGTGGGTGGCACTGTGGTCTAAACCACAGAGCCTAGGGCTTGCCGATCGGAAGGTCGGTTCGAATCCCCGCGATGGGGTGAGCTCCCGTTGTTTGGTCCCAGCTCCTGCCAACCTAGCAGTTCGAAAGCACGTCAAAGTGCAAGTAGATAAATAGGTACTGCTCCGGCGGGAAGTTAAACGGCGTTTCCGTGCGCTGCTCTGGTTCACCAGAAGCGACTTAGTCATGCTGGCCACATGACCCGCAAGCTGTCTGCGGACAAACGCCAGCTCCCTCGGCCTATAGAGCAAGATGAGCGCCGCAACCCCAGAATCATCTGCGACTGTACCTAACGGTCAGGGGTACCTTTACCTTTACTACTTACATAGCACACTTGCAGGTGTAACCTTGCTGTTAGTGATCATTGATGTTTTAATAATAAAGAACTGAAATCCAGAAAAGCTGCTTCCATTCTAGGTAGACTGTGCTCCAGTAGAAGAGCAGTTGGTCTAGTTTGTTATAAAGCATTTGATGACAAAGCAAGTACAGTCATACCTCATGTTGCGTACGTTCAGGATACGTACAGCAGCGACCGACCCGGAAGTCCTCCACAGAGCGTGCGCGGGTGCACAGAAGCGTTCTGCGCATTTCGCGCATGCGCAGAAGCGCTCAAATCGTGCTTCTTCCGCTTTCCCCCCCATGCGTTCGTGATACGCACACACGGGTTACGTAGCGTGACCCCGGAACGGATCGCGTGCGTAACCTGGGGTTCCACTGTATAGAAATTTAATAATTATACAATTACTATCTATGGCCCTTTAAATTGTGTGTGTGTGGGGGGTATTCCTTTTGTTTGTTACTATGTTAGGTATTTTTGTTTTTTTTATATTGTAAACCTCTCTGTGATCCTTGGATGGAGGGTGGCATAGAAGTTGAATAAACAACATTCTGCTAAATCATATTAGAAGCTTGGACTTAATTTCGCACTGTCATTGCTGGTTCTGCTGCTGGCCTTTATGTAACCTCACCCCTGTTGAGAGCATAGTGGTGCTGCCCTAGTGTGGGATCATGAATCTGCTCACAGTGCCACAGGATGAGATGTTCTGCTGCACAGTGTATTCATTGCATTGTCTCATTCTGATCCAGTGACACAATGACTTACTGTCCTAAGCTTGCCTCTGTGATGTACCACTATGATGGAAAAGCTCTCTTGCTGATTTGTTCGCTGTTGATTATATAAGCCCCTGATGAAACCCCAAGCTTTCTCCACGAACCTGGGGAAATAGTGGCATTAATTAATGGAGGATTGTAAGCCCTAGGAAATGTATATTCCTTTGATATGGAAACTTCTTGGTGAGGAGCTTGCCCCAGGTTTTTAGCTTTTTGATAATCTTACTCACCTTTGGAAGAATAGGGAGGAGGTATGAGGCTTCGCCAATGTCCTGCTCTCCTTGAACACTCCTGCAAGGGTGCCATTTATCCTTAAGGGAAAATTAATTTTGTATGTTGAAGACTGGTGACAGTGTAAGAACCTGTGGAGCTGAACACTTAGGAGAATAGAGAAAGTGGGGTGTGTGTGTGTGTGTGTGTGTGTGTGTGTGTGTGAGAGAGAGAGAGAGAGAGAGAGAGAGAGAGAGAGAGAGAGAGAGAAAATGAACGAATGAATACTGGTATATTTGGAAACAGGTTGCCGGGGGAGTTACCAGTAGATCTCAATGAGTATAGGAACATTTATGGTTCTGTTTTTGAAAAAAACTACTGTTTGCACAGAAACACTTAAAACATAGTTTAGAATCAAACTTTTCAGAGTTCTGGAAACTGACGATTATCAATAGTTGTAAGTGTGACTGTCACTGCTATTATCACGGCTGCCTGCATATTGCTGTCACTTGCCCTTGTAGAGCAGAACAAGTAAAATAGTGTGTTTCCCACACTGAACCAGTCTCCTGTAACAGCTGAAGTGAAGCAGGTCTGAGCAGGTTGGCTGTTTCATTTAAAGTATAAATATTTTGCAAGGTTTAAGGACATTAGCAGACGATAGCTCTAAAACGGCATCCTTATGTTGTATTTTTGCTTGTTGCTTACTCTGGAATAATTTATATTACAGTGGCTGATGACTGTTATTACAGCGTACAGTATATCTATACAAGTTGCATGGTATGCTGCTTGTAGTTAAAACCTGTCTGGCTTGTGTTAGCATTTCATCTTTAGTGTGTTGTTGGTTTACTGTACTTTTTTTTAAACAAACCTTATTGGTAGCTGCAAATGACACAAAATAAAAGGAGATGCCCTCTTATGGACCAGGAGTACCGGTAGGTTAAATAGCAGGAAACAGAGAGTAGGGTTAACTGGACATTTCTTTGAATGGAGAAGATAGAAGGTAGAGTTTCTGAAAGATTGGTATTGGAACTTGTGCTTTTTAACTTGTTGAAAACAATGCGGAGTTAGGAGTGAGCAGTGAGTTGGCCAAGTTTTGTGATGGTACTAAATTGTTAAAAAAGATTGTGTAGAACTTGCAAAGGACCTCTCCAAACTAAGTGAATGGGTGGTAAAATGACAAATACAATTCACTGTCTACAGTGTAAAGTGATGCATGTGAGAGCAATAATCTTAAATTCACATAGACACTTATGGGGTCTGAACTGGAGGTGACTGACCAGGAACAAGACCATGGGCCCATAGTGAATGAAGATGTCAACCCTGTGTGCAGCAGCTGTGAAAAGGGCAAATTCCATACTAAAGATAATTAGGAAAGGAACTGAAAACAAAACTGCTGATACAACATTTCTCTTATACAGATCTGTGGTGTGACCTCATTTGGAATAATGTGTAAAGTTCTGGTTGCCTCACATGCAGAAGGAAATTGCAGGGTTAGAAAAGATCTAATTATGGGCAACCAAAATGATCAAGAGCAGCTCTTCTATGAGGAGACGTTGCAGCATTTGGGACTTTTGAGCCGAGGAAAAAGGGGAGTAAGAGGTGACAAAAAGAAGTTTATAAAATCATGCATGGTATGGAGAAAGCGGATAGATAAATGCTGCTAAATACTAGTTGCTGGGAATGGCAGGAGGAGAGAGTGCTATTACACTCATGCCCTTCTTGCATGTTTCCCATGGGCATCTGGTTAACCATTTTGAGAACAGGATGCCGGGCCTGATGAGCCATTAGCCTGATCAGCAGGCTTTTCTTCTCTTCTTGCTCCTTGGGTGCTATCCAACTAAGTCATGCTCAGAGTACAGTCGTACCTTGTTTTGCGGCTGGGATCTGCTCCGGAGCCCCGGCTGCTAGCCGAAAAGGATTCGGGGCAAAGCACTGCGTCTGCGCACGGAGCAGTTTGTGCTTCTGCGCATGTGCGGGTGGCAAACCTGGAAGTCACCCGTTCTGGTACTTCCAGGTTTGCTGCGGACGTTTGCCGGAATGGACACTAGACAAGGCGGACGTTTGCGGAGGTATTACTGTAGTTCCACTGAAGTCCATTGCTTCAAGTAGTTCAATGAGTATAACTAATATTGTCTGTTTGTTGATTAAATGTGGGAGATGAGAGGGAATGTGTATGAGGGAATATTGATTAATATTTCCTCTCCCAGCTTGTGCTAACAAGCTCCAAACTAGCAGAGTTTCTCATCCCCAATAAAGCGCAGTAAAACGTGGCGTTTAAGTTCCTATGAACTTCTAGAACAAGGCAGATCCTGGCATATATTTCCCCTGGTTCCCTCTTAAAAGAAAATACACGACACATAAGCTTTGTTGTTGTTGTTGTTCAGTCGTTCAGTCGTGTCCGACTCTTCGTGACCCCATGGACCAAGGCACGCCAGGCACACCTATCCTCCACTGCCTCTCGCAGTTTGGCCAAACTCATGCTAGTAGCTTCGAGAACACTGTCCAACCATCTCGTCCTCTGTCGTCCCCTTCTCCTTGTGCCCTCCATCTTTCCCAACATCAGGGTCTTTTCTAGGGAGTCTTCTCTTCTCATGAGGTGGCCAAAGTACTGGAGTCTCAACTTCAGGATCTGTCCTTCTAGTGAGCACTCAGGGCTGATTTCTTTAAGAATGGATAGGTTTGATCTTCTTGCAGTCCATGGGACTCTCAAGAGTCTCCTCCAGCACCATAATTCAAAAGCATCAATTCTTCGGCGATCAGCCTTCTTTATGGTCCAGCTCTCACTTCCGTACATTACTACTGGGAAAACCATAGCTTTGACTATACGGACCTTTGTTGGCAAGGTGATGTCTTTGCTTTTTAAGATGCTGTCTAGGTTTGTCATTGCTTTTCTCCCAAGAAGCAGGCGTCTTCTAATTTCGTGACTGCTGTCACCATCTACAGTGATCATGGAACCCAAGAAAGTGAAATCTCTCACTGCCTCCATTTCTTCCCCTTCTATTTGCCAGGAGGTGATGGGACCAGTGGCCATGATCTTAGTTTTTTTGATGTTGAGCTTCAGACCATATTTTGCGCTCTCCTCTTTCACCCTCATTAAAAGGTTCTTTAATTCCTCCTCACTTTCTGCCATCAAGGTTGTATCATCAGCATATCTGAGGTTGTTGATATTTCTTCCGGCAATCTTAATTCCAGTTTGGGATTCATCCAGTCCAGCCTTTCGCATGATGAATTCTGCATATAAGTTAAATAAGCAGGGAGACAATATACAGCCTTGTCGTACTCCTTTCCCAATTTTGAACCAATCAGTTATTCCATATCCAGTTCTAACCGTAGCTTCTTGTCCCACATAGAGATTTCTCAGGAGACAGATGAGGTGATCAGGCACTCCCATTTCTTTAAGAACTTGCCATAGTTTGCTGTGGTCAACACAGTCAAAAGCTTTTGCGTAGTCAATGAAGCAGAAGTAAATGTTTTTCTGGAACTCTCTAGCTTTCTCCATAATCCAGCGCATGTTTGCAATTTGGTCTCTGGTTCCTCTGCCCCTTCGAAATCCAGCTTGCACTTCTGGGAGTTCTCGGTCCACATATTGCTTAAGCCTGCCTTGTAGAATTTTAAGCATAAAAGCTTAAAAGCTTATAAAAGTATAAATGTTTTACTTACAGACATTCCAAGCTTCTACAGTCTCAGAAAGGCAGGCTAGCTTAGATTAAATGTATTTACATGTGGAGATTCTCCTTAAGGGAGAAAGGCTCCATGTGGGCCTCTCTTGGCTGGAGTGCATCTCTTGAGATGTTGCATCCTCGGAGTCCAGGTGGGAAGAGAGGGGAGAATGGCTTCTGACCTCTGTGCTTCAGGTGAGGCCACACCCACCTCTGGTCACACAAAGGAAATGATCCTCCTCAGGCACAGGAAACTCTAGCTGGAGGACCAAGACCCCTTTTTGTACACTCTAGGAATGTTGTGATTGACTGCACCAGTGTTATACATCCCACATTAAATTTGTATCCTGCTCTTTCTTTCATATGAGCCCATGGCGAATACCACCCCTTCACTTTCCTGAACTTCAGCCATGCATTCTCACTGGAGGATTTATAGTATTTTAAAAACAATAATTTAGAATACATCACTATATTCTGCTATAACAATTCTTTTGACATGTTTTTAGTTCTTGTTTATATGAGCTTTGCTCAAACATCAAGTCTGAAAATGTAGTAGTGTGGAAATTTCCTGTGTGTGTGTGTGTGTGTGTGTGTGTGTGTGTGTGTGTGTGTAAGTAATTTGAGTATGGGTGTCCCATATACTTGCAAAAAGGTATATATAATAAATATTTAATTTATGAAACACATGAGGCATCTTGAAACAATTTTACAATACAATGAAAGATACAGAACAGTTAAAAGCAAGTGCATATAATAACAGTTTTAAAAAGCAGCTATAAAAAAATAAATATGGGGTCTAAAAGCCAAGAGAAGAGGCAGTTAGTGGTCTGATAGCAATGGGAAGGTGTTCTAGAGGTTTGGTTCTGCCAAACTAAAGGGCTGATTCTGGAACGGACCTACAGACTGATATCTGCCAGACCTCTACTACAGAACACAGTGATCAATTAGGTATGTAGGGGATCAGACGATCTTTTAGGTATCCCATTACCCAGCTGTATAGGGCTTAATACACCAATACCAGCATCTTGAACCTAGCCAATTGGCGGCCAGTGCCGTTCCTTTATCAGTGGCACAACGCAATGGTGATATTCTGCCCCAGTGAGCAACCCAGCCACTGGGTTTTGTGCTGGCTGCAGCTTCTGGGTCAGCTTCAAGGGCCTCTCTACCTATAACATGTTGCAGTAATGCAGTCTGGAGGTTACCAGTCCATGGGCCGGCAGCGCTGAGACAATCCAGAAACACCTGCAGCAGCCCGACCAAGTGAAGCTGGTAGAAGGCACTCCTAAATATATATAAATATCATAATTCCCCCCCCCCAAAGGCAATATCCAGTTCCTAATAGCCTCTTTATCAGGTTCGATTGTTTACCATTGAGTTCTGTAGGACAAATAAGTGACCTGTAGTTGGCAGCACTGTTACAGGAGGGGCGATGTTGCTGGTGCTCATAAATAAATTTCCACGCCTCCTTTCTACCATATAAGTGAATGCCTGGCATTCATTCATGTGGAAAAGCTAATTTTAGAGCTGCAAACAGCTTCTTGCGCTTCTGTCCCCTTCAACTATGTACATGCAACACCACTTCGCTTCAGTTTTGATTAAGGGGTCTGTTAGAAAGCCACTGCACAAGTACGGTAATACTAAAAACAGCCTTGCAAATAAGCTTGCAAAAGTTAGTAGCCTGCTGGGGACTAGCCAAGGAGCCTTAAGGGGCTGTGTGGGAGGGAGCAGCCCATTTGGCTTCTGGCCTTGATGTTATCTATCTTGCCTGCAGTTTCTCATTGGCTACCAGGCTGGTGCTTAGATAAGACTGCACTGTGATTTTTACACTCTCTCACTTTTAAAAGAAGTCAACCACTTGTTGCTGTGCGGCACATAACATGGGAGTGGTCCCCTTCAGTTAAAATTAGAGTCTTCAGAAATGTGGTGTTACAAGGTGTATGTCTGAACCCACATACATGTTCACCCCAGTGTTTGACATTCCCCAGGCGTGTTTTGCTATTGGCACAGGTCCCATTGCGCCTACGTGGAGATTTCTGGGCACCCGGTTGGCTACCACAGTTTAAAAACTTCTGCCTTAGTCCACAGTTAATAATATTTCTATTTCCGCTGTTTCTCCTTCTTGCATACCGAGACAAGTGAATTGTTGTAAAAGCAAGCTACAGTCAAGCAATGTAGTTGAGATCATAGAATCGTAGAGTTGGGAAGGGACCCCCGAGGGTCATCTAGTTCAACCCCCTGGCAAATAGACATTCCGTTGTGGCGAGTGTAACCTGTAGACCCATACTGGGAAGAATGGAACCTTTTGCATGGAGTCAGGACGTGTGTCTGTTAAGAATGTGTGTATACTTTTAACTCTGATGCCTACTAAACAACTTGTCACACCAGGAAATAGGGGAAAATATTGCTTATAAGACAGAAATGGAAGAGATTATGAATTTTCATTACGGCTGTTCTTTCAAGAATAAGATGGAATGAAGTATAAATCAGATAAGTAAAGATAGGTTTAGGATAGCTACTTTTCCAAAAAACTATTTCATTGCCAGCCTACTTCTACAAGTACAGTGGTACCTTGGTATAAGAACAGCTTAGTTTATGAACAACTTGGATTAAGAACGCTGCAAACCCCTGAAGTAGGTGTTTTGGTTCATGAACTTTGCCTTGGAAGCAGAACATGTTCCGCTTCCTGTTGAGTGTGTTCCATTTGCAAATTGAGTCCCCCTGCTGCTATGGGAAAGCACGCCTTGGTTTAAGAACGCTTTGGTTTAAGATCTGGCTTCCGGAACGGATTAAGTTCGTAAACCAAGGTACCACTGTATTTCCTCAGAAGAGATTGGGTTCAATCCTAAGAAAGGAAGCACAGGGTTGTATCTTTTGTGCATACAGTGATGATACACTATTGAAAAGTCATTGTTGTGATAAGGTGTAACTGAACATCCCAATGTGCTGCTGCTGTTCTGTAATTACACTGCAGAAGTGTTGGTGCTAGTAAAGGAGATTCCCCCCCCCCCCATGCAAATAGCAGCTTCAAAGAACAAATTTTCATCAGGACCAAAGCAGGGGATGAAAGAGTTTTATTCCGCCTTTCTGCCAGCTGGGTGCCTTCGTAATGATCAGCCCCCACTCTGTGACTTTTCTTTGCATTTTGACCTGTAGGAAGGACTCTATGAATTGAAAACAGAGATGTCATATGTACCTTTGTTATCCATGAAAATCTTTCAATAATAATAATAATAAATAATAATAATAAAAATAAAAAATCCATGCATGGCTACTTTGGCTCTCCAGTCGCTTTCAGGTATATTGTTCTTCAGTCCCAGCACAAGTGATCAATTTTCTCTTTGCGTGGCCAGATGGAATAATTGATTTTCTTGAAGTTATTTATGTATCTGCCACAGTATGTATAGCGTTTTTCTCTACTATTATACAGCAAAATGTGTGAAATCCAAAGTATCTTTGTAGGAACTAACACTTGGCATAACTTGGCATAACTGTTTAACTGTTAAGAGTGGCAGAAGTGCTTTATGTACATTATTGTCACATTCACACCATACATCTAAAGCAGTCATATCACTTTAACAGTCATTACTTCCCCTAAAGAATCATGGGAACCGTGGTTCATTTAGGGTGCTGGGAATTGTAGCTCTGTGAGGCGTTCTCGTAACAAGTCTCCATCACCCTTAATAAACTGCAGTTCCCAGGATTTTTTTTTTTTAGGGAAGCCCATGGTGGTTAAAGTGGTATAAGAGTGCATTAAATGTGTGGTGTGGATGTGGCCTACCTTCGCCCTTACAACATCATTGTAAGGTAAGTCAGTGTCTACCTATTGTAGTGTGTGCTGTGAAGGAACTGGGGGTAGGGGACTGGGTTTGAGAGATGGTTTCTTGTATAAAATGCACTCAATGAGTTTGTGGAAGAAACGAGATTTAAACTGTGAGGGATCTTTGCCACTTTGGCTAAATTAGATTGCATAGGTCAACACTTTGATCTATTGCTCAAATTAGATGAATAGCATAAATAGATTCTCTGAATGATCACTGCTACTAGGTGTTAATTTTAGAACAAAATATAAACAGATACTGTATTCTCTTAGGAAACCTGCACCAAAGGCAAGTTTAAATCAGTTGTTTGGTATCTGTTGCTAACAGACTGATCTCTCACTATGAAACACAGTGTGATGGAAGTACATATTGGTGCATAACAAAGATTTTAGTAAAAGCATCCTTTTTCTAGGATTATATCAAAATGCACCCTCTTGTGGTGAGAAAAGAAAACACTAAGTACAAAACCTCTTTATTTCCTGCTTACTCTTTCTCAGTAATTTGAAAGTCTAGTCTAATGTGTGAGAGAAAGCTCGAATTATTGAAATGATTCTGTTTCATCCAAGTTAACTGGAATATTGAAAAGCATTAGGAGGAGATGACAATTAGACAGTGTTGTATAAAGTTTCAGACTTGGGCTATGGATGACTGAGTTCATTTCCCTTCTTAATTGTGAGCCTTAATGACTTTGGACAAGGTGCTGGGGTTTTTTTGGCTATCATCTAACAAGGTGGTTGTGAGAATAAAATGCTCCTGCTCCTTCCTGCTAGATTGCTCTGTTAGGCTTGATCTGAGCACTGTAAAGAAAGGTAGCAGTTTGAGACTGCATTGTCACTTGATGTGGGCCTTGTGAGGTGTAGCCATAGCAGTGCACATTTTCATTTCTTGGAATATGAGCTATGCTTTGTGTCCAAAGTATTCTCAGAGGGAGATGCTAGTCAGCTTAGAGGAGTCACATAGTTTTTTCTTCTCTCTAGAGCTGGTAGTAGGTGCTCCCTGCTTTCATTACAAGGATAAAACGGAGGTAAGAAATTATTAGTGCAATTTGGAAACCATAAAGTGCCATATACATTGTTCTTATCTAAGAATAATCTGCTAGTGAAATGCATTATACCAATTTATGGCTTCATTGGGCAATTTTTTTTAGCAATTTGTGAATGCACTCTAATTCTTCTGATTGCCTTGCTCTGTAATCTTGACGAGAGAGCAGCCTTTAATTGTGTTTGTTCAATTTCCTAGGTTTCTTGCAATATATTCCGAACACTTCCTCCTAGCGATAGCAATGAGTTTGATCCAGAAGAAGATGAACCCACCCTTGAGGCGTCATGGCCACATTTACAGGTGATTTTATTCTTTTAAATTTTTTATTTTAGAATTAAAAACAAGCACACCAGCTTACTTGCTGGAAAGACCCTGAAATGGAACAGAACACAAAGTATTTTAAAAAATCAACAAAAATACAATTTATTGTGATTAAATGGACCGGCCCTGGGGGCGGGGATGGTTTGTGATGGTGTCCAGTTAGGATTAATGTGATACGCCCTCCTGGGTTATGTCTTATAACTCCCCAGAAACCCAGCCTGGTGACTGTGGGGCAGGTTTGACCTTTTTAGCTCTGCAGCCACGTATAAAAAGACGCCCAATGGACCAGACCTAAGGCCAATTTAGTCCAATATTCTGTTTTTACAGTGGCTATCTAGATGCCTATAAGGGGTCTTCAAGCAGGACAGAAACTCACTAGCACTCTCCCCACAGGATAGTAGATTGTTACCGGCTGCAGCAAAGTTCTTTCCGGGGGAGAAGGAAGCAAACTCCCTGTAATTGATGCCCCCCTGTCCAATGGCAGGACCTGATAAGCTCCCTTTGCTGTGCTTAGAAGCCTCTGTTTTGCAACCTTCCAGTAGCCCATGACCCTCTGGCTGGTTCAGGGGACCAAAGTTTACATCTCCTTTCTGCTGCAGGTCCAGTGCAACATTTAAGGATTCAATAGTCAGTGCTTTAACTTCAAAGCACCTCCCTCCGTACACCGCCTCATTTTTGCTGCTTTGTAAACAGGCATGCTATTGCATTTTGTTCACACAAAATAAAGTTAGAAACCAGAAAGTATTAGCAGTATCTAATCTACATTGCCTTAGTCTCAAATGACTTTAAACTTCTATTTCTCAGCTGTCACCTGATGTGCACTTTTCCGTATATAGCTTGGCCGGCATGCCCTGGCCACGTGAGGACAGCAGAAATCTTTAGTTTGACACTATCGTAATAGCTGTTGCAATTTATTTTGGGCACTGTATACCCACATGACAGGTTCTGTGCTGTTAGTTTTGATAAACTTCAGGTCTCTTTCACTTTCTGGTCCCCTTTGATAATTGTGTTCAGATTCTCTACGCAGAATGGTAACAGTGTGCCACATTACATATGAATGTATATAGATAAATACAGATTTAGTGATTTTAAATTCTATATTTAGCTTGGCATTCTGTTCAGTATGGATATTGATTTTTATAAAAGGGACTAGGAAACACCATTTTAAATAGTTTCCTAGGAAATACAAAGGCGCATTGAGGAGAAGCAGCTGTAGGCTCCAGCTTTCAGTCCTCTAGCAGCTTATATTTAGCTAGGCAGAATACATTGAGCCACACCTTATGATGGTCTTGCAACGTCTAAAACCAGTTTCACACAGATTTTAATAAATACCAGTGTTATTGCTTCCTTTCCACTCTTGCATTAATGGAACTAATGGCCCTGGTCACTTGCTTTCCCCTAAAAAGATGATGATGATGATAATAATAAAAATAATAATAAAAAATTTATTTGTATCCCGCCCTCCCCGGCCAAAGCCAGGCTCAGAGCGGCTAACAACAAGTAAAAATAACACAGTGTACATAAAATCACACAGTCAATTAATTAAAATACATTCTAAAATCAGTTCAGAATCAAATTAATGGCAACCATTGGGTTAGAGTTCTATGAGGATTACAGAAGGAGAGAGGAGGTCAAACTGTGCCTTGGCCAAAGGCCCGGCGGAACAGCTCCGTCTTGCAGGCCCTGCGGAAAGATGTCAAGTCCCGCAGGGCCCTAGTCTCTTGTGACACAGCATTCCACTAGATTGGGGCCACGGCCGAAAAAGCCCTGGCTCTGGTCGAGGCCAGCCTAACCTCCCTGTGGCCCGGGATCTCCAAGATGTTTTTATTTGAAGACGGTAAGGTCCTCCGTGGGACATACCAGGTGCTTCTGTAGATACGAGGGTCCTAGGGCTTTAAAGGTTAAAACCAGCACCTTAAACCTGATCCTGTACTCCACCGGTAGCCAGTGCAGCTGGTATAGCACCGGGCTTTGTGTACAAAGTGCCCGAGGTTCAATCCAGGTAGGGAATGCCCCTCTCTGAAACCTAGGAGAGCCAGTGCCTGCTGGGGTAAACCTGTGATGAGACTTTGTGAAAGGAAGCTTCATGTGTTCCTGCTTACATGCAAGCATGGGCAATGGTAGCCTAGTAGCACACCCACCCCAGTTCTTCAGGAGAGAACAATTAATGGCGAAGTAGCAGTGTGTATAATCCTTTTCTTGCCCCAAATGGTGCTGCACAGTGACTTTTCACCCCACAGGGTTATAAATGCCCACACATTTTTAACCTCACAGGGGGGAAAATTGCCTGGCATGGAGACTTGAAGTGAGGAAACAGGGCAGAGAAAGACTTAAGTGCCCTTTCCGTCCACTGATTCCCTCCCTATCAGTTCTACAAAGTGGAAAGGGCTGTTGGGCATGTTTATGTGTAACCTGCAGTCTGGCCCTGTGGGGTGGAGAGGGAGAGAGTGCGGGCACACAAATGCCTTCCATGCAGGAGGCAGTCGTGTCCGCCCCCCCCCCAACAAGTTTGGAGAATTCAGATTAAAACACATTATTCTGCATCAGACATCTGTGTTGTAGTTGAATGCTCCCAAACGCTTTCTAATTACCATTAAATGTTTCACCAACATAATAATTGCTTTATTTTATATGATTTCAAGAGTCTGGAGGGCAGAGGAATGCTGATTATACCCCTGGGAGCTTTGGCAAGCCAGTGCAAAAGAGTTTGTGATGCCTGCTTTTAGAATGAGCTGCAGTTCTTCTGATGGCAGCTAAATAAAAAGAATTAATGGGCGCTAGGCTTATGCCACTCTAGGCTATATGAACACAGGAAAATAACACATTATTTATTAAGTTAAATTGGAGTTATATCCCACCCCTATCCTGAATAGGTATGAGTAGCAGTGGTAATGTTTAACTATATGTGTGGGTCTGTGTCTCTGAAAAGGGCCTATAGGGGGGGAAAGACCATATAAATAAACCAAGGAAGGGTGGACGGGAGCTGGGGGGAGATGGGGAAACAGTTTTATCAAGGTGGTCATGAACATAACTATTTTTTTAAAAAAAGATGTTTGATTCAGCAACAGTCTCCCCACACATGCAGAACAATGAACTCCTCTGTGCAGTGGGAGGGAGGGCAGCAGATTGGAAAACACTCACTTGAACCAGGGGTAGGCACATAGACGATGTCTTTACCTACCTTTGTCCCTCTCTTGCCTCTCTTTAAATACAGAAGCAGAATAATGATAATTTACTGTTTCATTCTGTAGAAATGCAGCACGCATTAACACATTCCTAAATTGTGTTGTGATTTATTGCAGCTTGTATATGAATTTTTCATACGATTTTTGGAAAGCCAAGAATTCCAGCCCAGCATTGCCAAAAAATACATAGATCAGAAATTTGTACTACAGGTAAGGAGATCTGCTTTTTTCGAAGCTCATGAGAGCATTTGTAATGTTAACTTTTTTATATATAAAAAAGGTGGATGACTGGAGTTTCAGTAAGTCGGAGGGACTTAAAAAAAACAAGCTGCATTCAAAAGCGGTCACTGGGATGTGAGAAGGCAATTATGAAATACTGTAACTTAAATTTGGTAGAGGATGACATTAAATGTTTGGCACTAAGAAGTAGCTAACTTCACATGAGAGAGAATGCCACACAGCCATCTCCTGAAACAATTCTCAATCTGCCTCCACCTTATGAATAGAATTCTGTGGTGCAAAAGGCTTGAACCTGCCCCTCCCTGCTAGATTGCCAAGGATTAAGCAATATACTGATCCATCAGAGCTTGGGAAGTAAGGCTTATATGCAATTTGGTCCTTCTATTCCTGGGCAGACTCTTTGATCCAGCAAAGACTTCTGTGAAGAGGAGGAAGAGAGAGGTGATTGCCATACACTCTCCCTTCTCTCTGCAGCCCCTTTGCGTTCATACCAGATCTGCTTCAGAGAGTTCGGATACCCTTTGGAACAGTGTTCGAAAATTGCCAGGCGCATTTTGCACCTGGCTATCGGCCACTTGCAACCAAGCGCAGATGCCTGAGCTCCAGGATGACACCTGATAGCTCCACCATCTGGAGGTGCATACCTAAGGATCCTTGGATCTGGACTGTTTTCACACACTAATGCCCCTTCCTGTAGAATTCTATCAGTTATATTTTCTCTGCGCAGTTGGAATGAATTTCAGGAACCAAAATGTTTTATTTTCCATGTGCCGCCTGAGCAGGATCAGTGAACAACAATATGGTTAATTGCTGTAGCTTGTCTTCACTTACCCCACTCCACTGCTGTGCTCACAGTTGTGAAGAATAGTCTTACGTTATGAATGTGTTACCATTAAGAAAAAGAGGCAGAAATAGGCCAGTATATATGTGGACAGTCCCTGGATCAAGTGACTTTTCTTCTTTAAGTTCTCAAAGCTCTCAACCTAGCTCAAGGGTGTCATCTGAACTAGCCAGAGAATGAATCGCATCAGCCCATCATTTGAAAAATAAGACTTTAGAACCGCCTTGCCCCAAAATGGCAACTAGACATTCTGGTTTGGCAACTGCAACCTTGGTTTAAGTAGCCATTTGGCCCCTAGCTTATATGTCCGAATTTCTAACACTGCTCTGGAACAGTGCTGGGAGCTGTATGGAGGAAGGGGGCGTTTGCGAAAACATCCCCCCATGGAAGCTTCCACTGGATCAAAGAGCCTCCTGTGAAGGTTATTGGTGGGGATCCATTGTCAAAATTCACGATGGACAATTTGGCTGTGGAATAAAGAAGTATGGGTCAGATAAAGCCAATTCAGAAATGCAGATGTTAGAGACAGGCTCCATTTCTGAGCTATTGGTTTTGTTTTGATTTCCTCCCCAAAATAGCTTCTGGAACTGTTTGACAGCGAAGATCCTCGTGAGCGGGACTACCTAAAAACAGTCTTACACAGAATTTATGGGAAGTTCCTTGGTCTTAGAGCATTTATCAGGAAACAGATTAACAATATTTTTCTACGGTAAGTGTGAGGTTTTTATTTTTATTTTTAAAGAAAGCTGTTTATGTAATTTTCTGTTCTCATTCTTGTAGCTTTGTATGCCCGCAATATATTTTTAAACTGTAAACCACCCTGGTTGGTCCATGCACACTAGAAGGGCAGGCTAGAAATTTCCAAGTAAATAAATACTTAATCTGTGTAATTTGTGTCTGTGCAATTTGCTTAATTATTTAACATATGTAATTTGTTTGGGCAGGTTTGTTTATGAAACTGAACACTTCAATGGTGTAGCTGAACTGCTGGAAATATTAGGAAGGTAAATAAAGTCTCGTTTTTAATGGCTGACCTCACCTACGACACTCCTTCTACATGATGACAAACTTGATGTGTGAAAAAGGTTATCTTAAATTTGCTGACGAAAATGTTTCTGTGGAAGAAACCTCACTAGCAGTTGAACTGGCTTCCAAATAAGAGTGCTTGTGATAGTAAACACATGGCCCAACTTTCAATTTCCCAAAATGAGGGGTGTTAAAAGGTTGTAACATGACTTAAGAATTCAAAAGGTATTTTAATTAAATTAATATAATTTAGGTTTGCCTGGTAAGTTAAATGTGTGTAAAATTGCATAGAATTAATTAAAAATCATTGTCAAATAATTGTGGCAAATAATAATAATAATAATAATAATAATAATAATAATAATAATATGACTATAATCACTACTACTATTTAGCATTATCTGACATTTTCATAAGGTAAAATTAATTTTTGTTTTGTTTTCCGAAAGCAGTTTATGTGCTTCTCCATCAACATAGACTTACCAAGCTAACGGTTGTCCAATCACAAAATTAATAGATTTGAATTCCTCACACTCAAAAAACATATTTTTAAGACCCCCTCGCTGAAGAAATTTGCAATCAATCAATCAATCAATCAATCAATCAATCATCACCTCCTAAAATGAAATGCCCCAATGTGAGTTGCTGCCTTGCCATGGAGGATCATAAGATGCATTAGTGCCGAACCAACTCTCAGCCCTGTCCTGTTTTCCCCCTTCTCCACTCACTTGTGCTGCACACAATGATTCAAATGGAACTGCAGTTGTGCAGGGGGGGAGTGAAGCTGTAGAAGGCCCTCTTTGAAATTCAGGAAAGATGTCATGACTCTTGACTGCTGCGTTTCTGAGAGCACAAGGAAGCTAAATATGTGTCTTCCTGAAGTTGGGCAGAGTCACTTGCCAGGGCTGGGATGCTGCTTTATCTGAGTTAGTTTAAGCTGTTCCTTATAATATTGGTTCTAAATTGGATCTCAAGGATTGGGTTGCTGGTGGGGATTGTCAGGTAATCATATGCTTTATTGGGCATCCAGTTTTGACAAGGTAGCTCTTACTGACATTTAAAGCGGTGTTCAAATACTATGGGGCCCTGTATCCTTTAAGGACATGGGTGGCGCTGTGGTCTAAACCACTGAGCCTAGGGCTTGCCAGTCGGAAGGTCGGCAGTTCGAATCCCTGCGACGGGGTGAGCTCCTGTTGCTCGGTTCCAGCTCCTGCTAACCTTAGCAGTTCGAAAGCATGTCAACGTGCAAGTAGATAAATAGGTACTGCTCTGGCGGGAAGGTAAACGGCGTTTCTGTGCACTGCTCTGGTTTCGCCAGAAGCGGCTAAGTCATGCTGGCCACATGACCCGGAAAAACTGTCTGTGGACAAACGTCTGCTCACTCGGGCACTAAAGCGAGATAAGCGCCTCAACCCCAGAGTCATTCGCGACTGGACTTAACTGCCAAGGGTCCTTTACCTTTATCCTTAATTGCTTGGCATATGCTTAACTTTAGTTTAGAGGCAAGGTCAGGCTGTTAAGCTTTTCTGCGCTCCAGTTTAGATTTTCTGATGGCCCACACCTTGGGCTTGTTCACTTGATCCCCAGAATTTTATTTGCATTGAGGTCAGGAGCAGACCTTGAGCTCATGTACTTTCTCTTTGTGGACTTACGACCCATATGCTTCCTTGTCTGCTGTCTTTGATCCTGAAAGAGAAATCCTTGGCCTTTTCCCTTGCAGGATCTGGCAGATTCCATCCTGAAGTGAATAGTTTATTCAGTCACTTCTACCCACCGTGAGAGAGGATAAGAGACCCAAACTTGCTCATGATAAAAAAATTCTCAGGGGTCAGATAATGAAAGGAAATCTGTATGGGCAATTTTATAACATGCACTGTTTGCACTTATTGGTAAAGGAATGCTTTTCTGCTTATAAATAAAATTTGCAAGATTACTTTTGTTCTCATGCAAATTTAGACCATGTGTGCCAGGTTCAAAGACTTGTTCTAGCTGTGATTAGATACATCTCAGTTCATTCTGTGTTAAGGACTACCTTGATACTAATAATGCTTCTTTTCTCTCTTCTAGTATTATCAATGGCTTTGCTTTACCTCTTAAAGCCGAGCATAAACAGTTTTTGGTGAAAGTACTGATTCCTCTACATACCGTTAGAAGTTTATCGCTCTTCCATGCACAGGTAAAAACTTCCATACAAATGGGGTTTTTTTTGTTTCTTGCTTTCATTAGAACCGGTGCGGCACTTCTATATGTGCTGAGTTGGAAACAGATTTAATCAAACCCCTTCAAAAAACGGAAACATGTAGAGTCCATTAGACATATTTTTGCATGCCCCTTGTGTTCACCAGAGACCGCCTTCAATTGGGCAAGAATCTCCAGCTGCCCATCCACTTCTGTCAGTCTGTTCTTGATTCCTTAAAAGCTTATTTGGCTAGGGGAGCGGGATGTTTTCTCTAGTTCAGCCCTGAGCCCACAATGCAGTGCTAGGTAAGCTAAGGAGGTACAAGACTATTGGCTGTTTTGCTGAAACAGAGCTACTGCTAATTGTATCTTAATTGTTTAGTGTTGCCTTAGGAGGGGGGCGCACACAACGTTTGAAAGCTAAAATTGAAAGCTTACATCAGCTTGCACTTTGTGCAGCACTGGGATGGGGGCAGAACTAGAACTGTCTTCAGTGGTGATGAATACAAACAACCCCTGTTTTAGGCGTGACCGAAATGTGCACGATTGTGCACATGCACACAGCGGCAAACCCGGAAGGGACCAGGAAACGTCCTAAAAGGGATGGACGGGGCAGGGTGTTTTAATTGTACACAATTTCTAGCAAGTGTGCAACACCCTGGAATGCAAGACCCATGCACATCGGGGGCTGCCTGTATAGCTTCCCTAATTTTTTTTTGTTTAGGTGCTTTATTGCACTCTGTAATTGGGGTTTGGCAGCTAGATATGCCCGCCAGCTAACTTGGGGAGGAGCACTACAGCCCGACTCAGACACCTCCTCCCCTTCCCTCTCCCCTTCTTACTTTTGCCACTCCAGTGAATCTGTAGTCAGCTGACACAAAGCACCTAAGGGTAGCATCTTCCACTGTTCCTGATGGGAGAGAAGGAGACTGCAGGGAATAATAAGTGGGGAGTGTTGGTGTGTGTTTCTGAAAGTGCTTGCTCCTTCCAAAAGCCAGATGTTGAGGGGGTTGGCTGGAATGAAAAGGTTGCCTTCCTGTGCTGCAAGGTGATGGTGAAGCAACCGTGGTGTCAGATTTAGCCCGCAGGCTGCCATTCTGCACACCACTGCTTTGAATTCCTGGCACAAATTCTGACCCAGCACCTATACTCTTTAGTATTCTTGCTTTCCTAAGTTTGACTACAAATCTTCTCATTGAGCAACAGCATGTCCCCCCCCCCCCTTTCCTGCTCTCCAAACCTTTGCCTCTGATATATCTGCAGAGGGTGCCTTGCTAGCTTAATCTTTCTGTACACCGGTCTTCAGCTGTGCTAACTCATCTCACGTGCCCTAGTGCTGCCAGAAACGTAGAAGAAAAACACCCACAGCACAATGAGGCATTCAGTGCCGAAATTCAGATGGTTTCAGACTCACATTTATCTAGTTGCTTTAGTATACTGAGGAGCTTGGTGCGTTGGTCAACGCTGCAGTTTGATGGAACTCCACATCTTTCAATCTTCATTTGAAATGGAAACTGCTAGCAGAATAAGACTTGGATACAAAGCTGCCCCTGTGTAATTTGAGGATTGTTGCATTCTTATTATTATTGGGGTAGGACCACTGATTTATCTCTTTCTGCTACAGCCCCCTGCATTACTTCCTAATATTTTCCAGTGGCCATCATTAGTAGTTGCTCTTCGTAGTTGCAGGAGGATGCAGCCGGTCAGGGAACATCCTGTGCCATGAAGGAAGTCTGTTCATGGCAGTTAGGATTCAGGATGTATATCTGGATTAGCCACCTTAATGATATTTTTATTCTTTTTGCCTTTTCAAGAAAATATTTTAATGCAATGCTTTCTTATATATTTTGCAGTTGGCGTATTGCATAGTGCAGTTTCTGGAGAAAGACCCTTCACTCACAGAGCCTGTAAGTATGATATATACATGTCTCTTTTTATCTTGAGAGTTGGCTTCAGATACCTGTGTATTTCTGTATCTAAATGGACTGTTCATTGTCTCTTCTTCAATACAGGTCATTAGAGGTTTAATGAAATTCTGGCCGAAAACCTGCAGTCAAAAAGAAGTAAGTAATGGGGCGCCGATCCTCTTCCTGTTGAAAACAGAATCTGTAGTAAAAGGAAACATTGGGCCATCTCTTATTATATGCCAAATGCCATTTAATGTAAGCAAGTGTAAAGGGATGCACATTTCAGACAAAAATACCTTAATCTCATATATATGCTCATGGGGTCTGAACTGCTGGTGGCTGATGAGGAAAGAGACCTTGGAAATAGCTAGATGAAGATGGCAGCCCAGGGTATGCAGCAGCTGGGGAAAAATGCAAATTCCATGCTTGGGATCATTGGAGTGCTTAGTGTGTTAAACTTGGGAGACTCGGGTTCAAATCTCCACTCAGCCATGAAGTTAACTGGGTGGCCTTTGGTCAACCATTGTCTCTCAGGCTGATCTATCACACAGGGCAACTTTGAGGATAAAATGGTGAGGACCCAGCCATGTGTGCTGTTTTGAGGTCTTTAGAGAAATGGTAGGATAGAAACCTTACAAGTAACCCAATAGTATTTTGTAGTACAATGGAAAATGTAGGTGTATTTGAGGAATCATAAAGTTAAACCATTCTATTAAATGATTTTAGATGCAGATCTTTTTTTGACATTTGTCATTGACTACTCAGAAGCCATAGGCTTATTGCTTTGCACAAAGGTTGACAGCAGCCCAATTAGCAACCATTGTATGCTGCATATTCTTGTAGGAGTAAAATAATGGCTACCCTCCTTAGTGCCATCTGTAAAAAGTAAGCTGTCCACCCTACTTAGCTGTTAATAGTGTAAATTTTTAAGAGCGGTTGGAAATGTTTGCATGTGCTCTTTAATTGTGACATTTGGAAGTTTATTTTGGTGCAGAGGCTTACTGACTTGATTGAAGTATGCTTGTTCCTATGCCAATAAATGGTGCTGGGTTTTGCATTTACTTCCTAAGAAGTATATGCATGATTGCAGCCAGTTTCTGCAAATGAACGGTATATTGTTTTTGTGCGTTATCTCTACTGGCATAACTAGAAGCTGAGTTAATGCTTCCTTCAAAATTTATTTCCGAATGCAAACAGAAGACCTCTGAATTTAATACTTCCTTTCTCACTTTAGGTCATGTTCCTTGGAGAGCTGGAGGAGATATTGGATGTGATTGAACCCTCACAGTTTGTCAAAATTCAAGAACCCTTGTTTAAACAAATAGCTAAGTGTGTGTCTAGCCCTCACTTTCAGGTCAGTATTGGCAGCCAGAAACTCAGAAGCAAATTGTATGTTGGATGTATATAAACCGTGGTGCCATTTTTTAATATGAGAAGTCACTTCAGAAGAGGGGGATTCTGAGCAATGAAGCACGTTTTGGAGGATGCTTAGCCTTTTCCCGGTGGAGTACAGGATCAGGTTTAAGGTGCTGGTTTTAACCTTTAAAGTCCTATACGGCCTAGGACCCTCGTACCTACGGGACCGCCTCTCCTGGTATGCCTCATGGAGGACCTTACAGTCCGCAAATAATAACATCTTGGAGGTTCCGGGCCTCAAGGAGATTAGATTGGCCTTGACCAGAGCCAAGGCCTTTTTGGCTATGCCCTCACCTGGTGGAACGCTCTTGCCACAAGAGACCAGGGCCCTGCGGGATCTGACATCTTTCTGCAGGGCCTGCAAGACAGAGCTGTTCCGCCAAGCCTTTGATCGGGGTCCACTCTGACTCCCCTCCCCCTTATAAGAACTTGTATGAAAGTGGCCCCGCAACTTTTCTCACAGGCTCATATAAGATCAGTACAAACAGGCCGGTGAGCATTTAAGGTCCCTAACCCTAATCTGTGGGTTGCCATCTGATTGGATTTCACTTTGATTCTGATTTGATTTTAGGATGTATTTTAATTGATTGCCTGATTTTATGTTAATATGTTATATATTTGATGTTAGCTGCTCTGAGCCTGGTTTTGGCCAGGGAGGGCATGGTATAAATAAAAATTATTATTATTATTATTATTATTATTATTATTATTATTCCCTGTCCTACCACTTTGCCATGCAATATTGTTTCCTCTCAATAGATTTCCCCTAATGGAATACCACATGTGTATTTACTTGCTGGCCCCAATATGTTTAGGGCTTTAAAGGTTAATTCTAGCACTTTAAGTTGGGCCCATAAACAATCTGGAAAACAGTACAGATGGCAAAGCACTGGCATAATATGGTTGTACTTACTGGAATTGTTACCTGATCTAGGAAATAAAAGAATACCATTTCCCCCTTTTTCCAAGGTGGCTGAAAGAGCACTGTACTATTGGAATAATGAATACATCATGAGTTTGATAGAGGAGAATTCCAATGTAATACTTCCCATAATGTTTTCCAGTCTGTACAGGATTTCCAAAGAACACTGGAACCCGTAAGTGTTTTTCTTTGTTTTTTGTTTTTTTTAACCCATGGTTGTATATTTGCAACACATTGAAAATCCTTATATTTGTACCTTTCACAGAGCTGTTTTCTAAACAATGAAATACTGGTTATCTGACCTGTCTTGACATTCCACCACTTGCAGGGTTTTACAGCATAGACTTGACACCAAATGCACTTAACTCTAGAGTTGCACAATGAGAGCAGTGCTTTTGCAAGCACTTAGGATATTTACCTGAAGTGTATGCACGAAACTTGTTTCTGGGATACCATACAATTGAGAAAGTTGCAATATTTCTCGTATATAGTGTTAGCTGACAGTATAACAGTATACCGTATTTTTCACTCTATAACACACACTTTTTTCCTCCTAAAAAGGAAGGGGGAAAGTCTGTGCGCGTTATGGAGTGAAGGCACTGGCCGGCAGCGGGATCCCTTGGCTGCCACAGCAGTCCTAAGCAGAGGGATGCCTCTGCCAGCGGAGCCATGGCCCCCAGCCAGGCGGGAGAGGAATGGACAGCCCAAAAGCAGCACTTTCGGGATGTCCGTTCCTTTCCGCCCCCTTTTGTGCTGTCAAGGCGGGCGCGGAGGGGTGGAGGGGAAAGGAACAGACAGCCCCAAAGCGCTGCTTTCGGGATGTCCGTTCCTCCCCTGCCCCTGGAGAGCACAAGGAGGGAGGGAGGGAGATGCTTCCCCCCTCTCCTTCCATCCTTCCTTCCTTCTCTCTCTCTTCCCTCCCTCCCTCTCTTCCTTCCCTCTCTCTCTCTCTTCCCTCCCTCCCAGCCTTTTAGAGGAGGAAAACCAGAGCAAGAAATACGGTACTTGCAGTATAATAGAATAAGCTTGCAGACGCTCCTGAGATCCTTGAAGGGAGAAGTTAAGAAGAGGAGAAAACTCTGGAACTGCAGAGATAATAAATCCCTGTACATAGTTGGAATGTGGCCCTGCCTCGTTGTGTACATGGTCACTTAGGAAAATAGATAAGGTTAAAACTTTTGGAAGTTAGAGGAGACTTGGTGTCAGGGATCTGACTTCACGCAAGGCTCTTGAGGCGGGGAAGAAGGGATGGAGGGAAGTGCAGCCTCTCTTGGGAAGCAGCTCGGAGTCCAGCGGGGATAGCAAGGAAAGCCCCAGTGGTGGTGAGCAGGAACTGCCAGGCAGTGTGGTGGAGCTGAGGGTCAGAGATGCTGACAGAGCCTCAGCACCACCTGAGTGGTCTGAGAAGCAAAGCGATCAGCTACTTTCATCGCCCCAAATGCGTGGGGGGGGGGGAGCGTAAGGAAAGGAGGCGACGCTTTGGAATTCCCAAGCTTCTATGTTGGGGGAGGAACCGGCGAATGCCACTCCCGGATTCTGGAACCGACTCAAGCGGACATGAATCTTAAACACTCCAATATACATAGTTTGTAAATAAAGTATTAGCTTTAGAAGAATGGATGTTTCTGGCTCTTTACTCTCGAGGAGACAACCCCGAGCCCTTACACTTGGTTGGCTCTCCAAAGCAACTCTCATTATGATCTGGCCTATTTACTTGAAAAGTGATATTGGAACCTCTTCATAGATATTTGGTGCACAGCCAAATTGTGAGCAAAAGTATGATGACTTCCAAGTTGGACTATTACAGATCTTTGAACAGAAACATTTCATCTAGAGACTGGCAGAACCTGGAAAAAGTTTCGCCAGTTTGAAGGGTCCGTTTCTCAGAAACGGAAAGTTTATTATTATTATTATTATTATTATTATTATTATTAAAAATCGTACAGATCATTGTTCAAACCAAGTTTCACAAAGCTGTTCACAATGCCATACCAACAGTTAAGCCATAATATAATTTTGAAACTAAATGAAAAAAAAATAATTTCATTTTTTCAAAACAGCACAGAAACCTGCTGAAACAAGCAGCACCAGTTAGTAGTACCCAGCATGATATGTCCATATTAAATATTGAATTGGGGGGAAGCGCAAAGTTCATTCCATATCCTGAGCTAGCATATTGGCAGGTGCTCTGATTCTGGTATTCCCCCCCCCCAAAAAAAAAGACTGAACTGTATTATTAAAAATCTAGCCAAAAGAATGAGAAGAGTTTGCAGTTCACTGGGAGCAGGAAGGTTGGTTTACTATGCTTCCTTAGACTGGTTGTGTGGAGGATTGTGTCACAGTTGAGTGATGTTGATGTCACTAGTGCTTTGTGTATCAGGAACTTTGAAACAAAGGCTGTGCTGAACATCAGTTAGGCAAGAGCAGTGCGGAATTTATCATAGAATCAGAGTTGGAAGGAACCGCTGAGGGTCATCTAGTCCAATCACCTGCAATGCAGAACTCCTGTCCACAGCTGTCCCGGGGGGGGGGGGGGCTGAACCGCCAACCTTCTGGTCAACAGCCGGATGCACTGACCTACTGCGCCGCAGAGATGTGCATCCCGTATTTTTAAAAGGTGCCTTTTGCCCCCCTGCAGCTACAACATTGCCACTTTACAGCAATATCCTCCAGATAAAACCTTAATACGATTTACTTTTGCCCTAGTCTTCAGAGCACTGCACTGATAAGCCCTGTTGTATTTTGTGGGGTCTGCAGTAGGAGACAGCCTTGAGGTGCAGACAGGTCATCGAAAGCTTACTCAAGAGGGCTTATGGGAGATGAGTCCCTGATTTCCTTACACTTTCTTCTTCTGGGTCTCCTTAACAGGACATGTAGTAAATTCAATAGGACTTACTTCTACGTGCATATATTGCACTGAGCTTCCACGGGGTAATAAAGGAAAAATGTAAACATGATAGTCCTTTTTAAATTTAATATGAGGTTCTCTGCTCCTCCTTAGTGCTTCTCTCCTTTGATTTCCTTTTTCTAATTCTAGTCTTCCTTTCCCCCAGTCCTTTTTCTTATGGTTTCTTATGCCATTGTCCCAGCTTGTTAGCCGCATAGTTGAAACCAAGGACTAGAGTTGACTCGAGAGAATCTTGAGGTTCCCAGTTCTTGGAGAACTTAGCACTACGCTGCACAGATGAAAGGAAATAAAAAGTTGGGATCACTTGCCTGGGTATTATACTATGGTGCCGTGCTAAATTTTGTGTTAAATCTTCCTGCATTCTCTCCCTGCTTTCATATGTTTCTGCGAAACTTCAGTTCTGAACTTGAGTTGCACCCTCTGCTCTTTCCCCACAAAGTAATGGCATCTTGAGTTTGGCTTACCACAGTTTCTTTTACATTGAAACACTGCAGAATTTGAAAAGGCTCCACGCACCATATTCATCTGTGGTTGCTGACACTTCCCAGCACAACATTTATTGATGCAGGATTCTGTTTCCATTGACCCATCATAGATTTGGGGAAGACTGGAAGGGGACACCCCTTAGATGATGCCAGAGCTGTGTCTCCTATGACACAAATACATCAAATCAGAATGGTGTTGACACGAAAAGATCTGTCCCGTTTGAACGGCAAATTAATGGACTCTTTCTTTCACAATTCACAGGGCTATTGTGGCTTTAGTATACAACGTGCTGAAGGCATTTATGGAAATGAACAGCGCCATGTTTGACGAGCTGACGGCCACTTACAAGTCAGATCGCCAGCGGTAACTTTCTATAGCCTTTTTTATTTTATTTTGTCAGCTGTGCATAAAGCCTGCTGTTTTTAGTTTTGGTTCTTTTTTTATTTAAACACTTTGCAGTAATTGCATAATTCCCACACATGATTGATTGCAATGCCTCATCCCCCCCCCTCCCCGCATGCTCATTAGCCTGGCCCCTGCAAGACGTATAGATGGTTGTTTTTTCCTCCCCTTTATGAGATACAGTACCCATTGCGTAGCTTGTGAACTTGCATTCCTCACAGAACTTCTTTTGGCTCTATGTTCTTAAAGACTTAATTGTATCAAGAATTTCAGTAGTAAAAAAATAAAACTAATTTCTTTTTTTATTAAAAAACCCCCCCCAAACTCAACAATTTGCCTTCACTTTGCTTTGAAGATGGTGTCCAGAATGCATACAGGAACTCTTTGCGAGTCAAGAAAGCTTTCAGCAATTAACTCTCATAACTCTCGTCTGACTTTTATTGGAATCTCTAAGCAAAGTGACCCCCTTTCCCCCCCCAGCCTTTCTTGCTTTCCTTCTCTATAATATCTTGATACATTTAAGACTTTGACATTGCTGGATCTAGAAGAAGTGCCATCCATACGATCATTAGTTGCACCTTAGTTTAAAATGTTTCTCTGTCTTTCCCTTAATCACCCTTCTCCAATTATAGTGCATCATCTTTTGTCTGAAATTTCAGCTTATCCAAAGCAGCAGGTGAAACTAATGAGGAAACTTCGGGAACTCCGGGCAGTTTGCGACTTGGTGAAAGTCGTGCCTTTTGTGAGACTCGGGGTTCCCACAAGCAAAGCGAAGGGTACTGTATGTCATCAAGCCTTGTTAGGTTAGTATAGCCTCTCACACGTTCTTGGAGGCCCTAATGTTGTTCAGTTCCATCACCAGGCTGACAGCTCTCTGCTTAACATTAAAAAGAAAAGAAAACTCAAAGAAATGTAAATAGAGGGGTACCAAGTACCCCTTAGCTTTTATAGACTTTATGCCTGTACGCCCAGCAAGTCAGTTGCGCTAGATTTGTTAATGTTTTCTTTAAGCTAGGCTAGGCTTCTTACATAGTGCCCCAGGGTATCAGTGGGATGCTGCTGTCTGGATGTAGTGTGGATCTTTTTGCAAATGTTAACACAAGTTTCATCAAGATACTGGTTAGACTCTTAACAATTATTAGTGAAGTATTGATTGTGTTTCTGGCCATTGGTATTGGTGTTTGGTCACCTCAAAAGGTCAAAGCTGAGGCTTCCATCTACGTGCAGGAAACACACTTTTAAAATCATGCCATCATGGAGGCAAGGATCCGGAAAGCTATTTCATTCATCGAGAATCTCCGGCATGGTTTTCGACCTTTTTGTCTTTGAACAGCAGGCTCCCATGTCACACCATGATCAGCTTTGAACATTCACTCGGTCTCAAAAAATGGTTTTCCGTGTGGCATTGCGGGGTGTTTGAGAAACACAAGCCCACAGCCTCCCTGGCTACTAGCACAGAACTCGATGCAGTGTTATTTGGATTCCAGCAGTAAGAAAGACAAGGCATTGCTCAAGTAGAGGATACACTTTGCTAGGGAGTAAGCACTATTGTTTTCACTGGGGCCTCCTCCATAATGAATAATGGTAGGATAGTAGTCCAGGATTGTTCTAACATACAGAATTTTGCCATTTTTAACTATGCACACTATGTATAGTTGATGATTGTGACAATAGATTGTGATTATCTATTGCCTGCCGAGTCAATATATGGCATTTTTAAAAAGTTAAATAGCTATATTTTAATGTATTTTTAATCTTTTGCTGGAAGCCGCCCAGAGTGGATCGGGAAACCCAGCCAGATGGACTGGGGTATAAATAAAAAATTATTATTATTATTATTATTATTATTATTATTATTATTATATTACAATAAACTTGGGTATAATTCATTAGCTCTCCGGCAACTTGAAAGTTATGCACATAATAAGTTTATGATCCTGAGAAATATAAAGGTTAAGTAGCAGTTTCTGTTTTGTGAAAGGTTGGACCTGGAATTTTGGTCACTTGTCTGGCTGCAGTTCCAGTGGTTTCATTGGAAAGAAGCTTAGGACAGTTTTCTGTAAATAATGATGAAGATAAGTATGTATGGGGAAGGAGAGAACAAGAAATGGAATAATAATGTTTTTTAATTAAATAACTGATGCAGTCCGACAATTAAAAAGAGATTCAATGAGTTCACTAGAAAGAAAAATAAAACCACGCATCACGGATGACATACATTGCCAATGAAGCTCCACTGGCTTCCCATCTCCATAGTATTTGAAGGAACATATATTGGGCAATGTGGGTTTGTAATGGCTTCAAAGACAGGAACACAATTCCTTATCCTCCAAAACGTCTGCAGTAGTGCATTCGGTATGTAATTGTTTTTATTCTACCTTTGTTTTGCTCTAGAAGGCAGGTTTTCATTAACTTGGATAAAGGAATCCCAGTAAGTGCAGGACAAGACCAACCGGCAAATAGAGCAAGCGGTGTGATTCCGAAGTCTTGCCAGACTGGGTAGCATTGGATGTTGCAAGGCACCACCAGCTTGGGGTTGTTCCTGTGAATGCCTGGCACTATTCAGTTGCGGGGTTCTTGTGTGTGTGCAGCCTTAAGAGGTTTCAGAGAAAATGCAAAACGTTGGGACTCCCCAGTGCACATCGTTGTATCTCTAGTGCCGTTTTCTTTCTGTAGCTGTACTGATGTAAGAAACAAGGTGAAACGAGGCTCGTGAAAACCTGACTTTTCTCTAATGCTTCTCTCCCCACCCCCTTTTAATTTAACAGCGAGAAGAAAAAGGAGAAGGAACGTGAAGAACTGTGGAAGAAACTGGAGGATTTGGAACTAAAGCGGGGTCTTAGACGGGATGGAATAATTCCAACTTAACAAAAAGCAAAGCAGCATTTAAATAACCTGTGGAGTCACACATGTATGTAGTAGAAGATGGAGCAACAGTTTTCTGTATTGTGCAACTTTACAGTAGATTTCACATTTGTTTCATTATTACAACAGCACTGTATATATCTGTCTCTAAGTAAAGGAAAACAAACAAACAAACAAAAAAAGAACTTCAATCCAAAGTTTGGACAACAGATGGACTTCTCAGAACTTTGCAAAAATAATCATTGTTTTAACCCTTCTTTAAACCAGTCTTCAAAAGATCTGTCGAAATTGCTATGTCCAAATTCCATTGTCAGGACCTCTTCCTTATTTATCATTAGCAGAGAGTGATACAACTTCAAATGTGAACAATCTTAAATTTAGCTTGTCTTTCTGCTAAACTGTTAAATGTATTTATAGTAAAAGAGAGGAAAAAAAAAGATTGTCATTTTCTTATGAGTTTGTGTAACATCTTTCTCCTCCGGATAACTATGCTGTAATTTGACTTGGATTCTTTTGTTTTTGTTTTTTTCCTTTTTTTTTTGCACATCTTCATGAGTTGAATGTTTATACAGATCAGGGCCATAAAAAAAAAGAAAAGAAAAAAAGAAATAGAGGTCCTTAAAATGCTAAGCGTTTGTTCTGGTATACGCAACTTTTGAGTACCAGACCCTGCTTTGGTGCTCCTTCAGTGTGAACATTACGAGTAACTATAATGTGGTTATAGACGGACTTGGGAGGCTCGCATTGGGATTTGTCAATGAATCAGTTGCTTGCGAATCCCAGCTCACCTCACCAATCCTTATCAAAGTGTGCAGTGGCAACAACGCAGACTTCAGTATCCGACCAGTATTAAGCTGTACACAGTTGATAAAATGGCCAGATTTGTCTTAGGAATACTGAGGATAAATTATTGCATTGCTATACATTTTCTTTAGGCTATTTGGAAATAATAAAAAAAGAGTACATCTAAAAAAAAATTGATCGTGTATGGTCATCATGGAGTTAATATGGGGGGTGGGGAGTTGAGCAGACAGGTTGGATTGTTTGAAGTTGTTGCCTTACCTTTCTAAATATTTATTAAACATTCCAGCCAAAAAAAAGTAAAAAAAAAAATGATTCTGTGGTGGTTTTTGCAACTCTTGTTTCTCATCACAGCGACATCTTTGTGTTTTGAGCTGGAATGGATTATGGATAACATACTTCAGCATTCTGAATTTGGGTGCTCATTTCCTAATTACTGTATTTGTTACCAAAAGTGGTTCTAAAAAATACTATTGGGGAGGGGGGGGGGGGAAGAAGAGAATATTCCAATTCTGGCAAACCTAATGTCTTGAGTATTAATAATAAAATTTTAAATGATTTTATATCAAAGGTGCATTGTGACCAAATTGTTTAAGGTTAAAAACAAAGCAAAAAATAAATAAATATATGGAAAAAAAGAGAGGGCTGTATTATAAATATACATTACTGGCTATCTGCTTTGTATTTAAAAGTGGAATCTCACATCTTTGGTAGATAAAATGCTGATAAGACTTGTGTACAGTATATATTTAGCTAATGCAGGTACATTATTATATACCGTAAGGTATGTGTTTTTCAGGATTTTTCTCAAGGATGCTTTTGAACTGTTATAGACAACATATGACAACAATGATTGATAATCCTAAACCATTGATCCAGCAGTATTTACAGTATAAAGCTGAATTGGTGTTCATAAGTCTTTTGTGATAGTCGCAAACATGAATTTACAACCTGTTGCCATTGATAGAAGTACAGTATAAATACGAGCTTGTATATTTTTCTTCCTGCCATTTAAATATTTGGTAGAATTGGGGGTTTCTTGTTTCCAGGCCAAAAAAATAAATAAAATGAGAGAGCAGGGAGATTCCCCTCTCTGTCAGACGGACTACTGTTTCGGGGTTATCAGGTCACAGTTTGTACATGTGAGTCTTTGCACATGGATATTGTAAACTCAAGAGCTTTGTAAAAACTTGACACTGCTAATTCATGGTGGGGGGGAGGGCGGGTGGAAACCAGAAGTAAACTAGTCATATGCAACACCAAACACAACATGGTTTAATGGGATTAAGCTAAGCCTCTTTTAAGAACATTGACTGGGACTCAATGTATACATGGCAGATGCTGCCATAGGTGAAACGTTCTATTTTAAAAAAAGTGCTGGAGCAAAAGGTGCAAGCTGAAATACTGAAGATGAAATAAATTTATAACAAATGATATCCCTTAGACCTCCTTGATTTTGACCAGTCTTTTGTTTCTGCTACAGATTTTGAAGCTAGCCCATGCCTAAAATAGGAGAACATTTTACACACCTGACTGAAGCATTTAACAGTAGTGAAAAGCATATTAAAGCAGCAGTGTAAATGTTAGATGTTATGATGATGGTGTTACAGCACTTTTTCCTAATTACGCATGTGTGTGTTTTATCTTTGAAGGAAGGTCAGTTGATTGCTTGGGTCAGGGTAGGTGCTGTGGATATAATTCCTGTTCTGTTAACACTGCCTTACCTCTAGTTTGAAGAGATGGGGAGGGATTTGAAGTTCACGGGTCATTTCCCATTTCCCCAAAGGAGCAACATGCTGGCCACATGACTCCCGGATATTTGCAGTCATCTTGCAACGGGGGGACACATTCTAGACCGTTTGTCCCATAGTCACCTAGGTGCTGAACACTCTTCATGAGCCCAGGGCCTGTTTCTTAGAAGGTATGGAAATTCAGCCTGAGAGCCAGCCTTCCTCATGCCTTTCTTTGAGCAAAGAAATAAACACAACAAAGAGACTAGAACGCAGCTCCCAGGGTCAACAAATGATCTTCCTGGACTGTATGTAAGTAAAAAGAGAGCCATGCGGGAGATAGCTGGGGGCAGACTGAGGCAGTTGAAGCAGGGGCTCATCTAGGGCCGGCGCACCCATGAGGCAAGGTGAGGGGACCGCCTCAGGCGGCAGCATCCCCAGGGGCAGCAGATCCCAATGTCAGTTTTACTTCCTCCTTTGTTCCTTATGTAGACCTCCTGTGGTGGGGAGTGGGACGTCATTTTGTGGTGCCGCCTCAGGTGCAAAAACGTATTGGGCTGGCCCTGGCCCAGCCCGCCTTAATGAAGCAGCCTGCACTGGGAAAATAAAACACTTCATGCACAGATATTTTAGGTAAAGGGACCCCTGACCATTAGGTCTAGTCGCAGACGACTCGGGGGTTGCGGCGCTCATCTCGCTTTATTGGCCGAGGGAGCCGGCGTACAGCGTCCGGGTCATGTGGTCAGCATGACTAAGCTGCTTCTGGCGAAACCAGAGCAGTGCACGGAAGCGCCATTTACCTTCCTGCCGGAGCGGTACCTATTTATCTACTTGCACTTTGACGTGCTTTTGAACTGCTAGGTGGGCAGGGACAGGGACTGAGCAACGGGAGCACACCCTGTTGCGGGGATTCAAACAGCCGACCTTCTGATCGGCAAGTCCTAGGCTCTGTGGTTTAACCCACAGCGCCAGCTGCGTCCCATATTCTATCTGCCTTTTAAAACACATGAAATGCTTGAGAGGGTGCCGAGGCACCAGGAAACACAGCATTGTGTCTGTGCACTGAGCTTAAATTATGTTTACAGCCGCAGGATCTCTTACTATTATGGGGGAACCACAGTCATGCACTTTAAAAGCCTTTTGTATGTGGTTTAATTTTTTTTTTTAAAGGGGGGCATGGAAATCAAGTCGATAGCTGTGATTCCCCAGTCCAAGGGTAGCCTGTGTTCTGCTGCAGTTGGACTTCGTCTCCCATCAGCCTCAGCCAGAAAGGCCCAAGGGCCAGGGATGATGGCAGCTGTATTCTGGTAACCTCTGGAGGGCTGCACTTTGGCTATGCCTGCAGGCATGGGGAACCTGTGGTCATCCAGGTATGGCTGAACTACAACTCCCATCTTCCCTAGCAGTTGGCCATGCATGCTGGGGCTGATGGGAGATTTGATTTTTTTAAAAAACATTTCTATGTCACCTCATTCAGATGAGTCGTAAAGCGGCTTACAAATGGCAAATACAGTGGCACCTCGGGTTACAAAGACCTTGGGTTACAAACACTTCGGGTTACAGACTCCCCTAACCCGGAAGTACTACCTCGGGTTAAGAACTTTACCTCAGGATGAGAACAAAAATCGCAGGGCGGCAGCAGGAGGCCCCATTAGCTAAAGTGATACCTCAGGTTAAGAACGGATCTCCGGAACGAATTAAGTTCATAGCCAGAGGTACCACTGTAATAACATAATAGAACAAATACAGCACAAATCGTACAGAGCAATTAACAAGTCATCAGTTTAAACGACTGCAATCCATAAAATGCCACCCGTGCAACAACTAAAAAAACAACAAGCCTAATGGCACAATTGCAACAAAGGTCATATGATAGGATTCACAAAGTACAGCATTCGCAATCTATAAAACCACAATGTTAACAAAATAGCAACCAAAAAAATAACCCCAAGACTCATAATCTTTTGATCGATTGAGCCCAGCCACCTCATGATTGTAGACAAAGTCTCTCTCCTTTCACAGTTCTTCCTCTGGAAATGGCTCCCTTATGAAGGATTACCCCTCATGTGGGTTTTTGGATCATGCTTTGCTGCTGCTGCTTTTTTAAAAAAACTTACCGGTACATAGATATAGGATGAGGTTGCATTTTATGATTTAGCCAGGAGAGGGCAGCAGAAGCTCAGTTTCTCCGTAGGAATGCTGTCACCCATAATAGAGAGAGAGAGAGAGAGAGAGAGAAAGCATGCAAGCTCTGCTGGTGGGTAGGGAGAAACCTTTGCATTCTGAGGCCTCCACCTGCAGAGCACAGTGATCAAGTGATATAAGGGGGTGAGACAATCTTTCAGGTATCCTGATCCTAAGCTGCTTTATAAATCAAAACCACCACCTTGAACTTCGCCTGGTAGCTAATTGGCAGCCAGTGCAATTATTTCCACGGTGGGGTAAAGTGTTGGCAATATCCTGCTCCAGTGAGTAGTTGAGCTGCCACATTTAGCACCGGCTGGAGCTTCTGGACCAACCTCAAGGGCAGCCCCACATAGGGTACATGGCAGTAATCCAGCCTGGATGTTACCATTGCATGGATGGCAGCAGTCAAGCTATCTTGGTCCAGAAATGGCTGTAGTTGTACCAGCCAAAGCTGCTAGAAGTCTTTCCAGTCACCTGGGCCTCTTGTGACAAAGATACATCCAGGAGCACCCCCAAATTACGAACCTGCTCTTTTGAGGAAAGTATCCATCCAAAGCAGGTGATTGTTATCCTGCTCTATTCTCCCTTGGTCAGACCACACCTGGAATACTGTGTCTAATTCTGGGCACCACAATTTAAGAAGGATGTTGACAAGCTGAAACGGGCAGAGGAGGAAAACCAACATGATCAAGGGACTGGAAACCTAGCCTGATGAGTGGTTGAAGGAGCTGGGTATGTTTAGCCTGAGAAGAAGAGACGGAGGAGATATGATAGCCATCTTCAGATATCTTAACGGCTGTCCCATGGAAGAGGCAACAAGCTTGTTTTCTCCTGCTCCAGAGGGTAGGACCTGAACCAATGGATTCCAGGTACAAGAAACATCAGGAAGAACTTTTTGACGGTAAGAGCTGTCCAGCAGTGGAACAGACTCCCACAAGAAGTGGCGGACTCTCCTTCTTTGGAGGTTTTCAATACAGAGGTTGGATGGCCATCTGTCATGGATGCTTTAGCTGATACTCCCCTGCTTTCCAGGGGGTTGGACTAGATGACCCTCTGGGGTCCCTTCCAACTAGACAATTCTATGACTCCATCCAGACTCAGAAACAGCCCACTCACAGCGCCTTCATATTGCCATCATTCATTCATCTGAGCTCCTGGCGAGGGTTTGCATGGCCTCTCTTGATTCAGACGTGACCGAGCGGTAGAGCTGGGTATATTCGGTGCACGGTTGATCCTACTGTCTCTCCCTGCTTGGAACAGTCACTCCCAGCTCTGCCTGCAATTTAAGATACGGTAAAGCACCCTCTACCTCTCACGCGGGTGGCGCTGAGGACGCAGGTGGCGCTGTGGGTTAAACCACAGAGCCTAGGGCTTGCTGATCAGAAGGTCGGCGGTTTGAATCCCCGCAATGGGGTGAGCTCCCGTTGCTCGGTCCCTGCTCCTGCCAACCTAGCAGTTTGAAAGCACGTCAAAGTGCAAGTGGATAAAGAGGTACCACTCTTGGGAAGGTAAACGGCGTTTCCATGCGATGCTCTGGTTCGCCAAAAGCGGCTTAGTCATGCTGGCCACATGACCCAGAAGCTGTACGCCGGCTTCCTCTGCCAATAAAGCAAGATGAGCGCCGCAACCCCAGAGTCGTCTGCGACTGGACCTAATGGTCAGGGGTACCTTTACCTTTACCTCTCTATAGTCTGTCTCTATGTTGTACAGTGGTACCTCGGGTTACAGACGCTTCAGGTTACAGACTCCGCTAACCCAGAAATAGTACCTCAGGTTAAGAACTTTGCATCAGGATGAGAACAGAAATTGTGTGGCGGCAGCGGGAGGCCCCATTAGCTAAAGTGGTACCTCAGGTTAAGAACGGACCTCCAGGGCGAATTAAGTTCTTAACCCGAGGTACCACTGTAGTAGTTTTTCAGCTGGGAGACGGAACTGCTTCCCTGTGTTCTTGTGTGTCTTATATTTTCCTATCTCTATGCTGTGGTTACAGAGAGGATCCTGTTTTGATGCCTCGCAGCCGTATGTTTACGGATTCCAGCTGCAGGACAGCAACGCCTTTGCTGCAGGGATAAGAACCCTCGGTCACACCCATGCTATGCATTCAAAGCATATTTATTGTTGGCATTTGTTTCGGGAGACAATGGAGTGCGCGTCTGGGGGTGAAGCCAAATTGCTCCATTAGCAGCAGCTCCCCCGGGACATAAACCTGGGCAGTGTGTATCGAGTTCCTGGGCAGTATAGACGACAAGACTCCCCTCTCAGCCTACCTAACAGTCATTGGCTCTCTCCTCCCAAGAATTCTGGGAACTGTAGTTCAAAAAGGTTCTCCTAACAACTCCCAGTACAAGCTGCACACCTTTAGGGGAAGCCATAGTGTAAAAGGGCCTTAAATGAATGGTTTGGATGCTCCCCTAGTTTTAGAAACTGCTTAGAAGCCATTTTGGCACCTAGGTAAAGGTAAAGACCCCTGACCATTAGGTCCAGTCGCGGACAATTCTGGGGTTGCGGTGCTCATCTCGCTTTATTGGCCGAGAGCCGGCGTACAGCTTCCAGGTCATGTGGCCAGCATGACTAAGCCGCTTCTGGTGAACCAGAGCAGCTCACGGAAATGCTGTTTACCTTCCCGCCCAAGCGGTACCTACCGGTATTTATCTACTTGCACTTCGTTCTTTTGGACTGCTAGGTTGGCAGGAGCAGGGACCGAGCAACGGGAGCTCACCCCGTCACAGGGATTCGAACCACTGACCTGATCGGCAAGCCCTAGGCTCTGTGTTTTAGACCACAGCGCCACCCGCGTCCCTCTTTTTGGCACCTAAGCAGCATACAAATTAACAACAAGAATAAAATTATTCCAGGAATGGAGAATCTATGGACCTCCAGATATTGTTGGACATGCCGCCGGAGGTTGTCCAGAGTTATCATCCAAAAACATGGGGAGGGCCTCAGGTTCACCACCCTTTGCCGAAGAGGACAATTCTTTGGGAAAGCATTCATCCTGACTTCTGAGAATTACCCTTCCTGGCTTGATTCAGTGAGAAGGAAACGTGGAATTCAGACAGCTCTAATTAGCTCACACAGATTATCTCACAGACACAAAGACGATATTATGACATCCTTTGCACACGTCTGTCATTAGACAATAATTGATTCGCACATGGCCTGTGATTTCAGAGTAGATTCCAAGGGCCGATGATCACTGAATTAACGGCTCTTCCCGGCGTGACAAAGGAAACACTGTTTTCTTTCTGAAATCCAGTCAACGCAGGTCGCTTACTCCTCCTTTAAAAATAATGCACCATTAAACAGCACTCAGCTTTGTCAGGGCCCATCCGGATCTCATTGGTGTTCTGAGAACCCGCACAGAACCAAGCAAGGTCAGGAATGGCCCCCAACCCCCCAGCAGTCAGGGGGACGGAAAACCTTTTGCCTCGCCAACTCGGCATGAGGGGAGGCATTCTGCAGAGGCCAGGGAGACTGGCGACAAATGTGGATATCAGAAATTGAGTGATGCCCTTTGTGGGGTGCCGTCTGAGGCAGCCACCTCACACCGCCTCATGGGTGGGCCAGCTCTGCAAATAATAATTTATTATTTGTACCCTGCCCATCTGGCTGAGTTTCCCCAGCCACTCTGGCCTGATCCCAAATGAATGTTAAAACAATACAGCATTAAATATTAAAAGCTTCCCTAAACAGGGCTGCCTTCAGATGTCTCTTAAAAATAGGATAGCTGCTTATTTCCTTGACATCTGGTGGGAGGGCATTCCACAGGGAGGGCACCACTACCGAGAAGGCCCTCTGCCTGGTTCCCTGTAACCTCACCTCTCGAAATGAGGGAACCGCCAGAAGGCTCTCGGCTCTGGATCTCAATGTCCGGGCTGAACGATGATGGTGGAGACGCTCCTTCAGGTATACAGGACCGAGGCTGTTTAGGGCTTTAAAGGTCAACACCAACACTTTGAATTGTGCTCGGAAATGTATTTCTCCTGTCTAAGGACAGGGCTGGCACCAATGGTGAAGCCTTAGATCAGGGGTCAGCAACCTTTTTTTCACCCATGGGACGGTCCACCGTCCCTCAGTCCATGTGGTGGGCTGGACTATATTTTGAAAAAAATATATGAATGAATTCCTATGCCCCACAAATAACCCAGAGATGCATTTTAAATAAAAGGACACATTCTCCTCATGTAAAAACACGCTGATTCCCGGACCATCCATGGGCCGGATTGAGAAGGCGATTGGGCCGCATCCGGCCCTTAGTTTGCCTACTCCTGCCTTAGATGAATTGCTTCCATCCCAGACATGAAATAAACTCTTTGGGTAGTTTCAGGCTTGGCTAAAAGGAACGATCCCTTCACAGTAGGGTGAGGAATGGAGGGCAGGGGTGGAGATACGATTTTAAAAATGAACGAGATCTTTTCTTTTTTTTAAAATGAAACTATCCCCCCTCCAGTTCAGGCTCACCCACACCCTTGCGTAAGTTTTCCGACCATGATGCAACCGACTGGATTTCTTGCCCTAGTAACGAATTCAGAGCCGACTAAAAGGGAGAGCACGGATCCCTCTCAATGGCTTAGTTGCGAACTTCTGTTTTCCCTGGCAATTAAGCCAAACAGATACCTTTTGCCACCTGTTCACAATGGCAGCTTGAGTGCTGTTCCATTAAGCTTAGCGGACGCAGTCTGCACAGGTCACAACCAAGTGCGTCAAAACGAGCGACTGTCTCATTAGTCTTTTTCCTGTCGAGACAAACTGGATGATAGAATTGTAGAAGTGGAAGGGAACTCAGTGGTCAACCAGTCCACCCCCCCTGCAATGCAGGAATTATCAGCTAAATAATGTCCATCCGATCTCTCTTTAAAAACCTCCAAGGAAGGAGAGTCCACCCCCTTCCAGGGGAGCCCGCTCTGCTGTTGAGCAGCTCTTAACCATCAGAAAGTTATTCCAAATGTTTAGAATCATAGAATCATAGAGTTGGAAGAGACCACAAGGGCCATCCAGTCCAACCCCCTGCCAAGCAGGAAACACCATCAAAGCATTCCTGACAGGTGGCTGTCAAGCCTCTGCTTAAAGACCTCCAAAGAAGGAGACCCCACCACCCTCCTTGGCAGCAAATTCCACTGTTGAACAGCTCTTACTGTCAGGAAGTTCTTCCTAATGTTTAGGTGGAATCTTCTTTCTTGTAGTTTGAATCCATTGCTCTGTGTCCGCTTCTCTGGAGCAGCAGAAAACAACCTTTCTCCCTCCTCTATATGACATCCTTTTATATATTTGAACATGGCTATCATATCACCCCCTAACCTTCTCTTCTCCAGGCTAAATATACCCAGCTCCCTAAGCCGTTCCTCATAAGGCATCGTTTCCAGGCCTTTGACCATTTTGGTTGCCCTCCTCTGAACACGTTCCAGCTTGTCAGTATCCTTCTTGAACTGTGGTGCCCAGAACTGGACACAGTATTCCAGGTGAGGTCTGACCAGAGCTTAAATAAATTTAAAACAAACAAACAAATGAATGCATTTGTATTCTGCCTCTCCTTCAAAGAACTCAAGATGGTATACGTGATTCTCCCTACTCCTCATTTCATCTCCCCAACAACCCTGCAAAGTAGGTTAGGTGGAGAGGCAGCGACTGGCTTAGAGTCACCCAATGAGTTTCATGGATGAGTGAGGACTGGAACCTTGGTCTCCCAGGTCCTGGTCCAGCACCCTAATCACTACACCGCACCCCCATAGTCTTTGCCTGCCATCAAAAAGATGCCAGGCACCAGAAGGTTTAGCCATGCTGGCAATATTTTAAGATGTCAGAAAGGAGACAGCCTATAATGCTGCAGTATCACTATTGTTCCAGGCCTTGACCTCCTCTGACCCTGCCCTTCCTTTAATTGCCCTTAGCAATCCTTTCCAACTCAATGGCCCCGGAAAATCCATCTCTCCCGCTTTAGTCTTTTGGGGGCATGGCTTTTTCCAGAAGGAGCTTCTCCGCGTGACGAAGTTTGATGCCAATGAAAATAAGTTGGAAACGTTGCTTTTGAGAATAGCATCGCATTTACTGGAAACACAAGCAGGAACTACTTGACTCAGTTCTGATTAATTAACTGAAAGGGGAAAGTCAGATCAATTTCACAATGGCCTCGGTTGTGAACTCTCTTGAGTTCCGTTGGAATTGAACACAGATCAAGAGCTGATAAGAGCAAAAATTACTTTATTTTGGCACAAATCAAGAGTTTGCACTCAGAAAAGGAGCAGAGATTAATTTGGGTAAAGCTATCATTGGCAGGGGACCCAGGTGGCGCTGTGGATTAAACCACAGAGCCTAGGGCTTGCTGATCAGAAGGTCGGCAGTTCGAATCCCTGCGACGGGGTGAGCTCCTGTTGCTCGGTCCCAGCTCCTGCCCACCTAGCAGTTCGAAAGCATGTCAAAGTGCAAGTAGATAAATAGGAACCGCTCTGGCAGGAAGGTAAACGGTGTTTCCGTGCGCTGCTCTGGTTCGCCAGAAGCGGCTTAGTCATGCTGGCCACATGACCTGGAAGCTGTACGCTGGCTCTCAGCCAATAAAGTGAGATGAGCGCCGCAACCCCAGAGTCGGACACGACTGGACCAAATGGTCAGGGGTCCCTTTACCTTTACCTATCATTGGCAGAAGAAGAAGAAGAAGAAGAAGAAGAAGAAGAAGAAGAAGAAGAAGAAGAAGAAGAAGAAGAAGAAGAAGAAGAAGAAGAAGAAGAAGAAGGAGGAGGAGGAGGAGGAGGAAGGAGGAAGGAGGAAGGAAGGAAGGAAGGAAGGAAGGAAGGAAGGAAGGAAGGAAGACATTCTATTGTTCATCACAAAACGACACCTGGGCAGGATATGGGTGGCGATATACCTGCAGGTTGAAGGTCAAACCAACCTGTGCAAAGCAGTTCCAGGTGGCAGTTAGCAAGGCACTATGCATGTATGTACTGATGCATTTACCTTTTTACCCCATTCCTCAGCCGAAAAGTCTCTCAAACCAGCTTATGTGCAATCAATTTAAACAAGACAGTCCTTGCCTACAGACAACCCTAAAAAATAAATACTCAACATAAAAGGTAACAGGACTATGGAGGGAAGAGGAAAGCAGTAGACACCATCATCAATTCTTTAAAGTTAAATAGTACTTTTTATCATGGCCAGGTGGAGCAGGGAACAGTTCAGGGACAGGAGAGCCTAATTGAGCTGTTCTTTCAGCAGGGAGCAGGGTTCATAAAATCCATTTTATGAATTGGGCATCCTTGCCTTGGAATTCTTATGCTGCTTGTAATTGGTTGGAGATGAGTTGCAGCTCAGAGGCAGGGGGGATGCTTTGCATGCAGAGGGTCATGGGTTCGATTCCTGATGCCTGCAGGCAGGGCTGGAAAAGACCCCCTGTCTGAAACCCTGGAAACCTGAGATGGAAGCCACCCCAACATCTCCTGGTCCAATCCTCCCAGACATGTTTTAAAAATGTAACCATCTATTTAAAAGAAGATGGATACTGAGATGCTGGAATGTGTGCAGAGGAGGGCAACCAAGACGCTCAAGGGTCTGGAAACCAAGTCTTAGGAGGAACGGTTGAAGGAGCCGGGTATGTTTAGCCTGGAAAAGAGGAGACTGAGAGGAGATACAATAGCCCTCTTCAAATATCTCAAGGGCTGTCCCATGGAAGAGGGAACAAGCTTGTTTCCTCCTGCTCTGGAAGGTAGGACCTGAACCAATGGCTTCGAGTTACAAGAAAGGAGATTCCGACTAAACACCAGGAAAAACTTTCTGAAGGTAAGAGCTGCTTAACAGTGGAACGGACCACCTTAGAAGGTAATGGGCTCTCCTTCATTGCAGGCTTTTAAAGAGAGGTTGGATGGCCATCTTGTCAGGCATGTCCAAAGTCTGTTTCAGGGGCCTAATCCAGCCCGTCGGTTGGTTGAATCCGGCCCCTGTGGCAGTTTATTTCCTGGGGTAAAAATCCTAAAAAAACCTTGACAACTTCAACCTTAAAAAAAGCTCAACAATTTGTTGTTGTTCAGTCGTTCAGTCATGTCCGATTCTTCATGACCCCATGGACCAGAGCACGCCAGGCACACCTATCCTTCACTGCCTCCTGCAGTTTGGTCAGACTCATGTTGGTAGCTTCCAGAACACTGTCCAACCATCTTGTCCTCTGTCGTCCCCTTCTCCTTGTGCTCTCAATCTTTCCCAACATCAGGGTCTTTTCCAGGGAGTCTTGTCTTCTCATGAGGTGGCCAAAGTATTGGAGCCTCAGCTTCAGGATCTGTCCTTCCAGTGAGCACTCAGGGCTGATTTCCTTCAGAATGGATAGGTTTGATCTTCTTGCAGTCCATGGGACTCTCAAGAGTCTCCTCCAGCACCATAATTCAAAAGCATCAATTTATACATCCCCAAAAGCTCAACAGCTTCAATCCTAAATAAAGCTCAACAACTATGGTTGGCCCTTTGGCCAGCCCTCACGGCACTTCACTTCATCACATCTGGCCCTCCTTGAAAAAACTTTGGACACCACTGCATCTGTGGTCATCTTTAGCTGTGATTCCTGCATTGCAGGAAGTTGGGCTAGTCATCAGCTTTGGTGGTTACTTCCAACTCTACAATTCGGAGGGTAGATCAAATACTTTTTATGTATGCCACAGCAGCAGAGAGAACTTCGTTGGCCCAAAAATGGAAATTACAAGATCTACCTACCATTGTGGAGTGGCAGGCGAAGATGTTGGAATATGCGGAGATGGCCAAGCTGACCTGCAGAATTCGAGACCAGGACGACTCGAAATTCCATAGAGACTGGAGTAAATTTTTGGTTTATTTAAATGACAACTGTAAAAATTTAAAGACTCTAGCAGGATTGGAATAAATCCTACAACAAGGACTTTAGTTAAAGAATCAAGTGTGCGAGTTGATTGAAATAAAGTACCTGCTGAAGGTAGGGAGGGAAGTCAAGACTCGGCAGAGTTATGGGATGTATTGTTGGTTTTTTATTTGGTTGGAATATGTTAAAAGATGAAAATAATAAAAATTTACAACTCTACAATTCAGTGATTCTATAAGTCCAAGTATGCTTCTTCTCCCCACTCCCTTTGGTCAAAACTATTGTTGTAGCTCTATCCAGGCATGTCCAACAGGCAGATCGTGATCTACCGGTAGATCACTGGACACTGGACATCGGCGGTAGATCACTGGTAGATCACTGGCTCCCTCCAAAGAAGCTGAACAACTGTGGCTCCCGTAAAAAAGCTCAACATTTTACCTCCTCCCTGAAAAAACTCAACAACTTTGCCTTCCTCCTTCCTAAAAAAAGCTCAACATCTTTGACCTGAACCCACAAAAAGGGGGTAAATCACTGCCAGTTTTTAACTCTGTGAGTAGATCGCAGTCTCTTGGGAGTTGGCCAACCCTGCTCTGTGCCATTTTAGGCAGATTTAAGCACTTAAAACCCATTGGATGAAACTGCTGAGATTCCTTTGAACAGGTGAACAGCATTAATTTCACAGATGTTGAATTGGTTTCACACTCCCAACTATAACTTGTGTTTTGTTCACGAGCACGTTCTTCACATGCATTTTAGGCTAAGGGAAACACTCTGACCTCTTCCAACCGTCTCTCCTCTTGGAGTAGGGCAGCCAGGCAGGCAGGCAGCTCTCCATCCCTCCCCAAAAGCTTTTTTCGATTGCCTTGGTGATAAATAAAGTTTGCAATCTTGGAAACATTTTTTTAATTTTTAATTTTTTTAAAGGATGTAGTAGCATGTCAGAATGAGGTTTTCTTTTCCAGCCTGCTGGTCAGGAACAATAGGAAAGTCAAACCAGCCAACGATGACATAAGATATAGAGTCTCTATGGTTGTAAAGCTTCAACTTCAGTCTCTGAGCCAGAGGGAAGGGATTATGGGATTCAGGCCGTTTCATTGTCATACGAGCCTTTCCACCAGAAATAGAAAGCAAGGTGGAATATAGGAGTTTCTCAAAGAAAGTAAGATGGGTGTGTGCTTCTCTGTATTTAAAAGATGAGATGGTCCCGATCCATAGAAATGGCAGTAAATTCCCAGATGATTGGCATGGATCACTCCTCGTTTATGCAGAAGTAGATTCATATGTGGCGCAATGACCAAAGTTGCCCTGGCCCTCGCTGCTGGATGAGGAACTCAAACTTGGGTCTCTGCTTTCATGCATAAATCTGAGTGATACCTGGGCAAGGCTAGGGTTAAGGCCCCCAATGAGGGTGGGCATCCTCAACCCAATCAGACTGAACATAATTTAAGAACTAGTTTAATAGCACTAGTGTCAGTGAAGGATCCATGAGAATTTGTGGGTGGGAACGAGACTTTGAAAACAGAGCGCCACTTATAACAACACCAACAATTTATTATTTATACTCCGCCCATCTGGCTGGGTTTCTCTAGCCACTCTGAGTGGCTCCCAACAGAATATTAAAAATAGAATCAAACATTAAAAACTTTTCTAAACATGCCTTCAGATGTCTTCTAAAAGTCAGATAGTTGTTTATTTCCTTGACATCTGACGGGAGGGCGTTCCACAGGGTGGATGCCACTACCAAGAAGGCCCTCTGCCTGGTTCCTTGGAACCTCACTTCTCGCAGGGGAGGAACCGCCAGAAGGCCTTCGGAGCTGGACCTCAGTGTCTGGGCGGAACAATGGGGTGGAGACGCTCCTTTAGGTATACTGGGACAAGACTGTTTAGTGCTTTAAAGGTCAGCACCAACACTTTGAATTGTGCTCAGAAACGTACTGGGAGCCAATGTAGGTATTTCAGGACTGGTGTTATGTGGTCTCGGCAGCCACTCCCAGGTGGCTTTCAGGTCACCTTGTCTTGCTTTCCTGTTAAGTCAATTCACACATTCAACCTGGTGTCCTTAAAGGTTTTGATGCAGACAGGTCAAGGTCAAACAGGTCAATGCAGAGGATGTGGATGAAGGCAGGTTGGGGAGTGGGCAGACTCCGGAGAAGGCAGATGATGATCAAAAGGATGAGAGGTACGGGATGGGCTGCCGAGAGAAGTTTGAGTCTGTAGATTCCAACTTCTCCACCACCCCCTCCAATTTTTAAATCCACTCCTCCACATAAGTTTGCAAATTTTAAAGGAAGTCCTAATTAAAATTCACCGGCATTTTATTGCAAATGTCACCCAATACTTATATTTTTAGGCATACAGTTTGGCTGAATAGATACAATTTTTTGCAAAGCACAGTTTCCCTGACATCGATACTTTCCCTAATATAGTGCATTTTGTATGTTATTTTCACAAAATATATGCGTTTCTATGAATGCTTTACCCTAGCACGCTTCTTTACACATTCCCTGGCTGGAGAACTGCATTGCAAAATCCAGAGAAGCAAGAATTTCAATGTATTCCGGTGCTATCTTGTTCTGGAAAGTTCAAATCCGGTAAACTCACCTTTACTGAATTGGAGTTATCCCACATTGGTTCTTTAGTTCAGTGTTTCCCAACCAGTGTGCCTCCAGATGTTTTGGGACTACAACTCCCATCATCCCTCGCTAGCAATACCAGTGGTCAGGGATGATGGGAATTGTAGTCCCAAAACATCTGGAGGCACACTGGTTGGGAAACACTGCTTTAGTTCATCTGGTTGAGAAGAAGAAGAAGAAGAAGAAGAAGAAGAAGAAGAAGAAGAAGAAGAAGAAGAAGAAGAAGAAGAGGAAGAAGAAGAAGAAGAAGAGTTTGGATTTGATATCCCGCTTTATCACTACCCTAAGGAGTCCGCTGTGGGTTAAACCACAGAGCCCAGGGCTTGCCGATCAGAAGGTCGGCGGTTTGATTCCCCGCAATGAGGTGAGCTCCCATTGCTCGGTCCCTGCTCCTGCCCACCTAGCAGTTCGAAAGCATGTCAAAGTGCAAGTAGATAAATAGGTACCACTCCGGCGGGAAGGTAAACGGCGTTTCCGTGCGCTGCTCTGGTTCGCCAGAAGCGGCTTAGTCATGCTGGCCACATGACCTGGAAGCTGTACGCCGGCTCCCTCGGCCAGTAAAGCGAGATGAGCGACGCAACCCCAGAATCAGTCACGATGGACCTAATGGTTAGGGGTCCCTTTACCTTTACCTTTAAGGAGTCTCAAAGCAGCTAACATTCTCCTTTTCCCTTCCTCCCCCACAACAAACACTCTGTGGGGTGAAAATAAAACAAAACAAAATAAAAAAATTCCTTCCAGTAGCACCTTAGAGACCAACTAAGTTTGTTCTTGGTATGAGCTTTCGTGTGCATGCACACTTCTTCAGATTCTGATTCTGAAGAAGTGTGCATGCACACGAAAGCTCATACCAAGAACAAACTTAGTTGGTCTCTAAGGTGCTACTGGAAGGAATTTTTTTATTTTATTTTGTTTTATTTTGACTATGACAGACCAACACGGCTATCTACCTTTAACTGGATCTGTGGGGTGAGTGAGGCTGAGAGACTTCAGAGAAGTGTGACTAGCCCAAGGTCACCCAGCAGCTGCATGTGGAGGAGTGGGGAATCGAACCCGGTTCACCAGATTACAAGTCCACTTCTCTTAACCACTACATCACACTGGCTGCAATACAGTCGTACCTCGGAAGTTGAACAGAATCTCTTTCCCTTCTGGTGTGGTGTTCTGTACATAGTATGCTCAGTGTTAAGTTTTAGACTTATAATAAGTTATTGCAAGTTTAAGTTAAGTCTTCTGCAACTGGATTTCTTATGCACAGTGCCAATCCTGAATGTATTGGATTTGTGACCATTATGCTCATTTGCCTTCAGTAGCAGTAAAGCTCTGCTGGATGAAATATTCATTGCCTCTGGTCTATTTTGGGGGAATCCTGCAACGTGTTTAAGTTTTTACTCTGCTAACTATACGTTGGAATCTGCTCTGGATCAATATTGAGTAGAATTCCATGACAAACCACTGGACTAGTTAAACAATTTCAGATGGTCTCTTTACCATCCTGGTCCTGAATGGGGTAACTGTGCCTCTGAAGGACCAGGTGCGCAGCCTGGGAGTCATTTTGGACTCACAGCTGTCCATGGAGGTGCAGGTTAATTCTGTGTCCAGGGCGGCCGTCTATCAGCTCCATCTGGTATGCAGGCTGAGACCCTACCTGCCCGCAGACTGTCTCACCAGAGTGGTGCATGCTCTAGTTATCTCCCGCTTGGATTACTGCAATGCGCTCTACGTGGGGCTACCTTTGAAGGTGACCCGGAAACTGCAATTAATCCAGAATGCGGCAGCTAGACTGGTGACTGGGAGTGGCCACCGGGACTACATAACACCGGTCCTGAGAGATCTACACTGGCTCCCAGTACATTTCCGAGCACAATTCAAAGTGTTGGTGCTGACCTTTAAAGCCCTAAACGGCCTCGGTCCTGTATACCTGAAGGAGCATCTCCACCCCTATCGTTCTGCCCGGACACTGAGGTCCAGCGCCGAGGGCCTTCTGGCGGTTCCCTCACTGCGAGAAGCAAAGCTACAGGGAACCAGACAGAGGGCCTTCTTGGTAGTGGCGCCCGCCCTGTGGAACGCCCTCCCATCAGAGGTCAAAGCGATCAACAACTACATAACATTTAGGAAATACCTGAAGGCAGCCCTGTTTAGGGAAGTTTTTAATCTGTAACATGTTAATGTATTGTTTTTTAATGTTTGCTGGAAGCCGCCCAGAGTGGCTGGGGAGACCTGGCCAGATGGGCGGGGGTACAAATAATAAATTATTATTATTATTATTATTATTATTATTATTATTATTATTATTACCCTCAGAGTTTGGACCAGAGGCTGGAATAGATAGCTTTCTGACTGATGGTGTAATTTTGAATCTGCAGGAAATGTAACAGCAGGGATCGTTCGGTTTATAACTTAAGGGTTAATCCTGTCGGCGCTAGTCAACCGCCCAAGTGGTGCAAGGTGGTGGGTTGTCTGGCTGGGAGGTCATCGCCAGTGAGATGAGCGTCTGGCAGGAGGGCGAGGGACAAGCTGGTTTTTGGAGAGATGTGTCATGTCTCACAGGCAACACGGCTGCCATTCAGCATCACCGTTGCCAGGGCAACATTTGTAAACAACGACTTAAAAAAAAAATATGGCGGCGAGGGGGGGGGAAAGAATCAATTCAAGGTGTTTCTGTGTGCATGCATGTGCACACACAAAAAAGCTTTTTTCCACAGTTTATATGAATGGATGGAAACAGGGGACTTCCCCCTTGACTTCCTACACTTTGGTAGACGTTGATCTAGTTGTCTTGTGTGACCCTTTCCTGAACTATATATGCCTGCAGGACACAACAGACGATGGCTGATTGACTATACAGGAAAAACAATATGAACTTTCATTTCATATTGCCTGTTACCTTGTCATAGATATGTCTCCAAGATGAACTGGCCAATTTTGGTTTTTCCTTATCGGTTCCTTGAGTTAGACGCATTTCCACATCAGCTTTCGCCCCCCCCCTCTCTCTCATGCCCTTTCTCCGAGTTATTGGGAAGGGGCATTGCTCATGGGCAGAGCATCTGCTTTGCAAGTTCAGTATTCCATGGAATCTCCAGGTGGGCCTGCGAATGCCCCCTGCCTGAAATGCTGGGCAGCAGCTGCCAGTCAGAGCAGACAGTATGGAGCTAGATGGACAAAGGGTCTACCTCAATAGAAGGCAACTTCCTAGGTTCCTATGAAATTCCTCATGAGAATTTCATCAGTAGTTTCTCTCTCTCTCCCTCTCCCTCTCTCTCACACACGGAATATTCACGGTTTGGTGTGCAATTTTGCCTAATATGCACATTTATTGCAAGCCAACTTCCCCAAATATAGCACCGTTTTCTTACTTTAACTTCTTCTTTTTTTATTTACATCTGCAGTGTTAATGCTTACAGAGAACCAAGGGCCAGCTGACTCCTTAGCGATTTCCAAAGTTTACATGGTTACACACACCTTGCAATAATCACTGCACGGAATTAGGAAATGTGCGGGGGCCACCCCCACCCTCCATACTCACACAACAAAGGAGCTAAGGCAGTGAAATCTAACTCAAGGTTTTCTTGGCCTGATCCTCTCCTTATTGGGCGATTGGCTCAGCTCCTGCTTTTCCTGGGATAACGGATACCTGGGAGCCTGACTTTGCACCATTCTGAATGCCAAGGGGTGGAAAGTGCCACGAAGGAGTGGCGGGGGGGGGGGAGATCCAGTGGCCTGCTCATTTTTTCCTTGCCACGATCCTGCAGCCCCACTAAGCTTTTGTTCCACTCGGGTGATGTTAGGGAGAGGAGGGGAAAAAAACAATATCCCCGAACTTAGTGCTGAGAATGACAGGCTCCTTTTTCTAACCCATCGCCTTTGATGCCGCTGCGTGTTCATGTAAGGATCTGCCTCCATTGTGGTTTGACTGACACAGCCTTTTCTATAAATTTGAGCAATTAAGCAGCCTAGTAGCAGCTGGCAAGGAGCTCTGGCAAGAGCCGACACGGACAGAGGAGGAGGCCGTCTCCCGTCCTTTGGCAAGAGACTGCCTTGCAGAACCGCAGCTGGAGAAGCGAGGGCCATTCCTCGAGCTAGGTAAGAGGGTCTGCTGTCTTTCGGCTAGGTGCAGGTCACTGTTTGCAGCTAGCCTAGGGGCAACCAGGAGGTGACAGCGAGCAAAGGCAATCGACGGCCACAGAAAGGTTCATTGAAATGGGTCTATTTCTTTTAAAGAGATGTGAGAAAAATTGGCCTGGCTTTCGTATTTGGAAAAAGGTCCCAGCTGGGCACCAGGAAAAAAAATTGAAACAGGAATGGGGAACCTGGATCCCTTGAGATGATGCTGAACTATAACTCCCATCAACCCTTGCCAGGATGACACATGATCAAGGATGAAGGGAATTGTAGTCCAACAATATTTGGATGGCCACAGGTTCCCATCACAGGTAGATACATAGATCGATAGGTAGATATTTATATCAGCGATGGAGAATCTGTGGTCCTCCACATATTGTTGGACTACAACGTCCATCATCTCTGTTCATTAGCCATCCTTGCAGGGGATGATGGGATTTGTAGTCCAACAAAACATATGGAAGACCACATGTTATCTATCTATCTATCTATCTATCTATCTATCTATCTATCTATCTATATCTATCTATCTATCTATCTATCTATCTATCTATCATCTTCCAGCTTTGCTAGTACACCAAACAGGAGCAAAACCAACCCATAAACCACAGACGGATTTCCTTTTCCCAAAGCACCAATATCCTTCTAGGACTTCCATATTGTCTGGATTCATATAAAAATAAGTGAATATGGAAAGTGGGCATCTTTAATAATAAAACTATAACTAGGGCTGTCATACGTCCGGAATTTACTGGACATTTCCAGAATTTCAAAGGGGAATTTCAAAGAGGTGGTTCTTTGTCCTGGATCCTAGGGATCCTTGGGGTTTGTATTAAAAAAAAAAAAGTCAGCAACTTCAGAGCCAGTGTGGTGTAGTGGTTAAGAGTGGTAGACTCGTAATCTGGTGAACCGGGTTCGTGTCTCCACTCCTCCACATGCAGCTGCTGGGTGACCTTGGGCTAGTCCCACTTCTCTGAAGTCTCTCAGCCCCACTCACCTCACAGAGTGTTTGTTGTGGGGGAGGAAGGGAAAGGAGAATGTGAGCCACTTTGAGACTCCTTAGGGTGGTGATAAAGCGGGATATCAAATCCAAACTCCTCCTCTTCTTCTTCTTCTTCTTCTTCTTCTTCTTCTTCTTCTTCTTCTTCTTCTTCTTCCAGGGTGTTTTTATTTTTTGAAATATGGTAACCCTGAAGGCTACTGCTGGCTTAGAATTTTGGACTTGGGATGGGAAGACCTGAACTCAAGGCCTTATCCAGGGCCACTCACTACCCATAACCCCACCCACCATCCCTCTCTCCTTCCATTTCTGGGTTGCTACAAGGATAAAATGAGCAGCATTAACAACTTAGTAATGGCTGCTAATAAGCCTGTATGTTACTGTCCTGGAAGAGAAATCTCCTGCTCCAACACTAGGTTTTGTATTTTGTCAAAACTTCTGCATTAGGCACGTCCTCCCCCTGCCCCAGTATGGAAAACTAAATCTTGCGTTTCCCTACAGGCATTTCTGTGCTTTGTCCTAAAAAACCGAAACAGGGGGTCTCTCTTCCTTGAGAATCTTGGGAATTGTAGCTCTTTGACACAAGGGTTATGGATCTCTGATACAGAATTCTCATCTCACCAGACTACAGTTCCCAGGATTCATTGGGGGTCAGGGTTGGGGAAGCACTGAGGATAAAATTGGTGTAAAACTAGTATGAATTTCTTCTAAGGATACAGCCTAACAGAACAGCTCTATACATGCCACCTCAAAATCAAGTTCCACTGAGTTCAGGTAGAAACTGGCTAGAGGATTTCAGTCTCAGACACGCAGCCAGAGAGATGTTGAATTTCCCCACACTGGAAATGTGTTTTTTTGAAATGCAAAACTGAAAGGGCTATAAAAATGGGAGGGGGCACCAAATGTTTAATAATTCCTGTTTGGGGATTGAAACAATCATTTTCAGCAGAACAAAGGCTTTTCAGGTTGTGAAAATTCTCACCTTTTGCATCTTGTTTTATTTATTTTACATAGTTGATATCCTGACCCTTCAACATCATTTTAGGGTGGTGCCTCACCTGTCTGCTTCCACCTTCCACCTATTTGCCAATTGATTTTTCCAATTCCATAACCTTTATTGGCATATCAAGTTCAAATACTTAAGAACGGGGTTATTAAAAAAAATAAAAAAAATAAAACAATCATTTTATAAACTTCCTGAAGCCACAAATTCAGGAGCATAAATACAGCATTAAAAATAGCCTTCAATTAGTTAACTTCCTGATATTAAAATACATCTTCATTAGTTCTATATTTAACACAATATGTTAATTTTCAATAAGCAGCCCCTGAACGCCTCCGCAGTGGCCTGTTCTCTCTGAATAAACCCGGCACAAAAACTCAGCCACCGCTAAAGTAACTCTGTCATTGTTGTCCGACAGCAATCCCTGAATTGTAGGCGATGCTGCGATCGATGCGTCCACCTGTATAGCACTCAACAAACGCCTTCTCGCGTTAATACCATAATTGCAGGAGAAGAAAATGTGGTCCAGCGTATCTAGTTCCTCCTTCCCGCATTTACATAAACGTTCAGCTTTTGGGAGATCTAAATATCTTCCTTCTGTCATCTTGGAGGGAAACACGTTGAATCTAGCCAGCATTGAATCTAGCCAGCATGCTGGCTAGATCCAATTGATTTTTTATTGCTTTTCCATTTTTTATTTTGCCAATTAATTTTTATTGGTTTTCCAAATTCCACCTTCCACCTTCTTGAACGAGGCACATGAATGATCCCATGTAGTAGAGATGGATGGGATGATATAACATGATGTTATTCTCAGATATCAATGAATACAAGCATAGCCAATTATAGCCAGACTTGGCCGCACGATTCATGTATTGTTTATTTACATTAGCTATTTCTCCTCCAGCCTTCAAATAATCCCCAGGGCAGTTTGAGATTGTCATCTATTGATACCACTGAGGGCAAATGAGGGTGATGGAAGACCATATAAATGTGTAAGTGATCTTTCTTACTGGCTGCCCCAAAAAAATATCACCCAGATGAGGAGCTGTTTTTCAGCACTGCCAAAACTGTTCACAAAAAACAAGCCACCAGAAAGAGGTCATTGTAATGAGACAATGGTCCAAGGTATCAGCAAAGTAACTTGGTCTAAGGACCTCAAGGTGGGGTCTCCAACCCCATCGATATACCCGGTCTCTGAGGTCCAGCGCCGAGGGCCTTCTGGCGGTTCCCTCACTGTGAGAAGCCAAGTTACAAGGAACCAGACAGAGGGCCTTCTCGGTAGTGGCACCCGCCTTGTGGAACGCCCTCCCACCAGATATCAAAGAGAACAACTACCATACTTTTAGAAGACATCTGAAGGCAGCCCTGTTTAGGGAAGCTTTTAATGTTTGATGGTTGCATTTTAATATTTTGTTGGAAGCCACGAAGCCCAGCCAGATGGGTGGGGTAAAAATAATAAATTATTATTATCTTGATTATGCAGAAGGATGGGGTGGGTCTTCCAGATGTTGTTGGCCTACAATACCCATCATCCCCAACTGTTGGCCATACTGGTTGTGGATTATGGGAATTGGAGTCCAAAGACATTGGGAAAACCCAGTTCTGATGCAGAACATACCCCAGGCATGTTCTTTAACAAGTCCCCATCTTTGCTGTTTCCCTCACAGAATGAAGCTCCCATCCGTGGTCCAAGGCTCACTGCTTCTCTTCATCCTGGCCAGCTGGGCGGTGCCCCCAAGCCCCCCGCCATCAACCTGCAAACGTTCACTGGTTGTGCCGTGCGCGAGTTCACTTTCCTGGCCAAGAAGCCTGGCTGCAAGGCGATGCGAATTACGACAGACTCTTGCTGGGGCCGTTGTCAGACTTGGGAGGTGAGTGGCAGGGGCTCCCAAGGGGTCCGGATAAGGGCTCTTTCCCAGCCCTACCTAGAGATGCTGGGGGTTGAAGCTGGCATCTTCTGTGCGCAGATGCTGTACCACTGAACCACAGAACTTCCTTCTGCACTAGAGTTAGGGGGTGAAAGGGGAGGCATCATAAACGCCATAAGGAGCCTTGTTGTTCCCCACTTAAAAGCATAACAATGGCCTTCCGTGATACACTCTCTCTTTTTAGGGTTCTTTATCTTTAATCTGGACTTGGTCTGGACATTCCTTCAAACGGGGGACTATCCTCTGTAATAAAGGACACATGGACACGATACTTGTAATTTGGTCTGGGCAAATCGATCCATTTCAATATTCTTCAGTTTCTTATTTTTCCAATCTTCTCCATATTTCCACATCATTATCGGTTGCTTTGCTTTTGTTTTATTATGTATTTTGTGTTTCCATTTTGTATTTTTATGTTGCGAACCGCCCTGTGGTCTTCGGACGAAGGGCAGTATACGAATTTAATAAAACAAGCAAACAAATATTTTAAAGGTACTCATTAAAATCCACTAGCATTTTAGTGCCAATTTCTTTTCACATACACATTTTGATATGCATTTTTGCCTAATGCACACATTTTTTGAGTTAATTTTCATGAATATATGCAATTTTTCATGCACACTTTAGCACAGTGTGCGCAATTTTGCACATATTACTTGACTGGAGAACTGCACTGAAAAATTTGGAGGGGCGAGAATTTTGAGAGAGGGCTGTGATTTGGTTCACATATTATTCTGGAAAGTGCAGATTTGGTTGGTTTACCATTAAATGTGAACTGAACAGAATTTGTCCACCATCCTTACTTTGTAACTTTCCAGAGGTCTTTAATAGCTTGTTCTGACACACAAATAGCTGACATCACCGAATATTGCATATTTGCAGTGGGGCTCCATGTTTAATGAGAGCCACTTGTTTCAAAATTCCACACGGCAGGTTTCCCCCTCTTTCTTCTTAAGAACGCCTTAGTGGTTGCATGGCAAAATATATTCTCAAGCAATTACTTAATGCTCTCATTATATAATTTCGAAAGCTCCTTACAGCTTAAGCACTTAAGGGGGAACTGTCCTTTATTGCTCCACCGACAGAAAATTCCTCGGGGATTAAAATAGAGCCCTTGACTCACAGGGGATACCTTTTATTCCATATCCAGTAATATGTTTGCTTCTAATTTTGGTTGCCTCAGAGTTGCGGTAATTGTGCTGTTAGGTGTTTGTGGGTGGGTGTGACAAAACAGGGCAAGCAAGTCCATGCACATTAAACAGAACCAGATCGTGACTAATTTTAGACTCCTTTTCATTCCATACACCAGGAGCTTTGAGCCAGATTCCCCACGTGTGTGTGTTTGTGTATTAAATCTGTGGGATGTAAACACACAGAGCAGTCCAACACAACACTGCTAGAGTGGACATGAAGGTGTCTCAGTCCTCCAGCCATAACTTCCTGTTTACCTGGACTGAGACAACTTCCTCTATGTAACTGGAGGTGGGTGTGGCTTCACCTGGGCAGGTTAGCACAAAACCAGCTTCCAGCCAAGAGGGCCCAATTGGAGCCTTCTCCCACATGGAGAGTCTCCACATGTACATATATTTTCTAAACTTAAGTCTGCCTTCATCTGGGGTCTTATTGTGACCATTTGATGTCCGTGAGTAAACGTTTTTATATGCTTTTATAGAAGACTTGTGTAGTATCTTATTTCAAGAGGGAAAAAGGGGAAATATATATCAGGAAACTATTTTACAGAGGTTTAAACAAACCTGAGCAACCTTCCGCTGTGTGATTTTAAAAAGGGGAATGTAACTCTGCTGACTTTGTTGGAACTTGTAAACACAAGTTAGGGATAGGATATCTTAAGCAATATATACTCATCCACATTCCTAAACATTCCCACAAAATCTTGTGATGGAGAAATAAATGCTTTCATTCTCACTTTTCCCACTGAGGAAAGTCAAAGGACTGGCTATGATCTGGAAAGCCCACAAGTCCCAAGTCCCTGAAAGACCACCTCCTTCTCTACAGATCTTCCTGGGTATTAAGACTGACAGAGGAGGCCCGCTTATATGTTCCACCGCCCTCAGAAGCTGAGGGTGGCTGTAGCCCAGGAGAGGACATCTCCTGTAAAGGTAAAGGTACCCCTGACCATTAGGTCCAGTTGCGGATGACTCTGGGGTTGCGGCGCTCATCTCGCTTTACTGGCCGAGGGAGCCGGCGTACAGCTTCCGGGTCATGTGGCCAGCATGACTAAGCCATTTCTGGTGAACCAGAGCAGCACACGGAAACACCGTTTACCTTCCCGCCAGAGCGGTACCTATTTATCTCCTTCACTTTGACGTGCTTTCGAACTGCTAGGTGGGCAGGAGCTGGAACCAAGCAACGGGAGCTCACCCCGTCGTGGGGATTTGAACTGCCGACCTTCCGATCGGCAAGCCCTAGGCTCTGTGGTTTAGACCACAGCGCCACTCGCATCCCTTTTGGACATCTCCTGTAGCAGCCACTAAGTTGTGAAGCTCCCTCCCAACATATCTGGCACCTTCACTATATGCAGGTTTGGGTGAATGCTGAGGACAAGCCTATTTCATAGACTCATAGAATACAACTGGAAGGGAAGGGACCTCGAGGGTCAAACCTCTGACAATGCAGGAATCCCAACTAAAGCATCCATGACAGATGGCCATTCAGTCTCTGCTTTGAAACCTCCAAGGAAGGAGAGTCCACAATCTCCTGAGGGAGACCGTTCCACTGTCCAACAGCTCTGACTGTCAGAAAGTTCTTCCTGATGTTTAGTCAGAATCTCCTTTCCTGTAACTTGAGGCTGCTGGTTCAAGTCGTACCCTCCAGAGCAGCAGAAAACAATCTTTCTCCATCTTCCATGACAGCCCTTCAGATATTATGACTATTATGTAATTTATTTCTGCCCTGCTTCTTTTCCTGACAGTGATTCAAGGCAGCATACAGATAATATAGGAACAACAAAAAAAAAAAAAAATCAGAGTAAAAACAATTTAGAACAATTAAACGTTTATGGAACCAAAATGCAGGAGTCCGTTTCACTACTGCATGGCTCTTACCATCAGAACGTTCTTCCTGATGTTCAGCCTGGACACTGAGGGCCTTCTGGCGGTTCCCTCCCTGTGAGAAGCGAGGTTACAGGGAACCAGGCAGAGGGCCTTCTCTGTAGTGGCGCCCGCCCTGTGGAACGCCCTCCCATCGGATGTCAAGGAAATAAACAACTACCTGACTTTTAGAAGACATCTGAAGGCAGCCCTGCTTAGGGAAGTTTTTAATGTTCGATGTTTTATCGTGTTTTTAATATTCTGTTGGGAGCCGCCCAGAGTGGCTGGGGAAACCCAGGCAGATGGGCGGGTGTCAGGCTCCGTGGGAACCTCTCCCCCAGCTGACCGCTCACAAAAGACTCTGAAACATCAAGCTTTCAAGCTTTAATCTTGGGTAATTGCTTTACAATGCGGAGCGCATCATAAAAAAAACCCCATCAATCACTTTCAGTTTCCCCGAATGGCCCCTGCCGATTCTCCCGCCAGGAAATGCATCTAGGCAGACGGAAGCACCTTGTGCGCCTCCTCTTTCTTTCCCCAGCTACGGGGCGATGGCTCTGCCTGGCTGTCTGAAGCCCTTCCACCACCTCTTCTTCTCCACTGTTGGGACTGAGAGGGGAACTGGATGAATCCGTCGTTAAAATCGGGGGCGGTTCTTGATAGCTGCTTAACGCAGGACTGGAGCAGGGCTCCAGGCCCCTGACAGCGGGGTATAAATAATAAAAGATGATGATGATGATGATGAGTTGGAATCTCCTTTTGTGTAACCTGAAGCCATTAGTTTGGGTCCTACCCACTGGAGCAGGAGAAAACAAGCTTGCTCCAAAGACAGTCACACATGTCCATACAGCCATACTTAAGCTAACGTCTCCTCTCTCCCTCTCTTCTCCCTCTTTCCCTCCCTTGTGGCCAGAAACCTGTGCTGAAACCCCCTTACATCGAAGCTCACCACCGCGTCTGCACTTACAACGAGACCAAGCTGGAGATGGTGAAGCTGCCAAACTGTGCGGCCAACGTCAGCCCGTTCTACACGTACCTCAAGGCCATTCGGTGCGACTGCGGCATGTGCCTCACCGACACCACGGAATGCGAGACCGCCTGAGCCCTTGGCACAACGGCTGAAGCGCAACCTTCTGTGGGCTCAATCCTGCTGCTGGTGAAAACCGGCAGTAGGGCAATGGTGGCGCTGAGAATCGGGGTGGAATGTAGTTGCTTGGCTCTGAAATTTCTCTTCCCTCCCCCCATTGGCCCTTATTTAGAGATTTCATATAGCCACGTAGTTGAGGCTTTAGAAACCGTCACCAGCAAAGACAGGAAGATTGGAAGCTGCCTTATACTGAATCGGACCATTATCCATTGAGCTCAGTATTGTCTACTAATTGCAGTTTCCCCTCAAACTTGGGTCTCTGGCTCTTGGTGGACTACAACTCCCATCCTCCCTAGCTAGCAGGACCAGCAGTCAGGGATGATGGGAGCTGTAGTCTTACAACAGTCGGTGGCCCAAGTTTGAGAAAAAAAAATGGTTTCAGGCAGAGGGTACCTTCCAGCCTGGGAAGTTCCAGGAATCGAACCCGGGCCTTATGCACACGAAACAGATGCTCTGCCCCTAAGCCACAGCCCTTCCCCAATAAAGGCAGCTCCATGGGATAGGAACGTACGCAATGACTCTCCAAACCTTCTCATATGCTATTGACTAAAGTGAACCAAAATCCAATTCTCCAAATCAGCACCAGCATCCATTGTTGTGCATTCAGCTTTGCCCAAGTAGAACGGGTTTTCCTCTACGTTCAGAGTTTTCCTAAACCCAGAACTGCCTTACTGTTCCTTAAAAAAACAAACACCTGCATTATTTATTAAACACTGCTGTTTTTCCTGTTTAAATTGTGGGGTGGAATCTGCTCTGCACCTGGGAGGAAAGAATAGGTCCCTGACTGCAGTTAGTTACAAACAAAACCCTTATGATTTCTTTCTCTTTCTCAGTGCCTGTTTCAATGACTGTACCTGGTTTCATATGATCTGCAAATCAATCTGTGTTCTTAATCATGATAATAATAATAAAACGAAGTCGCAGTAAGATAGACACTGTGTGCATTGTCCCTCTTTGCAGTGGAATTTTAACGTGGTGCTAAACTGGTTAAATTGCACCTTGAAGATCCAACAGAAAAACATGTCCACCTGTCTATCAGCTGATGCCCCTGGGTGCCATCAGCGGGTGTTTGAGGCAGGGGTTCAATCGTTTTGGGTGCTGCTTCGCCAGTGCGTTTCCTGTGAGGGGTATGCCACTCTCGTGAGTCATCTTAGACAGGTGGGTGGGGCTCATAGCTGTCAACTTTCAGATTTGAAAAGAAGGGATTTTTTCAAACTTTCGGATTTGAAAATAAGGGATGCCGCGAGGGTGGTGCAATGGCACCAAGTAGCCTCGCCACCCTGCGCTCCAGAGGCTGCGCGCGAACGGGAGAGCAAAAGAGTGAGCGCATAGACGGCAGGCAGGCTGTCTGTCTGGTTGGGCGTGAGGGTCTGGCTGCACAAGGCATGCAAGCTCCGCCCCCCGTCGGTCTCAGACTCCTTATTAGCAGCCGAGCAACGCAGCTGAGGAGCCTCCCTGGCCGGCAGGGAGGGAGAGGAGCTGCTTCCTTTGAAATCTGGGAAATTGAAGGGATATCAACAATCCGGGATAGCAGCGGGAAACTGCATTGGAATAAGGGAGTTTCCCACAAAAAAGGGAGGGTTGACAGCTGGGGTTGCCAACCTAGCAGTTGCCTGATGTCATCATGATGCCAGCTGGTTGAGGGGTGTTGATCCCACCCACCCTGCAAAAGCTGACCATAAGGTGGGGGAAGATAAAGATCTGGCCAACTGGAACAAAAGGGTTCTCCACCCCTGTTGTACACAAATGGCATGCCCCATCTAACCTCCTCCTAAAGCCACCTGTCACAGATGCTTTAGCTTTGATTCCTGCAATGCAAGGGGTTGGAGTAGATGACCCCCGGAGTCCCTTCCAACTCTACGATTCTTTGATTCCCTCCCGGAACACCTGAATGATCCATGGTCCACGATCCTTCCTCTTTCTCCTGCCCCCAAACCATTCATTTGTGAAGCTTTTGGCATTGCTCCTTAATTTCCGTGCTCTGCTGCAGCTTAGTGTTTAGGCAAGCGGAAGCTAGTGTGACTAAAACAATTGCATCTAATTTCCCTGTTTACTCCTGTCTCCGTTTTCTTACTCCTGCGGTTGCCGACATGTCAAATTTTAGATTGTAAGCGGCTCAGGGCAGACACTTGCCTCCTTCTACAAACACTGTGCATGCTGAGGGTGCTATAGAAATAAAATTATTATAATCAATCAATCAATCAATCAATCAAGGGTAGTTTACAATGCAGGTCACTGGGTCAGCCTGTTGCGGCAAAAATAAGAGTACCTTAAGGTCTTACCAATGTATTCCAGCGTAAGATTTTTGTGGGCTCCAATCTGCTTTATTGAATGTGTGAAGAGTTCTCCTAAGCGGAAGGCATAACAGACCAGGGGTCGCCAATTTTCTTTGGGTTCAATAGAGTCATGGACTGGTTGGACCCAGAGGAATGGTGGGAGGAACCAGCTGGGGAACCTCCAAGGGAAGGAGGTTCAGAGCCTGGGAATTGGTGGTGGGACAATGATGAATGGTCAGAGGGAGAAGACCAGGAAGAGGAGGTGTTGGAAGCTGAAGGGGCAACAGGGCTTAGTGAGCAGGGAGAGTCTGTGGCAGAGAGCAGTCCAGAATCAGAGGCAGAAGCTGAAGCAGGGGAGGAGGGAGGCCAAGAGGCAGAGATGAGTCAGGCTAGGGAAGGGTCACAGGTTTCTCCCCCTCCTGCTGCTGCAGGCTCTACCTCCAGCCTCTCAGAACCAGGAGAGGCATGAAAAGGGTGGAGGAGAGATCAGCTGCACACAGGCATCGTCTCCGATTGCTTGGGGAAAACCCTGGAGAGGAGGGTACTTAGACGGTTGTGGAGAGGTGGGGACTTTCAATCTTAGCTGTGCTCCTTAGGCCTGATGCTCAGCGCAGCCTGTGGAGATTGTGTTTTTGCTAATACAGAGTTAACTCCAACTTTGAAATGTGTGATTTACTGACTGGCACTCTCTGTGACAAATAGGCATTCGGAGCAACTGCAAAAATTATAATGGGCAACACCTTTGTAACCAATCATGCACTGCAACTTCTAGGCTATTGGCTACAACAGAATGCTTCCTCAAGTCTAATTTCAGCCAGGGGGAGCCCTTTGGGCACAAGGGAAGATCTCTTTGGGCAGCCATTCGTCCACGGGTGCCATGTTGGCAAGCCCTAGACACAGCTAGGGAGGACTGCAAACACCGAGGTCAGAAGGAAACAAAACACAGTAATGCAGACAATGATGGTTGCTAACACTTGGGGTAAACACAGAAATTGTGGCACGAGGTATCAGATAGGATAGGAAAGTTGGAGCATAGCCTTATCTAGATCGGATGCCCTGCCTTTCCTATAGATGAGTTGCCCTCGCTCTGAACTGTTGCTCAAATGCTCAGAATGAAGACAATCGAAATCCCTTTTCCAACCCACTGCATTAAAATGCTGCTCCTGATGTAGGTACTTTTAAGAGGCCCATAATGCACCTTCTTTCCTTCTGCTTGCCAGGAGAACATTATATAACTAATTAGGACTCTCATCCTCAATAAGCTTTTAAGTTGGAAGGTTTTTATTTCCCTCCGTTAGTTAGATTTGTTAGCGAGTTGCTGAAAATCGACACTTGGACTATTAATAGCAGCTTTACTGAGGAGCACTCTGTCTCCTGAGTTGTCCTCATGCTGGAAGCTGCCCAGAATATAATACTTAGGCAGAACTTTTAAAAACAAGCAGAACCGTGTTTGCCACTAGTGACCGAGGCTTTTCACATCGGTGTGTTTCAGACCTGTGCATTTAACAATGGGGGGGGGGGTAGGGAATTGGATTAAGGTAGCATTCATGCATTTAAATGTGAACTTTAAAAATTGCCAGAGCACTCTCTCCTCCTGAGCTTTCCAGCAACTGGCATTCAGATACATTCTGCCTCTGACTGTCAAGGCAAAAAGGTAAATACTGTATTTTTCGCTCTATAAGGCGCACCTGACCATAGGACACAGCTAGTTTTTAGAAGGGAAAAGCCCCATTTTTTGAGGATCAGCTCAAAGTTGTTGAGCTTACTTTGCAAAGGGAAAAAACCCTGTTTTATGGGGGTTAACTCACAGTTCTGCAGCTTCAGGAAGCCATTTCTACAGTTTCCAGACAGATAATCTAATCAGCCAGTCACATGTCGCTGGGGAACCAGCCTCCCTCTGCAAGGGGGCGGGGCTGGAATCTCTCTCCCTTATCTCTCTCCCCGATCGTTTGCTGAGCAGCTGCTCAGCAGGCTTCCTTTCAACACCCCCTTCTCTCTCTCTCTCTCTCTTTTTAAAAAGCACGATCTGCTTTTGCCCCTGGGCAGTTCAGCTCCAGGGACCACACATTCGCTCCATAAGACGCACAGACATGTCCCCTTACTTTTTAGGAGGAAAAAAGTGCGTCTTATGGAGCGAAAAATATGGCTACCTTTTACCTTTTCGCCTTGACAGTCAGAGGCAGTATGGAACCCATGGAAAGTTAACATAGCTGTCATGGCTAGCAGGCCACGACAGACTTCTCCATGAATTTGTCCAAACCTCTTTCCCAGACATTCAAACAGGTGGCATCCTGGGGAAGTGAGTTCCACAGGGTAACTATTCACTGCTTGAAGAAGCACTCAATAAAAGGCAGCTTCCCATGATCCTATGTGGAGTTTCCCTAAAGCAGAGCTTTCCAAACTGTGTGTCGCGACACGTTAGTGCAGCTGCAGTGTGCAGATGTCTTCCTCGCAGGATAGTTGTCGAAATTGCTCTGGGCTAGGATTTTGCTCGAAGTGTAGGTGGGTTCCCACGAGGCAAGACACAGCAATAACAGCAAGAACCTTTATTGAACTACATAACTGTGAAATAGGGGCAAAGCAACTGTTTATATACATTCCTGAAAGCCTGGGCCACTCCCACTCCCAATGTGATTGGCTGTCTAAACTTCCAAGCTGCGAATCACGACTCAGAGCTCAAGGGCCAATGGCAGAGGCCCAAATCCTGAAATGTTCTGTGATTGGATATCATGTATCGACACAGGAGCTCAGAATCCTTAGTCCAGACTCAAGCTCAGGCAAACACAGACCACTGAATAAATAACATTGCTCCCGTCAACATTTGAGCTGAACTTCTTCTTTCTTATAGCTCATCTCTACTTCAGATAGTTGGCTCCCAAGCCAGATTAAAAAAATTAAAGAAGGTTTGAAGTGCATCTGGAAATGGCATGCCTGAAGCCGTCTTGCTTCCTGGGATGTGGGCATCTCCTTCAGTTGTGCCACCCCAAGCAGCAGCCTAGTTTGCCTGTATGGTGAGACCAGCTCTGGATAAGACATTTTGAGGGGGACAACGCATCTATAGTTTAAAAATTAACTTGACAAAAATGAATTGAGACAGGCCGAAGCCACAGTGTGGTGACCATGTCTGGGAAATGTGTGCGTCTGTTTGATAAAGGCATCTCCTTGATGGGCTCAGGAGATGACTCAATTCTTTTGTTCGTTGCCATTACAGTTGTATTGTCTCAGCAGAGGAGCAGGGAGTCGGCTTTGATTTGCATCTCTTCAAAGGCCAGCTCTCTGATGTGTGTTGAAGCAAGACAACTCTCCTTCGCTTTAAAGGAAGGCTGGCTCTGGGGACTAGAAGCTGCCAGGATGCCTTCAAGAGGCTGGCATGAAGCGCCTTATCAAAGGCAACCCAGCTGCTCTGCTTCTTGATTAAAATCCAGCCACAGGTAGAAAGTCAATCCAAGTACCGGTAACTCTCTGTACTGACAATGAGGTTTGCCGCCAGGACATAAGCACATCAGAAGAGCTCTGCTGGATCAGGCCAGTGGCCCATCTAGTCTGGCATCCTATGGAATATAAGACTCATAGAATTGTAGAGTTGGAAAGGATCCTGAGGGTGATCCAGCCCAACCCCTTGCAAAGCAACTAATAATAATAATAATAATAATAATAATAATAATAATAATAATTTAAATATTCTGTTGGGAGCCGCCCAGAGTGCCTGGGGGAATTATTATTATTATTATTATTATTATTATTATTATTATTATTATTATTATTTTCCCCAGCCACTCTGGGCGGCTCCCAACAGAACATTAAAAATAGAATCAAACATTAAAAACTTCCCTAAACAGGGCTGCCTTCAGATGTCTTCTCAAAGTCAGCTGGCTGTTTATTTCCTTGACATCTGATGGGAGGGCGTTCCACAGGGCGGGCGCCACTACCAAGAAGGCCCTCTGCCTGGTTCCCTGTAACCTCACTTCTCACAGTGAGGAAACTGCCAGAAGGCCCTTGGAGCTGGACCTCAGTGTCTGGGCTGAATGATTGGTGTGGAGACTAAAACATCCATGATAGATGGCCACCCAAACTCTGCTTAAAGGCTTCCCACAGGAAGGAGAGTCCACCACCTCTCGTGGGAGTCCATTTTACTGTCAAACAACTCTTACTGCCAGAAAGTTCTTCCTGATGTTAGTTGGAACCTCCTTTCTTGTAACTTGAAGCCATTAGTTCAAGTCCTACCCTCCAGAGGAGGAGAAAACAAACTTGTTTTTCTTGGCGTTGTGAGTTGGCTTCCACCTTTCAGCTTACAAATCAGTTATCATCTAACAATGAAGCTATCATCTAGTTCAGTGTTTCCCAACCTAATCTAGGCAATGGCACACTTGTTTCATTAAAAAAATCTCGCGGCACACCGCTCCTCCCCCACCCGGCTGCGCCGGGTCTCCTGACCCAGAGTTACCTCTGGGATCAGCTGTAGCGCGGCGTCCTTTCTCCCGCCCATCAGCTGGGGCACCAGGTCGGGATTCTCCCGCGAGGCTTCTGTTGCTGCTGCTGCTGCAGCAGCCAAGGGAGCAGCGCCGCCCTGGCTTCCGCTTCGCCACCGGGCTCCAGCATTGCCGCCGCCACGGTCCTGTGCAGCCCTGGGCTGCAGGTCCCTTTTTCCGCGGCACATCAGCCGGTGTCTCGCGGCACACCAGTGTGCCGCGGCACACCGGTTGGGAAACGCTGATCTAGTTATCGTCTAACTAGAAACAAGCAAGCAAAACACCGAAACAGCCGGAGAAACCATTACTATAATTGTACTGCCTGTTTTGTCCTCATTCTCCCTGCTGAGCTGTATAAGGGCAAAACTTAGGCTAAGGAAAAGGAAGCTGATAGGTCCCCCAGATGGAGGATAGCTGAGGACACACCCTCCCAAGTGTCCCAATTGTCCAGGGACAGTCCCAGAATTAACAGAAACCATCCCAGTTTCTGATTTGATCCCAGAATGTCCCGGTTTCCCTTTTTCATCCCCTTCATGTCTCAGAGAACAATCAAAAGGCATGTGTGAAAAGCAGAGTCCAGGCATGTGTGAAAAGCAGAGTTTATACCGAAAATTACCTGCACCAAATGAAGGAAACGGTGAATCCCTTCCTATAAATTTGAAGGAAAATGTAACCAATCCACTTTAAATTCTTCAATTGCAATGCTTCAGCAGCCAGCAATTTATTAAAGGAAACATGTGGCGTGTTTATTCCTTTGTTGTAAATGGAGCCTTTCACTGAAGACTTTTACATGTCTACTAAGAAGTAAGTCCCACTGTATTCAGTGGTGGTTACTCCCATGTAACTGGGTAAAGACTGTACAGCCTTACAGTGTAACCCTAAGCATTTTTACTCAGAACGAAGTCCCACTGAGTTCAAGGATTTACTCTCTGGTATGTTCCCAAAAGGGACCCAGGTGGCGCTATGGGTTAAACCACAGAGCCTAGGGCTTGCTGATCAGAAGGTCAGCAGTTCGAATCCCTGTGACGGGGTGAGCTTCCGTTGCTCGGTCCCAGCTCCTGCCCACCTAGCAGTTCGAAAGCATGTCAAAGTGCAAGTAGATAAATAGGAACCGCTCCGGCGGGAAGGTAAACGGCGTTTCCGTGCGCTGCTCTGGTTCGCCAGAAGCGGCTTTGTCATGCTGGCCACATGACCTGGAAGCTGTACGCCGGCTCTCGGCCAATAAAGCGAGATGAGCGCCGCAACCCCAGAGTCGAACACGACTGGACCTAATGGTCAGGGGTCCCTTTACCTTTACTTTATGTTCCCAATAGGGGAACTGGTGGCGCTGTGGGTTAAACCACCGTGCCGCTTGGGCTTGCCGATCAAAAGGTCGGTGGTTCGAGATCCCACGAAGGGGTGAGCTCCTGTTGTTCGGTCCCTGCTCCTGCCAACCTAGCAGTTTGAAAGCACGTCAAAGTGCAAGTAGATGAATAGGTACCACGCCGGCGGGAAGGTAAACAGCGTTTCCATGCGCTGCTCTGACTTCAGCAGGAGCGGCTTAGTCATGCTGGCCACATGACCCGGAAATACTGTCTGCAAAAGCAGAGGGGCGCTGGCTCCCTTGGCCTGTAAAGCGAGATGAGCGCCGCAACCCTAGAGTCGTTTGCGACTGGACTAACTGTCAGGGGTACCTTTACCTTTTATGTTCCAAATCATTCTCACAGTTTCTAATGATGATGATGATGATGATCAAATGTGGGAGTACCATAGCTGTCAACCTTTCCCTTTTCTTGCGAGGAATCCTATTCGGAATAAGGGAATTTCCCGCAAAAAAAGGGAAAAGTTGACAGCTAGACTAGGATGTCCATATTTTTTGTCTGAGACATGTGGGAGGGTATGCGAGGATTAATTTGCAAGATACTTTGTGGATTAAACCCCTTCCAATTTAGACTCCATGGTCTCATATGCCTCAGCTGGGCTACTGTAATGTGCTCTATGCAGGGCTGCCCTTGAAAACGTCTCTCAGTTCTCCTCCAGCTGTAAAATGCTAAGCAATCAGGGCAAAAGCATTTGTTCAGCTTAATTAAGAAAAAAAAGAGAGCCTCTTGCATTTTAACAAGCTGGACGAGGGATGTTTCCTGCCATCTTGAAGAGACAGCTTGGTTTAATTACTCAGAACTGTGGTTCTTTACGCAGCGTGCCATTGCTGAAGACGTTTATGGTTGCTGCGTAAGCAACAATTGCAGCGCATTGAAATTACTCCGATTGCAAAAGATCGGCTTAATGTCAACAAATACTTCAGCAGTTTATTGTAGACGCCTCTGCCAGGTTGCAGAACTCATTATGCTGCCTAATTCAATCTGTGCTTTATAACTCATTTTTTCTCATCAATAAGGTGTGACAGGTTGCTTTTTCTGGGATTTGGCATTTTCCTGTTATACACATCGGAGCACGTTTGAAACGTTCAGCAGGACTTGAAGGCAGCTTCAAATTGTGCAGAGTGGTCCGTAAGTACAGCCCTCTTAATGTGTGAGGCCTTCTGCAGGACCTGGATAGAAGACCCAATGGGATCTATAGAACTGCAGAATTGTAGAGTTGGAAGGGTTGCCAAGGGTCATCTAGTCCAACCCCCTGCAATGCAGGAATCTCAACTAAAGCATCCATGACAAATGGCCACCCCAACCTGGGTTTGTGCGCAGCCCAGCCCATTCTTCAAAAGGAAGAGGCACGGGGTGTGTAGTTTGTTGGGTCTCACCTCATGCTTGGGCCTACAATTCACCTGCTGGGCCTTTAACCCTTGCCTTTCCCCCCAATTATTTTTATTAATTTCCCATAATTTTTAACAAATTGTGACCAAATTAATACAAATTTTATACAAAATTGAAAGCTGAATTCCCCCCAGAGGTTCCCTCTCTTTTCCTCCCTCCTTTGCGCAATAACATTTCCAACTTTCATTTCAGAATTTCATCCTTTCTCCCTACACGTCACCTGTTCAATTACCAATTTCTGCTAAGACACTTCTTGCAACCTGTTCTCAAAGTACTCAAGTAGAGTAAAGTCAAGAGCAGGTTTGGCTTGGGACTTTGGAGATTGCCATACAAGAGAGACAATGGTTTTGGAATCCAGAACTGACTGGGGAGGGTTGAGGGACATTATAGAAGTATTCTATTTCTTTTTGGATTTTTCGATAAGAACCATGGACACGGCAAAGGACTAAGAGACATTATTAAGATTGCATATTATTAAGGATAAGATAAAGAGTTAATATTAAGGCTACGTACCCAGGGAGAGAGGGGAGGCGGAAGGGTAAAATGTATATGAAGTGAAATATAAGTATGCTGAGGAGGACGTAAGTTATTGTAAAAGTTTATTATTTGGAGATCAAGTAATTTAAGATGAATTAGAAACCTGTCTAGATTTGAAATAAAAATAATAATATGGAAACAATGGGGTGGATGTGAGGGAGTCATATGAGAATGTAAGTATAATGGATGTGACCTGGCCTGGAAAGGGGCCAGGCCATGGCAAAGTTAAGGGAACATTAACTGAGGTCAGGAAGAAAAACCTGACCGAGAAGAAATGTGAAATGCCTTTAAAATTGTAAAATCAAATAAAAATTATTTAAAAAAAAAACACAAGTAGAGTAAAGTCTCCTTTTATCTATCTATATAGTAATCATCGATTAATTTTAAAACATTTCTCTCCGATACCTATTGAATAACCCTTTGCCTGAGGGAAAAAAAACAGATCCTACTCCCTTGCCTTTTAACCCTTGCCTATGTATCACTTAGCTTTATGCGTTAAAATATTTCGCAGGAACAAAGCCCCGGGTTCGAGTTCATCATCTGGCAGCAAGGGCAAGAACAGGAGGAGGAAGAAGAAGAAGAAGAAGAGGAGGAGGAGGAGGAGGAGGAGGAGGAGGAGGAGGAGGAGTAGTTTGGATTTGATATCCCGCTTTATCACTACCCGAAGGAGTCTCCAAGCGGCTAACATTCTCCTTTCCCTTCCTCCCCCACAACAAACACTCTGTGAGGTGAGTGGGGCTGAGAGACTTCAGAGAAGTGTGAATAGCCCAAGGTCACCCAGCAGCTGCATGGGGAGGAGCGGAGACGCGAACCTGGTTCACCAGATTACGAGTCTATGCTCTTAACCACTACACCACACTGGCTCATTCCCTCCTGTGTGTGTCAGAGAGGGAAGAATGCCTCTCCCACCATTATAAACACAAAGTAGCATACCCTCCAACAGTCCCGAGAATACTGGGATCGCCATCGCCATCGCAGCTTCTCAGTTTTCCACGGAGAATCCCAAATTCCCCAGCAGTCTTCTCTTCAGCGCAGCGTTTCAACATGTTACCTGGCGTTCAGATCCATGCGTCCTCTAATGCTTTTCTTAGATCTATGCCTCCTGCTCCCTCCCCTCCCACTCAATATGGCGCCACTTCCTGTTTTTACAAAAACAAGGCCTGGGTCGCTTGAATGGCACTAAGAAAGCTTTCCACCGTTCCTCAGTTGACTGGTCTGCTATAAAGAAAGCGGTGAAGGGGGGAAGCGAGGGGTCCACAAGGCTGCTGGCGTGGCTGCGAGGGGTGCAGAGGAGTTGCAGGTGTGGAAGGGCGGCCATTGTAGCCAGTGCCAGATTTACGTATAAGCTAAACAAGCTACAGCTTAGGGCCCCACTCTCTTGGGGACCTCAAAAAAACATAAAGGAAAAAAAAAACCCTGGATATACATTTCCAGAATATAAGATAAAAAAAAAAACCAAATCAAATAAAACCTACATACAGCAACAGTGTGTTGTGTTGTGTAGGCTCCTACGATGTAAGTAATGGGCCCCGCCTGCTAGCCTGCTCCCTAAAATATCACTGGTTTGCTCATTTCTATATATAGGGTGCCTACATTCTGCATGGACTGGTCGCATGGCAGCATGTACAAATGGCTTTAGGTCCATAAATTACCATATAGCATATATTCAACACAAAAACAGTGACAATTTGTTGTTGACAAAGGACAACTGGACATGTAAAGGGCCCCATTACCTTCAGTAGCTTTAAACGGTAAAAGTAAAGGGACCCCTGACCGTTAGGTCCAGTCGCGGATGACTCTGGGGTTGCGGCGCTCATCTCGCTTTATTGGCCGAGTGAGCTGGCGTACAGCTTCCAGGTCATGTGGCCAGCATGACAAAGCCGCTTCTGGTGAACCAGAGCAGCGCACGGAAATGCCGTTTACCTTCCCGCCGGAGCGGTACCTATTTATCTACTTGCACTTTGATGTGCTTTCGATTTGCTAGGTTGGCAGGAGCAGGGATCAAGCAATGGGAGCTCACCCCGTTTTGGGGATTCGAACTGCCGACCTTCTGATCGACAAGCCCTAGGCTCTGTGGTTTAGACCACAGCCTCATCAATCCTAAATCCGGTCTTGATTACAGCAGTCGCTTGGTTCTGGCTTGTGTCTGTCAGCCGCTGAGTCTGCATCTATTTTTATGCGAGGAACATTAGAGAGCATGAAACACCCGCTCTAAGAATAGTTAAGGCCGCAGCTTGCACCTATGTGCAAGTGAGCCTCACTAAATGTAGCGGGATTCACTTTTCTAATAAAAAGTGCTTTCTGATTAATATGGGGTAAGCTTTGTTGATCAAGTTTTAAAATTGATTAACCTAACCAATTAATTGACTTTTTTTTGTGTGCGGCCCTAGTAACATTAGATGCGTAAGCACAATTCCCAGCGAGAGAGGAGCAAAGACAATTCAGAAGAGCCTTCTGGCCAAGTGGCAGTTTATGCCAAGTCTATTTTAGCTGAAACGGCAGGTCAGGTGCTAAGAGTGCGTCTGGCAAGAAGATGCTGCAGCTCTCCTGAGCGAAGAGAATGATCAAACTCGAGAATGTCTCTTGTGAAATAGTGAGTGCACAGGAGCCTCCGTGATAGAACATAGAAGCAATGCATGCTTGTGATGGGTGTGTACGTATGTGCATGTGTGGCTGAAAATGTGTTTTTTTGTGCTGTTTTTGTTTTGTTTTTATGGGATGGCATTCAATTTTGTTGCACTTGTACAACGTTGTACTTGTACAATGACAATAAAGAAATCTTATCTTATCCCTGGAACAAGTAAAAAAAACCACGGAGGTATGTAAAGGGTAAAGCAGCTATCACGAAAAATAATCAAAAAACGTGAGGGACGGTGAAGGGGCTCTACCTATGGTTAAATCTACTTTAACCAGAATATAAAAAAGAACAGCGGGTGTAAAAGAGGGGAAAGGGAGAGAAAGCTGTCTCAGTTTTGGGGATGGTGGGGGGGGCATGTGAGGAGTGGGAGAGGGGGGGAAATCCTCTGGTGCCAAGGCTAATCCTTGCAGTACAGTGGTACCTCGGGTTACAGACGCTTCAGGTTACATACGCTTCAGGTTACAGACTCTGCTAACCCAGAAATAGTACCTTGGGTTAAGAACTTCTGGATGAGAACAGAAATCGTGCTCTGGCGGCGCAGTGGCAGCGGGAGGCCCCATTAGCTAAAGTATTACCTCAGGTTAAGAACAATTTCAGGTTAAGAACGGACCTCCAGAACGAATTAAGTTCTTAACCCGAGATACCACTGTACTGCAAAACATGTGGTTAAAGTCTTCAAGGTGCAACGAGACTCTGTTGTTTTTACACGGCACGACTTTGTCACGCAACGGTGATTGGTCACTGTGAATGAGCGGGTACTTGGTGTCTACAAGTCCTCCTCTCTCCTTTTTTAAAGGAAAAAAACAACACATTTTTATTGAAGGCACCATTAACCCCCACTTGATTGCTGGGAGTAAAGCAATTTGCAGGAAGACACTTGAGCCAGTGGGAGGGGAGACGGACAGAAAGGCAACTCTTCTTTCCTTGCTGACACCTTCTTGAGTAACTTCCCTGCAGATTGTTTTTCTCATAACGCTTTACCCGCGGGCCCCGAGCAAGCCGCGGAGCGAGGCCGCTCTGCCCTGCGGCCTGCCCAGGGCCCGCCTGCCAGTGCTGCTGCGCGTGATCGATTGCTCGTGGGGGTGTCCCGCTGCTGCTGCTTTTCGCGCGGCGGCTTGCAAGGCTGCCGTGGAAGCAGCGGCGCCAGTCAAGACGTAGTGTGCATGCGTAAAATGCCGCGCATGCACACTCCACCGCCAGGCCGCTGCGGCTCCCGTGGTGACCTTGCGAGCCGCCGTGCGAAAAGCAGCTGCGGCGGGGCACCCCAATGAGCCGCCGATCGCACGCGGCAGCCCGTGGGGCTGCCCTGCCGCTGCTGCTTTTCGCACGGCAGAAGCCCATCCCGGTTTCTGATCCTGGAATGCCCCGCTTTTCCTCGGGGCATCCCTATTTTCATCAGAGAAATGTTGGAGGGTATGAGAATGGATAGAGAAAAGTGTTTCTCCCTCTCTCATAACCAGAACTTGTGCACACCCAAGGAAGCTGAAAGTTTCAAGAGTCAGGGCAGATTTTTTAAAAGCCCATTGAGTCCAGCATCCTGTTCTCAACATGGCCAGCCAGATGCCCAAGGAAAACACGCACAAGACAGCCATTGTGCTGGAAGAAGAAGAGTTTGGATTTGATATCCCGCTTTATCACTACCCAAAGGCGTCTCAAAGCGGCTAACATTCTCCTTTCCCTTCCTCCCCCATAACAAACACTCTGTGAGGTGAGTGGGGCTGAGAGACTTCAGAGAAGTGTGACTAGCTCAGGGTCACCCAGCAGCTGCATGGGGAGGAGCGGAGACGCGAACCTGGTTCACCAGATTACGAGACTACTGTTCTTAACCACTACACCACACTGGCTCTACACCACAGAAGGAAGGTGCAGGGCCCAAATCAGGTGTAGGTCTAGTTGGCCTGATCAAATCCTGGCTCAATCAGTCAAGTTATGCATGATTTTCATAAAGAGTCTTTACTCTTGTGTTTAATGGGAGCAACAGTACCTCTTTAGCCAGTTTGATGCCGTGTTCATAAGACAGGGGCTTCTCCTTCATATAGAGCAGTCGAGTCTATATGACTCCACACTGGCTCCATAGATAGAAGCCATAGATAGCCCTCTCCTCCGTGAATCTGTCAAATCCCCTTTTAAAACCAACAAAGTTGGTTGCTGTCGCGACACACAGTCGGCATGAATTCCATAGCTTAACTATTCGATTGTTATCATTTGTTATTACGTCTCCACCCCACCTTTCTTCCAAGGAGCTATCTCCCCACATCTTATCCTCACAACAACCCTGTGAGGTAGGTTAGGTTGAAAGACAGTGACCGGCCCAAGGCCACCCAGCAAGTTTCACGGCTGAGTGGGGATTTGAACCCTGGCCTCCCAGGTCCTAGCCCAACACTCTAACCACTGTACCACACTGCCTGCAGGCGGTGTGTGAAGAAGCACTTTCTTTTATCTGTCCTGGATCTTCCAAGATTCATCTTCATTGTGATAGGAGAAAGGGGGAAGAAAAACCCTTTCTGTACCCACTTTATGGTTTTATACATTTCTATTGTGTTGCCTTTCAATCACCTTTTCTCTAAACCAAAAAACAAAAACAAAAACAAAAAAACAGCAAATGCTATAACCTTTCCTCACAGGGGAGTTGAACATCCCATTTATCATTTCCAAATTCCATTACCATTTTCTGAACCTTCCTCAATTCTACGATATCCTTTCGGAGGTTGTTCAATGAGCAGTTTAGAATTTTCCAGAATTTCCTGCATAGCAGGGGGTTGGACTAGATGACCCCTGGGGGTCCCTTCCAACTCGACAGCTCTGGGATCCTACATCTTAAAACAACAGCGAGAACAACAGGGTGAAGCGGGAACTAGATCTGCATTCAGGATATACATACATCTCCTTCCAGACCCTGGCTATAGCCATTTACAGAAAACCAAAAATAAGCAACACAACGGCCAACGATGGTTTGAAAGTGATATATATATATATTCTCTTATGAAATAACAAAAAGGCAACGGACAGTGTTCCGGTAATGCCACTGTTTCGTTAGTATCTTCTTCAGCTCAAAATAACTAACCATACGATAGAATTTTCACGGAGCAGTGGTCATAAAATATGCAACCATCAAACCATCGTTGGCCGTTGTGTTGCTTATTTTTGGTTTTCTGCTTAAAGAGTGCAACACGCAGGTTTTTTTTGTCGTGCTTAGTATTTTATAGCCATTTACAAGCAAGAAAATTTGGTTGTGTGGTAATCAATTTAGTACAAAAAACCAACAACAATCCCAGATGCCCAAGGGTAAAATGACAATACATTTTGATGGCTCTCTAGTTGGATAATGCTCAATATATAAAAAGGAAGACAAAATACAGTAAATGTCAGTTTGATACCACATCATTTCCCTTCGCCCGTCCCCCCAAGAAATGAGGCTCTTTTCGAAATGGGGAATATTCATAAAAAAGCAGATTAAAACAGGATCTCTAATGTTGCATCAATATCTTAACACGGTCAACTCTGGAAGAGTTATTTGCCTGCCTGGTTTATCTTTTGAGGTTCGGTCATGACTGAATATTCATACTGGAACAAATCAATTCATTCGTTGTTGCTGAAGGCTACGAATTACTGAATCTAGAGATTCTCTCAGTTCTGCTGCAGGATCCTTGGAGATATTTTCAGGGTTTTTGCTGGCCCACCATGGATCCTGACACCGGCAGGAAGAGTTCTCTCAGCTGCTTTCCTTTATCAGCTAGCTTTGCCTGAGGAAAAGTGACCACCCTATGGACCAGCTGCTTGTATCTACAGCTCTGTAGCGGTTAGAAAAAAGCAGGTAAGATGTGAGAAGGCGCAAGCTTAGGAGGAGTCACAGACGGGGAAGATCTCCCTTTGAAGATGCCTCCTTTCCGGTCATGTCCTTCAATCCCTTGTGCAGGTGTGAAATTATGGGATGGGAAGACTCCGGCCAAACACCAGCCCAACCCCGTTCCAATATTCCGGTCGTCGTCATACAACTCGACAGCAGCTGCCGCATTCAGCGCACGGTTTCTTCTTCTTCTTGGGATTGAATATGGTGAGTATTGCTTCGTCGAAGACGGCCTTCAGGCCTTTCTGAGTCAAGGCTGAGCACTCCAGGTAGCACTGGGCACCGATCTAGAACGGATAAAAAAAGAGAGAGACAGACAGGCCTGAGCGACGGTGGCAAGAAAATAACCTCTGGGTATTGAAAGGTAGAGTGCCCCCAGGCAAGGAGGTTCCATTTGACTATCTTGGCCAAAAGAAGAGTCCTCTGTCTTCCTCCAAGAATTTGTCTAAAGCTATCTAAGATGTTTTACTGTTGTTTTATTATTTGCTAGAAGCCTCCCAGAGTGGCTGGGGCAACCCTGTTAGATGGGCAGCATATAATTCTATCATCTATCTATCTATCTATCTATCTATCTATCTATCTATCTATCTATACTTTAGCTTGCATCCTAGCCCAACACCCTGTATCCCATGGCGAAATTAGATGCCTCTATGATTAGCCTCCGGGCAGAGCATGAAGTCAAATGTCTATATTCTGCCGTTGCTCCCTGGCAATGGGTATTCACAGGTAGACTATCCATGGACATGGAAGTTCTATTTGACCTAAAGCCATCAAACATCCTTAATCCTCTTCCGCTGACTTCTCATTCTCTCAGAAGAAAAATACGGACAGAGTGGAAGTAAAATCTGCATGTATAGGCACTTATGAAGAACTTGTATTGTAATGATAGTCTTTTCTAGGTTTTTAGATTGCTCTGTTTTATCTGTGTGAGCTGCCTTGAGTCCTGGACTGGGGAAAAGGCAGGATATAAATACATACATACATACCTGTACATACATACATACAAGAAGAAGCTGGGCTTAGTTTACAAGAAGAAGAAGAGTTTGGATTTGATATCCCACTTTATCACTACCCGAAGGAGTCTCCAAGCGGATAACATTCTCCCTTCCCTTCCTCCCCCACAACAAACACTCTGTGAGGTGAGTGGGGCTGAGAGACTTCAGAGAAGTGTGACTAGCCCAAGGCCACCCAGCAGCTGCATGTGGAGGAGCAGGGAATCGAACCCGGTTCACCAGATTACCTCTCTTAACCACTACACCACACTGGCTCTACACCACACAAGGAAGGTGCAGGGCCCGAATCAGGTGTAGGTCTAGTTGGCCTGATCAAATCCTGGCTCAATCAGTCAAGTTATGCATGATTTTCATAAAGAGTCTTTACTCTTGTGTTTAATGGGAGCAACAGTACCTCTTTAGCCAGTTTGATGCCGTGTTCATAAGACAGGGGCTTCTCCTTCATATAGAGCAGCCGAGTCAAGGTTTTTGGATCATCTCGCAGGTCAATCTAGGAGTTTAAAGCAGACGTAAAGTTTAAGGCTTGTTCAAAAAAGAAAAGAAAAAAGGGCTATCTAAGGTCTCTAACTGTTGGAGATGCAATAGAGATAATGCTTCTCTAAAAAAGTGGTTTTTTTCATTGTCCTATATTGAAATATTTTTGGCAGGAGGTAACTGAAACTATCAACAGAGCTGTACGGAGCAACCTTACATTTACAGAGCAAAACATCCTCTTGAATTATATACCCAGCACATGGAACCTTACAAAAGGACAATACGAGTGGACTCTCCGTGCCCTCACCACGGCAAAAAGACGGATACTGATGAAATGGAAAAATAAAAATGTGGATCCCTTCTACGAGTGGATTGAAGACTTATACAAGCTTGCAACATATGAACAACTTGCATATAAATGCAGACTTGCCATGGACCAAATCAATGATATTTGGAATCCATTCTTACAAATACTGTGATAGGTTAAGATCTGGTGAAGTACAATAACAACCTTGTAAAATATATAGTTTTGGGCCTTCCCTCCCTTTGTTTTCGCTTCTGCATGGGTTCTGTTTCTTTTTTTCATTTTTCTTTGCGTCTCACCATGTTTGGCACACATATAGTTATGTATTTTTGAACTTTCAATAAAGATGTTACTCCTCCCCCTGTCCCAAAAAAGTTAAAGCCTTGTTCACAGCTATAGCATCCCTCCCTTCTGCCTAGGTCCTATCCGTCTGTCCATCATCACACTATTTGAGCATTGTAACGGTCACAAAGTGAGACTATCATGTGGCAGCTGCAATTGTAAAATCAGAGAGTTGTACAGTTGGAAGGGACTCCCAGGGCCCTCTAGTCCAGCCCCCTTTTTGCCCAACATGGGACTCAAACTCACAACCCTGGGATGAAGAGTCTCATGCTCTACTGACTGAGCTTTCCCAGTTGGCCGAGTTAGTATGAACACGCCCAAGACCAGTGTTTTGCAGACTCCTCAGCCATTCATGAGCTCCTCTGTCCTCGGTCCTGTATACCTGAAGGAGCGTCTCCACCCCTATCATTCAGCCTGGACACTGAGATCCAGTGCCGAGGGCCTTCTGGTGGTTCCCTCATTGCGAGAAGCGAGGTTACAGGGAACCAGGCAGAGGGCCTTCTCGGTGGTGGCGCCCGCCCTGTGGAACGCCCTTCCAGGAGAGGTCAAGGAAACAAGCAGCTATCCTATTTTTAAAAGACATCTGAAGGCAGCCCTGTTTAGGGAAGTTTTTAATATTTAATGCTGTATTGTTTTTATCACTCGATTGGGAGCCGCCCAGAGTGGCTGGGGAAACTCAGCCAGATGGGCGGGGTACAAATAAATTATTATTATTATTATTATTATTATTATTATTATTATTATTATTATTTACCTGTGTTCCTAAGGGACATGGGTGGTGCTGTGGGTTAAACCACAGTGCCTAGGGATTGCCGATCAGAAGGTCGGCGGTTCGAATCCCTGCGATGGGGTGAGCTCCTGTTGCTCGGTCCCTGCTCCTGCCAACCTAGCAGTTTGAAAGCACATCAAAGTGCAAGTAGATAAATAGGTACCACTGCAGCGGGAAGGTAAACGGCATTTCAGTGCACTGCTCTGGTTCGCCAGAAGCGGCTTAGTCATGCTGGCCACATGACCCGGAAGCTGTACGCCGGCTCCCTCGGCCACTAAAGCGAGATGAGCGCCGCAACCCCAGAGTTGTTCACGACTGGACCTAATGATCAGGGGTCCCTTTACCTTACCTGTGTTCCTATCAGAACATAAGGCACATGGGGCATGCAGACTTTCAGTTCCGGCACCCATTCCTCCTGGACGTTGTGGTACGAGGCAGGGTTCACCACGGAGAAACAGATCAAAAACACGTCCGTGTTGGGGTAAGAGAGAGGCCTGAGCTGGTTGTAATCCTCCTGTCAGACGGCAAAAGAATTTAAATGACAGCATTGCAACAGCAGTGAAATGGTTATTTGGAACAGCAAACTTAGATGACCTTTCTGATTCCTCCCAATTCTTTGATTCTAAGCATCCACACAACCGTTTTTGCATGGGATAAGGTAAAAAATTATTGAGTTACCTAGGTGTTATTAGCTTTCAGGGCCAAGAGCAGTCAGTTGACTAAACATTAAGAAGAGGTTTCTGATGGCAAGAGCTGTTTGAAATAAATACTACTTTGGGGCCTCCCTTGTTCTCTTAGAATGGCAATGGTGCCCACTTGAGAGGTACCAGAACTGAGTTCTGGTGCGTTCTGGCTGGAAAAAAAGCCCTGCTTTGGGGAAAATGTAAAATTCTCAGACGGTGAGATTATTTTAAACCATATACCAACCCTGGGGTTTGACTGCCAATAGACTGATACTGATTCATTGGAAAGATAAAACCATGGCCCTCTTTGAGCGATGGACAGAAAATATGACAATGCTTCCAATATACAAATGGATTGCTTTTATATTGTTAGTAATTTTTCATTGGATACTGGTGGCGCTGTGGTCTAAACCACAGAGCCTAGAGCTTGCCGATCAGAAGGTCGGTGGTTCGAATCCCTGTGACGGGGTGAGCTCCCGCTGTTCGGTCCCAGCTCCTGCCCACCTAGCAGTTTGAAAGCACGTCAAAGTGCAAGTACGGTAGATAAATAGATACCGCTCCGGTGGGAAGGTAAACAGCGTTTCCGTGCGCTGCTCTGGTTCACCAGAAGCAGCTTAGTCATGCTGGCCACATGACCTGGAAGCTGTCTGGGAACAAATGCCGGTTCCCTTGGCCTATAGAGCGAGATGAGCGCCATAACCCCAGAGTCGTCCGCAACTGGACCTAACGGTCAGTGGTACCTTTACCTTTTAATTTTTCATTAGTTGGAATAACTGTATTACTTATATACCTGTATTACATATTGTATCACAATTTCAAGTATTTTTCTTTAATTTTTCTTTTCGTTTTGTTCTTTTCCTTTTCTCGTGGAAATTTTTCAATAAAATATTATTATTATTCTTATTATTATTCTTATTGGTTGGATGGCCATGTGTCAGGGATTCTTTGCTGTACACTTTTTGATGTGACGACATGCAAAACAGATAGCATGACCACAAGATGGCACTAGATTCTCGCAAGAAGGTTCACAACAAAGCCTTTTGAGTTCCCTAACAATATTTGCTTCGGAGAGGTGAAGCTTGGGGCACCATCAAGAATGTCAGAAAGAGAGCTGGAGACATGGAATGTGACATCAACGCTTGACTCTGAGATAATTGGCTGTCATGACACAAGGTTGGATAATTCACTTGGACTCTTGTGCCGAGGGCAAAACCCCAGGGGAGATGGGGAGGTGAGACAGAGGCACCTGCCAGCCCTCCAAGTGTCCCTATTTTCCGGGGACAGTCCCAGATTTACAGAAGCTGTCTTGGTTTCTGATTTGATCCTGGAATACCCCGCTTTTCCTTATTTTCATCGGAGAAATGTTGGAGGGGACTTCTCTATTTTCATCGGAGAAAAGTTAGAAGATAAGGAATAGGATGTCCCTATTTTCATTGGAGAAATGTTGGGGCGGGGTGGTGGTGGTTATGGCCCTGTTTTCATGGTAAGCTGCTGGCAGTATTACATAATCATTTCCAGAGGTGTGGCCATGCTTAGTTTTTTTTTTTTTTTGCAGCAAAACCAAGATAGGCTTGTACTGTGCAATCCTATGCACGCCTGCTGAGAAGTAATTCAGCAAGGCTTATTCTCAGATATGTAAGAGTAAGGGGCAGGTGCTCTAGCTCAGTGTGAGAGCATCTGCTTCGCATGCAGAAGGTCCTAGGTTCAAACCCTGGCATCTGCAAGAAGGGCTGGAAAATGCCCCTGGACAGCTGCTGCCAGTCAGTGTAGACAATATTGAGCCAGAGGGATCAATGTTCTGCTTCCTACGTGCGTATAGAGTTTCAGCTTCAATGTGGCATAAGTTACAGGCATCTGATGAAGCAGACTCTAGTCCATGAAACCTCACGCTAGGATTGCCATACATCCGGAATTTCCCAGACATACCTGGAATTCTGCAGTCGGCAGCAGTGCGGAAATCAGCAACATGTCCAGGGAAAATCCAGGCATATGGCAACTCATGTCAGCAGTGTCGTTTTTGCCATCTTCCCTTCAAAATTTTGCTCGTTGCCCCCCTAAAAAACGCTAAATAACTCTGCCCCAAAAAATCTCAACACCTTTTGTGCCCGGATTATCACTTTTTGAAATATGGCAGCCCTAGTTTATGCTGTAATAAATTTATTAAGTCTTTCTTTTTTTTAATTTTAATTTCTTAAATGAATATTACATGCACAATACAAACTCTAAATTATGTTAGAACATCATACAATGCAATATAATCCTATGATGTCTTTTATCATCACAAGTATGTTATAATAAATTTGTTAGTCTTCAAAGTGCTGCAAGACTTTTTGTACCATGTGTCTGCGTTTATGAAGTGACTCTTCTGCAATTCTTCAAAAGTGAAAAGCTTACATTTTTGCCTGCCTTAAGGAAGAAAGAACCACAGAATTTTCTTCATGAGAAGAACAGGCATTGAAGATAGGCATAACGTGCAGAAATGACAGTAGATTACCTGTCCTGCAGTGTCATAAAGTCCAAGCAAATGCTGTCTGCCTCCGACTGTCACAGTCACTATAAAATAAAGAGAAAACAGAAATATATTACAGAAGAAGAAGAAGAAGAGTTTGGATTTGATATCCCGCTTTATCACTACCCAAAGGAGTCTCAAAGCGGCTCACATTCTCCTTTCCCTTCCTCCCCCACAACAAACACTCTGTGAGGTGAGTGGGGCTGAGAGACTTCAGAGAAGTGTGACTAGCCCAAGGTCACACAGCAGCTGCATGTGGAGGAGCGGAGACGCGAACCCGGTTCACCAGATTATGAGTCTACCACTCTTAACCATACACTACACTGGCTCCCGACAGCCTGGTTAGATCAGAATAAGGGCCCATGCAACATTTGGGCTTTTTTATAGTTTGGAGCAGAGGTTCTCAAACTTATTTGGCTTACCACCACCTTTTCAGGAAAACAAAACAAAACTCAATGCCCCCCGGAAATCCTGCCAGCTCAGTCCAATCCACTCGAGGGTCGGGGTCGGCGCCACAGTCCCCCTGCCATTGGCGGAATAGGCAGGCAAGCTGAGACCCACTTCCCGGGCTTGGGTTCACCCAAAAGGGTTCAGCCAAGCTCAGGAAAATTCATCACCTCCAGCATGACTGCCGGATCCAGGGGAGAAGTTGTAGAAGAAGAAGAGTTTGGGTTTGATATCCCGCTTTATCACTCCCCTTCAGGAGTCTCAAAGCGGCTGACATTCTCATTTCCCTTCCTCCCCCACAACAAACACTCTGTGAGGTGAGTGGGGCTGAGAGACTTCAGAGAAGTGTGACTAGCCCAAGGTCACCCAGCAGCTGCATGGGGAGGAGCGGGGAAGTGAACTCGGTTCACCAGATTATGAGTCTACCGCTCGTAACCACTACACCACACTGGCTCTTATGGTTGTTTAAAAAAATTCTTCTTTCTTTATGCTTCCACTGCCCCCTTACTTTTATTCAATGCCCTCCCCCAATTGCACCCGAGGCTACTACTGCCCCACTGGATCGTTCCAGTGCCCCGCAGGGGGTGGTATCGCCCACTTTGGGAAACACTGGTTTAGAGAAAAGGTTGGAGTAAGAGCTTGATGTAGAGTAACATTAGACCTATCCCTGCCCATTAGACAGGACCCTAAATTGACACTGGAAGAGACAAGAGAGGGAGACAGGATAAGAAGGGAAGATGATGGATGGATGAAAGGAAGAGTGGCTGCATGGATTTAGGCTTAAATTTGGTTGGGATCCTCACATGACAATGGACTCGTGTGATGTTTTGAAGGTGGATGAAAAGGACCCTCCAAACAAAATTAGACATCTGTTGCACTTAGCTCATCTTTTGTTATTCTAAGTCCAGTGCGGAGATGAACTTCACAGACTGCTGCTTTCAGGGTAGCAAGAGATCTAAGGAAGCTAAGCAGGGTCAGGAAGAGACCCCCGGCTGGTGGGTAATCTCTAAGACCCCAGATCTGGGTTGCGACTCTTCCCTACTGAGGGTGTGTTTGGGTTATGTCTGGATTTGCTACACCCTGTATCCATTTCCCCCTTCCTCTTCTTTCTTTCCAGTGGAAGATGGTTTGCAATGTCTTGCTCCTTGCGTCAGAACCCACCATCTCGGTGAGAACGATGGGAGTTCGTTTTGGACAAAGCATGGCTATTCTTTTATGTGTTTATGTCTTCCAACACTCATCTATTGAAAATCTTGTTTAGTTTGTGTTATGCCCTTCCTCCCAGGAGTCCGGGGAAGTATAAACAGTCTTCTGAGCAGCCTCCCATTCAGGTGCTGGCCAAGAGCAAGCCTGCTCTGATCCAGAGATAAATAATTGCTCTTGCTTTACGTTACATGATTCATCTGGCTAAATCAACCCCCCCAAGGGTCTCCAAGTAGCCCAGTGCATCATGGGAAGAGGGTGGGCTGAGAGGAAAGCAAAGATGCTTATTTCCTTTTTTGGGAAAGTTTGCTGCGTTTGGGATGTTTTAGTTTAGACTAGGAAAGGTGAGTTAGAAGCAACATGGTAGTAGTGGCAGACCCCTGACATTCACCCCATTTGTTGGGTGCTGGTGCCGAGTCTGCACATTATGCAGCAGTGAGAGACTTCATGAGTTCCAGGTGCTTACTGAGAGTTTGGTTTCCTTGGAATGAAGGTCAGTGGAGACGGTGGATATATGGATTTATTTCCACATATATACAACCTGAGACTAAGATGGAGGGGCTCACAGCAAGAAAGTATTTGAGGGGGACGGGCCCCCACAAAGTTGATGGGCATTCCCATTCAAATGTTGTGTCCGCACTGCGTCATGTGATCAATTATGCGAGGCGGTGCTTACCTGGGCCCCCACAATATTTTATTCAAGTTAGTACCTGTCAGGATACTGTCAGCGGCTCCCGGCTGGTTGCCCAGGAAAATATAAAGACAAGGAAAAGTTTCTTACAGTCCCTTTTTATTTCAGTCTTTACACAGACAGGCTCTAGAACCCAGCCTCTTAGATAATGGCATTGTCTCAAGTGAATCTCCACCCTCCTTCTCTCCCACTTCCTCATTCATCAATCTCATCGTCTCTCCTCCAGGTGCTGAAAAGTGCCCTCTGTCTTTGAGCTCCTACTTTCAAGGCTTGCTGGGTTCTGGGAGGCAGGGTCTGGAATGCTTTCTAAAGACACTGTGTCCACCAGCTGTTGCTCCCTTGGTGCTTCTTATTATTCCTCATCCTCCTCTCCCATTATTTCCCAGCTTCCCCCCTCATCTGCCTCTGAGCTGTGACTCCCTCAAACCCCTGTTGTAAATCTAAACTGTCTTCCTCTTCCTCCTCCCTGGAAGGGTCAAGCTGGGAAGGCAGACTCCGCCATTCCTCTTCTGCCCAGTCCTGCATCACCCCTGGCACAAAGCAAGCATGCCCCTGTCTCTGCAGCTACCAGCCTCCTTCCAGCTCAGCTCTCACACAACAACCCCCTATCTTGCCATTTTCCTTCTGCCCACCCAACTTCTTTGGTTATGCTAATCCTGGTCCTTAACTAGCCAGCCACAATTGTTGCCTAGACAAAGGGACTGGTTGGGCAAGCTTGCTCTCCAAGAATCAGACAGGGCTCAAAGCATCATGCAGAGGGATCCTTCTCCCAACAAAACACGGCGCCCATCATAAAGTCCGGGATTTTGCTGGCAAACAAATAAAATGCACCAAGAACTTCTAACCGTTGCACAAGTCCGAATTCTGTGCCGCATCCATCTCACTTTAAAGCAGCGTCAATAACAGCCGGAGGAAGGCAGGCAGATTGACAGCTCAGCAGGTTTCCTGTCTAATGAAGCTATCTGGAAGTTTGCCTGAAGTCGGTAGAGAACTAGTCCGCTCTCCTTCCATGCAAAAATAATAACTGTGATGGATTAGGCTTCATCTCTCTGTTCATCTACCTGTGGCATGAGCTACCAGGTGCCGATTTCTTTTTGTCTGACTAATCTCATGTATCATTTAACACCACTCCTCCCCTCCCAGGTGTTATTTATTATTAAAAGTCCATTTCACTTGTTTCCTGAGGGCCCCCACTGTAGAATGATATGGTATTGCTGGATCCCACCCATGCAGTTTTGGAGGCTCTTGGTGAGACGCCGAAGCACCTGGCAAGGCAACGTAATGGAGCAGCTGGGAGAAGGGATTGATCATGTTCATATCTGCCACTACCTCTGGCCTGTCAGTAAATATCCAGTTGCTATCGACGGCTCCGCGCCTATTTATTAAGTCAAGGGCCAACGCAAGCAGGTCGCGATAAAGATGCACAAACGTCCCCAGCAGACAGTTAATGAACAGCCTTTTCCCTCGGGGGACGCTTCTTCCAAACGCTTATCTGCCGGAGGTTGACAAGCTGGTAATAGGAATTCAATGTACAACAAATCTGTCCTTTAAGCAGCGAGGGGAGGCGAAGTCAGGAAGATAAATAGAACAAGAGCACTCTGACAACCTCTCTCGTACAAGGTGGGAGCCGAAGATGGCCTGGTGAAAACGCGGAGGACGGCGCTGATTGACAGGGCTAGATTTATATTCCCATATCTTTGCAGAACGCCGCCTGAGCTGCATTTCGAAGAGCCGCTTCATCACTCTGGCAAGCTGTTGCTTACATGGGCCTCTCTGAAGTGGGAACCGTTTATTATTTCAGTCCCTCGGTTTCTGCAGCATGTGCCTTGGCTTCCGCAACTTTGACAGCCCAGAAAGGAGAGCGGTTCCTTTCTGCTTGTGCGTGAGCACGGAAGAGAGTCACGCATGTTTGCAGACTTCTCCCTGCTTCCAAATGGGACCCAGGTGACGCTGTGGGTTAAACCACAGAGCCTAGGGCTTGCTGATCAGAAGGTCGGCGGTTCGAATCCCTGCGACGGGGTGAGCTCCCGTTGCTCGGTCCCAGCTCCTGCCAACCTAGCAGTTCGAAAGCATGTCAAAGTGCAAGTAGATAAATAGGTACCATTCCGGCGGGAAGGTAAACGGCGTTTCCGTGCACTGCTCTGGTTCGCCAGAAGCGGCTTAGTCATGCTGGCCACATGACCCAGAAGCTGTATGCCGGCTGTCGGCCAATAAAGCGAGATGAGCGCAGCAACCCTAGAGTCGGACATGACTGGACCTAATGGTCAGGGGTCCCTTTACCTTTACCTTTACCTTTACCCTGCTTCCAAACCAACCTGGCAAGAAAGGAAACCAGGAATGAAAATTCCCAGTTGAAACAAAATTCCCCTTCCAGACTGTGTCAGAACATAGGTTCAGTTCCTGGCAGCTCCCGTTAAAAAGATCTGAGTCAGGAGTGCTGGGAAAGTACCCAAAGAGGACCCAGAACTTGGAAAGCTCATGTAAAAAAAGGATCTATTTATTTATTTCAGAAAATTGATTGATTGATTGTGAACAAAAAACATCATAGAACCATAGCATTGGAAGGGACCCTGAGAACAGGGACATTCTATTCTGTATCAGGAAGCTTCTCCTGCATTTGATCTCTCTGCACAAATAGACACCATATGCACATCTACACCTTGAGCCAATTGCAACCTCTCAGCTGAACCTACCTCACAGGGGTGTTGTAAATAAAAAATGCAAGGGAAGGGACAGTGTACAACACCTTCCACAGATAAATGGAATGAAACAATATTTTAGCTGTAAGCTGCCTTGTATCCCTGCCAGGGAAAAATGTGAGTAATAATAGTAATAATAATAATAATAATAATAATAATAATAATAATAATAATCAGTGCTTTTTTCTAAAAAAAATGTTTAGGGCTACTCTCATTTTGACTCAAGAAAACCACCATATAGTTCAAATCGGGGAAAATAAATACAGTAAATGGACAAAAGTACAAAGATTCACAAACTGTTTAGCGGTATGCATACCCCTGCGTCCCCCCAGAAAAATAGCACTGATAATAATAATAATAATTAATAATGGAAACTTTGAGAATAATCAGGAACATACCAGAGAGTAAATCCTAATGAACTCAGTGTGACTTAGTTCAGTGTAAAAAGGCTTTGGATTGCCGTGTAAGCTGCAAAGTCTTTAACCAGTTACCTGGGAGTAAGCTCCATGGGGAAGGGGACGACAGAGGATGAGATGGTTGGACAGTGTTCTCGAAGCTACTAACATGAGTTTGGCCAAACTGCGAGAGGCAGTGAAGGATAGGCGTGCCTGGCATGCTCTGGTTCATGGGGTCACGAAGAGTCGGACATGACTGAACGACTGAACAACAACAAAGCTCCATGGAATACAGTGGGACTTACTTTTGAGTAGACAGTGTAAGGCTTCATTGGAACAAACACTCCATGTGTTTCTTAAGAAATGGCTGGCTGTCGAAGCATTGCAATTAAAGAATTAAAAGTGGATTGGTGACCTTTTCCCTTCAAAACCATAGAAAGGGCCTGCCAGCTACACCATTTCCTTCATTTGGTGCTGTAATTTTATTTTCAGAATGAACAGGACTCCGGTTTTGCTCCTACCCACCCACGCAGCACTTTTAATTGCTCTCTGAGATGTGGAGGGAGGAAAAAGGAAAACCGGAATATTCCGGGATCAAATCAGAAACTGGGGTGGCTTCTGTGATTCTGGGACTGTCCCTGGAAAACAGGGACACTTGGAGGGTATGCTGCAAACACAGCTAATCCAACCCTCTAACCCCACAATGGGTGTGTGGCAGAAACAGGGTAAGCTGAATACATGATGACAGAGGCAGGACCACTGAGGTCAGACTTCTGGCACAGGCAGAGGCGTAGGAAACCTTTCAGCTGCCCGGGGCGGCGAACGGAGGCACCCACTGGGGGCGGGGGGTCCTGACGTGCGTCCTGACGTCACGACGCACGTCACGACGCACTGCGCATGCGCGGAATACTGCAAAGCACACTCCGTCCGGGCTGCCGCCGCTGCTTCTGTGGCGATCAGTGGCTCGTGGGGCTGTCGTGCATGAAAACCGGGCATGCGAAGTCCAACTCCATCAATCCGGGCCCCTGCTGCTGCTCCCGCGGTGACCCGCCCAGTGAGAGCCGGCTCGTGGGGCTGCCCCATCCGTAAAGCAGCACAAACGGGGTGCTGGGCAGCGGGGCTTGGCGGGAGGGGCTGCCGAGTGTCACGCCCCTCTGCTGGAACCCGGGGCGCACCCCCCCTACGTCCCGCCCTTCCTACGCTACTGGGCACAGGTCTGCAGCCACACTGCTCTCAGGAGGGCAAACATAGCTGCTACAGCGATACCCTCCTATACGTCTTTCCTGTTTTCTTTTTAACCTTTCACTGCTGCTGAATTTTATCGAGCCACTCTCCGATTGCACTAATTCTCCCTGCCAAAACCCGAATGTTTTATGCTACGTTTCTGATGTGTTTAGTTATTCCTTCGTATTTCCCATATTGCGCTCATTTATTTTTCTTAGCCCCGCAAGTCGCCTGGGGGGATATGCCTTGAAACCGAGCAATAAAAATAAATTGGTGTCCAAGGCCTGATGTCCTTGCCATCTGGCAATGAGGTCATTGTCTTGGAGCTAGGACCCCAGGCCTCTCTTAAAAGGTCCTAATGCAGCAGTTGAGTCCATGTTAGAGCCCCTAGTACCTTTTTCAAATGAACCTGTTTTCTTTCCTTCCCCAAATTCGTCGCAAATCACAGCGTGGGCCGTTTGCCCACCTCTAATTTCAGCTCCCTCGAACAGGAGAGTGGAATGGCAATGGCTACAACGAGCAACTTAATTTCTTGGCTTGCTTTGTAAGTAGGATTGCCAAACTATTCCTTAATTTTAAGAAGCATCAATCATGCTAAATCTTTCTCCGTTATTCCGGAGCAGGACAGCTCCACCGAGCCAAATAGGTGCCCCTCTTTCCAGACATCTCTCCAGGGTGTCCTTGACTTTTGAAAGCTTCTTTTGCACCGAACACTTTCATGCTTTGCCTTCACATAAAGGAAGAAGAAGAGGAGTTTGGATTTGATATCCCGCTTTCTCACTACCCAAAGGAGTCTCAAAGTGGCTCACATTCTCCTTTCCCTTCCTCCCCCACAACAAACACTCTGTGAGGTGAGTGGGGCTGAGAGACTTCAGAGAAGTGTGACTAGCCCAAGGTCACCCAGCAGCTGCATGTGGAGGAGCGGAGACGCGAACCCGGTTCACCAGATTACAAGTCTACCGCTCTTAACCACTACACCACACTGGCTCATTCCCTCCTGTGTGTGTCAGAGAGGGAAGAATGCCTCTCCCACCATTATAAACACAAAGTAGCATACCCTCCAACAGTCCCGAGAATACTGGGTAGTACTGTGTAGGACAGCTTACCCTCAGCCTGGTGCCCCACAATATGTTACGCTACAGTTCCCACCAGTCCCAGCCAGCATGGTCAATGGTCAGGGATGGTAGGAGAAGCTTCCTGATGTCCCTGTTTTCATCAGAGAAATGAGAGTATGCATGTAGGGATTTAGAACACGGCATGATCAGGGTTCTGAATTGAGCGGGCCCCTTCAGTGTAGACCCAGCTTAAACCTCCCAGAATTTCTTTCCCCTTGTATCTGGGCACTGAAAAGGTACCTAATGGTATCGCTAATGCAGAGTCACCAATAGATTAAATTGAGAAATGAATTAATAATCACAGTGAGAGACAAAAGAACATGTCTCCCTAGGAAATGGCGGTGCTCCCAGCAAAGGCTTACACCCCCTCCATCCCTATTAATCTACATCACTCCTACGTCTTGTAATCTGAGCTTGCACCTTCTGAGCTTTCTGTTCTGAGACTTTCTGAGCTCTTCTCGACTTTGGGGAAGGCAGTGGAGGAATGCTGTCCAATGGCTGTGAATCTGTTAACCCTCTCTCTTCCAGTGTTTCTTCTCCTAGCTGTTCCCCATCCAGTATTTCCCAGCTTCTGCCTTCTGAACTATGCCCCTCTGCAAACCACTCTTCCAAATCTATACTGTCGTCATGCTTCTGGGAAGATTCAGGAGCAGGGGGAGGCTCCCACCATTCCTCCTCAGTGCAGCCCTCCTCAGCACAGTCCCTGACAGGTGAGGAGAGCTGTGGCTTTGTGTTAGAGCAGGCATGTCCAACAGGTAGATCGTGATCCACCGGTAGATCGCTGGACGTCTGTGGTAGATCACTGGTAGATCACTGGCTCCCCTCAAAGAAGCTCAACAACTTTGACCTGAACTGCCAGTTTTCAACTCTGTGAGCAGATCGCAGTCTCTTGGGAGTTGGCCACCCCTGTGCTAGAGCATCTGCTTTGCACAAAGAAAGTCACAGGTTCAATTGCTGGCACTTTTGCTTTGTATTGGGCTGGGAAAAGCTCCTGCCTAAAACCCTGCATAAATGCTGCCAGTCAGTGTGGACAGTACTGAGCTAGATGGAACAGTGGTCTGATTTGTAGGGATGGGAAGATATGTCAGTTTTGGTTTCTAATTTTTCCGATCTTCAGTTCAGTTCTCCACACTAGTTCACAGGTATTTTATTTTTTAAAAAAAGTCCTCATGAAAATTCACCAGCATTTCTGTGTGAATTTCTCTTAACATACACATTTGAATATGCAGTTTTGCCTAATATAGTGAATTTTTAATCTTACTTTCATCAAACACTTTAGTTGATGCATTTTTTTTTGCATTCATTACATGGCTGGAGCAATGCAAAATTCAGAGAAGTGTGAATTTTGAAAGATAGCTGCGTTTTGGTTCTCATTTTGCTTTGGAAAGGGCAAATTACATATTTTGCCTTTAAATGTGAGCTGAATCAATTCCCCACCCCGCTAAAAGGCAGGTTTCTACACGTCTATGCAAACTATCTACCAATCAGATCTTGTTTTAACTTTACAATTATTAACACCTTACGCTGCTCTTCATAATTTTAGTATATCATTTTCTACATGGTTTTTAATTGTATCTTCAATATTGAATGTAATGCATTATATTATATTGTGTTTTATGTATTCTGTTTTCTTCCTACCTTCTCTACTGGATATTAACCGAAATAAATATACTACTACCAATTAGAGTTTCATGTAGATTAATCATTAACTTTTAAAAGAATAAATGTGTATTTCAAATTGGATGAGTGTCATCCAAAATATTACCCCAAATCATAATAGCAATACAGTCAAACCAATTAGAGCAAGAAATAAACAAGTTGCGCCCTTGCTGCTCAGCCCTGCTGATTAAAAATCGCCGCTGCTCGTTAACCTGGTGCCTGTCAATTAGGCTGGTTAAAGTGTGCAGCCATTGCACAATGTGAAAGACGGGAAGACAGCATTTTTAATTATGCCTCCTCCAAAACCGAGGGCCATTTCGGATGAGGTTCCATGACCCCTGTTAAGCTCCTCATTTTGCAGTTCAGATTTGTCCGCATCAACGTTAGCGCTCCTTGCCACCCATGTCTCTATTAGACGCGAGGATTCAAAATGGCCTTGACAGAGCACAGAGCTTGGGTCGGGAACAGGGAAGTGAGTTTCGACAATGACAAATGCAATGCACAGCATGGATGGAAGGGAAATGTACAATATGAGAGAGGTGGGGGGGGGGAAACACAACCAGACACAGCATCTCGGACAGAGCGGGCGGATGAAGCATCAGATAAAAAGGCTTTTCAGTTTGGAGAAAAGGTGTGCAATGGGGGCACATCATAGAGGTATATAGAATTATGCATAGCCTAGAGCAGGCATGTCCAGCCACAAGTAGCCTGAGATCAACCATCCAATATAAAAAACTGACAGTGACCTACCACACTCTCCCATTGTCATTCTTCAACTTAAACATATTATATTTGGCTATGGTTTCCCCAATACTGATGTATGGAAGTGAGAGCTGGACCATAAAGAAGGCTGATCACCGAAGAATTGATGCTTTTGAATTCTAGTGCTGGAGGAGATTCTTGAACTGCAAGAAGATCCAACCTATCCATTCTGAAGGAAATCAACCCTGAGTGCTCACTGGAAGGACAGATCCTGAACCTGATGCTCCAATACAGATCTACAGGTTAATTAAGTCCAAATGTGATGGTACCCACTTCCTGTGCAATATTATAAATTTATAAAATGAGAAGAGAAGACTCCCTGGAAAAGACCCTGATGTTGGGAAAGATTGAGGGCACAAGGAGAAGGGGATGGCAGACGACAAGATGGTTGGACAGTGCCAACATGAGTCTGACCAAACTGTGGGAGGTAGTGGAAGACAGGAGTGCCTGGTGTGCTCTGGTCCATGGGGTCACGAAGAATCGGACATGACTAAACGACTAAACAACAACAAGCTTGGATCCTAGAACAATAGGCAGGGAGGATCCTAGAATGCAACAACTGATTGGCCTGCAGGAGAAGACCAATCAGGCTCCAGGAGGGAAGCAGAATCAGCCTATCAGACTGGACCCATTGTGTAAATAATGTATATAAAAGCTTGAGGTTTGGGGGGGGGGGAATTTAATCACTGTTTTGCAAGCTGCAATAAAGAGCATGAAATCATTGCAGGACTCCGAGTATATTTCATAAATCAATATATTTTTTAAAAATACATACTTTGTATACTTGTCATAACGTAAGAAAATAACATTGAGGACAGGGTCCTACGTAATCAGAACATGATGCACGGATTGTTCACAAAAGCTAATGCCATAATAAATGTGTTAAGTCTTTCAAGTACCCCAGGACTCTTGCTGTTTTTCAAATGAGTCAGGGGCAGATGTCAACCGCAGTGGTTTCCCCCCTAGTTCGAAACAGAAATTGGGGTAAACTGAACTCCAGAGTTCCTTAACCCTTCCTTAGCGTTAAAAACCATGAGTGTAGATACACCCCAAGCCTTATGAGGAATGGTTGAGGGAGCTGCAGAGCACACCTTACTGAAGACCTCTGAAGGAGGAAGCACGAATCATCTGGTAGCGGTAACATGAGTGCCCACCACCCAAATACGTCCCCTGAGTCCATGAGCTGGAAGCAAAAGATGGGTATGCAAAGCAACGGTGCCTCTGCTTTTGTTAACAGACCAGTTTGAAGGATCTGAGCCTCAGTGGACCCCCTCCTTTCCCCATTTTTCAGCCAGCCTTTTATACGGCAGAAATACTGGGATGGGGAATAGTGAATGAAATCAATAACAGTAAAGTATTTCCTGTAAATATACCCTCATGCTCGGGTTAAAAGAAAGGGTTGGCCTTTGGTTTTTAATATCCGGTCACTGTGAGCTTTGGGGATTTAAATCAATGGCTGGAGATAGTTTTTCCTGCCTGATGTTACAAATGCATCTTTGCTTATTCTCTGTTCCATGTTGAAACTGAGGGCCAACTACAGGCTTCCCTTCTCAACGTACATGATGAATATTTGTTCTGTACTTGATACTCTGTTGTTTGAAATAAGAATTGTGGCAAATGCATTATTATTAATTATTATTATTATTATTATTATTATTATTATTATTTGCTCTGCATGGAGAATTCCTGACTTTGGGAAATTAGGACAATTGCATGATCACAGAAGAAAGCAGGAAGTTTAATACAATTATGAACTGGTTGCAGCACATATTCTTTTCATAGCATGATCAGAATAGATATAACGATGATGACGACGATAAAACAAAATAAAAAATAAAAAAAATCCTTCCAGTAGCACCTTAGAGACCAACTAAGTTTGTTCTTGGTATGAGCTTTTGTGTGCATGCACACTTCTTCAGATACACTGAAACAGAAGTCACCAGACCCTTATATATAGGGAGAGGGTGGGAGGGGTATTACTCAGAGGGGTGGTGGGAATGGGTGATAGGCTGATAGCTGTGGTAAACCTGTTGACAACTGTTAACGACTGCAATTGGTCTTACAGGAAAAAGCAAGGGGTGAGAAGGTAAAAAATAGCTTTGCCATGTATAATGAGATAAGAATCCAATGTCTTTATTCAGACCAGGTCTCTCCATGGTTTTAAGTTTGGCAATGAGTTGCAATTCAGCAACTTCTCTTTCCAGTCTATTTCTGAAATTCCTTTGCAATAAGACAGCTACTTTGAGATCTTGTATAGAATGTCCTGGGAGATTGAAGTGTTCTCCTACTGGTTCCTCTGTCTTGTGATGATGATGATGATGATGATGATGATGATAATTATTACTTCTACCCTGCCCATCTGGCTGGGTGGCCCAAGCCAGTCTGGGCAGCCCTGCCATGTGGATAGGAACCAGGGGGAGGGGGAACTTCAGTGGTTCTACTCTGAGCAAAACTTAACCGAACACCATCCCATATATTCTTTAAACGTGAATTGGCTCAAATCCCCCCTCCAACTTTTTGCCCAAGTAAGTGGGGTTAACGTACCCGTCAACGGCCCATTGGGGGCCCCTTGCTCTCTCCCAATTTCGAGCTGAGATCTTGCCCTGAAAACACGCTCTTTCTGGGTCCACGATCTTGCACGGGTCACGTGACTCGTGGCCGTGTATTCACACTGGATTTCCCCATCTCTGCAAGCTCAGTGCAGCAGGCGTTTGGAAATCCCTGGTTTTGCAGCCCTGTGCTACAGCTCTGGGGCTGTGGGCTTGACAGGCCTGGAATAGATGGACAGACAGATATTCTGTCTAGCTTTTCATGTTCAGATCTGTATGGGGTGATCTGTCTGCCTGCCTTCCTGCTGCTGGCAAAGGTCCAGGTGGCTTTGTTAGCAGGGAAACCTGCTGAGCCTTAAGTCTGCCCACCTGTCTCCAGCCCTATTGATAGAGCTTTAAAGTGAGATGGATCAGTCCCCGTTAAGAAGCAGTATCTGGGGCTGCAGGTACTCCGATCGCATATTCTTGGCGAACAAAACAAATAAAACAAAATTAGAATGCATCAGCACAGCTTCTACTAGCCATTAGGGCCTGGGTGGAGAAGTGATTCTGCAGAGTTAAGAACAAAAGCATAGCCTACTGGTTCATAGAATCGTAGAGTTGGAAGGGAACCCAAGGGTCATCTAGTCCAGCCCCCTGCAATGCTGGAATTTCAAGTAAAGCATCCATGACAGATGGCTCTCCAACCTCTGCATAAAAACCTCCAATGAAGGAGAGGCCACCACTTCTCGTGGGAGTCTGTTCCACTGCTGAACAGCTCTTAGAGTCAGAAAGTTCTTCCTAATATTTAGTCGAAATCTCCTTTCTTGTAACTTGAAGCCATTGGTTCAGGTCCTGCCCTCCAGAGCAAGAGAAAACAAGCTTGTTCCCTCTTCCGTGTGACAGCCCTTGAGATATTTGAAGATATCTCACACTTTCCAGCTTGTCAACATCCTTCTGCAGAACCACTGCAGAACAGAGCAGGACTATGACTTCCCTTGATCCGGACACTCCAATTCTGCTAATGCAGCCTAGAATAACACTAGCATTTTTGGCTACTGAGATCAGACCCCATGGCCCATCTAATCCAATGTCCTCTTCTCACAGTGGCCAACTAGATGCGCATAGGAAACCAGGGAGCAAAACATGAGCACAAGAACACTCTTGCCTCCTGTGGAGCATAGCCATCATGACTAGTAGCCATTGATTCTGACTTCGGATGCTTTCCTTCCTCACATGAAGCTGAGCTTTTCTGTAGCTTCTGCCGTTTCACTAGGTGGTGCCAACTTGCTTTTGAGTGTACCTCTGCCCCAATGTGGGACGCGGGTGGCGTTGTGGGTTAAACCACAGAGCCTAGGGCTTGCCGATCAGAAGGTTGGCGGTTCGAATCCCCGCGACGGGGTGAGTTCTCGGTGCTGAGTCCCAGCTCCTGCCCACCTAGCAGTTCGAAAGCACGTCAAAGTGCAAGTAGATAAATAGGTACCACTCCGGCGGGAAGGTAAACGGTGTTTCCGTGCACTGCTAAGCGGCTTAGTCATGCTGGCCACATGACCCGGAAGCTGTCTGCAGACAAACGCTGGCTCCCTCGGCCAGTAAAGCGGGATGAGCGCTGCAACTCCAGAGTTGTCCATGACTGGACCTAACGGTCAGGGGTCCCTTTACCTTTACCTGCCCCAAAGAGGTCTAGAAAATTTGTAAGAAATTTAAATTGGCCCTCTGAATTTTGTACTATGGATATAGGATTTATAGGGCTGTAGCTGCCAGGGTGGCTATGTACTACCTCCAGCCCCATAGGAAATCGCAAGTGGGGAGAGCGCTGTTGGACTCATGTCCTAGTTGTGGGCTTCCCATGGATTCTGGGCAAGATGGGCCTCTGAAATTACAGTGAGAAAATAGATACCTATTAAACACACATGAAATGGCTGGCTGGCTGGAATTATGAACTTATTTAGCTGGTCAGTGCTGTGTAAGCTTAGTCAGAAGTAAGTTTCACTGTGCTCACTTCCTAGTCAATGTGTTTAGGATCGTGGCCTTATTTTGTTCAGTGCCATCCTTGTTGAATAGAGCCAGTGTGACTTGGTGGTTAGAACATCAGACAAGGACCTGAGACAGCACGGTTGAAATCCCCAATTGGCTATGAAGTCCAGTTGGGTCCAGGGGTGCCGACTTGAATAAAATATTGGGAGGGGGGGCAGGTAAGCTCTGCCTTGCATAATCGATCACATGACACAGCAGATGTACACCATTTGAATGGCAATGCCCATCAAGTGGTGGTGGGGGGACAGCCTCTTCAAATATTTTTTGGGTGGGTGGGTGGGTGAAGGGACCTCGGTCCCCAGGAGTTGGCTCCTACGCTTGGGCCAGTCAATGCCTCTTAGCCTAACCTGCCTCACAGGGTTGTTGTGAGGATTAACCAGGAAGCTCCTTGGAGGAAAAGGTGAGATAGAAATGCAAACAAACATACAAATTATTTATCTTTCATACACATTTATAGTGGATTTGGGACAAAGGCTCTGGGTAGCCCCTATTTCCATTAGGGGGGAATGAAAATTTGGAAAGCAAGTAAGGAATTGTCATCTGCTTGGGCTGGCCAAAATATTAGCTGAGATTCCACTGTACTGTAACCCCAAGGACCACAATACTTCCGCAGCTTCAGGAAACACACCATAAATCTATATTGTCATGTGCTCAAGGGATTTGCGGTTGTGATGAAGCCTCTGGCAGCAATTGGCTCACATTTCCTAGAACACATGCAGGTTTCTTGACATGCTCTGGGGTAGAGTTGCCTTGGCTTGCCAAGAATAACTCATTAATTCAATGCACAGTCTTATTTGTCCTGGAGGATTAGAGCAGGATTTACTTCCCAATAACTGGATAAGTGAAGCACTTGGGGGAGCACTCTTTCACGTTCGACGGCAGAGTGGTGAATTTTAAGGTGCGGTGAAGCTGAAGGAGAGCCCATAGTCATGTCCAAGAGGAGTCCGAAAATGCAGTGGCTGTGCTGATCCAACAAACACACACAATCACCACCAGTAAATAGCACAGCTTTACCCAAGCTGCTGCTCTCCCGCTGTTCCAGTTTACACTGCCCATCAGCCCTAACCAGCTCATTGCAACAAGGACAATATCTGTATCATAGAACCATAGAATTATAGAGCTGGAAGGGACCCCAAGGGTCTTCTGATCCAACCTCTGCAAGGAAGAAGAAGAAGAAGAAGAAGAAGAAGAAGAAGAAGAAGAAGAAGAAGGAGAGTTTGGATTTGATATCCCGCTTTATCACTACCCGAAGGAGTCTCCAAGCGGCTAACATTCTCCTTTCCCTTCTTCCCCCACAACAAACACTCTGTGAGGTGAGTGGGGCTGAGAGACTTCAAAGAAGTGTGACTAGCCCAAGGTCACCCAGCAGCTGCATGTGGAGAAGTGGAGACGCAACCTGGTTCACCAGATTACGAGTCTACCGCTCTTAACCACTACACCACACTGGCTCTGGCAGGAATCTTAACTAAAGAATCTCTGACAGATGACCATCCAACCTCTGTTTAAAAAATCTCAGATGAAGTAGAGAGTCCACCACCTTTCCAGACAGTCCATTCCACTCCTGAATAGCTCCTACCACATTGCTCAGGAAGACAGGCAAACTAATGCCAGTGTACTGGAAGAAGCAAAGATCACCAGTGTCAAAGCAATTATTCTTCAACATCAACTTTGTTGGATTGGTCATGTTGTTCGGATGCCTGATCGTCGTCTTCCAAAGCAACTACTGTATTCTTTTCCCAACTTAAAAATGGAAAGCGTAATGCTGGTGGTGAGAACTGGACCATCAAGAAGGCTGATCGTCGAAAAATTGATGCTATTGAATTATGGTGCTGGAGGAGACTCTTGAGAGTCCCATGGACTGCAAGAAGATCAAACCTATCCATTCTTAAAGAAATCAGCCCTGAGTGCTCACTAGAAGGACAGATCCTGAAGCTGAGGCTCCAGTACTTTGGCCACCTAATGAGAAGAGAAGACTCCCTAGAAAAGACCCTGATGTTGGGAAAGATTGAGGGCACAAGGAGAAGGGGACGGCAGAGGATGAGATGGTTGGACAGTGTTCTCAAAGCTACTAACATGAGTTTGGCCAAACTGCGAGAGGCAGTGAAGGATAGGCGTGCCTGGCGTGCTCTGGTCCATGGGGTCACGAAGAGTCGGACACGACTGAACGACTGAACAACAATGCTGGTGGTCAGCAAAAGAGGTTTAAAGACTCTCTCAAAGCAAATTTTAAAAAAATGTAGTATAAACACCAACAATTGGGAAACACTGGCCTGCGAGCGCTCCAATTGGAGAAAAGCCTTTACCAAAGGTGTCATGGGCTTTGAAGACACTCAAACTCAGGACGAAAGGGAGAAATGAGCTAAGAGGAAGGCACGCTTGGCAAACCCTCACCGTGATCAACTCCCGCCTGGAAACCTATGTCCCCACTGTGGAAGGACTTGTGAATGCAGAATTGGCCTCCACAGTCACTTACGGATTCACTGTTAAAACCGTGTTCATGGAAGACAATCTTACTCGGCTATGAGTGACAGCCTAAGAAGAAGACCACCAGAAAGCTCTTCCTAAAATTTAGTGGGATTCTGCTTTTTTGAATCCATTGATTCGTGCCCAACCCTCTGAAGCAGAAGAAAACAAGCTTGCTTCTTCTTCCATGTGACAGCCCTATAGATAGTTGACGATGGCTATCATATCTCCTCTTGGTCTCCTCTTCTCCAGGCTCAACATACCCAGCTTCCTGAACCATTCCTCATAAGAGGACACCCTCCTCTATCAACAGCCACCAGACACATTGGCTATATGTTTCCTCCAGGATCAGATACAACATGGTGGAGTCTTATGGGAGTGGGCTATTGCCTTCATGTCTTCCTTTTTGGGTTCCTAGGGACCCCTTGTTGGCCTCTGTGAGTGATACCATGCTGGACTAGATATGGTCAATCAGAATAGCTAGTGAGTAAAAAGACAACTGGTTTGCCGTCGCTTGATTCACTACAAAGTAGCTCCATACATTCACAAGTGACCTGGTTAAACAAATGACCTCTAAGAGGCATTAACGGGAACCTGCCATTGTTCTGTTTTCCACATACTCCGATCCTTAATCATAATGAAATAGAGTTATGACAGTGTGGTGGAAAATACTAATTTATCCTCTCCTCCCATCCCCTCCTTCCACAGCCTTGCCTATCTCTCTCCACAGTCTGCTTCCTTTGTTATCTCTAATGGCAAGAGGAGAACAAGCACACCTCGCTTCTAAGTGTACTCTGTAATGGTGGTCAAAGGGCAGAATTGAATGTCCCTGTTTATTCAGAACTCTGGCAAAGTCAGAAGCTTCTGCAATGGTCTAAAACAGGGGTGGGGAACCTTTTCCAGACATTCTCCTTTAGGCCACTTTATGAGGCGGGGCACAAGCCAATGAACGGTCAGGGCCAGAGGTGATTGTGGGCAGAGCAATTGATATGATGACAAACAAGATGATCAAGGATCTGGAAACCAAGCCTCACGAGAAACGACTGAGGGAGTTGGATACATTTAGCCTGGAGGAGACTGAGAAGTGATACAACAGCCATCTTCAAATATCTGAAGAGCTGTCACATGGAAGATGGAGCAAGCTTGCTTTCTGCTGCTACAGAGGGGAGGACCCAGATTGATGGATTCAAATTACAAGAAAGGAGCTTCCCACTAAACATTAGGAAGAGATTTCTGGTGGCAAGAGCTTGTTTGAGAATGAGATGGACTCCTTCGGAAGGTGGTAGCCTCTCCTTCCTTGGAGAATCTGTCATGAGAGCCAGTGTGGTGTAGTGGTTAAGAGCGGTAGTCTCGTAATCTGGGGAACCGGGTTCGCGTCTCCGCTCCTCCACATGCAGCTGCTGGGTGACCTGGGGCTAGTCACACTTCTTTGAAGTCTCTCAGCCCCACTCACCTCACAGAGTGTTTGTTGTGTTTGTTGTGGGGGAGGAAGGGAAAGGAGAATGTTAGCCGCTTTGAGACTCCTTCGGGTAGTGATAAAGCGGGATATCAAATCCAAACTCTTCTTCATGGATTCTTTAGTTGAGATTCCTTCATTGCAGGGGGTTGAACTGGATGACCCATGCAGCCCCTTCCAACTCTACAATTCTACGATTCCATAGCTGCCTCTACAAATTTGTCTAATCCTCTTTTAAAGCCATCCAAGTCGGGGGCCATTACTACATCTTGCAGTAGTAAATTCCATAGCTCACCTATGTACAGGGATGACTGTTGCCCATTGGCACTGATAGAGCAGAAGATGGGGAGACCAATGGTAGGCAGAACTAGAATCAATCTCAGGCAGAGCCAACCTTCTCCCTGCTGATTTTTACAAGGGCTAATCTGAGGCTAAGGAGGAGGAAGTTGGGCAACCCTCCAGGGTGGTTGTAAACCAGGACGGTAGACTGAGATTAGCAGGCCAATGCTCCATTTGCTGATCAGCTGATGTGCGGGGACTAAATCCTGCTGCCTTGGCTGCACAGCCTTTTTTGCTGCTGGGAACAGGATCATCAGCCAATGCAGGATTAAGCCTTGTCCTCACGCCCATCAGTGTTAGCTGATGGGCAGGTGGATGTGGTTTGGAGAAAATGGATTTGCAGGTCAAATGAGACCCACCTGCTGGGCTGAGAATGGCCCCGCAGATCAGAGGTTCCCCAGCCCTGGTTTAAAAGATTTACTGGTAGAAGTGGCTCAAATTCTATATTGAATTCATCAGGGTGGGCCAGAGGGTTTATGAAGAAAAGGGAAGGGAATGAACTGATGTGCTTTATGCACCTCCAACTCTTGTGTACAGGCAGTCCTGCTTTCTTCAGGTTCCTTCAAGAATCTTCCCTCAGCTTGAGTGTTCGTGGTACACTTTTGTTCCCAAACCGATCGGCACGAGGCCATACGAGCTCAGGATTAGAAGGAATGATTTATACTGTATGCACTATATTTAGAAATGCTATGCAGAAGGAAGTTTTCTCCCTGTGAATTTATTCTGACAACTCTGTCATTATTCAATTGATCAGATAAACAACTTCATAAAAAATATTAACTAATCTGAAAGGTTAGCAAAACTGCTCCAACTGTCCTGCCTTCTGCAGCTGAAGGGGATTTCTCTACCGCCCAATCTTCTTGCAATCTGTTTGCAAGCCAGTGTTTTAGTGAGACAGCCAGCTCAGCAAACAACCATATGAAAATGTGCATTTACCACAAGGGTCGAGTCTTTTATTTAACTTTGCGTTCATCAGAGAGCTGTAAAGGTAAAGGGACCCCTGACCATTAGGTCCAGTCGTGTCCAACTCTGGGGTTGCGGCGCTCACCTCGCTTTATTGGCTGAGAGCCGGTGTACAGCTTCCGGGTCATGTGGCCAGCATGACTAAGCCACTTCTGGCGAACCAGAGCAGCGCACAGAAATGCCGTTTACCTTCCCACCAGAGCGGTACCTATTTATCTACTTGCACTTTGACGTGCTTTCGAACTGCTAGGGTGGCAGGAGCTGGGACCGAGCAACGGGAGCTCACCCCGTCGCAGGGATTCGAACCGCCGACCTTCTGATCAGCAAGCCCTAGGCTCTGTGGTTTAACCCACAGCGCCACCTGGGCCCCTTTTCAGAGAGCTGTAGCAGTTGGTACAGTATATTGCTGGGGAAGCAGTAATCTTAGGTTGGAGGCAAAATGATTTCCTTCGCTTGAGCCATCTCTTGCTGCCCTCCCCTTAATTCGAAGCTGTATGCCTTCAAAAAGCATTGCCTCTGAAGTGTTGTGTAGATGCCAAAGACACAGGCACCTTTCCTGCTGAGAGTAAAGCAACAACACTTGCAATAAGTTACCTGAACCAGTTGGGGGCAATAGACAGAAAGGCAACCTGTTCTGTCCTCCGTGATTCCTTCTTGACTTGTTCTCATGCAGTGCGTTTCCTCAGGCTTTCCTTCCTTCCTTCCTGCTTCCTCTCCAGTTAGTGGTAGCTTCCTTTGGTCAACCTCATGACTCCACATGTAAGCTTGTCCTCAGCATGGCTTTGTTTGCCAGCCAAAATCCATGAACTCATGGATCCAACAATGTCACTTGGCCATAGCACTCGCTGCTCTAGTAATTTCCAGATTGGATTACTGCAAAACCCTCTACATGGGGCTCCCGTTGAAGATGATTTGGAAACCTTACCCGGTCCAAAACGCAGCAGCCAAGTTACTGGCAGAAGTTGTGTTTGGAATTGATATAAGCCCTATTCTAAAGCAGTGGCATTGGTTGCCAGTTCATTTCCAGGTGAATCCGAATATGTTCATACTAGTGTTATGAGAAAAAACAGCCCCTTTTCCCTTATGGCGTATCCAAGAGCCTGTATAGAGTCCTTTAGTAGGCTCCCTATCGGAAGGAGAAAATAACAGAGGCCAACCAGAGTATATTGAGAAGCAAAGCAGCTAGTAAGCATGACCTTTATTAAACTGTTGCAACAGGGCCCTCGCCACACGAAGGAGGGAGGAGGAACGCAGAATAATGGTGTGCAAGCCCTTATATAGACTTTTGAAATTGCCCACCCTGTAGCTCAAGACCCCCCCCCCAAAAAACCACAAATCATACATATATCACTGAAGGAGGTGATCTCCAACAGAAATCCTGTTTGTCAGGATACCTGATAATGGTCACTGATTGCTTTACCTGGGCAGCCTGGCCATTCCTTTTGAGATGCTAAATGCTTAGTTCTTGAATCCAGGTCACAGGCTCACTCTATTCACACACAAATACACCCTTAAGACAGGATTTGTGAGCAAAGAGACAATGGGGAGGCGTCCCCATTTCCTTCCCCACAGCAGAGGAATATTTGAGGTCACTGAAAGAGTCAAAATGGCTTCAGGATTGCTCTCCTATACTATTTCAGACACGTGGTTTATATACTTATGTATGTGTTTGCCTTGTACATTTATGAACTTTTAATTTATAACTATAAGACCTTTGTTGTTGTTGTTCAGTCGTTCAGTCGTGTCCGACTCTTCGTGACCCCATGGACCAGAGCACGCCAGGCACGCCTATCCTTCACTGCCTCTCGCAGTTTGGCCAAACTCATGTTAGTAGCTTCGAGAACACTGTCCAACCATCTCATCCTCTGTCGTCCGCTTCTCCTTGTGCCCTCAATCTTTCCCAACATCAGGGTCTTTTCTAGGGAGTCTTCTCTTCTCATGAGGTGGCCAAAGTACTGGAGCCTCAACTTCAGGATCTGTCCTTCTAGTGAGCACTCAGGGCTGATTTCTTTAAGAATGGATAGGTTTGATCTTCTTGCAGTCCATGGGACTCTCAAGAGTCTCCTCCAGCACCATAATTCAAAACCATCAATTCTTCAGCGATCAGCCTTCTTTATGGTCCAGCTCTCACTTCCATACATCACTACTGGGAAAACCATAGCTTTAACTATACGGACCTTTGTTGGCAAGGTGATGTCTTTGCTTTTTAAGATGCTGTCTAGGTTTGTCATTGCTTTTCTCCCAAGAAGCAGGCGTCTTCTAATTTCGTGACTGCTGTCACCATCTGCAGTGATCATGGAACCCAAGAAAGTGAAATCTCTTACTGCCTCCATTTCTCCCCCTTCTATTTGCCAGGAGGTGATGGGACCAGTGGCCATGATCTTAGTTTTTTTGATGTTGAGCTTCAGACCATATTTTATTAAGACCTTAGAAGTCCTTATAACACTAGTGTTTAAAGCCCTACATGATTTAGGCCCCAAATATCTGAATGAGAACCTCCTTTCTTAAAGAACCTCTTTAGTGTTCAGATCTGCAGAACTCTTCGCGTGCCTGTGACCCAGGAGCTCCTAAATAATTCTTGCGAATGCAAATTGCATTGACTTTTTAAAATACTGAATTTTAAATTGTTGTAACTTGCCCTGGGACATGCTGGTGAATGGAATGAAATGAAAGTGTGGTGTTGCAACTTGGACTGACTTTGCCCCTACATTTCTGTGGAGGAGAATTCATCCCGCTCCTATCAACACAGCCCCTCGTCAGATTTTACTTCCTGGTTACGCTGGGCTGTGACAAAGAGACAAGAGTTTAAGAGCTAGCTTTTATGAATCTGGTCGCTGACTCTTCCCATGGGTTTCAGTTGCACAGGCAAGTGCAATTTGTTTCCTTGAGGTCAACCAAAGCCGACAACTGCTAATGCTTTCACATAACTATTTTCCTGTACTTTGCAATTAGCGACCGCATCAGGCGTTTGCAATGGCTTGCATGCGGTGTGGCAACGGAAAGGAAGCGGCCACAAACCACAAAGTCTTGTCTCCTGGAAACCCAGATGAACGTCTCAAAGGATGTCTTTTATTCATTCCCCTTCATTAGCAGCAAGCTCAGCTTTTACACTTTCTGGCCATTGTGTTTTGCCCTGCCTATGTCATAGAATCATAGAATTGTCGAGTTGGGAGGGACCCCAAGGGTCATCTAGCCCAACCCCTGTGATGCAGGAAATCCTGCCCACAGCTATCTCAGGATAGGCTTGAACCACCAATCTCCTGGTTAACAGCCAGACGCACTGACCCATTGCACTGTCTGAGGGTCCATGTCAATGACATTAGAAGCTTAACTGTGCACAGGGATGCTGCCAATCATGGGATTTGGCTGCCCGAGGCAGCTGTTCCAGTCTGCCTCATGGTCGGGCCGGCCCTGCTTCTTAACAGTCGCATCAGCCTCAGTCGGCATGGCCATACTGGCTGGTGGTAAGTCCAAAACTTCTGGAGTTCAGCAGGTAGGTGTAGCTGCATATCCACAAATGGGACCTTTAGAAATGGCAAAATTCATAAACCAAATGGGGCGATACTTTGGTCCACCAGCCAGGATAGGCTGCTCTTGGGTTTGAATCCTGCTTGTTGGCCTGATCCAGTAGGCTCCTCTTATGTTCTTATTGACCATGCTTAAATCCCCGCCCCCCAAAAAACAAAGGAAGATGGCCATATGACATTTCCTTTCCCCCTCCCTATTAATTTAGTCTATTTGTGAAATCACTGAGAGCATTATAGAAATAAATGTCTGTCTACTCATACACAGTGTTTTTTTCTGGGGGATGTAGGGGTACGCATACCCCTAAGCATTTTGTAAGGGACCCAGGTGGCGCTGTGGGTTAAACCACAGAGCCTAGAGCTTGCTGATCAGAAGGTCAGCGGTTCGAATCCCCGCGACGGGTTGAGCTCCCGTTGCTCGGTCCCTGCTCCTGCCCACCTAGCAGTTCGAAAGCATGTCAAAGTGCAAGTAGATAAATAGGAACCGCTCCAGCGGGAAGGTAAACGGCATTTCCGTGTGCTGCTCTGGTTTGCCAGAAGCGGCTTAGTCATGCTGTCCACATGACCCGGAAGCTGTACGCCGGCTCTTGGCCAATAAAGCGAGGTGAGCACCACAACCCCAGAGTCGGACACGACTGGACCTAATGGTCAGGGGTCCCTTTACTTTTACCTTTAAGCATTTCGCGAATCTAAGTTTGGCCTCATTGAGGGGCAGTATTTCAATATGAGTAGGAAAATGAGAGTACCCCTAAACAATTTTTTTTTTTAAAGAAAAAAAGCACTGCTCATACATGTCCGTAATACAAGTTCAGAGAGTTAACAAATAGGTTCCATTTATCTGCCAGATCTACTCTTCTGTGTATTGTATCAGTCAATTTATTCATTCCAGGTCTACGGCTTTCATGAATTGTCAGTGCAATTTGACTTTTTGAAAGATGAGCCCAAGCAAATTTAGCTCCTTTTAATACCAGCACGATCACCTTTTAATTTCCCAGCAGATCGCCCTCTAAACTGTAAAATAATATTTCTCGGGGAATGAACTATCAAATTGAAACCCACTTCAGTAATTAATTCCAGTAATTGTTCATCTTAGAACAATCCCGCTAGATACAAAACGCAAGCAGGACATTTTCTGAACTAGGAATCGTCAGCAAGTTTTACTGTACATGATTAGGGCTGGTGCACAGTCCATGCATTTAAAGCACAACCTGCCCTCCACTCCAGATTCATGGGAACTGTAGTTTGTTAAGGGTGCTGGGGATTGTAGCTCTGTCAGTGTAAACTACACTGTTCCTAACAATTCTTGGGGGGTGTATTTGTGTGCTTTAAATGCATGGTGTGTATGCAGCCCAGGACTCAATTGAGACCAAGGTTTCAGGGGGATGGGGGCGAGAGATAGCAAAGCTAATAATTTTTCTTTAGGTCCAGGCGTTGCAGTTGTGAAATGTCACTGTGCTTTTGTTGTATCCATTTGAGCTTTATGTAGGAAGATTGCAGACCTTACCTCTTGCATTTCCATGGCTTACCATTTCTTTGCTTTCTTCCGTGCCTATGCATCATTTATTTAATTTATTGATCATTTCCCGCAAGGCACCCCAAAGCAATTTTGTGATAATGGCACCATTGATAAAAATGTACACAAATTCAGTCCAAGGTAGCTAAAGACTCGGAAATGTGTGCATATATATGTACCAGTTAGGGACAGGGAAGCAGTTTGGCTCGGTTCAATTTTCGATGAGGACCTGCTGGATTCACGCTTATTGAAACAATGCACGGCAATGCATGCAACTCTCCTTCAAAATCTGCACTTTTCAGAACTTAACAACCCTCTGTACTGCACTCCCACTCAGGGCCGGATTTAGGTTTGATGAGGCCCTAAGCTACTGAAGGGGCCCTTTATATGTCCAGCTGTCCTTTGTCAACAAAAAATTGTTGCTGTTTTTTGTGTTGAATATATGCTATATGGTAATTTATGGACCTAATAGGTATCTAAAGAAGAAGAAGAAGAAGAAGAAGAAGAAGAAGAAGAAGAAGAAGAAGAAGAAGAAGAAGAAAAAGAAGAGTTTGGATTTGATATCCCGCTTTATCACTACCCAAAGGAGTCTCAAAGCGGCCAACAATCTCCTTTCCCTTCCTCCTCCACAACAAACACTCTGTGAGGTGAGTGGGGCTGAGAGACTTCAGAGAAGTGTGACTAGCCCAAGGTCACCCAGCAGCTGCATGTGGAGGAGCGGAGACGCGAACCCGGTTCCCCAGATTACGAGTCTACCATTCTTAACCACTACACCACACTGGATCTCACTACACCACACTGGGTTGAAAAAACAACCCTGGAGCAACATGCAGAGCCAGGAACACCCACATTCCGCTGTGGGTTAAGCCACAGAGCCTAGGGCTTGCCGATCAGAAGGTCGGCGGTTCGAATCCCCGCAATGAGGTGAGCTCCTGTTGCTCGGTCCCTGCTTCTGCCCACCTAGCAGTTTGAAAGCATGTCAAAGTGCAAGTAGATAAATAGGTACCGCTCTGGCGAGAAGGTAAACGGCGTTTCCGTGCACTGCTCTGGTTCACCAGAAGCGGCTTAGTCATGCTGGCCACATGACCTGGAAGCTGTACGCTGGCTCCCTCGGCCAATAATGCAAGATGAGCGCACAACCCCATAGTCAGTCACGATGGACCTAATGGTCAGGGGTCCCTTTACCTTTACCTTTAAGGAGTCTCAAAGCAGCTAACATTCTCCTTTCCCTTCCTCCCCCACAACAAATACTCTGTGAGGTGAGTGAGGCTGAGAGACTTCAGAGATGTTTGACTAGCCCAAGGTCACCCAGCAGCTGCATGTGGAGGAGCGGAGATGCGAACCCGGTTCACCAGATTACTAGTCCACCACTCTTAACCACTACACCATTTGCACATAACAAAATATAGTTACAGGTAGGTAGCCGTGTTGGTCTGCCGTAGTCGAAACAAAATAAAAAAATAAAAATAGCACCTTAGAGACCAACTAAGTTCTTCAAATACCACTTCTTCAAATACCACGCACACGAAAGCTCATACCAATAACAAACTTAGTTGGTCTCTAAGGTGCTATTGGAAGGAAATTTTTTATTTTTTATTTTGTTATAACAAAATATGTATTTTAGCAAAGTAATTGTTGAACTGAAATACAATTAAGAATAATTATATTAATAGTGAAATGCAATTAAGAAGAAGTATATTTTGGGGGGCCACCCAAGAGAGTGGGGCCCTAAACTATAGCTTGTTTAGCCTATACGTAAATCCGGCACTGCTCCCACTGCCAAATTCCCCAACATGGGATAGCAACATGGCACAGGGTTGCCACACGCTGCTTTCTCCTTTCTCCTTCCCCCTTTTAGGATAGCAACACTGGACTACTTTGCAGGGTTGTTGTAATCCATGATTTCTCAACCACAGCAACTCCCCCCTTCCACACAAAGCGGGGCTTCAGCCTGGCCACTGCTGGCAACAAAATGTTAGGCTCGGTTGACACATAGCTGTCAACGTTCGGATTTGAAAATAAGGGATTTTTTCCAAACTTTCGGATTTGAAAATAAGGGATGCCGCGAGGGCGGTGCAATGGCACCAAGTAGGCTCGCCACCCTGCGCTCCAGAGGCTGCGCGCAAACGGGTGAGCGAAAGAGCGAGCGCATAGACGGCAGGCAGGTTGGCTGTCTTGTTGGGCGTGAGGGTCTGGCTGCACAAGGCATGCAAGCTCCACCCCCAGTCGGTCTCAGACTCCTTATTGGCAGCCGAGCAACGCAGCTGAGGAGCCTCCCTGGCCGGCAGGGAGGGAGAGGAGCTGCTTCCTTGGAAATCCGGGAAATGTAAGGGATATCAACAATCTGGGATAGCAGCGGGAAACGGCCTTGGAATAAGGGAGTTTCCCACAAAAAAAGGGAGGGTTGACAGCTATGGGTTGACATTTTGTCTGGTCCTGCAAGACACATCTTAAGGTCAAGGGCCAGGAGGCCCTTTCGTTGCTATTGGACCAGCCCCTGTGATGTCACAGCTCACAACCCCACAGATAATCCAGCAACCCTCGAACTATACAGTTAGCTTTTTCGGAGGGCGGGCTATTGCGGTTGGAGGCAATTGAAAGAATGCTGGGAGATATTTTAATGACATTTTGCTGGGTACAGATGAGCCCAAGTGGCCTCGGACAATGGGGAGATTTTAAATTTGCATCTGCTTCAATAAACGAGCATATGCTCAATTCTCCAGCAGCATTCCCCCCCTTCCCCCGAGAGCAAACGCCAACTCTGCCTTATCCCGCTCGGGCTGGGTGGCTATAAATACATCTGAGATTGTGATGCGGTCTGACACAGTGTTAAAATGGACCATATTCCCAACCTAAGACAGATAATTTCTCTGCACAAGCGAAATTGTCCTCTGCGTACAAGCTGCTGATGCTCCTGCTAATAGATTTCTCCTTGGCTGTCAGGTTCTGTAAAGATGTTCAGTCTCTGATGGTTCTGAACTCAACACGCCTGGGACCTCTGCTGCCAGGGTTCCAAGTTATGCAACCATGTGGGTCTCCAGCTGAAAACAGATAAAGCCATTCTGCTTTCTGAACCTTTGAAGAAAGGTTGTTTCCACCCCACCCTCCAAGTAGCATAATGAGCTATCACAGCAAATGTATGCAAGAGGATGAGCTGTCCCCAATTCAGGGTGGATCTACACACTGGGGGGAAAACACTATAATTAAGTCAGAAATTAAATTGTTATATTAAAAAAAACCACCACTATTTAAAAATCGCATAGATTTATTTTTGCTCTCTGGCACCATCTAGTGTTGCATGTTTATAATGCATTCAGAATGTTGTTCTCTTACTAATGTAGCAGAGTCCTCAGTCTTTACCTCTGCCATTATGTGCACTGCCTTGGCCTCAGTTTACCACCTGCAATATGGGGATAATAATAGTCTACTTCTCAACGGCTCTTGGAAGATCAAACTCCCAGGTGGAGAACCTGAGGCCTGAATGTCATCCCCAAGCATCAGACCTTTTGACTACCTGGAGGCAGGGCCGTCTTTAGCAGATGTGGTGCCGGGGTGCAAATATCCACCCAGCGCCCCCAAATTACCATGGATAGTGGGGGTGAGGCGGTGAAGCTGCGCACTGCCAGCCATGCCGCTGCGGGAGAGCAATCCCTGCAGAGGCTTGGGAAGGAAGCTGCACGCCCGCCAGCCATATGGTTGATGGGGTGCAGCTGGTGGGCGTGCAGGGAAAGGGGAGGCCGCCGGCAAAGCGGCACAGCTACCCCACTTGCTAGGGCACCCCTGAGAGGATGGCGCCCTGGCGCAGCGCACCACTAAGCCCTATGGGAAAGACAGCTCTGTTTGGAGGGAGGATGTCTATTGCCAACCAGAGCTTGTCCTCCACAGTGATAACCTGGTCATTTCAATCCCTGCTCTGGTAACCTCCGAGGTTAGATTTTTGAACCTGCTTCTGAAGACTTCCTGGCTGTTCCAGTTCCTTCCACCTTGATTGCCGGCTGGGGACTGGATGGATCATAGCTTGCTTCTTCTGAAACGTCTCCACCCCCATCGTTCAGCCCGGACACTGAGGTCCAGCTCCGAGGGCCTTGTGGCGGTTCCCTCACTGCGAGAAGTGAAGTTACAGGGAACCAATCAGAGGGCCTTCTTGGTAGTGGCGCCCGCCCTGTGGAACGCCTTCCCAGCAGATGTCTAGGAAATAACCACCTGGCTTTTAGAAGACAACTGAAGGCAGACTTGTTTAGGGAAGTTACAGGTAGGTTGCTGTGTTGGTCTGCCGTAGTCGAAACAAAATAAACAAAAAAATTCCTTCCAGTAGCACCTTAGAGACCAACTAAGTTTGTTCTTGGTATGAGTGTGCATGCACACGAAAGCTCATACCCAGAACAAACTTAGTTGGTCTCTAAGGTGCTACTTGATGTTTTATTGTGTTTTTAATATTTTGTTGGAAGCTGCCCAGAGTGGCTTGGGAGCTCTGGCCAGATGGGCAGGGTATTATTATTATTATTATTATTATTATTATTATTATTATTATTATTAATAATAGTTGTTGTTATCATCATCATCATCATCACCACCACCATCATCTTCGCTGTCTGCCAGTCCATTTTCTGACCACAGCGCCGAGCCTTCCTGGATACTTGTCTTTTAAGAAACTGACCACTGGCTTAATTCCCTCCTGCCCTTTTGCCACCCAGAGTAGCTCTTCCCGCATAGACGGTTTTAATAGCTAGGCTCCTGAATAGCATCCTCCTCTTCTTTTCTTCCTTCCCTGACTTTCCCAGAACCATGTTAAAACCTCGCTGCGGCTCTCTAATGATCACAACCTCCTCCGCAGGCCGAGTGAGTCATGGCGACACTTTGGCTCTGGCAGTGACCTCAAGTGTGTGCTCAGCAGGTTATGAAGGAACCCCCCGCTGAGAGCCTTAATGAAGCTTAGCAATTCGGGGCTTAATCAACTCTGATAAAGGCCTGGGCAATGGAAAACAATGGAGCAGAAGCCAGGAGAGTGTTTTCTAGAATTCCCCGGAGCTTCCGCCTTCCATTCTTAGGGCCAAATGGCGGGGGACTAATCTTCTCCGGGGTAAAGATACATAAGAAGAGCCCTGGTGGCCCCTGGGAAATGTGCAAGCAGCATGGCTATGTTCTGCAGACCCTCCAAGTGTCCTGGATGTACAGAAACCATCCAGGTTTCTGATTTGATCCCAGAACGTCCTACTTTGGTTTCTGGTTTCTGATTTGATCCCAGAACGTCCTGCAACCTTAGGGTGTCCCTATTTTCATCGGAGAAATGTTGAAGGGTATGAAGTTATGCGCCCCCCACCCCAAGTCAAGGAGATAGGTAACTCTACACAACACAAAACACTATTGCTGTATGTAGGTTTTATTTTATTTGCTTTTATCTTATCTTATAACGGGGACCCAGGGGGCACTGTGGGTTAAACCACAGAGCCTAGGGCTTGCTGATCAGAAGGTCGGCGGTTCACATCCCCGCGACGGGGTGAGCTCCCGTTGCTCGGTCCCAGCTCCTGCCAACCTAGCAATTTGAAAGCATGTCAAAGTGCAAGTAGATAAATAGGAACCACTCTGGCGGGAAGGTAAACGGCGTTTCCGCACGCTGCTCTGGTTCGCCAGAAGCAGCTTTGTCATGCTGGCCACATGACCTGGAAGCTGTACGCTGGCTCCCTTGGCCAATAATGAGAGATTAGCGCGCAACCCCAGAGTCGGACATGACTGGACCTAATGGTCAGGGGTCCCTTTACCTTTACCTTTAAGGGAAAGTGGGACGTTCCCGGATGAAATCAGAAACTCGGAGGGCTTCTGTAAATCCGGGACTGTCTCTGGAAAATAGGGACACTTGGAGGGTCCGGCAATGCATTTGCACCCCACCCACTTCTAAAAGGCCACAGATAGTTAAAGGCCAAAGCTGTGCAGGTTCCATTATATACATTGGAAAGTCGTGGAAAACACAGTTTAAGCCACCTGGGAAAAAAGATACTGGAGCATTCCAAACTATTATTATTTTTAATAATAATTAGTTAATTAAATTATTTATTTATTGAATTCATCCATAGATCTCAGGGCAGTTCATAAATCATTTGCTCATGCATCCACACAGAAAATAATGGTTCTAGCTGAAAGGCAGCACATAGAAATTGTTACAATACCACCGTTGTTGTTGTTGTTTGTTGTTATTTGTTGTTGTTGTTGTTGTTGTTTTATATCTACATGATTCCTGTACAGTGGGACCTTGGTTGTTGAATTTAATCCATTCCGGGAGTCCGTTCGACTCCCAAAATCATTAAAAAAACCAAGGCGCGGCTTCTGATTGGCTGCAGGAGCTTGTGTAAGACCTCTCACCGTCCATTCTCCTCAATTCACAACGTCATTGTTTCCACGCCTTGCAGTGCCCCCTAGGCTCAGCTCCCAGTGGAACCAGTCACACTGCCCAAAATCCACTTCTGCTTCCAAACGTACCCAATCGCCTGTTGGGAATCACTCTCACTCAGAGACGGCAAACTCCAAGCTCCCTGAGCATCTCCCAGGAGGCCCTCTCTGGCTGGCATGTCCCTTCAGTCCAGAGTGCCAATAATCTGTGACCCTTCTGGTGTAGTGTAGTGGTTAAGAGCGGTGGACTCGTAATCTGGTGAACCGGGTTCGCGTCTCCGCTCCTCCACATGCAGCTGCTGGGTGACCTTGGGCTAGTCACACTTCTCTGAAGTCTCTCAGCCCCACTCACCTCACAGAGTGTTTGTTGTGGGGGAGGAAGGGAAAGGAGAATGTTACCCACTTTGAGACTCCTTCGGATAGTGATAAAGCGGGATATCAAATCCAAACTCTTCTTCTTCTTATGAGAAGAGCACACAACTCTTCTAGCATCACGCAGCAAGAAGAAGGAAACATCCGTAGATCTAAACTACGTTTATTTACAGTCTATATACAGAGAATCCATTTTCCACGCCTGTGTTCTCCAAGCTCTGGCAGAACAAGAACAAACTGCGACACAGCAGAAGTGAAACCGAACTAACAAAAACACACTCAGGCGGAAGAGATAAGACAGTCTTCCGTTCCCACTCTCTCTCTCTCAGACACTCATGTGATTTATACTAACCACAATAGTCCTGCTGTAGCAGCAGAGGATACACAAAATCCTAACATCGTCCACTCCAGCTCCATTTATTACAGAGGCTGAGTTCTGCTCGCCTGCTTCGGACAGCATTTGGTTCAGCATAAGAAGTAATTTGCAGGCTCGAGACTTGTTTAAATTGCTGACACCGAGATTGCAGAAGGAAGAGTCGAGGCTCTCCTGGCTGCACTTATTCTCCCAAATTCACAGCTCTACCGGGGAATGCAGTGTGTTCAAATTAACTTGAAGTCACGAGGAGGAGGGTTAAATGGATTCTCAGTCATGTATCCCCATGAGACTCATTCCCCCCGACTTCCAAGCCGGAGGTAACAGCAACACGCTGGGCGTTCCGGTGTCCTTTATTTCCGTGTTGTGCCTTGAAGAGACTTGTTGCCGCCTCCAATCGAGCATCAGTGTTCATTAAAGCAATTGAAAGCCATTTTCTTTCCCAGGTGACGCAGGAAAGTGGTATTTACAGTCACTCTGCCCAGAGAATTGTGGAGTCTTTTGAGCAAGATCCATTGGGAACTCCTTCTGCGTAATCACTGTTTAAAAGCAGCGGGTACTGCCCCTGCCCTGATCAGTTTCACTGTGTTTGTGAAAGGCCTGTGGCTTCAGGCACAGCAGCCAAATGTGGCCCTCAAGTGCTCTCTATCTGGCCCTTGGAACACTCCCCAGGCCGCCTCCCCCTCTCCACACACCTCATTGGCTTTGCATCCCGAGTGTTTTTGCCTGCCTCAAATGTGCCCTAGAACTCTTGCTTGGACAAGAAGGTTTGATTTTTATTTATCTATTAAATTCATATACCTCGGAAGTCAAACGGAATCCATTCCGGAAGTCCGTTTGACTTCCGAAATGTTCGGAAACCAAAGCGCGGCTTCTGATTGGCTGCAGGAAGCCGCGGAAGCCCCATTGGGCGTTTTGGCTTCCAAAAGAACGTTCATAGATTTCATAGAATCAGAGTTGGAAGAGACCGCAAGGGCCATCCAGTCCAACCCCCTGCCAAGCAGGAAACACCATCAAAGCATTCTTGACAGATGGCTGTCAAGCCTCTGCTTAAAGACCTCCAAAGAAGGAGACTCCACCACACTCCCTGGCAGCAAATTCCACTGTCGAACAGCTCTTAGTGTCAGGAAGTTCTTCCTAATGTTTAGGTGGAATCTTCTTTCTTGTAGTTTGAATCCATTGCTCCGTGTCTGCTTCTCTGGAGCAGCAGAAAGCAACCTTTCTCCCTCCTCTATATGACATCCTTTTATATATTTGAACCTGGCTATCATATCACCCCTTAACCTTCTCTTCTCCAGGCTAAACATACCCAGTTCGAAAACCGGAACACTGACTTCTGGTTTTCGATCGTTCGGGAGCTGGAACATTTGACTCCCAAGGCATTCGTGAGCCAAGGTACAACTGCACAAGATATTTCACTTTAATTATCTATTTGTGATTATCTATTAAATTCATATACCACCCTTCATCTGAAGATCACAGGGCAGTTTACAACATAAAACCATGTGAGGGTAGCCAATGGGTCTGTTTCTGTATGAGGGGCAGTTGGGGGTTTTCAACCTGGGAAGGGAGCCCATCTAGGAAGTAGGAAAACCCTGGTCCTAAACTGCTGCAGAGGAATATCTTTGGGAGAAGAAAAGGCTATGGAGAAAGTCCTATACAAATGTGGAGTGGAATCCCTAACACCAGGCACCCCCAAACTTCGGCCCTCCAGATGTTTTGGACTACAATTCCCATCATCCCTGACCACTGGTCCTGTTAGCTAGGGATCATGGGAGTTGTAGGCCAAAACATCTGGAGGGCCGCAGTTTGGGGGTGCCTGCCTAAGACGGTTGGATGGGACTTTGCTCTGCTTGCCTCCTTCCAGCAACTCCTGTAGCCAAGCTGGTGCCATATGTATTACTCTGACTTCCTTTGGGCTACATCCGTTAGGCCAAGAGGAGGGGCTTATTGGAGCTATTAATAGTGTGCATTTGGAATCAATAGGATGAATAAAAACTAGCTCCACCCCCAGACATTCACATTTTTCGCCACTGGCTCCACTCCAGACATCCACACATGAGGAAAGAGGTGCATTTGCATTCATATAACCGACGTCTCTAGAAGCACACGAGAGGGACGGCCGTTTCCCCTTCTCATTTTGAAATGCCGTCCTCATTTACGTCCGGGTTTCCCCAGACATGTTCGGGAATAGGGCAGGATAATGGCATCTGGGTGGATTTTCAGTAAATCGGCTAAATGTCTGGGGAAACCTGTACGTATAGCAAGGGGAGGTTAATGTTATTCAAATTAATTAAAATTTAAATTAATTAACATTACTATTTAAATTAATTAAATTTAATTAATATTACTATTTAAATTAATTACTATTTAAATTAATTAATATTGATAAATCATTTAAAATTGACCTGGGGGGGGGGAAGCTCAACAACTTTGTTAGGATTTTCACTTTTGGGAATATGTGGCAACACTAATTTAGACAATGTACAGTGGTACCTCGGGTTAAGTACGCTTCAGGTTAAGAACTCCGCTAAGAACAGAAATCGTGCTCTGGCGGCGCAGCAGCAGCAGGAGGTCCCATTAGCCAGGGCCGGTGTGTCCATTAAGGCGAACTAGGCAGTTGCCTAGGGCGCCAAAATGGAGGGGGCGCTGGCCAGCCTGCCCCCGCCCCCCGCCGCCGCCCGGTGCCGCCCCAACCAGCGGCGGAGCAAGCAGCTTGGGGCGAAAACCGCGGTGGCGGGGGCGCCAAAATCGAGGGGACGCTGGCCAGCCTGCCCCTCGCCCCCGCCGCCGCCCGGTGCCGCCCCAACCAGCGGCGAAAACCGCAGCGGCACGGGGAGCCCGGCCGGGCAGGGGGCAGGGCACCGTACGTCATGCGCAATGACGTCACGTGGCCCGCCCCCTCGCCTAGGGTGCCAAAATCCCTAGCACCGGTCCTGCCATTAGCTAAAGTGGTGCTTCAGGTTAAGTACGCTTCAGGTTAAGAACGGATCTCCGGAACGAATTAAGTACTTAACCCGAGGTACCACTGTATTGCCATGTTTGCAATCTATGGACAATATAGAGGTGGGGATGCTGCCCAGAAATGATTTCATTTTTGTCCGGTCAGGCTGACTTCTGAGGTAAGTCTGACTCACGTGCCGAACGCCTCTTGCCAACCATAAGCAGCTCAGGAAACAAAGATATGAGACAGAGCGATGAGCTCAATGCTAGCGACAGGAACGCCCAGCTTGTTGAAAAGGGTGGAGGGGTTCAGGGAGAGGAAAGAGAGAAAGAGGCACCTATGAATGTTTGCAACATGATTTCTCAGAGATGCTTAGCTAAGGTTGTGCTCCTGGGTACAAGTAAGTATGACTGAGCCTCGGCCTACAAATTTCTATTTACTTATTTATTATTATTATTATTACTACTACTATTATTTATCAAATTTGTATACCACCTCTCATCCGTAGACCTCAGGGCAGTTCACAGCATAAAAGCACAAGATAAAAACACAAAATACCGAATAAAAACAAGAATAAAAAACCCCACAAGCCAATAAACCCCCCATCTCACATGCAGCAGAGTGAGGAGCGAATGAAATGGTAGAATTTTTTGAGGCAGTGGAATGGACTACGGCCATATTCACACCACACATTTTGTGGGTTACCCAAAAGGTGAGGTCCAAGTCCGGTCCGTGGTCAGAGGTGCAACGTAAAGACAGTCCGTAGTCACTGAAGCTGGGTGCAGGGCAGGGAGTCAGGCAAAGTCGGGAACAGGTAGGCAAGCAGGGAACCAGGGCGGGTCAGGAGCTCAGGCAGGAAAGCAGGACAGGTTTCAAGCAGGAACTGGCAACCAACAATGTTGCTCCTGCAACTTGGGGCTGGCCGGCTTTTATCTGCCCCGAGGCATAGGGCGGCCCTGATCCTCTGGTGACTCGCCTCTCCTGGCTTGGAGGCGAGCACTCCTCCTGCGGGAACTCAGTTCCCTTCGCCTCTCTGCCCTGAGCCTCTGCAGCTCAGGAGAGGCTGGAGGGTTACCGGACCCAGAGGCAACCTCAGCTTCCCCTGACAGGGCTGGGAGTGGAGCACCTGCAGGCAATGGGTCCTCCATCCCATCATGAGCCAGAGCAGACTCAGCAGATGCCTGCACCTGAGGATCCAGCACAGGTGAGGACCCTTCAGACTCAGGCCCTAGCCCTGGCTCTGCTGGTTCTGGAGGCGGGGAATCCTGTGCAGGCTGAGATCCCTCAGGTTCAGCATCTGAGTCTGAATCCCAGGCCATTACACATTTGAAGCGTGATGACAGCGCTTCAGCCAGTCATGGCTCCCTCCTCCCAAAGAATTATGGGAGCTGTAGTTTGTCAAGAGTACGGGCAGCATGTTCTGTTTCGCCACCTGAGGCGAAACGGGAATGTGACACAGTGCCACAGCCCTGCCCTGACGTCCTTCTGCCTCCCTGCCAAAACCACCCTTACTTAGGTTGTGTGGTGGTGCCCACAAAGCAAGAGCCGTGGGTGATATCCGGTGAGATCTCATGATATCCGGTGAGATCTCGGACGCTCGGCAATACCTTGCAACATCTTCTTCAAGCTACAAGAGAGGAGATTCTGACGAAACATCAGGAAGAACTTTCCGACAGTAAGAGCTGTTCGGGAGCTGATGGAATCTCCTTCCTTGGAGGTTTTCAAGCAGAGGTTGGATGGCCATCTGTCCTGGATGATCTAGCTGAGATTCCTGCATTGCAGGGGGCTGGACTGGATGACCCTTGGGGACCCTTCCAACTCGACAGTGCTATGATTCTATGAGATTTCGGTGAGAGTTCATGAGATCTCGCCGAAAATCACCATTGCTTCTCTGCCAGTGGTTAGGCACTATGGGGAACTCCACCTCTTTGGATTCCACTGCTCAATATGGCTGCTTCTGTCAGTTTGCATTTCTTAGTACAGAAAGTATTGGTGTGATGTGTATTCTATTCTAATAAATTCAAGATGGGAGGGCGTTCCACAGGGCGGGCGCCACTACCCAGAAGGCCCTCTGCCTGGTTCCCTGTAACCTCACTTCTCACAGTGAGGGAACCAGCAGGGGCCTGGGACTTGCCCATCCATTCCCAATAGCAAGGGCTGGCGGACTGGCTGGCTGGGCTCCCTCGCTTGCTTGCTTGCTTGCTTACTCTGAGGCCGCCTCAGCTCCTGGCAACCAGCACCCCCTGACCAGAGGTACCATTTGCCTGTGGAACATATAGCCAGGGCTGCTGCAACAAACAGCTGTGCAAGCCTTTGGGAGGCAGAGACGCAAGAGGGCATCAGAGAAGGAAAGCGGGACAGAGGCCAGTGTTGCCCGCGGCACCTCGACCATCATTCAAGGCACCCCAGGGCACACTGGTTGAAAACCATGTCTATTTGCGTTTCTTAGTGCAGAAAGTATTGATCTGATGTGTAGAGATCTTTCCTATTCTAATAAATTCAAGATGGTTCTGGAAGCTTCTCTGTGTGAAAGAAACAAACAGAAGGTCTGTGATGTTTGGGTTATCCCTTCCGAGAAGCTGAGTACAGCTGGCTTAAACTGGTTCTCTTATCTCTTTCTATCAAGGTCATGCTGACTATAAAAGTAAGGCCAGAAGGAGCTGGAGTTTCACTGTCTCTTTCTGTCTGGTGAGGTGTTCTGTATGTAGTGTTAAGGTTTAGTCTTATTATAAGTTATTGTAAGTTTACGTTAAGTCTGCTGCAACTGGGTTTCTTATGGACAGTGCCAATCCTGAATGTATTGGATTTGTAACTGTTCTGATAATAATAATAATAATAATAATAATAATAATAATAATAATGTTTGTTTGTTTGTTTGTTTATACCCCGCCCGTCTGGCTAGGTTTCCCCAGCCACTCTGGGCAGCTTCCAACAAAAGATTAAAAATACATTAAAACATCAAGTAACAGTAAAGCTCTGATCTATTTTGGGGGAATCCTGCAACGTGTTTAAGTTTTTACTCTGCTAACTATACACCGGAGTTCTGCTCTGGATCGATATAGAATAGAATTCCATGACAGCTTCATCCTCCTGCCATTCAGTGTAGGCAATACTGGAACCTAGTGCAGCATCCTGTTCTTAAAGTTCCCGGGGAAGCCGAAACACAAGACTTCAGGACAACCTCCACTTGAGATTCCCAACAACTGAGGCTCAGAGGCTTACAGAACACATACCCTTCGACATTTCTCTGATGAAAATAGGGACGGCCTATTCCAGTGATGGCTAACCTTGACACTCCAGATGTTTTGGGACTACAACTCCCATCATCCCTGACCACTGGTCCTGTTAGCTAGCGATGATGGGAGTTGTAGTCCCAAAACATCTGGAGTGTCAAGGTTAGCCATCACTGGCCTATTCAATAATAATGATAACAACAACAATCTTCTTATTTATACCCCACCCATCTGTCTGGGTTGCCCCAGCCACTCTGGGTGGCTTCCAACATATATAAAAACACAACAACAACAACAACAACAACAACCTATAACATAATACAGGTAATTAAAAAACTTTCCTATACAGGGCAGCTTTCAGATGTCTTCTAAAGGTTTAGACTCTAGGCTCCTATGATGTAAGTAATGGACCCCGCCTGTTAGCCTGCTCCCTAAAATATCACTGGTTTGCTCATTTCTATATATAGGGTGCCTACATTCTGCTATTTATAATTAGTAGTAGTTTGCATCTTATATTTGCACCTATTATTATTTCATGTTATAGCAAGTTTCTAGAGACTGAATTATGAGTCTTTGTCAATTCTGTTTCTAAAGGAACTTTTGTTATTGCCAAATGCCAATGTGTTTGCATGATTAAGTTTGTTATAAATAAAAAATCATTTTAAGTTAGAGCTTAACAATTATTTCACTATTAATATACTTCTTCTTAATTGTATTTCAGTTCAACAATTACTTTGATAAAATACATATTTTGTTATGTGCAAATGGCTTTAGATACCTATTAGGTCCATAAATAGATGTGGGTGGAACTGTGGGTTAAACCACAGAACCTAGGGCTTGCTGATCAGAAGGTTGGCGGTTCGAATCCCCGTGACGGGGTGAGCTCCCGTTGCTCGGTCCCTGCTCATGCCAACCTAGCAGTTCGAAAGCACGTCTAAGTGCAAGTAGATAAATAGGTACCACTCTGGCGGGAAGGTAAACGGTGTTTCCGTGCGTTGCTCTGGTTCACCAGAAGCAGCTTTGTCATGCTGGTCACATGACCCGGAAGCTGTACGGTGGCTCCCTCGGCCAGTATGACAATGTGTTGTTGACAAAGGACAGCTGGACATTTAAAGGGCCCCATTACCTTCAGTAGCTTAGGGCCTCATCAAACCTAAATCCGGCCCTGGTGAGAAGTGGTGGGGAAAACTTTCAACAAGGTTAAAAGCTTCAGAAGTCACTGCTGGGTTGAGCAGACATCTGAAGCCTGCTTCTCTACCCATCACGAACCCAACTGGGGCTGACGAAGCGCCGAATCACTCATGCAGATATATCACTCGATATCTTATCACCTCATGACTTATCACTCAATGACTCACAGCTGAATGTGTGAATGACGGCCGTTTAAGAGGGCCCAGTGTGAGTTGAGCTCGGGCCGCGCATGAAAACTCCATCTGGGATGCTTCAGTGAGAGAGTGCTGTACACTCACGTGTGAACAACCTGCCGGCCTTTGGCCTTGAAATAATTGCACCAGGTTGCCAGGGGAACTTGAGCAGAAAAAAGCGGGGCCAAGAAGCACTGGAGAGCCAGTGTGGTGTAGTGGTTGAGAGCGGTAGACTCGTAATCTGGTGAACCGGGTTTGCTTCCCCGCTCCTCCACAGGCAGCTGCTGGGTGACCTTGGGCTAGTCACACTTCTCTGAAGTCTCTCAGCCTCACTCACCTCACAGAGTGTTTGTTGTGGGGGAGGAAGGGAAAGGAGAATGTTAGCCGCTTTGAGACTCCTTCGGGTAGTGATAAAGCGGGATATCAAATCCAAACTCCTCCTCCTCCTCCTCCTCCTCCTCCTCTTCTCCTTGTAAATTTAAAACTTCTAGCATGAGCATAGATGTCAGGGCCTGGCAGTGTGCCCCTGGGGGTGAGGGATCTGGAATATTACTCGGGAGGGGGTTGGTTTGTGGGGGCCTGTACCAGCAAGGAGGCAAGAATCAGCTAAGAGATGGAAAGAAGACAAAAGTCCCGCCCGGAGAGGAATGGCAAATCAAGCTGATGGACTACGTTGAAATGGCAAAACTGACTGGAAAGCTCAGGAACCGAGAAGAGAAAAACTTCAAGAAAGAATGGGGGTGGTGGTGGTGGGGTTATGACTTATTTAGGAGACCACTGTAAGCAGATGAGAACATTAACAGGATTTCAATAACAATTGTATTGTAACAATTACTAAGGTTAATATGGACAGAGTTAGCTAGCGTTGCCATATTTCAAAAAGTAAAGTTGTTAAGCTTTCCCCCCGTACATTTGGCAAAATTCCCCCGATGCCATTTTTGCACCCGAAAACCAGGACATGTCAGGCAAGCTTAGAGTTAGCTGGATGGGAAGATTTAGAAGGCTGATGGTGACTCAGCATTAAAGGAGAAATACACCGTTCCGTATTTCAAATAAATCTCTGAGTGATTCAAAAGATGCGTTTAAAAAACCCCTAACCACAGAGAAAGTGTTTCTTTTGTTTCATTCCATTTGTGATTCACTTCCCATAAAATACCTCAAAGGGATTCCGCAATGAAAACATCACTAATGAAAGCAATTGCCGAATTTAATAGATAAAAAAAACAAAAAACCCAGCTATAACCATTAAAAACACTTTTAAAATGTAAAACCAATTAAAAACACTTTGCTACGTAAAAACAATTTCAAATCCAATATGGAGTGGGATAAAGATCTCTACTTAAAGATGAAAAGAGTACCTGCCTCATTTGTAGGGGAGGCAGTCTCCCCCCTTAAAAGAAAAAAAACATTTTTAAAATCTGCATTTTAAAGCAGTACAGAGCAACTTGATAAGATATCCTTTTAAAGCAGCTGTACAAATGGAATGAACTAACATATGGAGCCCATAACAACTACGGTACTAGCAACTCCAAACTACAAAAATTCAACTAGCCCTCCCAGGTATCCAAGTATGACTAAAGGTAAAGGGACCCCTGACCATTAGGTCCAGTCATGTCCGGCTCTGGGGTTGCGGCGCTCATCTCGCTTTATTGGTCGAGGGAGCCGGCGTACAGCTTCCGGGTCATGTGGCCAGCATGACAAAGCCGCTTCTGGTGAACCAGAGCAGCGCACGGAAACGCCGTTTACCTTCCCACCAGAGCGGTTCCTATTTATCTACTTGCACTTTGACGTGCTTTCGAACAGCTAGGTTGGCAGGAGCTGGGACCGAGCAACGGGAACTCACCCCGTCGCAGGGATTCGAACCGCCGACCTTCTGATCAGCAAGCCCTAGGCTCTGTGGTGTAACCCACAGCGCCACCTGGGTCCCTTTCAAGTATGACTAGTTCTGTATTTTTTGGGTAGAGTATCATTTACCCATCCAATATATTGATTTACAATTTATTTTTTAAAAAACAGACTTGCCACAACTTTTTAGAAAACTAGAGGCAGTTTTATAAGCTCCCCACCATTTCCTGCCCCCGGGAGATCTTGCAAAAGACATGCACACATTTATATATACATGGACGTAAATAGCGGGGGCAACTTCAGTGTCAATGGACCATTTTCATTGTGTTATTTTTGTCACATTCCCCAAAGGACAAACATTTTCTGTGGCTTTATTAATATCCACATATTCCCCCTGCTTCGCAATACAGCTGCTGCTGTCCAAGCAAAACGGGGAAAATACAGCCAACATTCTGAGAGCCTTTTTCGCCAGGGATTTTAATAGAAAACATGGCCTCCCCTTCTTCTTCTTTTAAATAGCAGGAATTTGGAAGTTTCCTGAAATTAAATCATTGAGCAACGCCCCCTCCTCCATACAGTATTTGCTGTGTCCTGGCAGGAGTGTTTCAAGCAGTCTGCCACACCAATCACAGTTCTGCACATCATCATCATTCTTTTATTCGACCGTCAGTCAGAAGAATACATTTGTACAGAATTAAAAGCATCTGAGAGAACTTTGAAAAAAGGAAACATAATCCACAGTAGAATGGAACTAAACAGATAGCCCCATATCGATACAATCAATTAAAATCTTGCGACGCTTAGAAGCTAAAAAAAGAAATTTAGTCACCAGGGAGGCTGTATTTCTAGTAATATTATTCAGTAAATATAAAACCTGTCTTTCTCTGGGTAGAAAGCTAGATTGACGTAAAAGTGGAGTTATAAGATTTTGGTTAAGTTCTACATAGAGAGGACAAGACAGAAGGATATGTTCGGTAGACTCAACCACGCCCATAGTACAGTGACAGGTTCTCTGGATGTATGGAACTCCCTTGTACCTTCCCCACAATACCGCGGAATCAAGGGCGTTTAGCCGCTCTAAGAAGTCTGCGGTATTCCACATAGTGGATTTCCGCGAGATAGGGGGCTGGTGTCATTTGATATATCTGGTCCCCTAGGAACATCCCTGGTTTCACTTGAGCTATGTCCTCTTTGTTATGTATTGAGTTTAGCTGCAGTACACATTCTGGCCACCGAGGCTGCAGTTCTCACTCTACCCACAGTGGCTGCAGTTCTCACTCAGGTCCCTACATGCAAATGAAGGATTGAAAGTGACGTTCACTGATTGGGTAGCCAGAGGAGTTGTTACTGTTGCAAGTTATTGAGTTCTATATAAGCCAGGCAACTGAGCTGCTGTTTCCAGTCCAGGACTCAGAGCTAAAATAAAGAGCTGGTTGTTTTAAGAGCTGTGTCTTCGTCCATCTTTCCCACTATTTAACACTGGCGACGAAGGTGGGATTGGATGCAGCAAGCCACAGCTAGAGCTGAATCACTGAGCTGAACACTTAAGAGCTGAATCACTGCTGAGGCTAGCCTCCATTCCTTCGCCATCCAGTCGGCATCAGGGAACCATGGCTTCGCTACTGCCTCTACCTCCGTATTCTCCAGCAACTGAGTCCTGGCACTCATATATGGCCCGTTTTGAATGCTACATTGAGGCAAACGCTTTCATCAACCTAACAGATGATCGGAAGAGAGCCATTTTCCTCACTGTCTGCGGTTCAGAAGTTTTTGAAACAGCTCGGGCACTCATTGCACCACTCGCTGTGCAGACCACACCTTGGGACACGCTGAAGGAGAGACTCAAGGTTCACTATGCGCCCAAGGTATCAAGGATTGTTGCCCGCCACGCATTCCATCACCGGAATCAAGCCGAGGGGGAGACGATCAGCGAATACCTGTCTGCTCTCAGGAAGGCAGCTTACCACTGTGAGTTCAGAGACCTGGAAGACGCCCTGCTTGATAGAATTGTGTGTGGTGTGTGGGATGAAAAGCTGCAGCGCCAACTCCTTGCCAAGCCCAACCTCACCCTCAAGCAGGCCATCGAAGATGCCCAGGCCGCGGAGCTGGCAAAGCACTCAACAGTTGAGATTCGCAAGGCCAACAGTCCGGCGTTTCCAAGGAGGCCAACCCCAGTCCACCATGGGGAAATCAGCGAATCAGAGAGCTCCTCGGCTGAAGATGACGACGTCCACCGTGTTAAGCAGGAGCATAGGAAGTTCAAACAGCGAACAATGGACCAATCGGACTGTGCAGGTTGTGGCGGTAACCACCCTCGATCCAAATGCCGTTTCAGGGACGTCATCTGTCGGCATTGTTTCCGTAAGGGACACCTTGCAAGGGTCTGCCGCTCATCCACACCGGCAAACACGCCCCCATCACCTGGAAAAAAGAAGGCATCAAGGTCGGTAACAGAGAATTGCCATGCCGTCACCCACTGCCACTGCTCAGCTGAGCAGACAATTGGTCGAGCTGATGACTCTATGCACCGGAAAATCCACATCACTGTGACTGTTGAGGGCAAACCTTGTGACATGGAAGTTGACACGGGCTCTGCCATGTCCATCGTCTCTTGGAGTACCATCAAGAGACTGGTTCCCAAGATATCCAAGAGACGCCTTGACTCCCACCACCTGCACCTGAGAGACTATCAGGCAAATAGCATTCCAGTTGTAGGTGTGGGCATGTTCAGTGTGGCCTACAAGGATTTTTCAGGACCTCTGAAACTAGTGGTAGTCGATGGAAATCGTCCCAGCCTGCTTGGACTGGACTGGTTCGCGTCCTTGGGTTTGGAAGTCACTGGCATCCATAGCGTGTCACAGCCAGAAGTAGACGCTCTCCTCACTGAGTTTTCAGACGTGTTCGACGGAACCTTGGGACAGTATGTTGGGTCGCCCATATCGTTTAACCTTGACCCACAAGTTGCGCCCATCTGGATCAAGCCACGACGTGTGCCATTTGCTCTCAAGCCTAAAGTCGACGAACAATTGGACAAGCTGATCGCACAAGGGGTCCTGGAGCCCGTAAACCAGGCTAAGTGGGAAACTCCCATCGTAACGCCCATCAAGCCTGACGGGTCAGTACGTATCTGTGCGGACTATAAATGCACGATAAACAAGGCACTTCAACAGCATGCGTACCCTGTCCCTGTCGTTCACCACTTGCTGCACTCGCTGGGAGAGGGCAAAATCTTTGCAAAACTCGACCTTGCTCAGGCATACCAGCAGCTGCCAGTAGACGACGCCACGGCTGAGGCACAAACGATTGTCACACACCGTGGGGCTTTCCGTTGTCGACGGTTGCAGTTCGGGGTCAGCATAGCGCCAGGGATTTTCCAGAGCTTGATGGAGCGGCTCCTACAGGGTCTGCCTGGCGTCGTCCCCTATTTTGATGACGTGCTCATCTCGGCGGAGACAATGCAACAGCTTTTTGATCGTCTTAGAGCTGTCCTGACCAGGTTCCAGGAAGCAGGCCTCAAGGTAAAAAGAGAAAAATGCCAAATTGCTGTACCACAGGTCGAGTTCCTGGGGTACCTGGTTGATGGCTCCGGCATCCATCCCACGACAACGAAGGTCAAGGCCATCCAGCAGGCTCCCAAACCAAGGAACAAGACAGACCTTCAGGCTTTCCTAGGCATATTGAACTTTTACAACATGTTCTTGCCGCATAAGGCAACCGTCGCTGAGCCTCTCCATCGGCTTCTAGACAAAAAGGCATCGTGGAGGTGGGGCCGCCAGGAGGCCGCTGCATTTGCTGCTGTGAAGACCTTATTAACATCGGACTCCGTCCTCGTCCAGTACAATGAGGAGCGTCCTCTCATCCTGGCATGCGACGCATCGCCATTCGGTGTTGGGGCTGTTCTCAGCCATAGCTTCCCTGATGGCCAGGAGGCCCCTATTGCTTACTTCTCACGAACCCTGTCGCCAGCAGAGAGGAACTATAGCCAGCTTGACAAGGAGGCGCTGGCACTTGTGGCAGGCATCAAACGCTTCCACGAATACCTTTATGGCAGAGACTTTGACCTTGTCACGGATCACAAGCCTCTTTTGGGCATCCTGGCTGGTGACCGCCCAACTCCGCAGGTGTTGTCGCCTCGAATGATGCGCTGGACAGTCTTTCTCGCGGCTTACAACTACCGGCTCCAGCACCGACCTGGCAAGGCTTTAGGGCATGCCGACGCCCTTAGCCGCTGCCCATTGCCGACACTGGTCGAAGATCCAGCACCCTCGTCAGAGGTACTCCTGATTGAGGAACTACCTGAATCTCCGCTGTCGGCATCTGACATCGCCCTCCATTCCTCCAAGGATCGCACCATTGCCCGTGTTCTCAACTGGGTGTGGAGGGGGTGGCCAAAAGGGCCAACTGATCCAGAGTTTCAGCCTTTCACCCAACGGCAGCACGAGCTCTCAGCTCACCGCGGCTGTCTCCTGTGGGGAGACCGAGTCATCATCCCGCCCAAGCTTCGTCAGCGCGTCCTTCAGGCACTCCACATTGGCCACCCAGGAATTGTGCGCATGAAGGCGTTGGCACGCAGTTTTGTCTGGTGGCCGGGCATGGACAAAGCTATCGAATCCTGGGTTGAATCATGCCAGGCCTGTCAACAATCGAGGCCAGATCCACCGGTGCACCGTGGAAACTCCTGGGAGACCCCCAAGGCACCCTGGTCGAGGGTGCATATTGATCTAGCAGGGCCTTTCCATGGCCACATCTTCATGGTGATAGTGGACGCGTACTCCAAATGGCTGGAAGTGGTTCTGATGTCCTCAACCACCTCAGAAGCCATTATACGCGTGCTGCAGAGGCTCTTCGCCACCCATGGATTGCCTGACGTGCTAGTATCAGACAACGGGGCCCAATTCTCGTCTGGCACATTTGAGCGCTATCTCCTTGGCCGAGGCATCCGCCATGCTCTGACGGCACCTTTCCATCCATCCAGCAATGGACAGGCGGAGAGAATGGTTCGCTCGGCTAAGGAGGCACTGGCACGTATGGACAATGGGAACTGGCATGAACGGGTAGCCGAGTACCTGTTTGTCCAACACATCACCCCGTGTACAGCAACAGGGCGGAGTCCGGCCGAACTTTTGATGGGCCGCCGCCTGCGATCTCCTCTTGACCGGCTGCACCCAGACTTTGCTGTGGAAGATCCCCCAGGCTGTGGTAACCCGCCACGGTCTTTTGTTCCAGGGGACAAGGTGTTTGCAAAGAACTATGCTGGAGAGATTCCCTGGATGCCGGCTGTGGTGGTTGGGGTTACAGGGCCGAAATCGTATCAGGTAGCTTTGGACTGCGGCCGGTTATGGCGCCGGAACATTGACCAGCTGCGCCGCCGGGCTGGGAACTTGGACACTGGAACAGTGCCTCCGCCGGCCCCGGCAGAGGCTGGCCAGCCACCAAGTACTACTGAGGAAGAACATCCAGGGCATAGACAATCTCCCCCGGCACCCTCGCTGGAGACTCCGGTACAACCGCAGTCTGAAGCCGCCGCTACAGCAGCCGACGCGGAAGCCTCAGACTCAACCGATCCAACTGCGTCACCTGTGGCGGACGGTTGCCAAGGCTCAGGTACTCCGGATGCCTCTCCAGTAGTACCTCGTCGGTCTACTCGGACTCGTAGTCATCCAGCCTATCTTAAGGATTATGTTGCCAAATGAACCAGTATATTGTACTTGTATATAGTTAAAAATGTATGCTGTTGAAACTTGTGAAACCATATGCTTACGGGGCCTAGTTGTAACCTTTATGAATTTGGGGCCTAACATCTCATCCTGGTGGGAAGGGGTGTTATGTATTGAGTTTAGCTGCAGTACACATTCTGGCCACCGAGGCTGCAGTTCTCACTCTACCCACAGTGGCTGCAGTTCTCACTCAGGTCCCTACATGCAAATGAAGGATTGAAAGTGACGTTCACTGATTGGGTAGCCAGAGGAGTTGTTACTGTTGCAAGTTATTGAGTTCTATATAAGCCAGGCAACTGAGCTGCTGTTTCCAGTCCAGGACTCAGAGCTAAAATAAAGAGCTGGTTGTTTTAAGAGCTGTGTCTTCGTCCATCTTTCCCACTATTCAACACTCTTGTCTGGCAATATCACTCCATCTCCGGGAGATTGCAGTTCTAGCTTGATTATACATCATGGACTCCAGGTAGAGGTGTGACAATCCACAGGACTGCACCTCTTTTATGACCTCCCTTTCCCATGATGACTGGAAATCATCCCTCAATGTCAAGGGGGCGATGCCCACTGGTTTAAAACAAAGCTTGAGCCATAGCCAAAGCTTCGTCTTCAAGGCCACATATTGTAAGGCTTGCCAGCCGACCTCAAGTCTCATAACCGTGCCTGCCACCGAGGGGTGGATCCTAAGGATGGCTCTAAGAAAGTGCGTTTGGATAGAGTCCAATTTCAGGAAATTCCTACGGGAGCCTAAGGAGATGCCCACCAAAAGAAGAGGGAGGACTTTCATTTGGAAAAGTCTCAAGGCTACTTTCACTGATTGGGCAGTTCTGCACAAATTACCCATAACTGGACACAGTATTCCTGGTGTCGTCTGACCAAGGCTCTACAATGTCCGTTTTCATGTGAGGCAACCGGAGCTATACAGTGCTTTTAAAGCAAAAGGCAGATTTGCCCAGTATCCTGACATGCAGAACATCCACTGTAATGCAGGATGCACAATGGGTGGTTAATCCAGCAGATGGATAAAGAGGCCCTCAGCATGTTCTGCGCCACATTTTGCACATGACACGGGAGGAGCACTTATTCCCATAGTCTACAATGTGTAAAGTCTACACATGTCAGAATGCTATGCAAATTGGCCCGGATTTTGCTGCTGTTTGCCAAACGCTGACTCATGCTGGCGGATGCACAGCACCGGCTCACAGCTGGGAACCAAAACAGCCAAGACTTTTCATGGCTCTGAAATAGCCATATGAGAATGCCGTTATTGATTTCGATGCAATTTATACAGGCACAATATTGCAGCTGTTCCTCCCTGCTCTATACCTGTGAAAAAAATAGCTTCAAGTCACTTCGTACCAAAGTCACGGCTTTCTGCTTTTGCAACCACAAAGCTCTCTCTCTCTTAATTAATTAATTCTTAATTAAGCAATTAATTAATCTTCCGCTCAATGCCAAAACAGGCTCTAAGTGGTTTACAAAATATAAAACCCTGTTACACGAAGATTAAGATATAAACAGCCAGAATGAAAACACCCAATAAAATTGTTCCCGTTGAAATGTTAAAATGTAAACACCCATAATTCAAATACAGCATTTCAAACAAGAGAGATTAAGGGAATGCCTATGTAAACAGGTACTATGGAAACAAACCACGTATGTTTAGCGTTTTCAGTCTGTGCTAATAGGATAATGACATCTAGGTCATTTGTCCAGATTTGGCCGGCAAATGAGAGGTTTCTCCACCTCCAGTCTAGTAATATAGAGGGCTTGAACTCTGCATTGCATTAAGGCTCGCCCCACTTTTTCTCCCAACTCTCCCCCTTCCACTCTGCCGTCGCCATCACGACTGCCATCCAGCTTAATGGTCCCCTGCAATCTTAGGGCCAAACTAGATATGAGGGGCAGTCACATGGAACACAAGTTTCCCCATTCATAGACGAAGAAGAGGAGGAGGAGTAGTTTGGATTTGATACCCTAAGGCAGTGATGGCTAACCTTGACACTCCAGATGTTTTGGAACTACAACTCCCATCATCCCTAGCTAACAGGACCAGTGGTCAGGGATGATGGGAGTTGTAGTTCCAAAACACCTGGAGTGTCAAGGTTAGCCATCACTGCAAGGAGTCTCTTCCCCCACAACAAACGCTCTGTGAGGTGAGTGGGGCTGAGAGACTTCAGAGAAGTGTGACTAGCCTAAGTCACCCAGCAGCTGCATGTGGAGGAGTGGAGACGCAAACCCGGTTCCCCAGATTACGAGTCTACCACTTTTAACCACTACACCACACTGGCTCTCAAGACAGAGAGAAGGGAGTGGAGGGGACCCTACACTTTGCACAAAATGGAGCATTGGAGAGTGGGGAGCCATAGCTTCCCCACATCAGTTGCCTTATGTCAGTAGGCACTGCAGCAATAAGCCTCCCCCCCCACCTCCCGTCCAATTCATTTCCAGTTCTGGGCAGCACAGTTTTTGATGGATATTGACAAACGAAAAACTGGGCAGAAGAGAGCAACCAAGATGATGAAGGGTCTGGAAACCAGCAAGTATTATTAATATTAGAATTAGTACAGTGGTACCTCGGGTTACATACGCTTCAGGTTACATACTCCACTAACCCAGAAATAACGCTTCAGGTTAAGAACTTTGCTTCAGGATAAGAACAGAAATCGTGCTCTGGCGGCGCAGCGGCAGCGGGAGGCCCCATTAGCTAAAGTGGTGCTTCAGGTTAAGAACAGTTTCAGGTTAAGAACGGACCTCTGGAATGAATTAAGTACGTAACCAGAAGTACCACTGTATTAGTATTAGTACTGGTAGTATTTATATTCTGCCTTTCTCCCAAGTTATGGATTCAAGGTGGCTTGCACCATTTAAATGCAATATTCACCAAAATGACACATGATTCAAACTCAGCTCTCCCTGGTCCTAGCCTAGCACTCTTAGTAACTCCTCCGTGCTAGCTCTGTATTTCTTCCACATGTTAGCCGAATGTCAGAAGCACTAGCTCCTTCAAAATGTAAAACTCTGGAATGCTCCAGACTCTTAACTCCGAGCCATTAATAATAATAATAATAATAATAATAATAATAATAATAATAATAATAATAGATCGATGATAGATAGATAGAGATAGATAGAGATAGTAGTAGTAGTAGTAATAATAATAAAAATAATAAAAGCCTATTCAAACTGGGCCAAGAAGGATCTCCAGCTGCCCCCTAAAACTCTGTGTGGAGGCAAGATCTGACTGTTGTGATGTATGACTCATTCGCCACAAGGGAAAGGATGAGTTTGACAAAGAACACAAGTGCTTTTTAGATCTTCAAATGCTCGAAGTGTACAAACGGAAATTGATTCAGGAACAACAAAAAACAACCGCCGCCCACCCAGCCTAGATCTGTTTCTGACCTATGGGGTAGGTTGGTGGTCTCTGAATTTCAAACTCAATCGCTTTGATCTCTTGTGGAAGAAAGTGATATCTGCCTGCGGAGATAGAGGATTGTCGCTGTTGTTATTACACTAATAATCCCTCCTTTTCCTCCAAGGAGCTGGAGGTGGCCTGTGAGTGGTTTTCTCCCTCCTCATTTAATCCTAACAACAACCCTGTGATGTAGGCTAGACTGGGAGGCAATGATGGGGCTGAGGTGAGCTTCATGACTGAGTCGGGATTTGAACTCTGGTCTCTCCCAGTCCTGGTCCAACACTCTCACCACTGCTCCACCCTGGCTCTATGTAATTTTCCAAATCCAGGGTGGGATCCTGCTAACTCCACCTAGTGCAATGGGGCTTTCTCCCCCTCTTCACCCACCACACATCCCTGAGCCCCCAAAATTGGCCCCGAACCTCCAAACAACACATGGGGCTGGTTCCATCCAGCAAGATGAAAAACTGGTACTGATGGGATGATTGCCATAGTGCGATGTTGATTTCCCCCCTGTAAATTATTTTAATCCTTTTAAAGAAAGGTGAGCAGGACTTACATGCCCGATTGTCTATCGAGGAGGCCGTTTCAGATCCCAGCACTTATTTATTCACATTTTTATTCCACCCTCTCCCCAAGGTGGCCCTCACCATGGGTGGGGGAAACTGTGGCCCCTCAGAGCTTGTTGGACTTCCTCTCCCATCACTCCCAGCCAAGATCGCCAGGGCTCACGGATGATGGGAGTTGTAGTCTGGTGACCTCTGGAGGGTCGCAGGTTTCCCCTCCCTGCTCTCACACTTCTCCTTCAACAGATTTCATCTTCAAGAAAATTCAATTATTTTAAAAATTCCACCCCCTCAAAACAAAAAACCACCTGTGCATTTTTATGTACTCTTCCCTCAATTTTTTGGGCTGGAGAGCTGTAAATTCTCCTCCTTAGCAAGCAATAAATGAATAAATCCCTGCATGTAGAAATCTAGCACACCAGGGGGTTCTTTATTGAAGTAACATCTAGTGTACATCCTAATTCAGACGACGGCTTGCTGTTCATACAAAAGGGTAACCAGTCTTACTGGGAGGGGATTGGCGTGTTTGTGTGTCACTCTGCCCTGGATCCAGTAAACAGATGCGTGGGCCTGTAGCCCAATCAGAACACTCGTCAGGCTAGGCAGAGGAGGAGCTTCTATCTCCCTGGCAACCATCCTCCACAGCTTGGTCCTGTGACCTCACACTTTAGACACCGCGACTCTGCTGGGGTGTTCTCATCCAATACAGAGATCCCCATTATTATTATTATTTTTCACAAGAGATGGAAACTCCAGAGGTGAATTACGGGGTGGTGGGAATGATGGGACTGGAGAATGAGCACATTTGCAATAACCACAACATGCCATTAGAAGAAAAGGAAAGTAGAATATTTGAGCCAATCAACAGAATGAGACAATGAACAGAGGCAATAGACTCTGAATCAGGGGTAGGCAACTTAAGGCCCGTGGGCCGGATGCGGCCCAATCACCTTCTCAGTCCGGTCTGCGGACGGTTCGGGAATCAGCATGTTTTTACAGGAGTAGAATGTGTCCTTTTATTTAAGATGCATCTCTGGGTTATTTGTGGGGCATAGGAATTCATTCACACACCCCCCCCCCAAATATAGTCCGGCCCACCACATGGTCTGAGAGACGGTGGACTGGCCCACGGCTGAAAAAGGTTGCAGACCCCTGCTCTGAACTGTTCCACTTCAGGTGTGGAGTCTCTCCCAACCCCCAACCCCCCGCAAAAACCCAATCTCTGTGCAGGCAGCGAAATGAGCACACAGAAGGCGAGCAGACAAAGTAGCCATGATCTGCTCCTTTGCAAGGGAGGAGACAAAATGAAGGACCCCCCCCCCCCCAAAAAAAAATCTGAAGCCACTCAAAATCTGAATTGATATTGTTCTGAATTCTGCCACCCAACTTTACCTTCTCATTCCATGTAACGTAAAAGCAGTGCTTTTCTTTTTAGGAAATAATAAAAGTGCCGGTACTCACCGTGAAGTTGTTACAGTAATTGCCACATTTTTAACATTGGGGCGGGGGGGGGGGAAGGTGCCGGTACTGTGTGCCCTTGAGTACCCCCAGAAATGCCCCCTCCCTGTGATATAAGTCTCTGTTCAGGGCAGGAGAAACAAGCGTGCTCTTACCTGCGTAGTGGTCAAACACCGTAGGAAACGTATTCTTCTGGAAAAAGCATCGTTGGCGTAGCTCATCAGCAGGCAGGTCTTGCCCACAGCTCCATCTCCGACCACCACACATTTGAGCATCTTCTTCACGCCGCCGTCAGGGTGGCTGTGCTCTCCCTCTTTGCTGCTCATCCTGGCTGTTTGTTTTTTATCTACCTGCCCACTTCCCCCCAGAATTTCAGGCATACATGGAAGCAGCAAGGCCCCCCCTCCCAAAAAGCTTTCTTTCCTGAGTTAGTTTCTGTAGTCGTTTCGCCTCCCCCTTTTTTCCTTTTCGAAGTAGTGGGCCTTCATGAAATCATAACGTCGAATCCCAAGCTAGTCCCAGCCCGAACTTTCTCAAGCCGAGAAGAAAACCACGCAGGGAGAATAAATAAGACAATAATAGGGCAAGAGCGTGTTGTGGAGCCCGAGTCAGGAAACCTTCATCTTGGATGCAGAGAGACTTTGGTATTTCGAACAGCTTAAAAATAGACGCCGTCCGAGGAACGGAGTGCCTCCTTCTCTTCGTCTGAAAAATCTGGGATTTGTGCTAAGCCCACCCCACTGGCCATCACATTCCCAACCGGAGAAGGGAAGCTGGAGGGGTTTAATGGACGGTTTTCATTTTCACGCAACCCCTTTATTTTCCCCAGCTTGCTGCATGTCAGGAAATCATGGGTTTCCTGCCGAATTCCATATTAGGATGAGTGGGGCTCGTGAAGGGCTGCGAACAATAGGAGCTCTGTGTGTGTTTGTACTTTGCAGGAACTCTGCCAGGATGTGGAGGAAGAAAAGCACTAGAGGTCTCAGCGCAGGATGAAGTTCAGAGGCCTCCTGCTCTGGGGAGACGGGCCTGAATGCCGCCACGACTCCAGAGGCACTGGGGGGAGCGGCATCGTAAAAAGGCAGTTCTGTAACTCGGGGAGGCGGGGGGGGGGGGCTTTCGGCTCTGTGCCCCCTTGCAAGGAGCCACCAGCAGCAGCAGGCAAATATAAAAGGATCATCTGGGATGGAGATCTACAGATGATGCCAGAGGAGTTAGCTTAGGGCTGACCCCTCCCTGCGAGGCACAACTGATAGCATCTGGGACAAGTTAAAAAAGGTCATGGTCCTTTAAGGGCACCACTTCTGGCATTGCAAATCAGATAGACTGCTTCTGTTTAGACGCAGGAGTGCAAGTATCTGCTGCCCATCCAGAATCTGCTGGCTAGATAGGACCCAACTGGGCTTTCTCCTTCTCCCTAACAGGCATTATTATTGGCCGAATGCATAGCTGTCAACTTTTGGATTTGAAAATAAGGGATTTTTTCAAGCTTTCAGATTTGAAAATAAGGGATGCCGCGAGGGCGGTGCAATGGCACCAAGTAGCCTCGCCACCCTGCGCTCCAGAGGCTGTGCCCGAATGGGAGAGCGAAAGAGCGAGCGCGTAGACGGCAGGCAGGCTGTCTGGTTGGGCGTGAGGGTCTGGCTGCACAAGGCATGCAAGCTCCACCCCCAGTCAGTCTCAGACTCCTTATTGGCAGCCGAGCAACGCAGCTGAGGAGCCTCCTGGGTGGCAGGGAGGGAGAGGAGCTGCTTCCTTTGAAATCTGGGAAATTTAAGGGATATCAACAATCCGGGATAGCAGCGGGAAATGGCATTGGAATAAGGGAGTTTCCCGCAAAAAAAGGGAGGGTTGACAGCTATGGCCAAATGTGCTCTGCTGTGTTAGGCTGCAGGTGCAGAGACTGGCAGAAGCTGCCACGGCGCCCTCGCCAGCCTCTGAAGAAGCTGGCATTTGCTTGTTGCTGACCATCTCGAAACCATGGTGGGGTGGCACTGGGTAAATTGGGGTTCGAATCCCCACTCATCCATGAAGCCTGTTGGATAACTTTAGGCCTGTCACTCTCTCTCGGCCTAACCTACCTCATAGGTTTGTGGGGAGGATAAAAAGGGGAGAATAATAATAATAATAATAATAATAATAATAATAATAATAATTCCATAGGCAGGGAAACAAAACACAACCGTCAATAATATCTGGGATAGCTCAGTTGGTAGAGCAGGAGACTCATAATCTCAGGGTTGTGGGTTCAAGCCCCACATCGGGCAAAAGATTCCTGCATTGCAGGGGGTTGGACTAGATGACCCGCATGGTCCCCTTCCAACTCTACGATTCTACGATTCTGTTTTAATGGCTGTCTCTTATGTTAAGAGACCATTGTCCATTTGCAAACAGTCTAGCTTTTGCTTCCCTGCAGCTGGTACCCCCGATACCTGACTCTAGTTCCATCACAGGTAGAAAGCGAGGATTGAGAGTGATAATTTGTATACGGCAAGAGAGAAAGTCAGAACACAAAATGCACCAAAGGGGTTGATATTTATTCACCTACCACCAGCTGCACATGGAGTCTGTCTTAGGGATGGGTGAATCTGTCAATTTCGATTTCACTCAGTTTCTCTTTCTTTCCCAAGTCTTAAAGTCGTTTCTCCATATTTCCACATCAGTTTGAGATTTTTTTGAAAAAGAAAATCCCTCATGAAAATTCACCAGCATTTTCGTCTGCAGTTCTCCTAATACATCTCCCCCTTCTCTAAACATACACTTTAACATACTGAAATGTTTTGGGCAAGGCAGTCTCCCCATATATAATGCCATTTATTTTTTTTGCAAGCTGCTTTCACTAAAATATATATCTCAATGCAAACTTTCCCCTAGTATATCCATTTTTTTTAAATTTATTTTTTTACACGGCACCTGGCTGGAGAAACTGCATTGCAACATTCGGAAGAGTGCAAGTTTCGGGAGATGGCTGCTTTTTCGGTTTGCGTATTGGGTGGAATTTAGCGTAGCATTAAGTGGGGAACCGTAGACAGGGAATGAGGTCTCCCACCCCACCATTCCCAATGGGCACCAGCCAGTAATGAACTACCCGTCACAGTTATGTATTTCTGGTCACCTTATCAGTTCTGCCCATTTACCGCTCCTTCTAATCTTATATGCAGAATTCATCATGTGAAAGGCTGGATTGGATGAATCCAAAGCCGGAATTAAGATTGCCTGAAGAAAAATCAACAACCTCAGATATGCTGATGACACAACCTTGATGGCAGAAAGTGAGGAGGAATTAAAGAACCTTTTAATGAGGGTGAAAGAGAAGAGTGCAAAATATGGTCTGAAGCTCAACATCAAAAAAACTAAGATCATGGCTACTGGTCCCATCACCTGGCAAATAGAAGGGGAAGAAATGGAGGCAGTGAGAGATTTTACTTTCTTGGGTTCCATGATCACTGCAGACGCCTGCTTCTTGGGAGAAAAGTAATGACAAACCTAGACAGCATCTTAAAAAGCAGAGACATCACCTTGCCGACAAAGGTCCGTATAGTTAAAGCTATGGTTTTCCCAGTAGTGATGTATGGAAGTGAGAGCTGGACCATAAAGAAGGCTGATCGAATTGATGCTTTTGAATTCTGGTGCTGGAGGAGACTCTTGAGAGTCCCATGGACTGCAAGAAGATCAAACCTATCCATTCTGAAGGAAACCAGCCCTGAGTGCTCACTGGAAGGACAGATCCTGAAGCTGAGGCTCCAATACTTTGGCCACCTCATGAGAAGAGAAGACTCCCTGGAAAAGACCCTGATGTTGGGAAAGATGGAGGGCACAAGGAGAAGGGGACGACAGAGGATGAGATGGATGGACGGTGTTCTCGAAGCTACCAACATGAGTCTGACCAAACTGCGGGAGGCAGTGGAAGACAGGAGGGCCTGGCGTGCTCTGGTCCATGGGGTAACAAAGAGTCGGACACGACTAAACGACTAAAAAACAACAACTAATCTCCAACTCTGTCGCCCCAGGCCAACAGCATTGGAGCCAAGACATGGATGCCGAGGAACAAAAAGAAGGTGTGCTCTGTGGAATTCAGAGATGTGCAGAAGCACAACAGAACTTCTAAACGCTGGCAGCGCCTGGAAGAAAACAGCCCGTTGAGAAGTGAAGGGAGTCAGGAATGTTGAGAGTCAATTAGGGGTGGGGGATGGAGGGTGAGGAATTGACTTTCTTGAGCCCCAAACAGCCTATGGCATTCAGAGTGGAAGGAATGGCTGGCTAGCTGGAATACTCTTATTGGAGAATGAGGATATACTGGCAGATTTCTTTTGCAGCTTCCACTTGTTATAAACCAGGTGCAGGGAAGAAGCAGCAGCAGAAGCAGAAGCAGAAGCAGCAGAAGAAGAAGAGTTTGGATTTGATATCTGTTATGTACTGAGTTGAATAGGATCCAAAATGCAGCAGTCTGATTGGTCCTAGAACAATAGGATTCAGAATGCAGCAGTCTGATTGGTCCGCAGGAGCCACCCAATCCAGCTCCAGCTGGAAGTGAATCCGCAACCTGATTGGCCTACAGGAGTATCCTGGAATTAGCCAATCACGTGGGGCCCATTGTGTAAATAGTGTATATAAAGCAGACGTTCTGGGGGAACTTTCATTCCTCGCTACTATGAGCTGAATAAAGAGCATGAAATCCACACTCGACTCCGAGTATATTTCAATATCCCGCTTTATCACTACCCGAAGGAGTCTCAAAGCGGCTCACATTCTCCTTTCCCTTCCTCCCCCACAACAAACACTCTGTGAGGTGAGTGGGGCTGAGAGACTTCAGAGAAGTGGGACTAGCCCAAGGTCACCCAGCAGCTGCATGTGGAGGAGCGGAGACGCGAACCCGGTTCCCCAGATTACGAGTCTACCGCTCTTAACCACTACACCACACTGGATCTCCAGGGAACCTGGGGAAGCCATCCGTGTGCTGCTAGACTCCAACTCCCATCATCCTCGGCTCTTGTCAAGCTGGATGGGGCTTTATCTAGAGGACCACCCCCCTCCCTCACCCGTTCCACACCCCTGTTATAAATAGTGAAATGGGCCTAAAAGAGATGGATGCCAAAGATACAAGTCCCATTAATAAAATTATGTGTGTGCATGAATGTTTGACCTGCATTAACAATGTTGCTATTCTTACTGCTATTGAGGCAGAAAGAAAATAGCCTCAGCGAGCGTTCTTAAAATACGCTGCTTTCTTCTGCAATTTAATCTTGGCTATATCCAGGCTTGAGCCTTTGAGCTTTGCTGCTAATCTGTCCACCCACCCACAAAGAAATCTCTGTGCTTTCCTCTTCTGCTGGAATCTGAAATTCCGCCCCCCCCATCAGTCCTACATCAAGTCTTAAAGTCAAAAGTGACCGGGTTGTGCTGTAGCACCAGCCCCCCTGGTGTGTGAGAGCTGCACCCCTAATAGCACCGAGATCCAGCACTGAGGGCCTTCTGACGGTTCCCTCACTGCGAGAAGCAAAGCTACAGGGAACCAGACAGAGGGCCTTCTCGGTAGTGGCGCCCGCCCTGTGGAACGCCCTCCCATCAGAGGTCAAAGTGATAAACAACTACCTGACATTCAGAAAATACCTGAAGGCAGCCCTGTTTAGGGAAGTTTTTAATCTGTGATATTTTAATGTATTTTGATATTTGTTGGAAGCCACCCAGAGTGGCTGGGGGGACCCAGCCAGATGGGCGGGGTACAAATAATAAATTATTTATTTATTTATTATTATTATTATTATTATTATTATTATAGCAGTCTCTTTTCCTCCTTCCACACTTTAAAGCAGGACCTGAATGTTGTTTTTTTAAGGACACACCTGCACCAAATCCTTCCTTTTGCAGGGAAACTGCAGCTCTCATAGCAGTCTTGGATTAAAGTATCGCGCGCGCACCAAAACTACAGTTCCCAGGATTCTTTTCTGGAGGGTAGCCACATGGCAATTAAACCGTTTGCAGTTGAGCTGTGCCCCAATCTTGAACACTTTTAAACTTTTCTCCCCCCCCCCAATTCTTTTTATTCATTTTCCAACACAACTGATAAACAATACAATAAACATAAACAATAAAAAGAAACAACAAGAACAAAAACAACATCTATATATATTCTATCTATATTCCCTTCACATTCCTAGGGTGACTTCCTCAAGCCCCCCTAATCTGGATTTCACTTTAACTCCTCCTTAGCAGTTATCCAATTTCCTCAATATAATCATATACAAATCATTTTCAATTCTACTCTCTAAAATGCTTCTGTTATTTCTAAATACTCATTTACTTCTAAACCCATTCTATTTCTACTCCCAAACCTATCTTTGCTTCCAAAATAAATCCCTAATTATCAATATTACAATATTTTAAAAAATAAATTCTAAATTTCTTCCACTCTTCTTCCACCATCTCTTCTTTCTGCAGCTTCGTCCCGTCAGCAAAGCTAGTTCCATAAAGTCCATCATTTTCATTTGCCACTTTTAGACTTTTCACTGAAGGTGATCCTTTTCCAGTCTAGGCTCCACCCCTGACGTGCAGCTGATCTCTTAGCAGTGATAAGATCTTGGACTAGGTTATTTGAGAGACTGGCTTATTTCTTGTACACTCAGTAGACAGCTGCGGTCTTCCAACAGGCTTGGCCAACTGGATAAATAGGTCTTTGCCAAGAGTGACCATGCCTGTTAGTGCTTCAGCCTTGTTTTAAATGTATTTTTAATTGTGTGTAAATCAAGACGGTGATTTAGAAAGTGATTGATTAACTTGATGTTGTTAAAATAACCTTTGTTTAAAAACCCGAAGCCTTCCTTTTTGGAATTCTAGGTGCCGAAATCCCAAGGGAGCAGAAAAGACTATTTATGTATGTGACCATGGCTGCACGGATGTTATTGGCCCAGAGATGGAAGGAGATAAAGTCCCTACCAGAGAAGAATGGCAGATCAAGTTGATGGATTATGCTGAAATGGCTAAAATGACCAGAAGAATCAGAAATCAGGAATACCAAAATTTTAATAAGGAATGGGGAAAATTTATAACTTATCTTAAAGACCACTGTAAACAGTTAAAATCGTTAGTAGGTGTGCTGGTCCCGTGGGTTACCCGAAAGGCGAGGTCCAAGTCCGGTCCGTGGTTAGAGGGGTAACGTAAAGGCAGTCCATAGTCACTGAAGCGGGGTGCAGGGCAGGGAGTCGGGCAAAGTCAGGAACAGGTAGACAAGCAGGGAACCAGGGCGGGTCAGGAGCTCAGGCAGGAAAGTAGGTTTCAAGCAGGAACACTGGCAGGAACTAGTCACCAACAATCTTGCTCCTGCAACTTGGGGCTGGGGCTGGCCAGCTTTTATCTGCCCTGAGGCACAGGGCAGCCCCGATCCTCTGGTGACTCGCCTCTCCTGGCTTGGAGGCAAGCACTCCTCCTGCGGGAACTCAGTTCCCTTCGCCTCTCTGCCCTGAGCCTCTGCAGCTCAGGAGAGGCTGGAGGGTTACCGGACCCAGAGGCAACCTCAGCTTCCTCTGACAGGGCTGGGAGTGGAGCACCTGCAGGCAATGGGTCCTCCATCCCATCAGGAGCCAGAGCAGACTCAGCTGATGCCTGCACCTGAGGATCCAGCACAGGTGAGGACCCTTCAGACTCAGGCCCTAGCCCCGGCTCTGCTGGTTCTGGAGGCGGGGAATCCTGTGCAGGCTGGGATCCCTCAGGTTCAGCATCAGAGTCTGAATCCCAGGCCATCACAGTAGGATTGGAATAACACTTGTAGTTTAATGATGAATTCTGGACACAATGGAGATGTAAAAGATTTGGATCATCATAAAAGATGCAGGAGGAAATGATTAATAATAGGAGCCACAAAGGGGAGGATGGAAGTCCAGATTACATGGAATCTTGTTTTTATGATTTATGTTTGATATATCTCTGTAAAATTTTAATTTGGAAAACTAACTAACTACCGGTAACTAAATAAATTTAAAAGGATAACTTGATGTTGATAATAACAGCAACTGGGGCTGGTATCACTAATTCAGAAGGTTCCACACCTGCAGCTCGACCCACCTTGCATTTCAACTGGAGTTCTTCCCCCTTTGTGAAATTTCTCTACTTCAAACTATCCCTCCCAAACTGTATCTGCAGTGTGTTGTCCCATCCTGACTCCTGAACTCGGTCCCTCCATCTCCAAAATCATGGAGACGACATTGCACTGTGGTGAAACATTCTGATGGCTTATTTTCTCAAGGCTCCCATCATCATTTTTACAAGGGAATGGGAGAGAGAGGGGGGAAAAACCCCTCCCTTAAAACTCCATTCACTGGCAAACAATGCTCCTTAGTCATCAAGAATCTCTTTGTCACCGGGATCAACGTGCCTGTTCTTGGGTAATCTGCCTACGCGTGATCTGAGGAACATTCTTCGAACAAGCCAGAATCCTTCCGCTGTAGGCCAGAGGAGGTTTTTGACACAGCACAACCAGGGTCTCTCAAAGGAAGGTTAATCCCCAATCCGTCAGGACCCCAGAGTCCAGGAGACAGCGGTAAAAATGGCGGAGAAATTCAATTCTGCCTGCATCGCGTGACAAATTCACCTAATTCGCTGCTTCCTCAATAATACGCAAACCGAAACACAACCACCATTCAATGCTCACACTCCTCTGAATGGTGCAGTGCCGTAATCTGTACAAAAACCCATATGCCGAGGGTAAAATGTGCATATCAATGAGCAAAAATCATACAAAAACTGCATTATATTCGGGGAAACGGCGATATTGCAAAAATGTGTAGAGTGGGATGGATTTGCATTGAAATGTTGATTAATTTTCATGAGGACCTTGTAATTCTGAAGTGGAAATGTGGAAGAAGAAGAAGAAGAAGAGTTTGGATTTGATATCCCGCTTTATCACTACCCGAAGGAGTCTCAAAGTGGCTCACATTCTCCTTTCCCTTCCTCCCCCACAACAAACACTCTGTGAGGTGAGTGGGGCTGAGAGACTTCAAAGAAGTGTGACTAGCCCAAGGTCACCCAGCAGCTACATGTGGAGGAGCAGGGAATCGAACCTGGTTCACCAGATTACGAGTCTACCGCTCTTAACCACTACACCACACTGGCTCTCAGTGGAGAACTATACTGAAGCTTTTTTTTTTTTTTTTTTAAGAAATTGAGAGAAGCTGACATTCACAGCTTTGCCCATGACAAATAAGCAGGAGATGGAGTTGGAGGCTATAAGACTACCAAGTAAGATGGGGGGGGGGGATCATGGTTCCTGGCTCCGATGCTGGTGATCTGAGACTGGCTAGCGGGAACCCACTGAAACAACTCTCAAGGCCTGTAGAACGGGAGCCAGGACCCTCCTCACAGGCACCTTCTCCTCAGCCTGAGGAGTCAATCGCCTCCCAGAGCACCTTGCCAGTCCAGCAGTGCAGGGAGCACATCAGCTGGGAAGCCATGAGACATAGGAGATGTGTCTTTAAGTCTAGGAGTGATGGATTGGAAGCATTGACTCAAAGGGGCTTTGTTCACTTCTAAGCTTTGTCAGAGTAAGTTGCCCCCCAGGCTGCCTTGATCTGCTGCCTCTTCTGCAAGACCAGGGGTGCATTCATAGAATCATAGAGTTGGAAGAGACCCCAAGGTCCATCCAGTCCAACCCCCTGCCAAGCAGGAACACCATCAAGGCATTCCTGACAGGTGGCTGTCAAGCCTCTGCTTAAAGACCTCCAAAGAAGGAGACTCCACCACACTCCTTGGCAGCAAATTCCATTGTTGAACAGCTCTTACTGTCAGGAAGTTCTTTCTAATGTTTAGGTGGAATCTTCTTTCTTGCAGTTTGAATCCATTGCTCCGTGTCCGCTTCTCTGGAGCAGCAGAAAACAACCTTTCTCCCTCCTCTATATGACATCCTTTTATATATTTGAACATGGCTATCATATCACCCCTTAACCTTCTCTTCTCCAGGCTAAACATACCCAGCTCCCTAAGCCTTTCCTCATAAGACAAACCTTTTTGCATGCTTTCCCCCATTTCTACCATGCATGATTTTCCATTTCAAGGTCCTGCAAAAAAAGAAAAAAAATAACGATTCAGGCAATTACACTTTCCCCTATTACATATTGCCCCTTATATTTTCTCTAAACTAAAGAGTACCAAATGCTTATGTCAGAACGTAATGAGAGCACTCCTGGATCAGACCAAAGGCCCATCCAGTCCACCATCCTGTTCTCACTGTTGTCTACCATACAGATGGTGTTTATAAGTGGTCCATGTTTCACAAATGCCATCTGCAACTCCTCGAAAGATTCCATCAACGATGTCTCGGAAAATTTTTACACATCACTTGGGAAGACAGGCGAACTAATATCAGTGTACTGGAAGAAGCAAAGATCACCAGTGTCAAAGCAATGATTCTTCAACATCAACTTCGTTGGACTGCTCATGTTGTGTGGATGCCTGATGATCGTCTTCCAAAGCAACTACTCTATGCCGAACTTAAAAATGGAAAGCATAATGCTGGTGGTCAACAAGAGATGTCCAAAGACTCTCTCAAGGCAAAATTTAAAAAAATGTAGTATAAACACCAACAATTGGGAAACACTTGCCTGCGAGCACTCCAATTGGAGAACAGCCTTTACCAAAGGTGTCATGGACTTTGAAGACACTTGAACTCAGGACAAAAGGGAGGAACATGCTCAGAGGAAGGCATGCTTGGCAAACCCTCACCATGATCAACTCCCACCTGGAAACCTACGTCCCCCCTGTGGAAAGATGTGTGGACCCAGAATTGGCCTTCATAGTCACTTACGGACTCACTGTTAAGACCGCGTTTATGGAAGACAATCTTACTCGGCTATGAGTGATCATCAAAGAAGACCATACAGATGTCTACAGGATGTATACAAGCAGGAACTGAGCACATCTAATGGTAGCCTGACCTTTGAAGAAGGGCCAGAGCTCAGTGGCAGGAGACATGGCTGGGTATTCTATTATCCCTGGCATATGCGTAATGGAGGTGGGGGGAACTGCTGAAACTCTCTTGTCTTCACAGCAGTGTGGTATAGTGGTTAAGAGCGGTAGACTTGTAATCTGGTGAACCGGGTTCGCGTCTCCGCTCCTCCACATGCAGCTGCTGGGTGACCTTGGGCTAGTCACGCTTCTTTGAAGTCTCTCAGCCCCACTCAACTCACAGAGTGTTTGTTGTGGGGGAGGAAGGGAAAGGAGAATGTGAGCCACTTTGAAACTCCTTCGGGTAGTGATAAAGCGGGATATCAAATCCAAACTCTTCTACTCTTCTTAAAGAGACAGGGATCCCGTTCTCTGCAGCTGATCCGTCTCACAGCAGAAGGATTCTACGCTGACGACCCCAGCCTTGAAAAGCTAAGTGTAACGAAGCGGTGGATCAAGAAGCAATATATTGCATTCTTATTATTATTTGGAGTCCCTCCACCGAAAATGACATCGTTTTGTAGCTTGTCGGGTTGGCCCTCATCTTTAAAGTATGCTTTGTTGTTGTTCAGTCGTTCAGTCGTGTCCGACTCTTCGTGACCCCATGGACCAAGACACGCCAGGCACACCTATCCTCCACTGCCTCTCGCAGTTTGGCCAAACTCATGCTAGTAGCTTCGAGAACACTGTCCAACCATCTCTTCCTCTGTCGTCCCCTTCTCCTTGTGCCCTCCATCTTTCCCAACATCAGGGTCTTTTCTAGGGAGTCTTCTCTTCTCATGAGGTGGCCAAAGTACTGGAGCCTCAACTTCAGGATCTGTCCTTCCAGTGAGCACTCAGGGCTGATTTCTTTAAGAATGGATAGGTTTGATCTTCTTGCAGTCCATGGGACTCTCAAGAGTCTCCTCCAGCACCATAATTCAAAAGCATCAATTCTTCGGCGATCAGCCTTCTTTATGGTCCAGCTCTCACTTCTGTACATTACTACTGGGAAAACCATAGCTTTAACTATACGGACCTTTGTTGGCAAGGTGATGTCTTTGCTTTTTAAGATGCTGTCTTAAAAAGTATGCTATTTCCCCCCAAAGTATGCTATTTTCCCCCAAAGGCAAATATTGCATAATGTGAATTGCAAAATGATTGCTAGCTAACTTGTGTGTAGATGTGTGTGAGAGAGCCAGTGGGGAGGAAAGGGGAGCCCGGCGCATTAATGCGCAGTTATTTCTGAATATACTGACCGTGAAGAGTGTCGAGTTACTCGCTCACGGAATACAGCTGTTGCCCCTTGAGCAGAGCAGAATCGACGTTTCCAGCTGCTTCGTTCATCGCTTCACAGTTTTAATTTTAGTTTTCCACAGCAGATGTGATGACACATCGGGAGTTCTGAGTTCATGCAACGACTTGTGGGAATGTTCGTGTTCTTGGATTCCCAGCAGAGCCCTTGCTTTCCCCTTAGGTCTCCCTTCTGCCTCCCTCCTTCTTCCCCCTTCGCTTCACTGCCTTCTTGAAAGTGTGCCTTTCGCTTCCTACGGCTTCCTTTTGCTTAATACCAACCAACATTATTATCTGTAACACTCGTCCTGGGGATCTCCTTGCTGACAGACTCCATCTTCCAAAGCAGCTGGCTAGCGAAGGGTCCCCATGATGGATACCATTTTCAGAAAGAGCTTCAGCTCAGTGGAAGAGCACTTGATTTGCGTTCTGGAGGTCCCAGTGTCAATCCAGGGAAGAAGAAGAGGAAGAAGAGTTTGGATTTGATATCCCGCTTTATCACTACCCGAAGGAGTCTCAAAGCGGCTCACATTCTCCTTTCCCTTCCTCCCCCACAACAAACACTCTGTGAGGTGAGTGGGGCTGAGAGACTTCAGAGAAGCGTGACTAGCCCAAGGTCACCCAGCAGCTGCATGTGGAGGAGCGGGGAAGCGAACCCGGTTCACCAGATTACGTGTCTACCGCTCTTAACCACTACACCACACTGGGAAAGTTAGGAGATACCCCAGTCTGAACCCTTGGGACATGTGTGAGGAGAAAAATAATCCATTGGGGGTTCAGTATGGAGACACATGAAATTTCCAATTAGTCAGCCTTTATTCAGTGATGCATTAATGGTGACTGGGAGTGGCAGCCGAGACCATATAAATGACCTACATTGGCTCCCAGTACGTTTCCAAGCACAATTCAAAGTGTTGGTGCTGACCTTTAAAGCCCTAAACGGCCTCGGTCCTGTATACCTGAAGGAGCGTCTCCACCCCCACCGTTCAGCCCGGACACTGAGATCCAGCGCCGAGGGCTTTCTGGCGGTTCCCTCGCTACGAGAAGCCAAGTTACAGGGAACCAGGCAGAGGGCCTTCTCGGTAGTGGCACCCGCCCTGTGGAACACCCACCCATCAGGTGTCAAGGAAGTAAACAACTACAGTGGTACCTCGGTTTAAGAACCGTCCGGTTTAAGAACGATTTGATTTACAAACTCTGCAAAACCGGAAGTAGTGTCTTGGTTTGAGTACTTTACCTCGGTGTAAGAACGGAATCCGAATGGTGGAAGGGCACCAGTGGCAGGAGGCCTCATTAGGGAAAGCACGCCTTGGTTTAAGAATGGTTTAGGTTTAAGAAAGGACTTCCGGAACGGATTAAGTTCGTAAAATCAAGGTACCACTGTATCTGACTTTTAGAAGACATCTGAAGGGAAGTTTTTAATGTTTGAAGTTTTATTCTGTTTTTAGTGTTCTGTTGGGAGCTGCCCAGAGTGGCTGGGGAAACCCAGCCAGATGGGCAGGGTATAAATAATAAAATTATTATTATTATTATTAATAAATTTATATTTATACCCCACCCATCTGGCTGGGTTGCCCCAACCACTCTAGGCAGCTTCCAACACACATAAAGATAGTAATAGAACATCAAACATTAATAGTAACAATCAGACCCTGTATAAATAGTCACAATAACGTTAAAATAAACAACGTATATCAAATAAAACAATACTCAACAATCCTTTAGGATCCAATACTAAACAGTAAAATCAAACACCAGCAAATAATAATCTACAGTTTACACATATCAATTACAAGAAAGGAGTAAAGGTAAAGGTAAAGGGACCCCTGACCATTAGGTCCAGTCGCGGATGACTCTGGGGTTGCTGATCAGAAGGTCGGCGGTTCGAATCCCCGCAATGGGGCGAGCTCCTGTTGTTCGTTCCCTGCTCCTGTCAACCTAGCAGTTTGAAAGCACGTCAAAGTGCAAGTAGATAAATAGGTACCACTCCGGCAGGAAGGTAAACGGCGTTTCCATGTGCTGCTCTGGTTCGCCAGAAGCGGCTTTGTCATGCTGGCCACATGACCCAGAAGCTGTACGCCGGCTCCCTCGGCCAGTAAAGCGAGATGAGCACCGCAACCCCAGAGTCGTCTGCGACTGGACCTAATGTTCAGGGGTCCCTTTACCTTTAAATTGGTCCTTGCCCTTACATGGCACTGACCTCCCTGATAATGAGCCTAAGAGAAATCCTATGTCAAGAGTTGCTGCCATTCAGTGCAGATGATGCTGAGCTCGATGGACTAATGGTCTGACTCAATACTGCGTAAACATGCTTCTTCTTTTCCTTGGGAGTCAAAGCTGCCCAGTTGGCATTATGGCTGGAACATGTGCTTGCACCTGACTGCCCCATGTTCATGGAGATCTATATATTTAAACTGCATGCTTGGAAATTAAGAACTGTGGCCCGCTTCCATGGGAAACCATGTGGTTTGTGCCTCGTAAGGGCCTTCCTACCTTCATGTGTGCAGATAGGCACAAAGGGATTTCAAGAGGAAGCAGTTGGAAGGAGAAGGCAGTTTTATAAGTGGGGAAGACTTTCTCCAACTTCACACCAATCCATTAATGTTGGAATCAGCCAGGGCTGTAGCTCAGGACCTGCTGGCATCAGAACCAGCGCAGGAAAGGATTTGAAGCTCTTGCTAAAGACTGACTGGCAAAACATATCCCCCCCCCTATTTTTAGTTCTGCTTCATTGATCTACAAATACAATATAAACATAATGATGCTCGGAAGTGATTGACTGGCTGACTCACTAACTCATGGGGATACAAAAGTGGTTATGGCTGGCGCATGGCGCATAAATCTTAAATCTAGGACATGGAATTCACTCCAGAATGCAGCCCCATCACTAGGGAAGCTTTGAAACAGAACAGCTGGAGGTCTCTTCTTCAAAACAGAGCACTTAAAATGTACTTCAAAATGTCCAGGGCGCTTTGAGTTCAGGGATTTTTGCACTGCCCTCGGTCATCTCTTCTGCAAGCTCAATGTACCTGTTATGTACTGAGCTGAATCCTAGAACAATAGGATCCAGAATGCAGCAGTCTGATTGGTCCGCAGGAGCCACCCAATCCAGCTCCAGGTGGAATTGAATCAGCGACCTGATTGGCCTGCAAGAGCAGCCAATCAGGCTCCTGGATGAAGTGAATCCGCAACCTGATTGGCCTACAGGAGTAGCCCGGAATTAGCCAATCACGTGGAGCCCATTGTGTAAATAATGTATACCGGTATATAGCAGACGTTTTGGGGAAAGATTCATTCCTTGCTACTATGAGCCGAATAAAGAACATGAAATTCACACTTGACTCCGAGTATATTTCAGTACCCATTCCCTGCAATCTCTCCTGATGTTGCTTGTTTCCATACCTCTGACCAACTTCTTTTGCTCTCTGAAATTGCTCCAATTTGTTTCCAGATTATTATTATTATTATTATTATTATTATTATTATTATTATTATTTATATACTGCCCTATACCCAGAGGTCTCAGGGCGGTTCACAGAAAAGATCACAACATATATATAATCAGATTAAAAACAACAACCCAATAACATCCCACACACCCCGAAAAGAGCCACAATTAACAGGGGCATGTTTCCGTTGTCTCTCTCTCGGCAGAGGTAACCATACAGGGTGACCAAAGCAGTTTCTGTGCCAAAATCAGCCTAAACTCCGATTGAAATGGATCCAGAAAATCAGCTTCTTCCAAAAGCACCTGGATCTGGTCTTCGATCACTCGCTCCAGAACCTTACCCAGGAAAGGGAGATTAGCAACTGGCCGGGAGTTAGTTAGGTTTTCTGAATGTACCGTTTTAAATCGTCCCTTCAAAAGCTTACACCCAAACCATGGAAGGATGGTTTTTGGAGAAAACTCGGCCAAGAAGTATATTGATGAAGGCGATGAATAATTAAGAGCGAAAGAATTCACACCATAAAAAGTCCTCTTGGCCACTGCAGAGAATATGGAGACAAAGCACCTTATGGGGGAACCCAAGGAAAGCAGTTCAATTAAACGTTAGTACCCTGATAATCACAAGCATTTCAGGGAGCTTTCAAAATGCAGTTTAGCAACCCAACGGACGTGCGTGGAGCTCTGGCAATCTGTACAGCCTTGGCTAATTGCACTTGGGGAGTTTTTAAACAATCAGTTTATGGGTTTGGCTCCAACAGGGTGTGATTCAATGTGAAGTGAGAGTTTGCTTGCTCTTGAGATGGCTCAGAAACCTCAAACGAATAATTTAACCCCCCCCATGAAACCCTGTTCATTTTGGTTTCTCATTTTGCCAACCTTAAGTTGCATTATTATTATTATTATTAAGAAAAAAATCTGAATGAAAACTCACATACATTTTTGTGTTGGTTTCTCCTCATATAGTCATGCGTCTTTGAATGCAGTTTTGCTCAATCTAAATCTGGGGCTGTCCCTGGAAAATAGGGACACTTGGAGCGTCTGATTGTAACGTAAGACATCTGAAAGCAGCTCTGTTTAGGGAAGTTTTTAATGTTTGATTCTTGTTGCTTTATTAATATTAATATTAATATTAATATTAATATTAATATTAATATTAATATTAATATTAATATTCTGTTGGGAGCTGCCCAGAGGGGCTGTGGAAACCCAGCCAGATGGTCAGGGTATAAATAATAATAATAATAATAATAATATTTCTAAGGTCTCCAACTTGCTTTGGGAAGCATTGCCTGCTCAGTGCTTTGTAGACAGAGGTAATCGCAGATCACATGGAAATGGATTTACAGTTAAATATACAGTTAAAGCAGTGCTTTTTTCTAAAAAACATAAATAAAAATGTTTAGGGGTACTCTCATTTTGACTCAAGAAAACCACCATTTTATAGTTCAAATCGGGAAAAACAAATAGACTAAATGTACAAAAGTACAGAGATTCACAAAATGTTTAGGGGTATGTGTACCCCTGCAACCCCCCTCCCTAAAAAAGCACCAAGTTAAAGCACTGAAACACACAATCATGAAGTAATTTCCCCACTTTTGCACTGTTACTCTGAATATTTCAAAGTTTTTTGCACCTCCCTCCTGGTCTGGTTGGCTGGCAACAAGTTGTGGGGATTTGGTCAAGATTGCTTAAACCGTATGGTAATCTGGTTTCTCTCCCCCCTCCCCTTTTGCTAAAATGTGGTACTTTTCCTGTAAACCACTGTGATGGAATTCAGTTTCTATCTTTCTCCCCCTGGTGGTCAGCACGTGTGACAGCAGCCAATCAACTGAAGGCGAGCGCCAAGCTGCTGAACAAATATAAAACCTTAAATGACCTTCAAAGAAGCATTCCAAAGCCAAAATGCACCCGTTTCCCCAAAGCGCACAGCCCTGAAATAATAAAAGAGTGCATCTGATCGATTGCCTTGCGCTGATTAGCTGTAGAAAGGGAATTTATTTTATCTCCCTCCACCCCCTGTCCTACGAACTCAGGAATTTTTTCATGTGTTTCTTCCCACTTATCCTCATGACAAACCTGTGATGCAGATAGGTATTTATTTATTTCATTCATTGTAGTCCACCCCCCCCCCCCAGGAAAGGATCAAGGTAGCTAACAGCAAAATCAAAGCATTATATAACCATTATACATTTTTATAATAGAGGAAAATGCACCAACTTTCTAATAGGCCGGAGGTTGTAATGAAAAATGCACGGACCAGGTGCATATCCCCCAACCAGCAGAGTCTTTTCAGCAGTGGCACCCTGATAACATCTTGCATCTTCTCTCTCCAAGACAACTCTCTCCAAATCTGGGAACCATACGGCAGAAGGATGTGCCGGTGATGTGTTTTCTTACTATATACATAAAGATGTAGGACTGTCATTGTGCAGCCTGCAAAGGAGGAGTTGTAGTGCTTTGAGAGCCAGTGTGGTGTAGTGGTTAGGAGTGGTAGACTCGTAATCTGGGGAACCGGGTTCGCGTCTCCGCTCCTCCGCATGCAGCTGCTGGGTGACCTTGGGCTAGTCACACTTCTCTGAAGTCTCTCAGCCCCACTCACCTCACAGAGTGCTTGTTGTGGGGGAGGAAGGGAAAGGAGAATGTGAGCCACTTTGAGACTCCTTCGGGTAGTGATAAAGCGGGATATCAAATCGAAACTCCTCCTCCTCCTCCTCCTCCTCCTCCATAACCCTAGCCCAGCCAAGGAGGGAGCAAAAGAGAAGGAAGGTTTCAAAATGAAAGTATTAAACAACAGCAGGGGCTTGAATAAAGCAGGGATAGGGGGGATTATGAAACTATGTTGTCAGGGATCTGCCCACCCCTGCCAGTCCAGATCTGAGTGCTTACAGGGACCCGCAACCTGTGTTAACGACAGATTCATCTTCAACTGAATCTGGCAGCCGCTCTTCGGGGGAGGAGCAGTTAGTGGCTGGGAGTCAGGGAGTGCCAGGCGTCCAGGGAGTTGCTGAGAGACCTGGCACCACCCAGCAGACTCGCTCGGAGGGGGAGGCGTCAGTTCCGGTGCATATCTCACGTAGGAGGAGAAGGCGGCAATTCAGGATGCCAAAGCTTTGGTGTTGGCGCCAAAACAGAAGGGAGGCACTTCTGGATTCTGCTAGTGACTGAGCAGACATGATAAACTGAACTCTGCACTGTAAATAGCTTTGCACAAAATAAAGAGACTTAAAGACAAGATGGTTTGGTCTTACTATTGAACAACCGATAAGAGAACCTGACATGTGTGGACCCTGAGATCATCCTTTGAGGCCCTTCTTTGTGTGCCCCCCTCCATGTGAGGTCCAGAGGGTGGCAACACTAGAAAGGGCCTTTTCTGCAGTGGCTCTCCGTTTGTGGAATGCTCTCTCCAAAGAGGCTCACCTGGCGCCTTCATTATACAGTGGTACCTCGGTTCTCAAACTTAATCCATTCCGGACGTCCATTCCAAAACCAAAGCGTTCCAAAACCAAGGCGCACTTTCCCATAGAAAGTAATGCAAAACGGATCAATCCGTTCCAGACTTTTAAAAACAACCCCTAAAATAGGCAATTTAACATGAATTTTACCATCTAACGAGACCATTGATCCATAAAATGAAAGTAATAAGCAACGTACTGTACTATAAAATAAATAAGACAGTATTGTAGATGATAAAAATAAACAATTTTTTCCCCTTACCTGCACTGATGATAGTCATTGTTTGGATGGGGGGCTTTTGTCCATTTCCGCAGTCACACAATCAATCAATCAATCAGTAGCTGAACTGGGTTCCACACAGTCACAAAAACAAATTAAGCAAAAAAAGTCTCAAAAACAAAAATGCAAAATAAATAGCAAAAACAAAAATGCAAAACTTAATCCGCTCCGGAAGTCCGTTTGACTTCCGAAATGTTCGAAAACCGAGGTGCGACTCCTACTTGGTGCAGGTGCCCCAGAAACAATAGCCGACAGCCGCATCGGGCATTTAGCTTCCGAAAATCATTCAAAAACCGGAACGCTTACTTCTGGGTTTTTGGCGTTTGAGTACCAGGGCATTTGAGAACCAAGGTACCACTGTACACCTTTAGGCGCCAGGCAAAAACATTCCTCTTCAACCAGGCCTTTGGTTCCGATTGACACCTGACAGCCCTTTTAAATGTATTGGGGTGGTGGTTATTATGTATTTTTTTTATATATTGTAATTTTATATTGTGAACTGCCCTAAGATCTACAGATTTGGGTGGTATACTGATTGCTACACCCACCACAGCAACATGTCTGCTTTTTTTTTTACCCTTCCATTTTTGCCACCATGCTAAATTTGATGACATCATGGAGGGTCAGAAAAATGTTGGCGTGTTCCTGGTGTTGGTGCGTGAAGCACCGGGATTAGCTACCCCCACCGTCCTGCTATAGTTGAACTGTCCATCAGTCACTCATCCCAAGAGCAGCAATGAAGGAGACATGGTCCCTTTGATGGACACATCAGGAAGAGGTGCGAACGATTGGCTTAGGTGGACCTGATCCAAACTTCGTCAAGATCATTAAGGAGGTGGCAGGTCCCCATCTTCCGAACAGCAGATTTACAGCTACTGGGGAAACCGGCACACTTCATCTGTGATTCAACAAGACATTTATAAAGCCTCCGGGAGGCCACTGGGGAGGTGCTGTCCATGCAATTGCATCGCGCTTCTTCATAAGTCTTTAAGGAGCTAAAAGGCAGTGGGAAAACAATGGCAGAACACCAACAGGCAGTCAATTAAAGTGACACAAAAGCCCAAGGGGGAACGCCGGCTGCCTCACTCACGCAGATGTCCTGGGTGAGAAGCGAGAGCCGCAATTCTCCCACAATGCACAGGGTGCAGAGAGCAGCCAATTCACTTCCTTCATGGGCAGCCGTGACTGGTATCCCTGCCTACCTGTCTGTCTTACCCAATCACAGATTCAGAGCCCACGAAAATGGACTGGCAAGTCTAATGCAGTGAATCATGAACAAGGAATTTAGCTGAGAGCAAAAATTCAGGGGTTCTTTCTCCTCTGGTGAAACATCAGAGGCATTTAGAGGGAATTCAGCAGACTTGAGATCAGAGTGGACAGGACACCTAATATTTTTTGGGGAGTATGTGTGTGTTCTGTCCATCCCTGGTTTGCTAGGGAACTTTTAACGAAAGGAAAGCTGGTGTGACTTGATGCAAATGGAAGTATTTCAAGGGATTTCAAGACACTGACTGCATTTAGAATTGAGCCCCTTCTATTTACAGGGGCTCAAAATAGTAATTAGCATTTATTTATTTATTTAAAGCCCTGTCTGCATTATACATTGAAAGAGGCACCCTGCCGCTTTAAACCATCATGACTTGCCCCAAAGAATTCTGGTAGTTCTCCCTTGGTATAGGGCACTGAGAGTTGTTAGGACATTCCTATTCCCTTCACAGAGCTACAATATCCAGAGTTCCTTGGGAAAAGGGATAGACAGTTAAACCACCCTGCAAATGACAGCTGACTTGACTTGAGCAGCCTAGAGGGAACTGGGCTGCTTAAGAAGATCTGTGTCGAACAGGGATTATTTGGCACAAAGAGAGACAAGTATGGAGAGGTAAACTGGCTTTGAGAACTGACAATGCAGGCTTTTGATGGGAGGAAGATTACTCCCAGAGATATCCCTTATTTCAAGGGGAGGCTTGTTTGGCCCGAAGCCATACAAAGATCAGTCAGGACCATTTCTGTTCTCATGGTCCAGATTCCCAGCAATGAGCTGGACAGAGGCTTGGAGAGGTAGGGACTCTCAGGATGTCCTACACACGAGTAGGAGCTTGGCAGAGACACATGCCTGACTGGCATTTTCCCTCCTTCCTGGGCGATTGTTTGGGAGCTTCAAAAGCTTTCTTCAGCCTGAACATCACAGCAACTGATGCCAAAAACATCAGCACACTTAGGGATCCGCAGAGGTTTGCGCAGTTGCGTAAAAGAACTCAGCAACTCAGCATTTAGGCTAATCTACTTTATTTACATATAAATACACACGGAGCACTTCAACATGGCTCCCCCTCTCTCTACCATCAGGCAGCAAAGAGAAAGAACAAAGGACAATAGTCCCACTTCAGGGAACACAGTAAGACAAACATCCTGTCTTCGTCACATCCCATTCCTGTGGAATCAAAACACACACCATCATGTGATAGACAACAATCCCATGACTGCACACGGGGAATGAATCTCCAACAGACTAGATGAGTAATGGCCACAGTAGCCCCAGATCTGGGACCTGACACTGAGCTTGAGTTCAGAAACCAGGGGCCATTGGAATATGACACCTGTGAAACTAAACAGCCAGGAGCTCCAGGGACTGCTGCCCTCGAGCCAGGAGGACTCACCAAGGAACCGGCATCCTTGCCCCCGCAAAAACCTTGCTTGCCAAATCTCAACACCACCGCAGGCAGTGTGCCTGGCGAGAAGCAGTGTCCCTATGAGGGCTTCCATTTTCCAGAAAGCAGGCAGAGCCTGGGCAGGGTAGTCAGGTCGAAGAATTTATTAGAAACATAATTGCTGGAATGAGATGCTGGGCCAGATAGAGCTTTGCTCTGATGCAGCAGGGCTTTTAATGTTTTTATGTTCAGAATGTAGCTGTTTTATAGAACGCTGAAGTGTGAAATTTGGATCTGGCAAGCAGACACTGAACAAACTTGATCTCCGAGCGCTGAAGGGGAAAAAAATGTAGCCTGGTGAAACAAGGGCTGATTCCAACAGCACTTTCTCTTAATTAAGTCTTTGAAGCCAAAAGCACCCTTTTATATATATTATCTCTATATATATCAGCCAGTTCAGGCAGTACTTCTAAAATGTTTTAAACTCATACCCCACATCCTAAATGTAGGCTGTACTTCTGGGGCACTGATTTGCTGCCTGTGTGAGGGTGCAACATTTTTTGCATGTTGCTAGGAGATATTGAATCTGCTCAGACAGGGGAGGAATAGACGCGCACCACTTGAATTACAGTATTTTTCACTCCATAAGACGCACCTGAACATAAGACACACCTAGTTTTTAGAGGAGGAAAGGGGGAAAGCCCCGTTTTTTTGAGGATCAGCTGAAAGTGGTGCAGCTTTTTTTTTGCAAAGGGAAAAGCCATGTTTTTTTGAGGATCAGTTCAAAGTTGTGCAGCTTCTTTTGCAAAGGGAAAAGCCATGCTTTTTTTGAGGATCAGCTCAAAGTTGTGCAGATTCTTTTGCAAAGGAAAAAGCCCTATTTTTGGGGGGATCAGCTCACAGCTGTGCAGCTTCTTTAGGAAAGGAAAGGGAGCCATTTCTACAGTTTCCAGGCAGATAATCTAATTAGCCAGTCACATGTCGCTGGGGAAACAAACAGCCTCCGTCTGCAGAACATTCAACAATGGAGGCCTGGGCAAGGGGGTGGGGCTGTTAAGGGAGCAAGTGATCGACCACACATATGCTCCATAAGACGCACAGACATTTCCCCTGACTTTTTAGGAGGGAAAAAGTGTGTCTTATGGAGCGAAAAATGCGGTAACTGCACAGTGTTGATCTGTAAGAATATACGATGAGACTGCTTGACCATCTATTTGCCTGTAGGAAACCCTCAAACAGCACGTAAGCACAGGAGCACCCTCTCCTCCTATGATTTCCTCAACCTACCTTACAGGGGTGTTGCGACAGAGAGCCTAGGGGAGAACTATGTCTGCCACCTTCAGCTCTTTGGAAGGAAGGTGGGATGTAAATGTATTAGTAATAATATTTAAAAATATAAATACATAAACAAACCAGGCTGCATAAATATATGCCAAGCTCTTTCCCTGGAGGGAATCCAATGTCCTCCTGGAGGGAGGCAAGCAGTCTCTCGAGACAAGGCTCAAAACCGAATTTTATTTATTTAGCTAAATAGAATCCAACCTTTGCCTAGCGCCAGGAAGCGAGGCAGGTTGCTTGCATCATTTCCAAAGCGTTTTTATATAGTTCCGCAAAGCAAATTCCATGTACAAATCCAAATGTAACTGTGGCGATCACACAGGGTCCCCGGACGTTTCACCGTCTATTGATCCCTGTGCCACCACTTTATTTCTCGCTGCCACCAACCAGGCCCCTACCTGGTAACATACGGAGTCCAGTCAGGGTTAACGTGTAACATAAAACTTGGGTTGTTTTATTATATTTTAACAAGCGTGTGGTTTCATAAACCATCTCAGTCCATTACAAACATAGGGCGTCTATTCAGACTTATAATATCATCTCCCGGCTCGCACTCTCTAAACTACCTCCCAGATAATTATTTTTCTTCTTAGCTCCTAACTGTTCCTGACTCCGCTTATTCTATTACCCTAACTCCAGCTACCCACTAACGCCAGCTACCCACTCCAACCAACCATCCAACCTGCCAACCTCTCGTCTCTCTCCCAGAGCTGGTTTTATAGTCCCTCTCACTCCAACCCCCCTCCCTTTGGGTTCTGATTGGGTATCCCATTTAACTATTTCACCTCCAGCCCCCCTCATGTTAACGTCACAGTAACATCTGCCGAAAATGACGTACCGGTGGTATTTGACTCCTACTCAGCTGGCAAAAATGTATAGGGCAAGTGCAAATGTCTGCTGGAAATGCAAAGAAAAGGAAGGTACTTTTTATCGCATGTGGTGGACCTGTAAGGTGGTAAAAGATTTCTGGGAGATGATATACAATGAAATGAAAAAAAAAAGTTTAAATTAACTTTTGTTAAAAAACCAGAAGCTTTTTAATTAGGAATTACAGGTACCAATATTCCAAAGGACCAGAAAATACTACTTATGTATGGAACAATAGCCACTCGGATGCTACTAGCTCAGAGATGGAAAGAAGACCTACCAGAGAAGAATGGCAAACCAAACTGATGAACTATGCCGAAATGGCAAAGCTGACTGGAAAACTCAGGAACCAAGAGGATAAAAACTTTTAAAAAGAATGGGGACAATGTATAAGCTATTTAAAATACCACTGTAAGCAGATGGAAACATTGGCAGGATTTTGATTTCACTTGCAGTGTAAGAATTACCATGGATAATATGGATTGATATAGTAGAGCATGGAAGAAGATGCAGTTGTAATTGATCAAAACGGGACTCCAGGGAAGAGGTGGGGGGAAATCCTAAGATTCGGAGGAATCTCTGTATATGGTTATGTTTTCTGAATTTTTTTTATAATTTTGTATTGTAAAATCAAATAAAAATGATTTAAACACACACACACACACACACACACACACACACACCAAAAACAAATGCGGCATCTGTAGCTGTTTCTGTGCACCCGAACTGCAAGGCTGGTTTCTGGTGGATCACTTCTGCAGGCGACTTGTTTTTCTGCTGACTCATTAAAAAGGCGGGTGGTGGTGTGGTGGTCTGCTGCCCCTGTTCCCTCTACAGGAAGGCAGCTTATGAGATAAGAAGTCCTTGAAAGGCCTGGAGCATTTCTAAGCAACTAGCACAGAACTATAATTAATAAATAAATAAATAAATAAATAAATAAATAAATAAATAATTTATTATATTTATTATTTATTATTTATTATTTATACCCCACCCACTCTGGACAGCTTCCAACAGAATATTAAAATGTCTATTAAACATTAAAAGCTTCCCTAAACAGGTCTGCCTTCTAAAAGTCTGGCAGCTGTTTTTCTCTTTGACATCTGGTGGGAGGGCATTCCACAGGGCGGGTGCCACTACCGAGAAGGCCCTCTGCCTGGTTCCCTGTAACTTGGCTTCTCGCAGCGAGGGAACCGCCAGAAGGCCCTCGGTGCTGGACCTCAGTGTCTGGGCAGAACGATGGGGGTGGAGATTCTCCTTCAGGTATACTGGACCGAGGCCGTAGAGTTAGGAGGGACCCCCAAGGGTCAGCCAGTCAAACCCCTGAAATGAAAGCTACTGCAACATGATGCAACTCCATAGGATGTGTAAGAAAGATCCTTTCCGTAAGTACCACCAGGCTTCTCAATGTTACCTTACCAGATTTCTCATTTCAGATGTGATCTCTCCTGCTTCCCTCCTCCCCATCTGGCCCTACCAAGCAGTTATACACGGATTGGTGACGTATCCCATGTGCTTTCTTGTTCAAGCTCTTGTTAAATTGGATTCCCTTCCCTCTCCCTGGCTCCCAATCTCACGGGCAGATTTGTAGGAATCCTTTAGAGATATGACATGGCATTACTGTAAAAGCTCTTCCGCCCTTATTGTCACAGCCCTGCAGGGTCACCGCGGATGACATGGGAGGATTAACGTCAGCAGCCTTGCTCCCAAGCAATTTATACAGACTGGATTTGACGAAACACTCTTAAACAAATAATTCAGATCCTCCTTTCGGTTTATCCCTCGTTCACCTCCCTGCGCAAGTTGGCTGTCGAGGTTTCTCAGACGCGATTGAAGATGTTTTGAGGGGAGAAAACGGCAACTTTCCTGTTTTTCAAACACACATGGGGGGTGGGGAGTACTGCAGCATGCGAGTGAATTTTGCTGGATCCCTTAGCAGGACTGAAACGACACAGACTTCTCTAGATTTTTTGCCTTGGATTATTTCTGCAGAAGCAGTTTGGCAATTTGCAAACTCAAGTTTCATCCACTAGGCTGGTTGGGTCTAGGTTATCTGAAGGACATACTTGAATCCACAAGAGCTTCCCTGGGCTTTGCAATCTGCTTAAGACACCCTGTTCACTGTCCCACCAGTGAGGGCTGTTGGATTGGAAGGCATTGGGGACAGGGTCTTTTCTGTGGTGGCCCCACACCTGTGAAACTCCCTTCCGAGGGAAATATATATGGATGCATCTTTTCCATTCTTCAATAAGTCCTTAAAGACATTTGTATTCCAGTCTGTGTTTGGTTAATGTAAAACATTTTATTGGTGCTGTTTATAGGTTAATGGGGTTGATGTTTGCTTGTTGTTGTCAGTTATGGTGTAATTATAAAACAAATGATGTGTGTTTTACATTTTTGTAAATTACCTAGTGAGGACAGAGTGCCAAGTATTTAAAATAAACAAATACATAAGCTAGTGGTTCCATCTGTATGAATTTTCAGTGTGTAATTTTTATTCAAGTGGATTAGGGGTTTATAATTAGAAATGTGAATTCATTTTAAAAGAAGTAGTAAATGGAAAATGAAACAAATGAGCCTCATTTGCTTAGTTTGCTTTAGCTGGGAAAATGAACGGAAATCCAAGGAAATTGATTCTGAATGAAAGTTCATTCATTTTTCATGCACTAGACTCTCTTTTGCTCTTTTCTATTAGGATGAAAAAATAGATGCATTCTGCAGCAACCTGTACAGGTCACATAAAGGATACAAAGGTGTGGGGAGAAGGGGGGCGGAAGAACAGCAAAACTGAGAGATATAAGATGGTTCCTATAAAATGCAGATTGATTGAAATCTGTATGATAAATAATATAATAAAATATATATTTAATAATTAATCTGGTTTATAAAATCAAGAAGATTGGAAGATTCAAGACAGATAAAAGATTCAGGATAAAAGAAAGCTCTTCTTCACAGAGCTAATAAACTATGGAACTCTCTGCTGCAGGAAGCAGTGATGGCCACCTGCCTAGATGGCTTTAAAAGAGGATTAGACAAATTCATGGAGGAGAGGGCTATAGATGGCTACAAGCCAATGATGCCTATGCTCTGCCTCTGCAATTGGAGCCAGCAACACTACCGGATACCAGTTGCTGAAAACCACAGGAGGGAAGAGGGCTCTTGTGCTCAGATCCTGCTTGGGTGTATCTGGTCGGCCACTGTGAGAATAGGAAGATGTATTAGATGGGCCATTGGCCTGATCCAGCATGCTCTTCTTTTGTTCACCCCTCCTACTTTCTGCAAAACGCTGACGAACATCACACTGAATAGGCTGATTTGCATGTGCATAAGAATAAGGAACTGAGCTATGAAACAGAAAGCACTTCGTTTCAACCTCACCTCTGCCAGGAACGTGTGCAGAGGAGGGCAACCAAGATGATAAAGGGTCTGGAAACCAAGTCTTATGACTCGCAGGCATCCCCAAACTCGGCCCTCCATATGTTTTGGGACTACAATTCCCATCATCCCTAACCACTGGTCCTGTTAGCTAGGGATCATGGGAGTTGTAGTCCCAAAACAGCTGTAGGGCTGAGTTTGGTGATGCCCGCTTATGAGGAACGGTTGAAGGGGCTGGGTATGCTTAGCCTGGAAAAGAGGAGACTGAGAGGAGACATGATAGCCATCTTCAAATATCTCAAGGGCTATCACATGGAAGAGGGAACATGCTTGTTTTCTCCTGCTCTGGAGGGTAGGACTTGAACCAATGGCTTCAAGCTGCAAGAAAGAAGATTCCGACTAAACATTCGAAAAAACTTTCTGACAGTAAGAGCCTTCCGGCAGTGGAACAGACTCCCATGAGAGGTGGTGGGCTCTCCTTCCTTGGAGGTTTTTAAGCCAAGGTTGGATGGCCATCCGTCATGGATGCTTTAGCTGAGATTCCTGCATTGCAGGGGGTTGGACTAGATGACCCTTGGGTCCCTTCCAGCTCTAGGATTCTAGGAGCTCACTATAAAGGTGCCTATAGGTAAGATACTCCCTTGGCCTCAGCCCCTGCATCTGCAATATGAGGGGGAATAAGGCTGACCTGAAGGAGCGTCTCCACCCCCATCGTTCTGCCCGGACACTGAGGTCCAGTACCGAGGGCCTTTTGGCAGTTCCCTTGCTGCAAGAAGGCAAGTTACAGGGAACCAGGCAGAGGGCCTTCTTGGTAGTGGCGCCCGCCCTGTGGAACGCCCTCCCACCAGATGTCAAAGAGAAAAACAACTACCAGACTTTTAGAAGACACCTGAAGGCAGCCCTGTTTAGGGAAGCTTTTAATGTTTAATAGATTATTGTATTTTAATATTCTGTTGGAAGCCACCCAGAGTGGCTGGGGAAACCCAGCCAGATGGGCGGGATATAAATAATAAATTATTATAAATTATTATTACTTAGGCTGGATCTAGACACAGCAAAGAAGCGATTCAGTTAAATGTGTTATAAACTTCGTACAGGGAAGTTCCGTTGGTGAAAAAACAGAAATCCACAGCTCCATCTGGTGTCATAGTGTTATAAAGCATATAAAGCACTTTACAAATGTAGCTGAGTCCTTACATTGTGCTTTGATATGCTGCAAGTGCTATACAGATGTATTTATTTATTAATTATTATAATAATTATAGTTTATTCGTTTCAGACCTAAGATAATGAGAGGAATACAATTTCCTTAAAAAGATGTTGAACTGTCCCCTGCATCTCAAACAGCCTTGCCTGTCCTGGACGAGTGTTTCCAGTATAAATGGTTATGTTATTTAAGCATCCAGTGGAATAGCAAATTAGGGACACTTTCCGTGTTAATTAATTAGTCATGTCTGACACGGCTGCAGGTCTAAAGGAAGAAGCAGCAGCAATGGAATTACTACAAGCGTGATCATATATCGGGAGATCCTGTGTCTATCTTGCATTTTAGCCATAGTGTGAAGCAATTAAAAAAACACAGGGAAATGGTCACAGAGTGAAGAATGGAAATTTGATATCATGGAAACATAAGGTGTTTGAGGTCCTTAGCATTGGCTGGGAAATTCACCTACAGCAAATGGACCTTATTTTCCGTGGCAGATGGTCATCTAGTGTCAGGCTTCAGGGAATCCTGTGCCTCCCACGGTGGCAGCAAAGAAGCAGAGAGAGAAAAAAGAGTTCTTACCAATTAGTTTATTAAATAATCACAGCGAGAGACAAAGAAATGTGGTCTCTCTCTCTCTCTAAATAATGGCGTTGCTCCAAGTAAAGTCCCAGTCCCTACGTCTCTCCTATTCTATGTCACCCTTGTGTCGGCTAATCTGAACTTTCTGCCTCTGAGCTCTCTGTTCTGATACCCTCAATGCATGCCTGGTCCTGGGAGAGGGGTGGTCAGGAATACTTTCTAAGGACACTGAGTCTGTCAGCTGTCTCTCTCCTCTCTTCCAATATTTCCCAGCTTCTCCCTTCTGCAAACCACTGTTCTAAATCTATACTGTCCTCCTGTTCTCGGGAAGGTTCAGGAGAGGAGGGGGCGTCTCCCACCATTCCTCCTCAGTCTAGCCCCTGACATCTAGGGATCATGGAATCGTAGAGTTAGAAGGTCCCAAAGGGCCATCTAGTGCAACCCACTTCAATGCAGTCCTTAAGGATGGTGTCAAGGAGCTGTCAACAAGCAAGGTCATCCACAGGGCAGGCACACACACGGAAGGCATGGAAGATGATTAGGTTTTTATTAGCAGAAAACAACAATGCAACAAGGTCCCTGGTTTGTCTTAATTCAAGGAAGGTCTTGCTGAAACTGAGGTCTAGGCATGCTTCTTCCCCATCTAACATCTCACTCTGGATCCCTCCCAAGCAGATGAAGGCTGCTCCTGCAGGACCCTCCTAGAGCGGGGTGGGTTGGTGGTGTCAGAGGGGGAGGAGAGTCAGCAGAACCAGGACTGTTTGCAGACTTGTTGTGACTCTCAGTTTCCAATCCTGTCCTGGAAGGCCCTCCTTCATCACTCAAGTCTCCTGTTCCTATCAGCTCCCAACTCATCCATTCTGCTGACTGCTCCTCGGTGTCCCACCACCAGGCTCTGGGCTCAAAGGTGTCATCTTTGGAGCCCTGGGCTGGCAGCTCCCAGCTCTCCTCCACATCCAACCAGGCCCTGACAGAGTGGTGCATGCTCTAGTTATCTCCCGCTTTGACTACTGCAACGCGCTCTACGTGGGGCTACCTTTAAAGGTGACTTGGAAACTATAACTAATCCAGAATGTGGTAACTAGACTGGTGACTGGGAGCGGCCGCCGAGACCACATAACACTGGTCCTAAAAGACCTACATTGTCTCCCAGTACGTTTCTGAGCACAATTCATAGTGTTGGTGCTGACCTTTAAAGCACTAAACTGCCCCGGCCCAGTATACCTGAAGGAGCGTCTCCACCCCCATCGTTCAGCCCAGACACTGAGGTCCAGCTCCGAGGGCCTTCTGGTGGTTCCTTCACTACGAGAAGTGAGGTTACAGGGAACCAGGCAGAGGGCCTTCTCGGTAGTGGCGCCCGCCCCCGTGGAACGCCCTCCCATCAAATGTCAAGGAAATAAACAATTCTCTGACTTTTAGAAGACATCTGAAGGCAGCCCTGTTTAGGGAAGTTTGTAATGTTTGATGTTTTATCGTGTTTTTAATATTCTGTTGGGAGCCGCCCAGAGTGGCTGGGGAAACCCAGCCAGATGGGTGGGGTATAAATAGCAAATTATTAATTAATTAATTAATTATTATTATTATTAGTGGCCACATTCCCTCAGGTGCAGCCTGTCAGGGGTTGCTTGTCGAAACTGGCATTGGGATCAGAAGCTGTGGTGAATGGCAGCCCAGGAGACAGCTTTCTCTGTGGCAGCCCCTAAACTATAGAACTCCCTCCTCACAGAGGTGCATTAAGCACCATCATTATCCAGCTGATGATGTATGCTGAAGACATAAGAAGAGCCTGCTGGATCAGGCCAATGGCCAATCTGTTCCAGCATCCTGTTCTAACAGTGGCTACACAGATGCCTGTGAGAAGCACCCTCCTTTCCTGTGGTTTCTAGCCAGAGGCTAGGGGTTAGTGAAACTGACCCCTGCTGGTGTGTGTTTATGTGTGCGCAGGTCCTTCCACTTCACAGGTGGAACTGGGAAGCTGCTATGCAGGAGATCTGCTTCTGCCTCTTATTTATTCCACAGGTAACCAAGGTAACACAGGTAAGTCTCAGAACAACACCACAAGCACTCTGGAACAAGTTGGCTCTGTGTCAGTTATATTTGCCGAAGGAAGAACTAAGATCTCCGATGTGTTTAGCAAATTTAAATGAAAGGTTCTTCCATAGGAGGAGGAAGCAAAGAACTTCTCAGAACCTAAAGCCACTTTACAGCTGCCCCTTCCCAATGATGGTTCTCTGGTGCTACAGAAGGCAAGAAGAGCAGCATTTCAAATCCTGCATGTGGCGAAGTTATGCAAATGGGGAGAGAGAGAGAGAGAGAGAGAGAGAGAGAGAGAGAGGGAATATGACCCATTTTAGTTTGGGTGGTATTTTGGGAATAGAGAACAGCAAGCACTACTTTCCTTTTCTTGCACTGGGCATGCTGCACTGCCCTTTTAACATGCCTTTTGGCACTCATCTCTTCCCTTGATGTCCAAACTATATTTATAATTGAGATGGACCTGTGTTTTTAAATATATATATACATATTTCCCTAGGCTGAGATGGTTGAGTAGGGCAGCTCTAAGCATTCCTGACTGCATTTTGCCTCTCAGTGATGCATATATGGCCATGTTTATAGAGCTATGTGGGCAGCTCTTGCCTGGTGCCTGGGCAGGCAGTTCCATATGTGCCTGTCACACCATGCCATCCCTACACACACACACACACACACACACACACACACACACAATTTCAGATAGCTAGAAGCAAATGACCCAGGAGCCCAGGAATCTGCCTTCCACTGAGCCAGGCAATTGGTCCATTTGACTCATTGTTTTCTACAACAAGCGGGTGGTGCTATGGCCTAACCACTGAGCCTAGGGCTTGCCAATCAGAAGGTTGGCGGTTCGAACCCCCATGATGGGGTGAACTCCCATTGCTCAGTCCCTGCTCCTGCCAACATAGCAGTTCGAAAGCACGTCAAAGTGCAAGTAGATAAATAGTTACCGCGGGAAAGTAAATGGCGCTTCCATGCGCTGCTCTGGTTTTGCCAGAAGCAGCTTAGTCATGCTGGCCACATGACCCGGAAAAACTGTCTGTGGACAAACATCGGCTCCCTCGACCAGTAAAGCGAGATGAGTGCTGCAACCCCAGAGTCGTTCGTGACTGGACTTAACTGTCAGGGGTCCTTTACCTTTACCTTTCTATAACGAATGGCAGTAACCCTCTGGGGTTTCAGGCACAGGAAATCCTGAATCCCATCTGCAAATGCTGGGAACTGAACCTGGGACCTTTTGCATGTAAGACTGGTGCATTTTTTGCATGCAAAACATGTACATAGCTACAACATTTCCCTTAAAAAACAGTAAGCTGTCAGTTCTCATGGTTTTGAAGAGAGGACTTAGGTCAGTGATGGCTAACCTTGACACTCCAGATGTTTTGGGACTACAACTCCCATCATCCCTGACCACTGGTCCTGTTAGCTAGGGATGATGGGAGTTGTAGTTCCAAAACATCTGGAGTGTCAAGGTTAGCCATCACTGACTTAGGTAAACAGAGCTATAAGAAGAGACCTTGTAGCAACCCAGACCATTGGTCCATCTAGCTAGCTATCATTTAACCTGAGCAGCCCAGATGTGCTCACCCCCTTGTATTTCCAAGTCACTTCCCCACATAGGCCCAAGACCACCAGAGTTTCCCATGGAAGAGTCTATAAACAATTTGCATAATTGGGAAACTGCTCCCTTTTTGCGTTATGTTGGCATGTATTCCTAACCAAATGGGATACATTCATATCAAACCCCCTGCAGTATTCCATCTCATGGCTAAAATGGTTTATATTCTGCTTCAGATAAACACTGCTTTCTAGCTGCTAGCGTATCTTCTTGCTTCCCAACTGCTCAACCTATATATTTGTTTTCAAAGAGATGTTATAAAAACACCTCAGGTTTCTGTGGCTCTCTCCTCACAAGGAAACCATGGAAGGCATGATACATCTCACCTCAGCTTTCTATTCTCGGGCATTTTGGCATTGCAAAAACTCTTGCTAAGCTCAAGAAAAACACAGTGATTAAGAGCAGCCAAGGCATCGACAATTGATTCTGGAAATGTGATGCTCTCGGGCAAAACAGTTACAATACAGCAGAGTTGCATATGATTTGTAAATGTCTTATTATCTGTGGGAGCTAAGAATGCTGATCGATGTAGATTTCTTAGCGCTTTGGGTGGAAATGTGCTCACATAGAAAGACAGTATAATTTTTTTTTAATTCAGATTGTAAGTAAGAATATTGCATATTGAACACTGCTCCATCTAAAAAATGATTCAGCTCAGGCAAAGGATAGAGATCTATTTAGGAAGCTGCTGGTAGCTGCTACTGTTATACTGGCATGGAGTTAAAAGAAGATAAACAAGCATTAAAAAACAAACTGTCATTTTACTCATCCTTTTTTGGCCAAATTACGTTGCGAAAATTAAGGTGCGCATTCGATCCAATGGCACATTTACATTTGCCAGCAAATCCTCTCTTTTTTGGTTTCAAGGTTCTGAAAATTGAGGTGTGCATTAGATTTGATGGTGCATTAGACTCCAGTAAATACGGTATTCAGAACTTTGGGGTTTGAAAAAAATAATAATTTCTTTTTTGGCTCAAGCATGAATTCATTAGATAGGCCAGTTACAATATCTTGGCCTTAGTTCCCCATGCGTTAAATGGGATAATCATGTTAATGATAGCCTATTCCACTCTACTTCTATGTGTGGGGAGCTGAAATGATTAATGAAATAACCAGGGTAATGAACTTTATGTGGTAGAATACATATGGTAGTATTTTCCAGTACAGTGGTACCTTGGTACTCAAACAGCTTGGCTCCTGAACAAATCGGCTCCCAAACGCCGCAAACCCGGAAGTGAGTATTCCGGTTCGCAAACTTTTTTCAGAAGCCGAACATCCGATGCGGCTTCCGCAGCTTCCAATTGAGTGCAGGAAGCTCCTGCGGCTAAGCGGAAGCCGCGCCTTGGTTTTCGAACCGTTTTGGGAGTCGAACGGACACCCGGAATGGATTAAATTCGAGAACCAAAGTACCACTGTAATAGAAACACCCTGTGCTGGTCCCAGGGGTGCCCAGCCCAGAGGACACAGGGTGGGAAGACCAGGAACTCACCCAGGGCTGAGTGGGGGCATGGCCAGCAGTCCCAAACAACAGCGGTAGGTCCAGCGAGGCAACTACCGGTAAGTCCAGGGGCTGGGCGGCAGCAGAGTCAGGTAACAGTCCGTGGGTCTAGCCAGGTAGTCAGAGGTCAGGAACATGCCAAGGGTTCATCCGTGAAGCAGGGTCAAAGTCCAGTCCAAGGTCCAGGAGTCCAACAGGGGGTCAGTCCGGCAAGGAGCAAGGCAGGGAGCAGGGCAAGGTTCAGGTCAGGATCAGGCACGAGGACACAGGCAGGCACACAATAGCAACTGTGTTGCTCACGCAACTTGGGGCTGTGGCTGGCCGGCCTTTATCTGCCCCGAGGCATAGGGCAGCCCCGATCCTCCGGTGACTCGCCTCTCCTTCTGGCCTGGAGGCAAGCACTCCTCCTGCAGGGACTTAGTTCCCTTCGCCTCTGTGCCCTGAGCCTCCGCAGCTCAGGAGAGGCTGGTGGGTTACTGGACCCAGAGGCAACCTCAGCTTCCCCTGATGGGGCTGGGAGTGGAGCACCTGCAGGCAATGGGTCCTCCATCCCACCAGGAGCCAGAGCAGACTCAGCTGATGCCTGCACCTGAGGATCCAGCACAGGTGAGGACCCTTCAGGCTCCTGCCCTAGACCCAGCTCAGCTGGTCTGTAGGTGGGGAATCCTGTACAGGCTAGGTTCAGCATCTGAGTCCGAATCCCAGGCCATCACACCCCCGCTGTAAGAAGCAATGGTATTAAATTACCAGGTTGGATGGCTTCAGAAGAGGATTAGGCCAATTCATGGAGGAGGAGATTATTATGGCTGTGTTTTCCTTCCACTGTTGAAAGCGCTATGGCTCTGAAAACCAGGTGCTGGGGTGTATGAGATTGATGTTGTGTTCACATCCTACCAGAAGAATCCAGTCTGCCTTAAAGCATCCTGGATTACTGGCTTCTTTTCCAAACTCACCAGCCCAATTAAAGCTGCTGAAACCAGCTGGAAAGTCTCACCACTCCGCTCAGAGTTGGATGTGCAAAGCAAAGCAGATGGGGGAGAAGAACTGCGCCATTTTGAAGAACGTGGAGGGTGAGGAGAAAAATAAAGCTGTGAAGCAGAGGTAGAGTTAGGGGCTTTGCTAAAAATAAATAAAAAATTAACGAGCCAAGGATTTGTTTAACGTTTCAGGGATGGTGAGCAGAGGGGAGAAATGCAACATGGAAAATAAAATAGAACTTCCTGCCTAAGCAGTTTGTTTTGGGTTGGTAACATCGGCTTGGAGTGAATCCTAGAATAATAGAATTGTGTAGTTGGAAGGGACCCGAAGGGTCATCTAGTCCAACCCCCTGCAAAACATGGCGGACAGGAAGTGTGGATCAGTGGGGAGAGCACACGCTTGGAGCACAGAATGTATGCTTCATCTCAGGGTTGTGGGTTGACCAGATCATTTGATGCTATAAGCTGGAAGAGACCTGTTCTGTTCCAAGAGCACTGAGACATTTTGCAAAGCTTGAGAGAATGTCTAAGCTGAACCAAGAGGATTTAACCCATCACTAATTGAATTATGGTGCTGGAGGAAACTCTTGAGAGTCCCATGGACTGCAAGAAGATCAAACCTATCAATTCTTAAAGAAATCAGCCCTGAGTGCTCACTAGAAGGACAGATCCTGAAGTTGAGGCTCCAGTACTTTGGCCACCTCATGAGAAGAGAAGACTCCCTAGAAAAGACCCTGATGTTGGGAAAGATTGAGGGCACAAGGAGAAGCGGACGACAGAGGATGAGATGGTTGGACAGTGTTCTCGAAGCTACTAACATGAGTTTGGCCAAACTGCGAGAGGCAGTGAAGGATAGGCGTGCCTGGCGTGCTCTGGTCCATGGGGTCACGAAGAGTCAGACACGACTGAATGACTGAACAACAACAATTGTCAGTACAGCTAGTGTCTGCTAATTTCTCTTCCTTCACTTTTGGGCTAGGAGGTGGACAGATTTGGAGCCTCTAGCTACTGACGTTAATGCACAGGAAATGCCTAGAAACAGCTTCAGTATGCAGGTGTAACAAGCAGGGGCTGACCCTAAAACAACAAGAAATGCAACCAAGGCATGCTGGTGTGGGCTTTTCCTAGTGCAATAACCATTGACCTGGTTTCTAGAATGCCTTGGGTGCAGAGGCTTCGTCCCCCCCAGCTTGCAGAGCATAAGTCAGGCTCATGATCTTGCCAGGCGGGGGAGGCTGCAATGGTTCGAGAATGCTGAGAAAGCCCGCATAGCAATTAATGTCCAGCCTGACTCATGGATTCCATAGGGGCTCTCACTCTGAAAAGGGAAGATGCAGCAGATCTGTTCCCAGAAATAAAACGCCTCAATCTGCAGAGGCGATTGAGCGTTCTGCCCCAGCTGCACTGCCGCCTGTCTCTTTCTGTAGCCATCTGTAGCCTGTCTTGTTTCCCCAGATTGTCCTTTATATAGAACACGGAAAGCTGCCTTATACTGTCAAACCATTAGTCTGGCTAGCTCAGTATTGTCTCCTAGCCTCCCTGGAGATGTTGGGGATTAAACTGAGGATCTCCGCATGTGAATCAGGTGCACTAACCACTAAGCTATGGCCCTTCCCTTCACCTAGAGGCCCATTGCCAAAGCATATCCCAAAAGCTCTTTGAGGAGGCCTTTCTTTCTTTCTTTCTTCCATCCATCCATCCATCCATCCATCCATCCATCCATCCATCCATCAGTGGGAACTCATGTACCAGGATCTCCACACACCCTTTGTGCATTCAGAGCTTGTCCAGAGATGCCTTTTAGCTTCAGGTAATACTGACTACTGACAGATAGAGTCTTGTCTCTATCTTGCCTCTGTGTTGTATTCAGGCACGATGAACCCATTATACAGATTTCTCCTTCCCCTCTAATCGAGACCCTGCTGCACACCTGTGTTAGGAAATGTTCCAGGAAGCTGTAAGTTTGTAAATAGTTACCAGGGCCGTCTTAAGCCTATCTGGTGCTGTGGTGCAAGGATCCTTCCGGCGCCCCCCACGCCCACCTTTCCCTCTGGGCAGGCAGCAGCTGGAGGGTGGCTCCTCCCACAGGGAGGTCTCCACGCCCCCTCTCCACATAGGATCCCGTTCCAGGTGTAAGGCTGGGCGCACACCGGGAATGGAGAATAGGTGCCGGGACTGATCTCGGCTAGTGTTCCGCGTGGATCCCTTCCACTGGGACCCCTCGGGCTCCTTCCTGGCCGCCCCGCGCTCTCCTCCAGTCCTGTGCAATGGCAGGCTGGATAAGCACTCTGGCGACCAATTGCGGCACCGAGAGGAGGGGCGGCCGCTGGGGATCACGCCCGCCTCCCGGGCGGGGTGCGCACACCAGCCGGAGAGGGACAGGCAGAGGGAGGGAGGGATGGAGGGCTGATCGCTGTGTGCCCGGGTCACAACCGCCGATCGCCTCCTCCTGCCTTCCCCCTGGCGGCGGGCAGGCTGCCACCCCTACTGAGCCGCAGACATGGCCCCTGGACCTCTTCCCTGGCACCCTCCAGAACGTGGCGCCGTGGTTCCCCGCACCACTAGCCTCTATGGCTAAGAAGCCCCTGATAGTTACCAACACCTCTATGAGGCCTTAGGCCAGTGCTCAAGGTTTAACAAGTGACACATTTAGACCCTTCCAACCTCTCTTTCACCTAAAGGCAATCTGCTTTCCATCCTTCAGTCTACCTGTTTCCCTGATGCAGGCACGTGTTTCTAGGGAACTGCATATAACACCATAACTAATTTATATTAGTTATCAACACTTTTATGAAGCCTGATTCCAACAATTAGGGCTTAACAGACAGCACAGTCCCAAAGGATCCTTCATCTCCCCCTATTCTTTCACCTTCCAACATCCTTACCTAAACCTGCTTAGAGGTATTCTTACGACCAAGCAGCATATACAGTTTGTTTCATAAAAGAAATGAAAAAGCCTTGTCAAAATATCTAGTCCAGGTTCAACAATTTCCAGACGTTTAGGGGAAAGAAACACAGAAAACCATTTCCCAGGTGGGGCTGAATTTAATTTCCTGATCTGGGAATTAGATTTTAAACTTCCTTTCTATTAAATTAGCACATTCTGATGCTGGATGGTTTTCAATATTTGCTTTCTATCAGCTTTAACTTCTTTTCACCTTGATTGCCCCCATGTCCAGCTTTGCATTAACTTACCTTGATTCTTTGTGCATATTGACGTGCACTTTCAGAAGGTAAACGCTTGCTTAAAATGAGCCGGTTCACTCAAGATCAATACTTGGTGTCAACTCACAGCCAGGAGGGAGCTCCAGAATGACTGAAGTGGCCAAAAAACGTGAAGGAGCGGGGGAAGAAAAGGGAACTATCATTGATTTCCTTGAAAAAAGATTCCAACAGGGAGCCAGTTTTCATTTGGATGGAGAAGAATTTGGAAACTGACAAGCCGTATCTGTTCTCAGATTACCTGGCTGGATAATATGCAAGGTAGTCGAGCAAGAATTACCAAGTAGGTAGAGTAGATTCCTCCCCTCCTACAGCACTTTGCATCTCCCTGCTTTTTGGGGGGAGCAGCTTTGGCGAGATCTGAATAGAAACTAGCAGGAAGACATATTATGCACACAGAAGAAGGCTTCTCTGGACAAATCCATAGCTAGATGAGGAAACATGCATACATATAGTACTTTGCCCATGGTCCATGTCCTCATTCCAGATGCTGGGAATGCATGTATGGAAAATTCTTTTTTAAAAGCCATTTGGCAGGGGAAGCGGAGGGGTTGGAGTCTTGTCCCCCTCTCCAAAATCTGATCTGCATTACTCCAGGTTGCTTTGAAAGAGCTCCATAGACACACAGCTGGATGCAGATGTCTTCTTCTATCAGATTTTATTTCGTTTTCCTTTCCTTCTTACTCCCTTCCTCCTTCATATCAACTGATGGGGAATAACTCCGATAAGGATATGCAATCTTTCTTTAAAAAGAAAAAGGAGGAGAAAGAAGATCTGTCAGCTATACATTGGTCAGAAGTGCCAAATAAGGATGGGAAAGAAACTCTGTTAAAGAAGGAGTGGCACCAAAACACCACCGTGACGCATTGGCTCCCTCCAAATGGCCACAGACGAAATGCTAAGAATATAAACCGAATGGCCATAGAAATGCATTCAGTTAAATGTGTCATGAACCAACCCAAGTGCCTCATGCTGAGGCAGAAAGGGAAGGCTGAAAAATGCTTTTTGGTAAATACAGTACTAATAAAATAAGCAGCAAGGGTGGTTTGGTACTTCTTACATCCTGAAAGGGGTCGTTGGCAAATAGGAATTATATCTAGGATGAAGGTGTCTTATTTACTACTGTCCTTTGCCCAGACTAGACACACACCAGCCTAACAGATAACATAGCAAGAGAGTATAATTTAAAACTAGGACTAGGTGAGGGGTCTCTGATTTATTGCTTCCTGGACACCCATTCCGGCAGATCTTGAATGGGAAAGGAGGAATTACTCCCCTAGTTTTCCTCTGTTGTGTCTTTCACTCCCTTTGCAATCCAATGATGACTCCCACGCTTGAAGTCTAGACTTTGCAGTGGTCTCCTTTCTCCAGTTAACAAAATTTCAGAGTTGGGACGGTCTTTGGAGGTCCAATAGTCCAAGTCTTTGCTCTGTTCAGGGTATAACTAGCGCAACATCACTGCCAGGTGGTTGCGCAACCTCTTTCTAAATATCTCGAGCAGAAAAGGCTCAGGAAAAGCACCCCAGTGCCCTGGAGGCTGAGGTTGGAGGGTTGGGCATAATCGGTTGCTCTGGAATTCCTGTTTGATGGACTTGAAGTTTCAAAGCTGGAGGAGGAAGAGAAACAAGGACCCTTTGTGGGTGGGGGGGGATCAAGCAGCAAGGAGAAATTCATCTTAGTCTCAGGGTCATGGGTTAGAGCCCCACATTGGGCAAAAAGATTTCTGCATTGCAGGGGGTTGGACTAGATGACTCTTGTGGTCCCTTCCCACTCTGCAGTTCTGTTTCTGTGATTCTATGCTGTAATACTGCAGTCGCTTGCACAGTTACTTAGGAATAGGTCCCAAGGCATTCTTCCATGTAAGAATGGTTAGGATCAGGCTGCATGGCTGTAACCCTGTGTACATTTACTCATGAGCAAGCACCACTAAAACCAGTGGACAAGGAGCAAAAAATAAATAAATTGTGTAGGATTGTGCTGAAAGGCTTTAAGGTCCCCACAGGAACAACCTGTTCCTCTTGGCACTTCTCAATATCCCTATATTGGGTTGGTTATTTCTAATTCACCCGAGAACCAAAAGAAACGACTTGCTGGGTCAGGCCCGGGAGCTGTCCAGTCCAGCCTCCTCCTTTCCAGCAGAGACCCGGAAAGATGCCTCAGGGTAGCCCCCAAGCAGAGCCTGAGAGCAGCAGCCACCCCCTCCCACCTCCTTCCTTGAGTCTCCAGCGGCTGATATTCAGAGTCGAGCTGCCCATTGAGGATCCATTGAGCTATCATGGGCGACGTCCAAGCGGTCAATAGAGAAGACATTTCCAAATAGAAGCCCACCTTGCGAGGCAGGTGCAAAAGCCCGCAATGCTTTTCAACATTTCAACGCGCGCCCCCCGCCCCGCGCAGCTCTTCTGAAGCAGAAAATAAAGTTGCATCTCCCTCCCCACCCACCCTCCTCTCCCGCTAACCTCTCCTCCGTGCCAAACCAATGACTGGAATCACCCCCTAGCCTTTCGCCTCCCCACCCCCGCTCCTTTCTTCTCTTTGCAACCCGCCCCCAACTCCCCGAAGCAAACGCTAAATTATTCAGCCTCCTCCTCCCCTGGCAGAAGGGCAGCTCGGGCGCTCGATTCGGAGCATCTCGGGCGAAGAACTTTCAGCCCTGGCGACTGACTGTAGGAAGGAGAGAGAGAGAGAGAGAGAGAGAGAGAGAGAGAGAGAGAGAGAGAGAGAATGGGATCCCGGATCAGGCTCAGCCCCGCCTCCTGGCGAGCCTCTGATTTCGGGGAAAGCATCCCATAGCCATTGGCCTCTTTCTTCTCCCCTGGCTCTCTTCTCTTCCCTCCCTCTCTAGCGTGGGTTTGATGCTCCATCCTGGGACCTGCCCAAGTTGCGCTGCCTTCGCCGCCAGCCTCCAGCAGGTGTGCAGCCGCCTCAGCGCAGCTCCTGGCGCCGCCCGCCCTCCTCCTCTGCTCGCCTTGCTGGGCGCGTGTGGGTGCAGCCGCAGGTTCCAGAGGGCGCCCAGGCTGGGAGGGGAGAGAGGGTTGGGGTGGCGGCTCCCTGTTGGCGACGCTTGGAGCGACGGCGGAGGAGACCTCGGGTGGCGCTCGGTGGATTTCCTGCCCTCCGCAGTCTAGGCGCTCCCGGAGAGAGAGCTGTCCAGGGTGCTGAATGCTCCAACTTGGCGACGCGCTTTGGGATTAAAGCCTCTTCTCTGGAGCTCTTGGGATGCGAGCGCTTGGTTGGCAACGCAGGAATCATCTCTCTTCTTCGTCTTCTTTTTAAGGAAAAAGAGTAAAGAAGAGTTTGGTGGCTTTTTAATATACATAAAAGCCTCTCAGCATCTGTTGGAGTCCCCGTTTCCCCGACGCGCCCCGGTTGCGCCCAGGAACGCAAGAAGCGGCCAGATCCGCTGGCTGGGCTGGGTTGACTCTTCGCTGTCCAGCCGCAGGCAGCCCGGTGGGCTTTGGAAGGGCGTGTGGTCATGCTGTCTGCCCGTTGGGGTAGCAGCAGCAGCAGCAGCAACAGCCAGGCACACGCGCAGGCGCAATCCCCTCGGAGGCTGCAGTTCCCGAGCTGTGAGCGCGGCGTTGCCACAGTCTGGGCTTCACCAGCCGCTGGAGCGCTACTACCATGAACTGCCTCGTCCACCTTCCCACAGCTACTCTACGGCACTGGGTGCAAGAGACCTGCCGAGACCCTCCCAGCCGCCCCCGCTGCGACCCCTTGGCTCCAGAGCCCGGCTCTGCAGGCGCAGGATGCCGGGGGGAAAAAGAGGGCTGGTGGCACCACAGAACACGTTTTTGGAGAACATCGTCAGGCGCTCAAGTGGTAAGCGAGGCCCCTCGTCCTCCTCCTCCTTCTCTTCTTGACTAGGCAATGGAGCGGGAGAGCGGGAAGAAAGGGTTAAACTGCTCCCGAAGTTCGTAAAAGCGCCTCCCACACTCCCGGACTTAAGTAAAACGTCTTAAAAGCCCTGTAGCTTCCACAGGGCTAGTTTCTAATCAGAACTTTTATAGGCATATTTAAAGGTGCAATAATTAATTTATTAATTCATCAATAAATTAATTTGTTTGACTCCTCAGCTGCATCATTACGGTCATTACTGTCCTTTCAGCACCTAAACTTACCTGGTGATTTTTAGAGTTCAAGGTGCTGCTCTCAGGGAGCTCGCAATCTAAATTTGATGGCGAGGAAAGATGGACTAGATGGTAGGGCAAGATTGGTGGCACCGGGGAAAGAGTTAAAGCAGAGGTGACAGCCGGAGAGACTGAACAGATACAGCTGTTCCTTGCTGTATGCTCTGAGACTCTTGAAAAAAGTATGGGTATAGTGTCGGGGAGTGTGTGTCTCCCGTCATTGGAATTTCCTCTTTTTGACGGAAGAAATTGAAGTGGGTGGCTGCATTGTGGCGAGAAGGAAGATTTAATTGCCTTGGGTAAACAACAACAACAACAACCAGGCATGGCATCTCTCCATCGATAGAAGCCAGAGGCCCAGAGAAGCCTCAGGGTGATTCTGTGGTTTGGAACAGAAACTGTCAAACAGGTTAAAGGATCAGGGGAGAATAAATCCTCATTTCCCCCAGCAGTTTACTTTCACTTCTCTTCTGACCATTCCTGAAAATTCCAACCCCTCTAGGAATGTAGTTTGGAGGGGAAGATTTGCCTGTGTGGTGAGACGGATTATTTGATAAAGTGTCTAGGAGTGTCCACTAGTAATCATAACAAAAAAATTAAATAAAAAGCACACACTTTGCTGACCAGAGGAAAATACGCTCAGTGTAAAATCTACTGTGCAGTAAGAACTCACCCTCAACAGCACTTTATGTTAGCAAACAATTTACACTTAGTTTGCATGGTGCATTACTCGTGTGTGTGTGTGTGTGTGTGTGTCTGTGCATAAATGCAGAATAAGGCATGATAAGCAAGGTGTACTCCGAATTTTTCTTAATAATGCTGCCTTTAGATAATTTCTGCTAGTAAACATTTGACATGACTTTAGGAACTTCATTTATGTGGTCAGTTTGAATGCTATAATACCATAGTGATTTTCATTTTATTTCTAAATGCAAACTTCTTAATTTTATCTCAGCACTTTTGGAATTAGTACCCATATCACCTGTGTAATAATCTATTGAACAACCCTCTTTAACCTTTACTTATTGATTAAGTTATCGTTTGTATATCCTACCTTTCACCCAAAAAGCTTTGGCCAGCAAAGATGGGGTTGTCCTACTTTATAATGACTTTGACAGAGAGGACTGTGCCTAGCTCAAAGCCATCAAGTGAATCCCATTGCTGAGGCTGTTGTTCTATATCCACTTACCTTGGAGTAAGCGCTGTTGAACTCTACAGGACTTACTTCTGAATAGTCATGTATGGAATTACCCTTCAGTGAGGATCTGAAAACCAGCTTGTTGTTGTTGTTGTTTAGTTGTTTAGTCGTGTCCGACTCTTCGTGACCCCATGGACCAGAGCACGCCAGGCACTCCTGTCTTCCACTGCCTCCCACAGTTTGGTCAAACTCATGTTGGTATCTTTGAGAACACTGTCCAACCATCTTGTCCTCTGTCGTCCCCTTCTCCTTGTGCCCTCCATCTTTCCCAACATCAGGGTCTTTTCCAGGGAGTCTTCTCTTCTCATGAGGTGGCCAAAGTATTGGAGCCTCAGCTTCAGGATCTGTCCTTCCAGTGAGCACTCAGGGCTGATTTCCTTCAGAACAGATAGGTTTGATCTTCTTGCAGTCCATGGGACTCTCAAGAGTCTCCTCCAGCACCATAATTCAAAAGCATCAATTCTTTGGCGATCAGCCTTCTTTATGGTCCAGCTTACTTGACTGCATACCTACTAATACACACCAGCAGCTCATACTCTTTCTACCTCTCTTTTCTTCAATATAGGCCTTTTAAAAATACTGTCATTTAAATGTATCGTTGTGTTCTATAGGGTGTGTGTGTGTGTGTGTGTGTGTGTGTGTGTGTGTGTGTGTTTAGAATCATAAAATTGTAGAGATGGAAGGGACCCTGACGGTCATCTAGTCCAACCCCTGCAATGCAGGAATCTCAACTAAAGCATCCCTGACAGATAGCCACCTGACATCTCCTAATGTTTTTATGTCTTTAGACCAAGGTGTATGTTCAAAGCACTTTGCCAAAGAAGTTATAAGGAGTTCTGCTCACCCTGTAATTCCTCTGCTTGGAATTCCTTTTAACAATAATGTTGCTCGGATCCCCCTACTTGTTTCAAAAGCGACTTAAAATATTCCACACTGTCCCATTAATGTAAATATGTAAAAGAATGCAGATAATCCTTCAATCTGAACTACGCAAAAGAGATGACTAGGAGAAACAGAACCCTAACATTTCTTATATGGGTTTTTATTAAGGGATGGCCACCATTATGTATATATATTTTCTCCTTCCAGCCTTCCTGGATTATGAATTCAAACTTAGATGCAATTCTAAAATTTATTCGTTTACAGAATTTCTAGGCTGCCTTTCTGTTATTCAGCATCCAAGGCCATTTGGAAACGATCCAGTACAAAGCAACAGCACATTCTATAATGTGACACTGTTTTATAAAACTTGTTGTTGTTTTTTTTAAAAAAATAATTGTTAGCCAAATCCAGGAAGGTTAGATTGAGTGCTGGATTACCCAGCAGGCAGATTAAGCACATGTTTAGGGCACTAGCAAATCAGGGGCACACACACAAAAAGGAAAGAAGGAAGGAAGGAAAAAAGAAAAAGAAATCCGGAAATGTAGAAATATTTTTACATTTGAGGTTTCAAAAAAAGCATTGAAGTAGTTCATCATGGGAAAAATCTGAACTTTGTTAGACTTCCACTCTTCCCCCGTTTTTCTGGTCTCTTTTTTATTACTTATTCCCACCTAAACCAGGGGGTGTCCTACTAACATAGGTAAAACATCAAAATCAGACCTTGTTATGCGTTGCACATGACATACATGTATGTAAATTTTGGCATACATGTAACTTTTGTGTCATTTTGAAAATGAAATGTTATTTTCTGTTTTGGTATTGTTTTTATTTTGAATTACATATGTGGGGCACTACTATTTTTCAGTGCTTATGATCTCTAGAGGTCTTCATCTGGCCCTGGATTGATCTATCCATGGCTACTGGTCATGACAAGTGAGACCTGCAACAAAATGTTGCAGTGTGGAGTGCTTCTGTTGAAAGTTATGGCCACTTTACCCCACCCTAATTCCCCCTCCCCTGGACAATAAGTATTACGTGGCCTTTGAGAATGTTAGGTCTTTGTTGGGTTGTTTGGGGCTCCTTCCCTTAGGGTTTTGAACCCCACGGATTCCCGATCTTGCAAGACCTGATCCTGCCCAATCCTGCAAGACTCTTATGCTTCCCCCTTAAAATAATGAAGTTGCATAATGAAACAGAGGATTGCATTCAGTGTTAATCCTGCTCAGAGTAAAGGTAAAGGTAAAGGGACCCTTGACCATTAGGTCCAGTCGCGGACGACTCTGGGGTTGCGGCGCTCATCTCACTTTATTGGCTGAGGGAGCTGGCGTACAGCTTCCGGCTCATGTGCCCAGCATGACTAAGCCGCTTCTGGTGAACCTTCCCGCCTCAGCGGTACCTATTTATCTACTTGCACTTTGACGTGCTTTCGAACTGCTAGGTTGGCAGGAGCAGGGACCGAGGAACGGAAACTTACCCCATTGCGAGGATTCAAACCGCCGACCTTCTGATTGGCAAGCCCTAGGCTCAGTGGTTTAGACCACAGCGCCAACCGCGTCCCTCCCATTGAAATTGATGGGCTAATGATTAACTCAACACCCCATTAATTTCAATGGGTCCACTCTCAGTAGGATTCAATCGGAGACAACCCACAGAAAGGAATTCATAGCAAACTAAAAATGCACACTCCTCGTCAATCACGTTAAATGTTGTGAACGGTAGCAAATTGGTACGATCTCTTTATTCTTGTTTTATGTCCACCAGAAGCAAATCTGAAACGTTCATGCCAGCAGCACAATTCAGTTGTAGATTGCATTAAGCAGAGATTGTATGAAGCTGTGTACTTCAGAGGAGATGCTCCCCACTGCCCGCCCTGCGAATAAAAAAGTTACCAAGCTGCAAATATGGAAATGCTTTCAAGCTCTTAATTCCATTTATATTTTCAATTACTTTGAGGCTCTTCATGTACACAGCCAGCTTATGATGACTGTAGTTACTTTTAATAATCTTCTTGATATACCACTGAGTGTAAGAAGAGGAACATGGCTGGATCTAGAGCAGCTCCCAGTTTCTCTGTATGTGCAAAATTTTGTCTTTCTAAGTATGACAGGACTCTGGGGCTTATCCCGAGAAAAGAGTTTTGGAAGTCACCTTATAATGAGTCACACCTATTGGTCCATGCAGTTCAGTATTGTCTACATGGACTGGCAGCAGATCTCCAGACTGGGGTCTCTCCCACTCCCAACTAGAAGAGAGCATGAATTGACCCTGGCACATCAGCTTGCAATGCAGTTTCTCCACTGCTGAGCTATGATCCTCCCCTGACCAGTATATTTAAAAAAAGCTTGCATAATTTGCAGACTGGGTGGTTAATGGCCTTAACAGGTTGCAAGCTGTTCTCTTGACTGTGCCTATATAACTGGTTTGATCTGTGGAACTTGCACTTTCAATCCACATTTTAAAGGAGCCATGCTCAGTCCGTAGAGCAAGAGACTCTTAATCTCACGGTCATGGGTTCGAGCCCCATGATGGGCAAAAAGATCCCTGCATTGCAGTGTGTGTGTGTGTGTGTGTGTGTGTGTGTGTGTGTGTGGACTAGATATCTGTTGTGGTCCTTTCCAACTCTAGTGAGTCTATGTTTGTTTGTTTGTTTTTTAAACGTAACTGCTCTTCTGCTTTGGAACTCCCTGCCTATTGATCTTAGCACTTTTGCTATATTGACTTAGATTCCTGATTATCAATTTTTTCCCCATTTCAGCAAACCTACCCAGAGATATAATTTAGTTGTATGTGTATATTTGTTTTAAAACTTTTGGCTGATTTTATTGATAATTTTACACTATCTGCATTTTATTGATAATTTTATCAAGCACACAGCTTGGAGAGGCCTTTTAAATGTATAGAAAGCCATCGAGCATCCCTCCCCACCCCCACATTTAAATAAAGTAGCACGGATACACCCAAAAGCAATCCTGCAATAATCACAGTTCCAGCTGCTTTACTCATATCGATCTCCATGACAGATAGATATCTGTGCATTGTGTTGGTTCGTGCAAATCTGTCATGGATGCATTAGCTGAGATTCCTGCATTGCAGGGGGTTGGATTGGATGACCCTTGGGGTCCCTTCCAAATTGACAATTCTATGTGATTCTATGAAATGATACCTGGTCATATTTGGGACTGATTGCACACAGAGAGACAGAAAACAACAAAAATGTTATGTGAATTGGCCATATATATAGTGTTGTTGTTGTTGTTGTTTAGTCGTTTAGTTGTGTCCGATTCTTCGTGACCCCATGAACCAGAGCATGCCAGGCCCTCTTGTCTTCCACTGCCTGCCACAGTTTGGTCAGACTCATGTTGGTAGTTTCGAGAACACTGTCCAACCATCTCGTCCTCTGTCGTCCCTTTCTCCTTGTGCCCTCCATCTTTCCAGTGAGCACTCAGGGCTGATTTCCTTCAGAATGGATAGGTTTGATCTTCTTGCAGTCCATGGGACTCTCAAGAGTCTCCTCCAGCACCAGAATTCAAAAGCATCAATTCTTCGGCGATCAGCCTTCTTTATGGTCCAGCTCTCACTTCCATACACCACTACTGGGAAAACCAGAGCTTTAACATATATATAGTATATGCGCACAAATTCCCATGCAGTCGAATGGAAGTTTGGATGAATGAAGTCACGCATCTGGTTAGCTGTTGAAACTGGATGCATGTAGATGCTAAGGGGGTTGATGTGCGCTAACAATGTTGAACAACCCAACCACCGTGTAGAAGCAGACTGCCCTCTCTCTTACAGTAGTGTTCTACCCCTGACCTTTGCTAGGTTCAGTCTCTTCCTGCCAGTGTCTTCAGCAGAGAGAAAGAATAGAATAGAATAGAATAGAATAGAATAGAATAGAATAGAATAGAATAGAATAGAATATATTTTATTGTCATTGTCCCCTTTGGGGACAACGAAATTACTTGGCTGCTCCATCCACCCAGATAGGGCACTCCACGCAAAGACAAAACAAGGGGTTCTCTGCATTGGCCAAGGCCAGCAAGGCTGCATGGAAGGGCACCATTAACCCCCCTCCCCAAGAGCTGCAGGGTTTGGCTGCTTTGCCAGACAGGGATACCCCTGTAGCTATTGGTTCACCCGCTCTGATGTCAGTGGAAGGTTCACAAACATTCTAACTGCGGAGGGAAACAGTCAGTCGTTCCGTTTTGACTGCCACTGCTGTGAAAATAGGCAGAAAGTTGCTTTGGCTGAGAATATCTTTCAGTGCGGAGGCTGGGAGCAGAAAGGGATGCAGGTAGTGGGATGAAAGAAAACGTGTGGCAATCAAATAGGTCAGAGCCCTTATGGTAGGGGAGCCCCATAAGCAGAGAGTTAAAAGGGTGTTGCCTTTGCGGTAGGGAGCCCCATAAGAATAGTCAGTGGGGAAGGATAGTGGGTCCAGTTGTAATAAAATCTGAGTTTACCTTGTCATGCTGTAGTCAGTCTGTGCTTGACCTACTTTCCCCTTACTTATTTCAAGTCTCTCCTCATTGCTGCATTACGGAACAGGGCAAAGAGAAAGGACAGATCAATTGAAAAATGTGAATGACTGTATTCCGATGTTGTTCTCGGGATGATAGACAGATGGGGCCACTTTTCAGGATGCACCAGAGAATTGGGGTGTTTTGTTTTTTTCTGTTTTATATTATAGGTGCTGGAAATGGTGCAAAGCAGAAGACAGCCCCCCATAAACCTGTAGTTTGCAAAGCCTCCCAGGATAATTGCACTCACTTTTTCACTCTAGCCATTTCCTCACCCCCCCCTTTTTCTTCATGGCCACTGTCTCCCCCTTTTCTCAAATGGGGAATTTGCACCAATGCACCTGTGTGTTCATTCTGCTTCCGCACGCCTTGGTTTCTTCAGTTTATTTGTTCTCTTTCATAGAACCTTGACACAACTACTTCATTACGATCCCAGACCTTTAGCACACGAGGCACTAGGCTGAATTCATTAGATGACAGCAAGGGCATGTGGGTGCAATGCTAGACATTCAGGGTTACCTTTGGGTGGACTGTGGTGGTGGAATAAAAAAGTATTGTGCCAATTTGAGAGGAAGAAATGTAAATGAATGGGGGAAACACACAAAAATTATGAAAGAGAGCTGGTGTGAAAATACCCTCATTTCCTACAAAGCCCCATAGTACTTCTCAATGATGGTGGGACGCTGGTGGATCTGTGGGTTAAACCACAGAGCCTAGGGCTTGCCAATCAGAAGGTCGGCGGTTCGAATCCCCGCGACGGGGTAAGCTCCCATTGCTCGGTCCCTGCTCCTGCCAACCTAGCAGTTCGAAAGCATGTCAAAGTGTAAGTAGATAAATAGGTACCGCTCCGGAGGGAAGGTAAACGGTGTTTCTGTGCGCTGCTCTGGTTTGCCAGAAGCGGCTTTGTCATGCTGGCCACATGACCTGGCAGCTGTACGCCAGCTCCCTCGCCCAATAATTTTTTTATTTTTTTGTTTGTTTTTGTTTTATTTTTTATTTTGTTTTGACTATGACAGACCAACACGGCTACCTACCTGTAACTCTTCCAAGGCTGCAATCCTCACCTTGCTTACCTGAGAGTAAGCCCTGTTGAATTCAACAGGACTTACTTCTGAGTAGACGTAGGCTCTCACTGTAAGATGCCATTGACTGAGGTCCTCTGAGCATTTTGAAGGTGTCACTGACTGAGTTCTCAGGGTCTCTAAACTTGGTTGGCTGAGCTTTACTGGAAGTCTAGCTGCTATTGGCTGAGCTTCTCTCAGGGTCTTTAGCTGCCATTGGCTGTCTTATTCAGGGGTTAAGGCGGGGATCAGTAAGCTGCCATCGGCTGCCATCAGACTCTGGAAACAGCCATCTAAGTAGGGCTGGAACCACCGCACCCCTAACTCCAGAAGGATATCACGGTTGATGGTATCAAAAGCCACAGAGAGGTCAAGGAGAATTAACAGGGACACATTTCCCCTGTCTCTCTCCCGACAGAGGTGGCGACCGAAGCCATTTCTGTGCCAAAACCAGGCCTAAACTCCAATTGTAACGGATCTAGAAAATCAGTTTCCTCCAAGACTGCCCTGATCTTGGGCTCAGGATTTTAGCCTTAATCTCTACGATGCTCCACGACTCACTCTTTTAAAATCTTTCTGGGCCTTTTATCTACCGTAGTACCCTTTCATGATCACGAGCCTCTTTTGTGTTTTGGATCTCACGTCGTATCTTGACCACTGTTTACAACTGCAAATTTTATTCTGAGCAGCCCCGTTCAGTTCAGAGTTGATTGTTTCGACCATAGCAATGCAAAGAATTACAAAAACCAGGTAGACAAAGCAAGAAGATAAATGAGAAAGAAGTTTCAAAACATGTATACAGTAAGACAGACGAATGAATAATTATGCAATTAAACAGCCTTAAAACAATTTGCAGCACGACTAGTCATGGAACGCTGTCATGATTCCTCTGCTGCCTTTGCAAGTGAAACAACTTTTTGGATTATGTACCTGTCTTCATTTACCCATCAAAACTCTCTCGTTTCTTTTTTTGCCGATCAGACTAAAAATTAAGGCAAAGGGGGAGCTGAAGGAGAACCCCACTAATATCTAGCTTCCTTATAAATGGGAAAACACTATTGGTAATAGAAACAATTCCCTCCAACCCTGCTCTTCATCTCTACCATACTGTAGTTCCTTAGATCAGTATTTCTGTAATGACCATCAAGAACAACAGATGACATTTGCTGGAGCCTGAGATAATCAGGCACTCCCTTTTTGGAAAGAACAGACCTGGAGCTAGCACCCAGAACCCTTGGACAGTTGCCAGCACCCTGACACCCTAGATGAGCCCATAACTAATGCTTGCCTGAAACCCCTCTTTGAAAAAATATCTGAGGCTAGGACCTTCGTGTGAGCTTCCCCGTAGGTGCTTGGTTGGCCACTGTGAGAACATGAGGCTAGACTAGATGGACCTTTGAGAGCCAGTGTGGTGTAGTGGTTAAGAGTGGTAGACTTGTAATCCGGGGAACTGGGTTCGTGTCTCCGCTCCTCCACATGCAGCTGCTGGGTGACCTTGGGCTAGTCACACTTCTCTGAAGTCTCTCAGCCCCACTCACCTCACAGAGTGTTTGTTGTGGAGGAGGAAGGGAAAGGAGAATGTTAGTCGCTTTGAGACTCCTTCGGGTAGTGATAAAGCGGGATATCAAATCCAAACTCTTCTTCTTTGACTCTACCAGCAGGGTTCTTCTTATATTTCCCACAATGACACTGACCTACATGCCTAAGGTCCAAGCTATCTGAAAGATCCTTTACCCTCATACAAACTTGCCTGGGTTCTCAGATTTTCAGGGGAGGCCCTTCTCTCGGTCCTGCCACCCTCTCAGACAGGCTTGGTGGGGACGCGGGAGAGGACCTTCTCGGTGGCTGTTCCCAGACTTTGGAACTTCCTCCCTGGAGAAGCTAGACTGGCTCCCTCCTTGCTGTCTTTCCGCCAGGACTTTTGGGAACTGACTGCTTTTAATGAAAGGGATGGTGCCATGCTGGTCTTACGGCAATTACCTGTATACCTCAAATGGATTTTCTATAGAGCAGGCATGTCCAACTCCCAATAGACTGTGATCTACAAACAGTATTAAAAAAAACCCAACTTGCAGTTATCTACCCATTGTCATTGGATGGACCAAACTTGTTGAGTTGTGTGTGTGTGTGGTGTTTTTTTTTAGGAAGCTAAAGTTCTTCAGCTTTTTTTAGGAAGGCAAAGTTGTAGAGCTTTTTTTTTTTAGGAAGCCAAGCCAAAGTTGTTGAGTCGAAGGTTTTTTTTTTTGGGGGGGGAAGGAGATCGCTGGGGGGGCCAGAGATCTACCAGGATCTACCAGGAACACCCAGCGATCTACCAGTAGATCGCGATCTAATCCTGTTATTGTTTTCATTGTTTTTTTTTAATGACCCCCCCTTTGTCTTTAGCTATTCTTGTTTTTATCTGTAAGGCGCCTCGAGGCACAGTCAGGAGGAAAAGTGGGGTTTAATAACAACAGCAATCACACTTTGGGGCAATGGGAACTTAAATTCCATGTCCCAGAAGGCTTATTATCACTACCTGGTAAGCTGGGGGGGGGGCACTGAAGCCAATGCCCCCCTTCCTACCAAACTTGGAAGTAACCTCATGGTTGTTGTTGTTTAGTCGTTTAGTCGTGTCCGACTCTTCGTGACCCCATGGACCAGAGCATGCCAGGCACTCCTGTCTTCCACTGCCTCCCACAGTTTGGTCAGACTCATGTTGGTAGCTTCGAGAACACTGTCCAACCATCTCATCTTCTGTCGTCCCCTTCTCCTTGTGCCCTCAATCTTTCCCAACATCAGGGTCTTTTCCAGGGAGTCCTCTCTTCTCATGAGGTGGCTTCAGGATCTGTCCTTCCAGTGAGCACTCCTTCATGGATCACTGCCTTGCCATGGCGAAGGGGCTTGAATAACTCAGAGAAGCTATGAGCTATGCCATGCAGGGCCACCCAAGATGGACAGGTCATAGTGGAGAGTTTTGACTAAATGTGATCCACCTGGAGCAGGAACTGGCAAGCCACTCCAGTATCCCTGCCAAGAAAACTCCATGGACAAAGACAACAGTAACCCCATAGTCAGTCCCTAAGATTCCATCACACTCAAGTATGACCAGGATGGGACTATGCAAATGAAGGGGCGGAGATATGCAGATAGGTGCAGGCTTGGCTTTTTATGGCCGGGTCTCTGGGGTCAGTGAGCAGATGCAGCTCTTGCCCTACTCATCTCCTTGCCTTCATTTGGGTGAGTAGGTGCTGTTCATTCTTAGGAAGAAAAGTACAGGCACCCCCCCCCACACACACTTCCTACACAGGGGTCAAATTGCCTAAAGTGTGGAGCACCCTCTAAACACCCTTTAAATGCCCTCCCTGCCACTCTCTCTGCAATCCATACTTGCAGGCGGGGGCGTCTTACCCATAGAGGCTAGCGGCGCGGGGCACCAGGGCGCCAAGTTATGGAGGGCGCCAGGGAAGAGACGGAGGCTGGATGCGACGCCTCCCAGCATCAGCTCACCACTCTCGCCCGCCTCTGCCATGCTGCGCCGAAGCAGCACCGCGCCCGAAGCGTCTGTCTGCCGTGGCCACCGTGGCACAAATCGGCCAGCTGAGCCTCGAGGCGCCGCGTCCAGCCTCTGCCTCTTCCCCGCCGGAGGAGCCGCCCTCCAGCCGTTGCCCGCCTCCTCCAGCCCCGCTAGCAGCCCCGTCCCCTCTAAAAAAAGGTGGACAACTCTGGGAAATTGGGGGGGGGCGCCGGAAGGAGCTTTGCACCACGGCCCCAGATATGCTTAAGACGGCCATGCTTGCAGGCTTGCAGATCCACCTGACCCACTTAGAACCGTGTTTCGCAGTTGTGAAAACAGGCTGCCTCCTGAGCTCAGGGATGTCGTGACAAAATTCCTGCTTACGAAACGATAGCCTGCAATGCCAGTGCCAGGCACCAGGGGTCACCCTGTCTGACATTGCATCCAGCAGCCAGCAGGATTTAGAAAACACTTGTGAAGTAGAATCACTGGGCAATATTGCCAGTGAACCTTGGAGGCAATTGTACACTTGAAGAACAACTCGTTGGCCTTCTCTCTAGCCTGAGTTCAATGGTGGGCCTGCGGTTATTCCATAAAACATGCTGAAACCTACCCCTCAAAAAAGCAGTGTTTCCACTTGAAAGGGCAGATTTAATAGATGGCACAGATGTGGTGGTGCTGTTTCTGTTTTATTTTCAAAACTGAGAGCTTCCAAGAGGATCTCAGGAAAAGTTATTTTGACAGGCAGGAATTTCAGTCAGTTTCCAGTTCTCAGTTGCTGGCAGTGAACGGCTGACAATATTTTGACAGCCTGGAGGCTGCACAGAAATGGCAGTTGAAGAAGCGGGCCTTGATTTCTTCTCCGGAGGCTGTGTGTGGAAGGAACTGCATTAGAGCCAAAGTCCACAATCTGGAGCCAGCTAAGCGCTGCTTCTCTGGACATGGTTGAGGCAGAGAGAGGTTCCTAAATGCACAAGAGACTCTCGCAAGCTAGCAAAGAAAAGTTTCCTTTGAAGGACTATGATGTTTGGACTTGGACACTGGCATTAATGATTATATGTTAAAAATTAGGAGCTAAGCAGGGAGAAAGTTAGCTAAAAATTTCGAGACCAGAGGGAGGGAAGGGTGCAAAAAGTACAAAATCAGGAGTTTTAAATTAGGTTGGAGTAAGGGAATTTGATAAGGTTATAGGGAAGGATCAGAAGTACCATGATTCTGAGGTTTGGAAAAAGGAGTTGTTTTAAGTAAAATGAATTTTTTGGGTTTTTTAAGGCTATTTTAAAGTTAGGAGCATGAAAACTGTTAGAGAGGATAGATAATGAAATCAACAAAGGGGGACTTGAGGAAGTCAATCAAAATATGAAATTGAGAAATGAAGGAAAGCCTGGCCCACAGAATTGGGCCAGGCCCAAGCAATGATATTAAACACTGTAAGTAAGGTTAAATGTACAATGATTATGCCTACCCTTGTGAGAGAGGGGGATGAATGTTGCTTCCCACAGTGAGAAGGGGGAAGTATGGAAATTTAACCGTTATGTTATGTGCTTAAAAATTGTAAAAATCAACAAAAGTTTTGGAAAAAAGAAAAAAAAGAAAAGTTTCCTTTGCTATATTTTTATCTGAACTGTTTTTAGTATTGCCTTTCAATGTTACGTTTCAATGTTATAGCCAGCTCTGGGACCTTGGGGTGGGTGATATTTTCAATCATCATCATAGTAATACTAGTCTGCTTACAATAGAGATGGGCTTGACTAGGGCTTTCCGCTTAGTCACTGTTGAAAGACAGGCTATGTGAGGCAATCCAGGGAGCCTTAGTCATGTTCAAAGGGAAGAAGGAGCCACAAACCTGACCTTTTCATTCCGTTGTTCCCTCTGTTTTTCTCTCTTGTGACTGCACATAGAAAACTAGCTGTCAAAGGAGTTGTGCTCTGGTCTGGCTTTCCCCCTGATGAACTACTTTTCTCTGTGCAGGATATACACATTAGGTCTGAAGCAGTATAGCCCAGGAAAAGGATGACAACACCTGCCATTGGGGAGAAGCAGGATGAAGTTTCTCTTTAAAGAGGAATTTCAAAGAAAGTAAAGTATCTGAGCATATAGTGAGTGGCAGGTGAAATCTGCTGGCTGCCTGGCCTCTTCTGCCCTCCAGCCCCAAATGGAGATGCCCTCACAATTGACAGATGTGCCATGCTTTGCTGTCAAAGCAGGTTCAATCCCAGGCATCTCCAGGTTTGGCTGGGAAAGAACTCCTGTGCTTTGGGCTACACCTCCCCAGAGGCGTAGCAAGCCCAGGTGGTACCCGGGGCGGAATTTTTTTTGTCACCCCCTACCACTTTAATTTAATTTTTTTTTAAAAAAAATTAAAAAGTGTCACCCCCCTCTGATGGTGCCACTTTGTGAGGTGTGTGTGTGTGGGGGGGGGTTGTGTCTGTGTCTATTATCTCTTTTTTTCAATGAAGTTAAAATAAAAAAATAAAAATTTAAAATTTAAAAAAGTGTCACCCCCCTCTGGGGTGGAACCCGGGGCGGCCCGCCCCGTCACCCCCTTGCTAAGCCCCTGCACCTCCCATCAGTGCCAGGCAGCATAACCAATGAAGAGGGATGATGGGAGTTGTAGACCTAAACACCTGGCAGGTGTGACGCCTTGTGAAGCTGCCTCAGAACAAGTCTGTGTGATGCCTCGCTGAATGGAGAGCCTCCCCCCCTCCAAATCATCAAGTTGTTCCAGCATCCAGGAGAATCCTTGGATGGTTGTGTTGGAGCCAAAGTATGCACACATGGGGGAAACAGCCATGGCACTAGAGGGAAGACAGATTACTTATGGAATATAAAAGCAGTGTGCCTAGAGAAGCTCACTGCCTAATTTTGCATGGACTCCTGGATGGGATGTTCGGTGTCTTCATACAGAGCTTGAAAATAGGAGACCCAGTGGTCAGGTGGGATTTGTGTAGATAGAGGGGAAACAGCCTTGGGGGGGGGTGGCAGGAAGTGACCAATTTCCAAAATAGCGACTGATTTTTCCCCTAATTAGATTCGACCAGCATTTTCTGCTGTAGGCATATTTTTGGCGGATTATTAGGGCTTTGTACTCTTTTTTGAGAGCACGGACAGAGAGATAGGCTTGTTGTCTAATGGTGGTATCAGTTGTCTGGGCAGCTTTATAAGCGGTTTGTAGCATTTTCTTGGCCTGGAGGCAGTTATGGTCAAACCAAGGTTTGTTTGCTGTTTTCGGTTGAGTTGGCCTCATCTCTGAGATGTTAAAGAGGTAGGGTCTTAGGCGTTGGAGCAAGCGCTCATATTCAAGAAGGGGATCGTCTTGAATAGAGGTTGCTCGTGGAGCCCTTTGTAGAATTGCATGGACTCATTTTTCATCTTTCGAAAAGCTAAAGCAGGCCCCCTTTGAATTAGCCAAAACAACTTCCACTTTCCAGGCGCAGACCTCCCTATCTGGATTCCCCCTTGCTCCTGAACACACACTGTTATCTTAATTTTGTTTTATAAAAAAATTCCTTCCAGTAGCACCTTAGAGACAAACTAAAAACTTCTGACCACGACGTTCTTCTGGAGCAACACGAGGAGAAATCTAAAAATATTCCTGCTTGCCCAGATGTTTGATGGCTGAAAGACCATGGAAACCCTGAGATCACTGTTTCTAGAATGCTTTAATTTTTTTAAAAAATGTATTTATTATTGTATAGCATCTAGATCAAGGGAAGTAATAGTACCACTGTATTCCGCTCTGGTCAGACCTCACCTTGAATACCGTGTCCAGTTCTGGGCACACAATTCAAGAAGGATACTGACAAGCTGGAACGTGTCCAGAGGAGGGCAACCAAAATGGTCAAAGGCTTGGAAACGATGCCTTATGAGGAACGGCTTAGGGAGCTGGGTATGTTTAGCCTGGAGAAGAGAAGGTTAAGGGGTGATATGATAGCCATGTTCAAATATATAAAAGGATGTCATATAGAGGAGGGAGAAAGGTTGTTTTCTACTGCTCCAGAGAAGCGGACACGGAGCAATGGATTCAAACTACAAGAAAGAAGATTCCACCTAAACATTAGGAAGAACTTCCTGACAGTAAGAGCTGTTCGACAGTGGAATTTGCTGCCAAGGAGTGTGGTGGAGTCTCCTTCTTTGGAGGTCTTTAAGCAGAGGCTTGACAGCCACCTTCTCGGTAGTGGCACCCGCCCTGTGGAACGCCCTCCCTTCAGATGTCAAAGAGAACAACAACTACCAGACCTTTAGAAGACATCTGAAGGCAGCCCTGTTTAGGGAGGCTTTTAATGTTTAATAGATTGTTGTATTTTAATGTTTTGTTGAAAGCCGCCCAGAGTGGCTGGGGAAACCCAGCCAGATGGGTGGAGTATAAATAAGAAATTATTATTATTATTATTATTATTGTTGTTGTTGTTGTTGTTGTTGCTGTCAGGAATGCTTTGATGGTGTTTCCTGCTTGGCAGGGGGTTGGACTGGATGGCCCTTGTGGTCTCTTCCAACTCTATGATTCTATGAGCCTGCCCTGGGCTCCTTAAGGAAGAAGGGTGTGATGCAAATTGAATTGAATTGATTGATCAATTGTCCTCACCCTGCTATGTCTTGACGATCCTACATGTTGAGTACTAACAACAGTAGCTTGGATGGTTTGGGGGAGTACTTACTCCTATTCCCCCTCCCTTTCTTTCTTTCATTTTAGAATCAAGTTTCTTACTGGGCAATGCACAAATTGTGGACTGGCCTGTAGTTTATAGTAATGACGGATTTTGTAAACTCTCTGGTTACCACCGAGCCGACGTCATGCAGAAAAGTAGTACCTGCAGGTAAGTCGCCTTGGATTGATTTTCTTGGGTCGGGGGGGGGGAGATCCCGCTGTGCTTTTGAGTTTCCTGTTTGTTGTGTCATAAAAGGCGGATGCCCGAAAGCGGCCACCTCCGCCTCTTTGCCACCCCATTAGGTGTGCATTCATCTTGCAACAAATGGAAAAGAAACTCCTGTGAACCTCATTCAATTTCCATCCATTCTGAAACGAATTCGCCGAGGGAGAAAATGGGTGGGAATGGCTAGGCCGCTTTTCAGTAAAAATGGAGGAAAAGGCAGTTCAGACCACATTTTTTAACCACACAAGGCTAATTCATATCTCCCAGCCCACTACAAAGAGCGGAATATAACTACTCTTCAGATATATATATATATATTGCACTTCTCTGAATTTTGCAATGCAGTCATCTTTTTTTTAAAAAAAGTACCAAAATGAATTAAAAATACATACCTTAGGATAAAAAAGTTTAGAAATTTTTACATTAAGAGAACTTATCATCATCATCATCATCAATTTAATTAACTATAATAATCATTATCATCACTTCTATACCACTTCACTTTTTCTTCTTTTTTAAAAAATAAAAGCTTGGTTGTTTACAACCTAACAGAACATTAGAAAATATGAAAAGAAAACATTAAAAATTAAAATCAAAGACAAATAATGCAATTGAGATCTACATTTAAATCACCAATTAACATAAAACTACCAAAATATTATCTTGAACATAAAAACAAATTGCAAGTAGAAGTCAAGCACAGATGTAAATATGTCTTTAAATTACCGTATTTTTCAGTGTATAAGACGCCCCCATGTATAAGACGCTTCCTATTTTGGGGGACTCCAAATGAAGAAAACACCCCTCAGCACTACCCGTGTATAAGACGAGCCCCAATTTTAAACCTAATTTTTTTGGTTAAAAAAACCTAGTCTTATACACGGAAAAATACGGTATATTTTGTGGCTAACTATTTTGCGATGTTTAAATACAAATGTTTATTTAAAAAGCACACATATTAATGTAGAAATGGGGTGGGATAGACTTACGAATTAAGTCACGTGAAACTGACTCTTAATGGAAATAAACTGACCCTCCCCACTTTTCAGTGCTCTCATTTGTCTCTATCAGTTCCACATTCATCCCATTTCGAGCTGGGTGCGGTTATCCTTCCCTGGTGGAGAGTGGATTTTGCAGTTTGAAAGCACGTCAAATTGCAAAATCTGTGCTGCTCTGGTTTGCCAGAAGCGGCTTAGTCATGCTGGCCACATGACCCGGAAGCTGTACGCCAGCTCCCTTGGCCAGTAAAGCGAGATGAGCGCCGCAACCCCAGAGTCGTCCACGACTGGACCTAATGGTCAGGGGTCCCTTTACCTTTTCCTTTACTTTCTCCCCCAGAATGCTCCAGATGTGATATTCTTCCAGTGCATTCTGTTTTTTTACTGCTTTATTTGTTTTAAAAACACAACACAACACAACACAACCATCAACAAAAGGCAATCCAAGCTCAACACTCATTACTACAAAAAGAAAAGATTGAATTCACATGTCATGAATTCCAACATGACTTCCAATCCCCCCAACATCTGCAGGACCAAAGGTTCCCCAAACCTGTCCTTAAAAAACCCCATGGAAGCAGTCGAATGAGAGCCATCCCAAGATAATGAAAGACAAGAGCGAGTCAGAAATCATTCTTGAGCTCTTTCCCCTAAAAGGTGGCATTTGGAAGAGGGTTTCAGCTTTGCTGGTGCTCAGCAAGACACTCTCCGTTTTCCCAAGTTGAAACCTGTGTGCATATTTCAGAAAATAAATCTTTTGTGTATTGTCAGCTTTCTCTCTCTCTCTCTTTTTTTTTTGAAAGCATCACACTCTGGAAAGTGTACCCAGAGCGTCACTTAAATTGAACGCTATAAGGCAGCAATATAAATTCTTTCCCCCGGCAACAGACCCCGCCACAATTATTTGCTTTAGAGGGCTTCATAACAATTTTGCAGCCGTAAACGTTGAGCAAAACAAGGTGTAAATCATAGTTAAGCATACATAGGTTGCAATTACACTGCAGTCTGGACCATAAATACGCCTGTAAGGGTGCTGTTAGGCTTGTTTGTTTGTGAAGCCCGTGAAAATGTGTATTCTCATCCCCCCCCCTCTCCACCTTTCCTTTCTCCAGTTTTATGTATGGTGAGCTCACAGACAAGAAAACCATTGACAAAGTCAGACAGACGTTTGACAACTACGAATCGAACTGCTTTGAAATCCTCTTGTACAAGAAAAACAGTACGTATAAATGTGTAATAATTTATTAGTTTTTTTAAAAAATGTATCACACCTTTTTCTCCAAGGAGTTCAAAGTGACATGAATGGTTCTCCCCCCCACCCTTATTTAATCCCCACAACAACCCTGTGAGGTAGTTACAGGTAGGTAGCCGTGTTGGTCTGCCGTAGTCGAAGCAAAATAAAAAAAATCATTCCAGTAGCACCTTAGGTAAAGGGACCCCTGACTGTTAGGTCCAAGATCCATGACTGGGTGAGGATTTGAACTCCAGTCTCCCAGGTCCTAGTCAAAGGATAAATGGACATAAATCTGACATCAGGAATCACAAGACAGAGAAACCAGTAGGAGAGCACTTCAGTCTCCCAGGACATTCTATACAAGATCTCAAAGTAGCTGTCTTATTACTAAAGAATTTCAGAAATAGACTGGAAAGAGAAGTTGCTGAATTGCAACTCATTACCAAACTTAAAGCCATGGAGAGACCTGGTCTGAATAAAGACATTGGATTCTTATCTCATTATACATGACAAAGCTATTTTTAGGCATCTCACCCCTTGCTTTTTCCTGTAAGACCAATTGCAGTCGTTAACAGTCGTCAACAGGTTTACCACAGCTATCAGCCTATCACCCATCTGAGTAATACCCCTCCCACCCTCCCACTATATATAAGGGTCTGGTGACTTCTGTTTCAGTGTATCTGAAGAAGTGTGCATGCACACGAAAGCTCATACCAAGAACAAACTTAGCTGGTCTCTAAGGTGCTACTGGAAGGAATTTTTTTATTTTGTTTCAACTACGGCAGACCAACACGGCTACCTACCTGTATCTAGGTCCTAGTCTGACACTCTAACCATTGCACCACACTGCCTTGCCGCATGGTTACATTAACAGCTTGTTGCCTTTGAAATCACATGCCAACTTTTAGGTGTTTTGGACTCCAGTGCTTCAAAAATGTCTGCAGAGCACTCAGTTGCCAAAGGGGGACTTATATGGAGTATGAGGATTATGGGATGCTAGAAATTAGCGGTGTCACTGAAACCTGCTATTTACCTGGCACAGAATGTGAATTTGTTTCACTCATAGTGCTTGGAGGAATTGCAAACAGCTGCTCCTCTGAAATATCTTTTCTGTTGCTCAGAATGGAAAACGGGAGTCTGCACCTGGGCAAAGGAGTCTTTTTTGACTTAAATCTGTTTTTAGTCCAAAACCTGGACATTGATTTGCACTCACACGGAGGTAAAGGAATGCTCAAACGCTTGCAATTGCTGACCCATTTCCACATTGAGCCGGGAGGGAATTTCCTTTGACTGACTCTTCTTGTGTTCTTATGAAAGCTCTTAGACTGCATTCACATGGTGCTTCGCTCCATTTTTATGTCTCTCCCCTAACTGTTAAGTTCCGCATTACATAGTTGAGCATTTACAGAATGTGCAAGCAGCTTCTCAAACTATAGTGGAGCATAGTGAAAGTTTATTTCTCATTTCTGTGCTATTTGCTTGCAGGAAAAAAAATCCATGTATTTATTATTATTTACTTATTACATTTATATGCCACTTTTTTCTTCCAATGATCTCAAAGTGGTGTATATGGTGACTGGCCCAAGCTCATTCATGGCTGAGTGGGGATTTGAACCCTGCTTTCCCAGAGTCCAACACTTTAACTATGGCATGACACTGGCTCCCAATAGTTTTAAAGCCATTGACACCATTCCTGGCTGATATTAACAACAAAATTAACCAATTGCAACCTTATTTGCAAATAGTCTGGATATGAGCACTAAGCTTGTGCTATGAGGGCTGCCCAGATCTTAAGAAGTTGCCTTAGTAAAGGTAAAGGTAAAGGGACCCCTGGTCATTGGATCCAGTTGCGGACGACTCTGGGGTTGCAGCACTCATCTCGCTTTACTGGCTGAGGGAGCCGGCGTACAGCTTCTGGGTCATGTGGCCAGCAGGACTAAGCCGCTTCTGGTGAACCTTCCCGCCAGAGTGGTACCTATTTATCTACTTGCACTTTGACTTGCTTTCGAACCTCTAGGTCAGTGATGGCTAACCTTGACACTCCAGATGTTTTGGGACTACAACTCCCATCATCCCTGACCACTGATCCTGTTAGCTAGGGATGATGGGAGTTGTAGTTCCAAAACATCTGGGGTGTCAAGGTTAGCCATCACTGCTCTAGGTTGGCAGGAGCAGGGACCGAGTAACGGGAGCTCACCCCGTCGTGGGGATTTGAACCACCAACCTTCCAATCAGCAAGCCCTAGGCTCAGTGGTTTAGACCACAGCGCCACCCGCGTCCCCTTAAGAAGTTGCCTTATAGGAGGTCAATGCCTTATATGAGGTCACAACATCAGGGTCTTTTCTAGGGAGTCTTCTCTTCTCATGAGGTGGCCAAAGTACTGGAGCCTTCCAGTGAGCACTCAGGGCTGATTTCTTTAAGAATGGAGAGGTTTGATCTTCTTGCAGTCCATGGGACTCTCAAGAGTCTCCTCCAGCACAATAATTCAAAAGCATCAATTCTTTGGCAATCAGCCTTCTTTATGGTCCAGCTCTCACTTCCATACATCACTACTGGGAAAACCATAGCCTTAACTATACGGACCTTTGTTGGCAAGGTGATGTCTCTGCTTTTTAAGATGCTGCCTAGGTTCGCCATTGCTTTCCTCATCAGAGAAATGTTGGAGAGTATGGCAGCTGTGTCCCTCTGCCCTTTACCATTTAGATTGTCACTCCAGGCACCTGGACAAATCATTGAGGTGCCTTTCTTTGGCCCCCGCGATGACCTCTTCTGCTTTGCGTTTCCACTTGCCTGCCCTTTTGTCTGTGCTGCCCACCTGAGCGCTCCTGTACATGTTAGGCCAAATCCCCTCGGGGAGCAGCTTGTCCGGATCAGCTGCGCTGGTCACAGTCTCAAGCCCTGTCATTCTTTTCTTTCCAGCTGGTTGCATAGCAAGATCCTGACCTTAAAAAACAAACAGAGATGCGCCACAGGGTCTTCCTGCAGGCTGGGTTTCTCAAAAGGAACGGGGTGGCTCTGCAGTTTCTGAACATGAAAGGCCAAGATCTGATAGGAACAGGCAAATGCGGCCCTCTAACCTCTCTGTCTGGCCCTGGGGACACCCTTCCCAGGCCACGCCCCTGCCTTCCAGGCCACACCCTCACTGGCTTTGCTCCACCCCTTCCTGTTGGTGACTCATAGAAGTCAGTTGGTAGCTGACCACACCTCTACTTGCGTGATGCTTCAGCAGACTATATGGAGCCTGTTTTACAATTTAAAATACTCATTTTACATCCTGAAGATATCAATGACTTCCCTCCTTCTCTTTCCATGGTTCATTTTACATATCATAAATCCCTGCATATTTTACAAAAACTATACCATTCAGTATTCCATTATTGCATCCATCAAAACTTATTTACACTTTTGAATTTATCTTAATGCTGCCAGCGTTTTCAGCTGCACACAATTATTTCCCATATATTTAATAAACGTTTCCCAGTCTTCTCTAAATGTATGTTCTTCTTGTTCTCTTATCCTATATGTTAAGTCTGCAAGCTGCGCATATTCCATCAGTTTAAGTTGCCTTTCTTCTTTGGTTGGGACCTCGCTAATTTTCCATTTTGGGGCTAACAAAACACAGGCTGCGGTAGTAGCATACATAAATAACCTTTTTTTGGCACCGGGGAATTACTTTTAAACATTTTCCCCCCAATTCATTATGGATCGTTTCCCAATACAGTCCACCACATATGAAAGAACGTTCCCTCCAACTCTTTGCAACTCCAGCACTTATCTGAGTCAGTCTTATACATCTAAGCATGCCCAACCGAGTCTTCAGGGATTTCCTGCTCCCAGCAGAACAGCTTCTTCCAGATTTCCCGGTTAAGGGGGAAACTCCTCTCGCACACAGTTCAAAATAACAAAGTGTTTATTGTCTTCAGACATAAGACAAAGCTAAACACTACAATGTACTATACATTGTTCTTCCGGTCTCTGAAGTCAAGATACTTAGGCACCCACTAACACTATCACCATGCTAGCTAACGCTGCTGTGTAAAACCCACAGCCTTTCCCCCTGACCCCGAATCCTAGAATTGCAGAGTTGGAAGGTACACCAAGGGTCATCTAGTCTAATCCCCTGCAATGCAGGAATCTCAGCTATTCCTTAATAAATAATAAATAAAATTATATTGGGCCATGGACGCTCCTTGAATCCACACACAAAACAAGTCTGTTATAAGGTTAAGCAATGTTAGGTTTGCATTTCGGTGTTTAATTCTCCCACTCTGTTCAATGAGACTTTGATTAGTTTAAGTGTCACCTAGGATAAGCGGTAATCATGACTGTGAGTCTGCCTCTATGTAATGATTGTGCTCCATGCTGTGAGTGTGTTTATTTTATATCCTCTTATTTTATTTTTTTAATTACAGGAACACCTGTTTGGTTTTACATGCAAATTGCACCGATAAGAAACGAGCATGACAAAGTGGTTTTATTCCTTTGCACTTTTAAAGACATCACTTTATTCAAGCAACCCATCGAAGATGAATCCACCAAAGGTAATTTTGAAAGGAATATGTTTGCAAAAGTGTCAAAGAGTTCATGGGGGTGGGGGAGAGAAGAGTGTGTTGACTCTAGCCCAGTTCTTGGATGGTAAGGTGAGAAATCACCTCCTGGGTCCAATGTATAGTGAGCAATATAGTAAATAGTGCAAGAGCCAGTGTGGTGGTGTGGTTAAGAGCGGTAGACTCGTAATCTGGTGAACCGGGTTCGCGTCTCCGCTCCTCCACCTGCAGCTGCTGGGTGACCTTGGACTAGTCCCACTTCTCTGAAGTCTCTCAGCCCCACTCACCTCGCAGAGTGTTTGTTGTGGGGGAAGAAGGGAGAGGAGAATGTTAGCCGCTTTGAGACTCCTTAGGGTAGTGATAAAGTGGGATATCAAATCCAAACTCTTCTTCCTCTTCTTCTTCTTCTTCTTCTTCTTCTTCTTCTTCTTCTTCTTCCCTCCTGTGGTTTTCAGCAACTGGTATTCGGTAGCATTGCTGCCTCCAATTGCGGAGGCAGAGCATAGCCATAATTGGCTGGTAGCCATCAATAGCCCTCTCCTCCATGAATTTGTCTAATCCTCTTTTAAAGCCACCTAGGCTGGTGGCAGGACCGGTGCTAGGGGTTTTGGCGCCCTATGCGAGGGGGCGGGGCACGTGATGTCATTGCGCATGATGTACGGCGCCCCACCCCCTGCCCCCCGGGCGCCCCGCGCCGCCGCGATTTTCGCCTCTGGTTGGGGCAGCACCGGGCGGCGGTGGGGGGCGAGGGGCAGGTTGGCCAGCGCCCCCTCCATTTTGGCACTCTAGGCAACTGCCTAGTTCGCCTAAATGGACGCGCTTGCCCTGGCTGGTGGCCATCACTGCTTCCTGCAGCAGAGAGTTCCATGGTTTAACTACACGCTATGTGAAGAAGTAGCTTCTTTTATCTGTCCCGAATCTTCCAAAATTCAGCTTCATTGGATGCCCACGAGTTCCAGTTTTACGAGAGAGGGAGAAAAACTTTCCTCTATCCACACTCCCCATGCATGATTTTATAAACTTCTATCATGTCAACTCTAATCTTTTCTCTGAACTTAAAAGTACCCAATGTTGCAACTTTTCTTTATAGGGGAGTCACTATCTTGTTGCTCGTTTTAGCTGCATTTTCTGAAAAGGGTTCCCTACCTCTGCTATATATGGATAAGTCTGGTAAATATGGGGGGGGGGGAGGGAATGTTGAAACTGCTCACATAATCAATAGCACTTTGACAAGGCCAATATTGTGTCTTTATGCTGTTGGTTCATAAAAGATCTTGGCACAGAATTCTGGGCTATAGAACAATACCGTGTATCTATTCCTTTAAAAAAAACACATGTCTGTGGGAAGAAGACAGCAGCACCAGAGCTATTTCAAGATACTATCTTTATTAAGGCAATTTGAAGAGTTTGGGATCAATAGCCTCCAGTTATTGCTATAGCAAAATCCCCTTACAGAACCAGTTTTCTATCGTGATGTCTTTTCAGAGTGGTAACAAAGCAGATTTTTTTTTTTAATGTTGGAAGGATTTTTTTATTATTTTATATCACCTCTCAGTCTTCCCTTCCCCAGGCTAAACATACCCAACTCCCTCAACCATTCTTCATAAGGCTTGTCATTCCACTTCCCTGACATTTTCCTAACTGTTAATTTCCACGTCATATCTGAGCTTTCCCGTGGCATAAAGCCACCCCTTTTTGCAGCGACACTTCCACATAGCATGGGCTCATGAGAGCATGAGGCATCTCTATGCCCTGCAAACAACTCTAAGCCAAGAAACAGTAACTGATAGGTCCCTGTTAATTTGACACTGGCAGTGGGTTTCTATTTAAATTTGCTGTCACTGAAAGCATTACTGCCCTTATGTAGGGATAGCACCTATCTGATGCGTGATTCTTCCCTCTTCCCTCCTTTCCAGCAAAAATAAATAAATAAAAATAAAAATAAACCAGGCTGACTTCTACCAGTTTAATATGTTTCCAGTCTGGGGTCTCTGAAGCAACCACACTTGTTTCTTAAAGGTAAAGGTAAAGGGACCCCTGACCATTTGGTCCAGTCGTGTCCGACTCTGGGGTTGCGGTGATCATCTCGCTTTTTTGGCCGAGAGCCGGCGTACAGCTTCCAGGTCATGTGGCCAGCATGACCAAGCCGCTTCTGGCGAACCAGAGCAGCACATGGAAACGCCGTTTACCTTCCTGCCAGAGTGGTTCCTATTTATCTACTTGCACTTTGACATGCTTTCGAACTGCTAGGTGGGCAGGAGCTGGGACCGAGCAACGGGAGCTCACCCCGTCGCAGGGATTCGAACTGCCGACCTTCTGATCAGCAAGCCCTAGGCTCTGTGGTTTAACCCACAGCACCACCTGGGTCCCTTACATGATCCTAAAGAAGTGCAAGAAATAAGCATGTCTTCCATTATTGATGCCTTCCATATATTGTTTGTTAGACTATACACCACTTAGAGTTACCAGTATTTGAGATATTTAGCAGTATATAAATGCTAATAAATAAAGAGATAAATAAATAAAGCAAAGTACATGTGAAAAGGATCTAAGGGTCTGAGTGGACCACAAGCTTAACAGGAGTCAACGGTGTGATGCAGCAGCAAAAAAAAAGCAAAAACTATTCTAGGCTGCATCAACAGAAGTATAGTGTCCCGGTCAATGGAAGTAATAGCCCCACTCTATTCTGCCTTGGTCAGACTACACCTGGAATACTGTGTCCAATTCTGGGCACCACGATTTAAGAAGGATGTTGACAAGCTGGAACGTGTGCAGAGGACGACAACCAAGATGATGAAGGGTCTGGAAACCTAGCCTGATGAGGAGTGGTTGAAGGAAAAGAGGAGACTGAAAGGAGATATGGTAGCTATCTTCAAATATCTGAAGGGCTGTCACATGGAGGAGGGAGCATGCTTGATTTCTCCTGCTCTGGAGGTTAGGACTCGGACCAATGGCTTCAAGTTGCAAGAAAGAAGATTCCGACTAAGCATTCGGAAAAACTTTCTGACAGTAGGAGATGTTCAGCAGTGGAACAGACTCCCACGAGAAGTGGGTGCCTCTCCATCGTTGGAGGTTTTTATGCAGAGGTTGGATGGCCATCTGTCATGGATGCTTTAGCTGAGATTCCTGCATTGCAGGGGGCTGGACTCAATGACCCTTGGGGTCTCTTCCAGCTCTAAGATTCTATGATTCTATGGCATTGGTGCAGGGAGTCTGCTGAATGATAGCATCAATATTTTAGTTCTGTTTATTTTATTTTCACCGAAACTTACCCTTTCCATGAATAATGAATGTTCCTCCACATTTATATACTCTTCCACTATTGTGAGATGGTGACATTCTCCTTATGTGTTATATACAAATCTCACAGACCCAGGGTGTGTGGGAGGGGAGAATCATTGCATCTTTTTTCCTATATGAAATATGGCTTTCCAGCTAAGAATTGTATTTCTTTTCAGTGATGCTTCACTCTAGTGCCTTCCTATCTTCCCCCTTCCCTCCGATTCTTACATTTCCCAGTACCATTGTAATTTATGTATCTTTGTGGTTCATAATTCCAAAATAAACTCAGCTGGAAAGCCTCTATGTGCGTGGCAATGAGACAGAAGATGAATTATGCATACGCCAGAGTGCAACATCTGACAAAATAAAGCTGCATGTCTCAGATACAAGTTTAACATGGGCCAGTTCATCTAACAAAAGCTGCCACATGCTGGACCAGAGCATTAGTCCACCTTGTCCATTAGCATCTCCACAACAGGGGAAGAAAATATTTCTTCAATCCTGAATAGGACTGCAGCCTGCGTTTCCCGATTCCCTAAATCCTCTTGATAACGTTAAACCTTTTGAAATGTGTCTTGGAAATGGACTGGACAAGGAAGGAGAAAGCAATGTATCTGTTTTCTCTTTGCAAGCTGAAGAATTTCTACCGGTAGTTACATTTCTAACAGCACTTTAGGAACAGAGAGATAGCAAACATTACTAAGAATCAGTTACAGGTAGGTAGCCGTGTTGGTCTGCTGTAGTCTAAACAAAATAAAAAAATTCCTTCCAGTAACACCTTGTTCTTGGTATGAGCTTTCGTGTGCATGCACACTTCTTCAGATACACTGAAACAGAAGTCACCAGACCCTTATATATAGTGAGAGGGTGGGGAGGGGCATTACTCAGAAGGGTGGTGGGAATGGGTGGTTGGCTGATAGGTGTGGTAAACCTGTTGACGACTGTTAACAACTGCAATTGGTCTTGCAGGAAAAAGCAAGATGGCTAAAAATAGCTTTATCATGTATAATGAGATAAGAATCCAATGTCTCTATTCAGACCAGGTCTCTCCTTTGGTGTAAAGGATAAATGGACACAAATCTGACATCAGGAATCACAAGACAGAGAAACCAGTAGGAGAACACTTCAATCTCCCAGGACACTCTATTTCAGTGTTTCCCAACCTCCTCGGGGCAACGGCACAGCTGCCCCACAAAAAAAATCTCGCGGCACACCACGACCCGGGGGGTGGGGTATCCGCGCGCCCTGGCGGGAGGGAGGGGCGAAAATGGAGTGGGAGATCGGCGGGCCAGGCGCCCACCCCCCCTCCCGCGCCCAGCCCCCCGGCAGCACCCGTCCCCGACCGCGACGCGGTTGAGCGGCAGCTTGCCCGGCACGTAGCCGGCCATGGCGCTGCCCGCCCCGGACCGGGCCAGACCAGCTGGCGGGCGGGGGAGCGGCGATCCCTTTGTGCCGAGCCTGGTGCCTGCCTGCCTGCCTGCCTGCCTGCTGGCTGCGCGTCGGGCGAGGAAGGCGAGAGGCGGCCGGGCGCTGGAGCTCCGCGGCGTCGGCGTCTCCCTGCCGCCGGCTCTGCTCCTGCTGCTTCCCGGCCTCCCGGCTCAGGCTCCACCCGCTGCTCCACCCGCTGCGGGAAGGGGAAGACACCGGCTGCTGTGCCGCCCTTCCGCTTCCGGGGCGGCAGAGGCAGCGGGCGAAGCGCCCGGCAGCCCTGGCAAAGGCTGCAGTCGGTGAGCGGGAAGCGCAGCCGGGGCGACGCCAGCCGCCCGGACCGCCCCGGAAGCGGAAGGGCGGCACAGCAGCCGGTGTCTTCCCCTTCCCGCGGCACATCAGCCGGTGTCTCGCGGCACACCAGTGTGCTGCGGCACACCGGTTGGGAAACGCTGCTCTATTTGTTATTCAGTCGTTCAGTCGTGTCCGACTCTTCGTGACCCCATGGACCAGAGCACGCCAGGCACGCCTATCCTTCACTGCCTCCTGCAGTTTGGCCAAACTCATGTTAGTAGCTTCGAGAACACTGTCCAACCATCTCATCTTCTGTCATCCCCTTCTCCTTGTGCCCTCAATCTTTCCCAACATCAGGGTCTTTTCTAGGGAGTCTTCTCTTCTCATGAGGTGGCCAAAGTACTGGAGCCTCAACTTCAGGATCTGTCCTTCTAGTGAGCACGCAGGGCTGATTTCTTTAAGAATGGATAGGTTTGATCTTCTTGCAGTCCATGGGAGTCTCAAGAGTCTCCTCCAGCACCATAATTCAAAAGCATCAATTCTTCGGCGATCAGGACACTCTATACAAGATCTCAAAGTAGCTGTCTTATTACAAAGGAATTTCAGAAATAGACTGGAAAGAGAAGTTGCTGAATTGCAACTCATTACCAAACTTAAAACCATGGAGCCTTCCACCAGCCTTCCACCAGCCATGGCTAGAGGTGATGGAAGTTATACTCAGTGCTTTTTTCTGGGAGCATTCAAGGGTACACAGTTCTGGCGCTTTTTTCTTTCTTTCTAGAAGAAAAGCACAGGTCATATTCTAATAGCACCTGGAGGATTACAATTTCCCATCCCTGTTATAGTGTGTGGATGGTGCCATTCTGGCTCTGTAAGGATCCACATGCAGCATAAGGAATTTGCTATTAGCATGTTGGATCCTGGATCAATGCCCTGATTCAGCTAGGCGTGTAAGAAAGCAGCCATTTCCATCCCAACCTCTCCAACAGCCAGTGCTGTTTCCATTCCACTGAAGCCTAGGTTTCGCCAAATACTACCTTGCCCTCCTTCACCGTCCGCACAATTTTATTTCATGTACATAATTATTTACATGATTTATGTAAGTTGTGTATTTGGTGTAACTATCCCCATGCCATTCATTTCATTGCAGAGGCCAGTCGCTTCAGTGGAAAGGAAAACACAATTTAAGTGGGGGAAATGCTCTCATTTATGTATCGTTTGTGAACTGGAAACAGCAGCACCGGCGTATACTGACGGTTATTCCCTGGATTGATTTCTGTTCCGGATATGGGACAAATAAGCAAACAATGGCAATTTTTAACCCCTTTCCATTTCCATTAGAATTCTCCCAAATTCTTAAATTCAGCACAACGCAGGACTCTCTTTTCAAAGGCAAAAGTCTTTGCATGCAAAACAAGGCAACAATTTGCATTTATTATTAAAGCTAATCTTTAAAACATTTAGCAGCAGAATCATGACACATCTAAAAAATTGAACGGCGAGAGGGTTCTGAAATGCCTGTTTTGTGTTTTTAATGAGCTGGCATCCTATAGAATTTCAGTGCCTGTAAAGCGAGGCTGCAAATGTTTCCTCTCCCTCTTCCTACATAGATGATGGGGCCCCAGTAGAGAACTAAGTACGTTTTACACTCTGCTGGCTGACAGGTCCTCCATCATTTGAAAACTCTCATCTCCTTCCATGAGTAGAGTTTGGCTCAAGGCAAGGCGTCAGCTTAAACAAGTCTTTGCCTCTTCTTGTCTGGGATGAGGATGCCATCAGCTTCTTTGTCATTAAAGGAGGGGTGGGAGACTGGACCTGGCTTGTTATCTCCTCCAACTACCTTTGTGGGCAATGGGCAGCATCTCCCACTTGTCAATCACCTGATGCCACAATTATGTCAGGTGATCCTTTTTGCACCTTTCAAAGTGCTCTCTTGAGAACTGCTCTGCAGAGAGCTGTGCATTTGCTGCTGATCAGCAGTGCCCATAGATCTCTTTTCAGCACAGATTTTTAAGTCAGCTACAGAATAATAATAATAATAATAATAATAATAATAATAATAATAATAATAATACAGTTGTACCATGCATGGGATGTGGGTGGCGCTGTGGGTTATGTGGGATGTAAACACTAGAGCAGTCAAGTACAACAATGCTAGAAGGGGTTTCAGTCCTCCAGCCACAACTTCCTGGTCACCTGGACTGAAACAACTTCCTCTTGCAGCTAGATGTGGGAGTGGCTTTACCTGGGCAGGTTGGAACAAAAGGCACAGGTCATGTAGCCATTCTCTCTCTTGCTCTCTTGCCTCTCGCCTGGATTATCAGGAAGGATGCTCAGTTGGCTTCCAGCCAACTGGGGCCTAAAGGACTTCTCTCCCACATGGAGAGATTCCAATTGTATATATCTTTACTATGCATAAGCCTGCCTTCTTTTGGGAATCTTACTGTGTCTCCAACAGAATGTACGTAAGTAAACCTTTTATATCTTTTTATAGAAGACGTGTGCTGTGTCTTATTTGAGGAGGGACAAAGGGGAAATATAGTGACAAACCAGGAAACTAGATTAAGTTGATTCTAGCGAATCAAAGCAACTTCCGCTGTGTGTATTTTAAAAGGGAATGTTACTCTGCTAGTTGAACTTGCAAGCGCAAGTTAGGATGAGATATATTAAATTATAAATCATCATCCACGTTCCCAAACATTCCCACAGGTTAAACCACAGAGCCTAGGGCTTGCCGATCAGAAGCTTCTGTGTACACAGGTATGGAGGACTGCAAGACGAGCCCAGTGACCCTCCCAGCCTGAGAATTGCCATCATTACCCTCCCGCAGTCCTTCTACCCTGAGCATTGTTGTTAACCTAAGCATTTTTGTTACCGATTAAGATCTCGAATGCCACTCTGACACATTGATTTAAATGCCTTCATTATTTCCTTCATTTTCAGAGATGAGGCAATCCATGACAAAGAGGTTAATTGCAACCCAATAGAGCTACGCTAATGTTTTATTAAGGAAAAGCTAGTCGCGGTGGCCTTTTTCGGCAGAGGAAACCTGCTAATAATAACAAAGCCAGATGGAACCCAGTTCCTCAGACAGCCTTGAGGACAGTGCTGTAATTCGCACCAGTCTGCTTTTGGCAAAGAACAAAACAGAAACGCCTCCCTGGTGATGACATGCTTGGCAGTGGTCCAGGAAAGAGCAATATAAGAAGGTGCCCTGCTCCGGATCAGACTATTTCTTGTCCATCTAGCCTTGCAACCTCCAGTCCAGGGGTAGGCAATGTGGTGTTCCCTAGCTGTTAGAGTCCAACTCCCATCAGCCCCAGCCAGCAAGGCCTGTGGTCAGGGATGATGGGACTTGTAGTCTTTAGGCCACCACACTGGGGAATACAGCCCTTGAGAGCCACAGGTAGATGGGGCTGCTATAAGACACCTGGCAGGTTCCACCTTTGCTTCTGAGCCCTGATTTAGAGCTTTAAAGGACAGAACCAGCACCTTGAAATGGACCCAGGAACAAATCTAGAGCTAACAATTTTAATGGAACATTAATGTTTTGTGATATAATGAATGGACTTTCGGAAGGTAATGAAAGGAGTCTTGGTAGACCACAAACTTGACATGAGTCAACAGTGTGATGCAGCAGCTAAAAAAGCCAATGCAATTCTGGGCTGCATCAATAGGAGTATAGCATCTAGATCAAGGGAAGTAATAGTACCACTGTATTCCGCTCTGGTCAGACCTCACCTGGAATACTGTGTCCAATTCTGGGCACCACAGTTCAAGAAGGATACTGACAAGCTGGAACGTGTCCAGAAGAGGGCAACCAAAATGGTCAAAGGCCTGGAAACGATGCTTTATGAGGAACGGCTTAGGGAGCTGGGTATGTTTAGCCTGGAGAAGAGAAGGTTAAGGGGTGATATGATAGCCATGTTCAAATATATAAAAGGATGTCATATAGAGGAAGGAGAAAGGTTGTTTTCTGCTGCTCCTGAGAAGCGGACACGGAGCAATGGATTCAAACTACAAGAAAGAAGATTCCACCTAAACATTAGAAAGAACTTCCTGACAGTAAGAGCTGTTCGACGGTGGAATTTGCTGCCAAGGAGGGTGGTGGAGTCTCCTTCTTTGGAGGTCTTTAAGCAGAGGCTTGACAGCCACCTGTCAGGAATGCTTTGATGGTGTTTCCTGCTTGGCAGGGGGTTGGACTGGATGACCCTTGTGGTCTCTTCCAACTCTATGATTCTATGATTCTATTCTATGATTCTATTCTATGACTTCCTTCAGCACTCTTATAATGGTGGCAAAGAAAGTTGTTTTTTTGGAGGTAGCTGATGGCTGAATGACCCTTCAGCTCTTAAAGACAATGACAGATGTCCAGATTGATTTTCATTGTTCTGGATCAGGTCTCCTCAGGCTTCCTGGCCCTGGAACACTCCATAATCAGGATAATCAGAGGAGAAACCAATGGAAAGGCATACTTTATGTTTCGGACTGGGAGTCAGGACGACACAATTACAAAACTGCTCTATTGATTTCTGGCAAGTGAGAGCATTTTACTTTCATTAGCTTAAATGAACAAGAAGACTGGAAGCACAGTCTTTCGCCCTGTGTCCTGCCAAGCCACTGCACAAGAAGTCGTTTTCGGAAGGCTCATTGATTTGGAGAGGGCGAATGAAGAGTACAGGCTCCAGTCCGTGGGAGAAAGAAAGTTATTCCCTCCCGAAGGCTAGAATGATTCCATGCTTCTGCAGTTGCCTGAGAAGTCTCAGAGTGGTACCAAGTCAAGGCCATGTCCCAAACTTCGCTGTGCAGAAGGCCCTGATTAATGTGTCTGAGCAGCCAAAACGCTAAATGAATGTTGAGGAAATGTTCCTTTTCTGCTTGAAGAAGTTAACCGCATCAGTGGTGCTCCACCACTGCCAGAGAAGAGCCTTAGGGCTTAGCAGTTGCTGAAGTCTGATGTGAGGGATGGAGTTTGCTCCCACAAGCAGCAGTGATAGACACCAGCTTGGATGGCTTTAAAAGAGGATTAGACAAAATCATGGCATCTAACCCTGATGGATATACTTTACTTCTGGGAGGTAGATATGATAGCTATCTTGGACCACAATTTAAGAAGGATATTTACAAGCTGGAATGTGTGCAGAGGAAGGCAACCAAGATGATCAAGGGTCTGGAAAAGATTCAGAGGAATGGTTGAAGGAACTGGGTATGTTTAGCCCAGAAAAGAGGAGATATGATGGAGCATATTCTGCTATTCCAGAGGGTAGGACCCAAACTAATAGATTCAAGTTAAAAGAAAGGAGATTCCAACTAAATTAGGATGAACCTTCTGACAGCAAGAGCTGTTCAACAATGAAACGGATTATCTCAGAAGTTGGTGGGCTGTTCTTCCTTGGAGGTTTTTAAACAGAGATTGGATGGCCATCTGTCAGGGGATACTTTAGAATCATAGAATCATAGAGTTGGAAGAGACCACAAGGGCCATCCAGTCCAACCCCCTGCCAAGCAGGAAACACCATCAAAGCATTCCTGACAGGTGGCTGTCAAGCCTCTGCTTAAAGACCTCCAAAGAAGGAGACTCCACCACACTCCTTGGCAGCAAATTCCACTGTCGAACAGCTCTTAATGTCAGGAAGTTCTTCCTAATGTTTAGGTGGAATCTTCTTTCTTGTAGTTTGAATCTAAGGAGTTGGGTTGGATGATCCTTGGGGATCCTTCCAGCTCTTCGATTCCATGATTCTGTGATTCTATGAAAATATATCAGTAACAGTAATAATACTTACCTGCAGCACCCAGTGTTACATTTCCGTAGTGGAAGTGGGGCGCTTTGCATGCAGAAAAAGAGTTTCTCTTGAACATTCAGAATTAGCACCTGTATTTTCCTTTTTTTCTCTTCCCTCCCTGTCCTAGTTCCCAAACCCATCTATTCTCCCTGCCCCATTATCCATTTTGTGTAATGTGTTTTAGATGGTTAAATCTGCAAGCAGGGGTCATAGTGTTTTCAGTGATTGTACGCAACCCACCCTGGGAGCTTAACTGGCTGAAATGCGGGGTTACGAATTCTCTTAATCAAATGAACCAAAGAAATAAAGGGAATTCATTCCTTCTGTGTTCCTGTCACCTTAAGCAGCCCAAGGTTCTTAATTCTTTCTTTTTTTAAAGGTTATTCTGTATTCAATAAGCACTGTCTCTGCTGAATGACCAAAGAGGAAAGGGTCAGGCAAAAGCATGTTCTATCGTTTTGAGTACAAAGAGGAGGAAATAAAATATTAAAAGCTTTAATCTGATCACTATGCAGATTAATGACCTAAACTTCTGGGAATAAGTATTGACTGACTGACCATCTGCCATCAAAAATTCAAAATAGCTGACTAAGCTGAGATAATTCAGATAAATGTAGGAGTCATAAACAGCATGCAAATATTGCCCTGCAGCAATGGAGCAACCCCCCTCTTCCTGTAATCCATGGTTGGGGGAACATTTTACACCCCAAAGGACCTGTTAGCTCATGTACCACCTTCCAGCGGGTGCATACTGGGGTGGGCGGGGCCCGAAGCAAAAGTGGGTGGAGCAACAGATACCATTTTGTTCAGTAGGCTACATGGAAAAGGGAACAAGCTTTGTTTTCTCCTGCTCTGGGGGGCAGGACTAAAACCAATGGCCTTACAAGAAAGGAGATTCCGACAACATCAGGAAGAACTTTCTGACAGTGAGAGCTGTCCGACAATGGAACAGTCGCCTCAGGAGGTGGTGGACTCTCCTTCCTTGGAAGTTTTTCAGCAGAGGTTGGGTGGCCACATGTCATGGATGATCTAGTTGAGATTCCTGCATTGCACGGGGTTGGACTAGATGACCCTTAGGGTCCCTTCCTTTTTTTAAAAAAAATTATATTTATTGGGTTTTAAAACAGAGGGGGAAAAACAAATTACATAATACATAATCCACAATACAAAATACATAAATCTACACACAAACATTAATCATAATTTCCCATCATCTTTTCTAATCATTTTGGGGTGACTTCCTCCTGTCTCCCCTGCTGCGTTTCATTGTCAATCATCTTTAGTAATTTCCTCTCATCTTTAAATATTTTTTCTTAAATTACTTATATTCCCATCTTATAATCATCTTAAATCATCAATCACACATTACATTCCCTAGTCATATTATTCTAATCTGTACACTATCATTTCTTCCAACTTTTTTCGATCTTTAAATCTTGCAATAATTCTTTATATATACTTTAAATCTCATCCAGTCTTTTTCCACCGTCTCCTCCCTCTGGTCGCGTAGTCTCCCTGTCAGTTCGGCAAATTCCATATAGTCCAATTGGGGTCCCTTCCAACTCTGGAGTCTACGATTCTATGAGTCTATGATTCTAGCCACACCATAGAGAGTACCAGAGGAGGGCCAAGCAATCCCCAAAAACAAAGAGCTCACCTGCCCACTTGCCCCCCATTTCTGAACTCTTGTCATTAATATGTCACCCACCTACAAATATACTTCTGCGCCTGCCCAGATTTTTTTGTTTCTGGTGCCACCACTGAACTGCACAAAGTCCTTCTACACTCCCCCATCTCTCCATTCGGAGCAAGTGGCATTGCATGGCTATGTCCCTCCCTCCCCTTGAAGTAAAGACACAGACACATTATACAAATTTTAATGGGCGTGAAGGCCACAACTTTATTGGTTACGGATGTAGAGCAGTATTGGCTTAGGCATTGGACCCTAACAGGCTATATCCGACCCCAACCCGTGTGTTGGAAGTCTGGGAAGGGTTAATCCCCAGTGAGTAGCCCCATTGATGTACATCTAATGGAACTCCCCCTGTGATCACCTTTGGGGCGTGCCTTGGGCCCTAGGCTGGGGAGCGGGGCGAAAAGGGAGGATTTCCCGCCCGCTCCCTGCTTAAACGGCAGCAGGACACCCCCCCCCCCCAGACCGACCTGATTGGTCGGGCTGAGGGTGATGTGGGCGGGAAAGCCCCCCTGACGCACCGGGCTGATTCCCAGCCCAGCAAGCGGGTCAGTCGTGACGCCTGCAAAGCCACCTCCTGTTGAGATGGAGGTGGGGGCTTATCATGGTTCAAGCAAACTTTCCAATTGAGCAAAAACATTCAAGGACCTGGATGGAGTCTGAAGGCTTGTTAGAGAGGCCTGGGGTGTGGGCTGCAATTGAGCCCTGGACCTGAGGTTCCCCACTCCTGCTATAATAGCAGGGTAGTTACCGGTACTCTCTGTGAACCTTCCACCCTAGACTCTACAAGCATCAAATCTAGTCCTAGCAAGGCTGGACCATTCACGGCATGCCTTGGAGGGGTGTCTCAGATGCTGATCTTATATAGTTGCTGAGCTAGGATACCTTTTGCCCCTTCTACTTTGCAGCTCTCAATATGATTGTCCTCTGTTCTCCTTTATGTTGGTCGAACCCCTGTAACTGCACAGTAGGAATTAAAACCCTTAAGGAAAAGAATTTTGGCTACATTGACCCAAGTCCAGTTAGCTTTTTGTTGGCCAAGGAGACTGATGGAATTCATTGCTCATGGTTTCTTCCTGCATACGGTAATAGCTCACTGAATGAACCCCCAACATTTAGTTGGGTTCATTCTATGGTCTATTCTGCAGGTACTGATGAATTACCCCCTAAATCCTTGTAAATAATGCTAGATTTATGTAGATTCCAGAGTGTGGATGGGTAAAAGATGATCAGGAAGAAGATCAGGATGATCAGGAAGATCATTGCTGACACTGGGACATTGCTGTGACCACTATGTTCTGAATGAGAAGATGACCGATGGCCATTGCCAACCAGTGAACCTCACAATGTTCCCTTCCTTTTTGCAGGCTGGACGAAGTTTGCTCGATTGACACGAGCTTTGACGAATAGTCGGAGTGTTCTGCAGCAGCTAACGCCTATGAACAAAGCCGAGGTGGTCCATAAACACTCGCGATTAGCTGAAGTAAGTGTCAAACAAATGCTCTCCTCTCCTGATCTGAAACAGACCCTCTCTCTCTCTCTCTCTCTCTCTCTCTCTCTCTCTCTCTGTGTGTGTGTGTGTGTGTGTGTGTGTGTGTAACATTGCAGACAGAAAGAACCACCAGCCAAAGTTTCAGGTATAAGCTGCAGGACCACTTTTTCTTTCCCAGGAGGAAAAGACCTCATTGAGATGGAAGCAACACCAAGAAAGAGAGATAGGGAGAAAGCTTTGATTGCTCTAGGATGCTGGTGGAAGTAGGATGGGAAGCCAGCAGAGCAAAAGGGCAAGAATGAAAAATATTTTTACTTACTGATGGTGACAGTAGTGGTGGTAATAATGATATTTTATATATATATATATATATATATATATATATATATATATATATATATATATATATATATACATACATATATATATATATATATATATATATATATATATATATATATATATATATATATATATATATATATAAATACTGTGTGTGTATACACCCACCCACCCACCCACCCACCCACCAATACCATCGTTAGCATTAGAAGACAGGTCCCAACCCCAACGATCTTACAACTTATTTAAGAACCTCTACCCCATCCTTTTACATAGCAGATATATAGAGCTGCCTTATACTGAGTCAGACCACTAGTTCATTTAGCTTAGTAATGTCTATACTGACTGGAAATGACTTTCTAGGATTTGAGGCAAGGGACATTCCCAACGCTACCTGGAGATGCCAGGGATTGAACCTAGAACCTTTAGCATGCTCTACCACTGAGCTGCCGCCTTTCCCCGAACTGGGTTTGTGGGAGTTCATGATGTAATGAGCAATAACCAATGTGGTAACACCTGTGTATCTTTTCTTTTAAGGTTCTCCAGCTGGGTTCCGATATTCTTCCACAATACAAGCAGGAAGCCCCAAAGACTCCACCACATATCATTTTACACTACTGCGCTTTCAAGACCACTTGGGACTGGGTCATCTTAATCCTCACCTTCTACACGGCCATCATGGTTCCTTACAACGTGTCCTTCAAAACCAAGCAGAACAACATTGCATGGTTGGTTCTGGATAGCGTGGTGGACGTTATTTTCCTGGTGGACATAGTCCTGAATTTTCACACAACCTTTGTTGGACCTGGTGGAGAGGTCATCTCAGATCCCAAACTCATCAGGATGAACTACCTGAAAACCTGGTTCGTGATAGACCTTTTGTCATGTTTACCTTATGACATCATCAATGCCTTTGAGAATGTGGATGAGGTAAGCAATCTTAATCTGGTTTTGCCCAGGACTGCTTGAGGTTCAGTGGCTTATAATGTTCCAAATGTGGGTCGTGACCAAATGTTAGAGCACTCCCAGTTAAGCTAATTCTCTCGCACTGAAATCAGTGGGGACATATGAAGCTCACAAAATCCATAGCAAGTCAACGTAAATGCCACAAAATAGGGAGCAAGCTTCTGGTCTGCAATGGTGTCAGTCTTAAGATGGAGTTTGGGGGGAAGGTAGCAGAGTTATTAGGTGAAACTCTCTTAGGTTCACCAGTTTCTGGGGCCCATTGGAACTGGTGGTGCAGAAGGCTGGGAGGTCAACAGCAGCTGTGGCCAGAGCCAAGCTTTTGTCCTCATTCTCCTCTCTGCTCAGTTCTACAAGGGAAACACTGGAACTAAGGAGGAGGAAGCTGACTGGTGGCGCCACCCTCTGGACTGGTTGTAAGTGGGAAGGCAGCCAGGTAGAGGCTGGTGGAAGGCAGCCTGAGATTGGTGGGCCAGCACCCCGTATGCCCAAATGGACCACCATCCACTGCCTAAGTGCTAACTAGATTTTAGGTTACACCTTGGGATGCTGGCTTGAAGAAAGATACGTTTCTGAGCACAATTCAAAGTGTTGGTGCTGACCTTGAAAGCCCTAAATGGCTTTGGTCCAGTATACCTGAAGGAGCGTCTCCACCCCCACCATTCAGCCCGGACACTGAGATCCAGTGCCGAGGGCCTTCTGGCGGTTCCCTCACTGCGAGAAGCAAAGCTACAGGGAACCAGGCAGAGGGCCTTCTCGGTAGTGGCATCCGCCCTGTGGAACGCCCTCCCACCAGATGTCAAAAAGAAAAACAACTACCAGAATTTTAGAAGACATCTGAAGGCAGCCCTGTTTAGGGAGGCTTTTAATGTTTAATAGATTACTGCATTTTAATGTTCTGTTGAAAGCCGCCCAGAGTGGCTGGGGAAACCCAGCCAGATGTGCAGGGTATAAATAATAAATTATTATTATTATTATTATTATTATTATTATTATTATTATTATTACAAAGTCGCTTATGGCGAACCAGAGCAGCACACTGACGTGCTTTCGAACTGCTAGGTGGGCAGGAGCTGGGACCGAGCAACAGGAGCTCACCCCGTCGCAGGGATTCGAACCACCGACCTTCTGATCAGCAAGCCCTAGGTTCTGTGGTTTAACCCACTGCATAGCTAAACAGTGGCTTAGCTCAAACAAGTGGGTTCCCAGAGCAAAGACAGCAGCTGCTGCTCTATTCCTCCACTCCTGCTACTGCTGGACTATCCGGGGCTAAGCCATGGGTTGGTTTAGCATCACATCTGTTCCCAGGTTTGTGGGTGGTCTCACTCCAGACAAGCTATGAACTGTAACCAAGGTTTGGTCTTGGTTTTCTGTTTTCATGGAGGAGACAAACCATGAACTTGGTTTCAGATGTAACACTTAGCCAAACCACCGCTTAGTCCCGCCTAACATGGCAACAGCAGGACTGAAGGAAGAGCCCAGTGGCTGGTCTTCTCAATGAACCCTTGTGTTTGCTTGTTTCTGCTAAGCCATGGTTTAGCGTTATTTGAAGACTGGGCCAGTGGCTGATTCCCCTTTCCTGAAAATGTAAAATCCAGCAATTCTCAAGATCTGTCAACAGAATGAAACAAAGTAGGTTCTTGGGGAGAGAGAATAGCAGAAACCCTGTTAATTCTTGTATTAGCAAAGCAGGATATTAATTTTAGATGGAACACAGGGTTAAACAAGTCAAAAGTGGCAAAATTAGGTAGCTTTACCTGGTGGTTGGAGGGAACAGATATTGAGAATAAAGTCTGATGAAGCTTGCCTCACTCTAATATCTAAATCTGGAATTAAAATGAAAAACTGGCAACAGCTAAAAGCCGATCAACACGAAAACAACAGCAGTCAGGCCCACAGACAAAGGCTTTTAATAAGCATATTATTTAAGCATTCTTTATAACACTACAGATGTCAAGCTTGACACACGAGCAGGACAAAGAGTAAATAATATGCCAAATTAAGAAGTCTTCTTTCCAAATGAAGATGCATCATCTCCTCAACATAAGGCATTAATTCACCCAGTCAAGTAACGTTTCATTTTTAATGCCCACCCTCGAGGCCTGAGCTAAAATTTTAGCATTGCTTATCGGCACCAGATTTTGTCCATGCCGAGAAAACTTGGTCTTTCAAACAGCAGCAAGAATCATTTTTGAAGGGTGACCAAGACATGCGACCAAGAAACAGATCCATGATGTCTCCCTTGGGCTCTCCTTCCTGGGAGGTTTTTAAGCAGACGTTGGGTGGCCATCTGTCAGGGATGCTTTAGCTGAGATTCCTGCATTGCAGGGGGTGGGACTAGATCAGGGGTGGCCAACTCCCAAGAGACTGCGATCTACCTCAAAGAGTTAAAAACTGGCAGTGATCTACCCCCTTTTTGGGGGTTCAGGTCAAAGTTGTTGAGCTTTTTTATAGGAAGGAAAGCCCTGTGTTTTTTGGGTGCAGGCACTGGAGAAGAGAAGGTTAAGGGGTGATATGATAGCCATGTTCAAATATATAAAAGGATGTCATATAGAGGAAGGAGAAAAATTGTTTTCTGCTGCTCCTGAGAAGAGGACATGGAGCAATGGATTCAAACTACAAGAAAGAAGATTCCACCTAAACATTAGGAAGAACGTCCTGACAGTAAGAGCTGTTCGACAGTGGAATTTGCTGCCAAGGAGGGTGGTGGAGTCTCCTTCTTTGGAGGTCTTTAAGCAGAGGCTTGACAGCCACCTGTCAGGAATGCTTTGGTGGTGTTTCCTGCTTGGCAGGGGGTTGGACTGGATGGCCCTTGTGGTCTCTTCCAACTCTATGATTCTATGATTCTATGTCCACCTTGCATAGATGGTCAGTGGCATTGGGTTTGCTACAGTGAGAAGAGGATGCTGGACTAGGTGGTCCATTGGCCTGATCCAGCAGGCTCTTCTTATGTTCTTATCTTGTTCTGACAATGGCCAACCAGATGCCCACGGGAAGCTCGCAAACAGGACCTCAGCTCAACAACACAATGCTCTTCCTGCAGTTTCCAGCAAGTGGCATTCAAAGGCACTTACTGCATCTGACAGTGGAAGTTGAAGATAGCCATTGCATACCCTCCAACATGCCTCTGAAGAAAATAGGGACATCCTATTCCATTTTTATTTTTATACCCCACCCATCTGACTGGGTTGCCCCAGCCACTCTGTGTGGCTTCCAACATATATGAAAACATAATAAAACATTAAACATTAAAAAAACTTCCCTGTACAGGGCTGCCTTCAGATGTCTTCTAAAAGTTGCATAGTTGCTTATCTAAGTCAATAAAGCAGATTGATTGATGGATGGATTGATGGATGGATGGATTGATTGTTACTTATCTCCTTGGCTCAGGGGTCGCATAATTCCATGCCCTTCAACATTTCTCTGAGGAGACGTCCTAAGGAAAAGAGGGACATTCCGGGATTGTATCAGAAACCAGGATGGCTTTTGTAAACTCCCTAACTGTCCCTGGAAAATAGGGACACTTGGAGAGTCTCCCATTGTGACTAGTAGCCATTGATAGCCAATCTCCTCCATGAATTTGTCTCATTCTCTTTTCAAGCCATTTACGTTGGTGGCCATTGCTGCCTTTTGTGGGGAAAATCCCACAGTTTGACTAATGTGCTGCGTGGGAAAGAGCCTCCTTTTGTCTGCGCTGAATCGGCAAGCTTTCGGCTTCGTTGGATGGTGTTAGGTTTTAGTATTATGAGAAACGGGGAGAGAGACTTCTCTCTATCCACTTCTTCCACACCTTGCATAATATTTGTACTGCAACAATGCCCAGAATCCGCAGCCGTGTTGTACAAAGCAACACAATCTGTTGTTGTGGGGATAATTCTAAATACATATTCATCTTTTGGCAGCCTGTGATGTTTCCATTGGCAGCTTCCTTTGTGTTACTGCTAGGGCTGCATTGCTTAACTAACTCTTCTGTTCTAGTCTACAAAAGGCATGCAAACATACGCACACAGCTACAAATAAACATAGTTTGGGGAAAGGAAGGAAGGAAGGAAGGAAGGAAGGAAGGAAGGAAGGAAGGAAGGAAGGAAAGCAGAAACAGGGGGAAATCCACAGTGTGGAAACACAGTCCCTGGAGGTGAATTCAGAGTTTGCATCCTAGAATTCTAGAGGTTTATATGACTTGCATCTTAGGTGCTTCCTGGCGACTCGTTTATTGAGCCTTCATCCTGATTGGTTTGCAGGGAGATTAGAGAATGATGACTATTTAACAAACCTTCACTCTGATTTGTGGGGAGGTTAGATGACGTTGCATCAAAGTATGGGTTATCCCATGTGTTTCCTCATCAGTTTCCTTATCAAAGAAAAATCTGATTATTTAGGGGGAGGGGTTTTTGTGCAATCAACTGTAATTGTGCAACCTGAATTTCCTGCTATTTTGTGTGAACCCCACCGGAAAATAGCGGCAGGCTATGACTCAGCCAATGCACAACCCTCTGGTGAGCTGGTGTAGTCTTGTGATTAGGAAGCACGGCTAAAAAGCAGGGGCTCTTGCCTCATATATTGACCCCACAATGGACACACAACAGGTTTTTTTTTTTTTTTTTTACATTTGTCTATTAAGTTTCTGTCCTGCCCTTCCTCTCAGAGGCGCCTAGTACAGCAAACAATTAAACCGCAAAGCAATATAATTTTCAGGGTTTCTAAAACACAACCGAACACACAAACCATTTTATATTTGTTCTTAATGCTGATCGTTGGTGATGGCAATGGTGACAACAACAACGACAACAACAACAACAACAACAACAACAACAACAACTGGAACTGACTAGTTTGGAAAGCGGTGGACTCTCCTTCCTTGGAAGTTTTTAAAGAAAGGTTGGGTTCCATCAGGGGTTCTTTAGCTGTGATTCCTGCATCGCGGGGTTAGATGACGCTTGGCACACAACTCTACAATTCCACGATTCTATGAAGAAGAAGAATGCATATTTGTTTTTCATTGATCTGTGGATTTTAGCCATGTCTTAGCCATAATTTTATTTGTAGACAGTTTGGAGGGCCTTTGACCAAGCAGTTAATACCTTTTCTAAATAGAAAGATCAAAGGCCACAATAGCGAAATAATTTCAATGTTGCCAGGAGCAGTATTTTTCAGCCGTGAGTTAACAGGATTCTCCCCCTCCCCCATTCCACCCAAATGTTAATAATGAGGGAGACAGACACACCTAATCAGGAACGGTATTCCACAGATGAGGAACTGCCACCGCTAAGACCCTGCCATTGTGGCACCAGCAGCAGAGAATGGCATTTGGGGTGGGGTAGGAGGTGGCTGTGGTCTAAACCACAGAGCCTTGGGCTTGCCAATCAGAAGGTTGGCGGTTCGAATCCCAGCGAAGGGGTGAGCTTCTGTTGCTCAGTCCCAGCTCCTGCCAACCTAGCAGTTCGAAAGCATGCCAGTGCAAGTAGATAAATAGGTACCGCTCCAGTGGAAAGGTAAACGGCGTTTCCGTGTGCTGCTGTGGTGTCGGTGTTCCATTGCGCCAGAAGCAGCTTAGTCATGCTAGCCACATGACCCGGAAAAACTGTCTGCAGACAAACGCCAGTTCCCTCGGCCTGTAAAGCGAGATGAGCGCCGCAACCCCAGAGTCGTTCGTGACAGGACTTAACTGTCAGGGGTCCCTTTACTTTTACCTTTAGGGGATGGTAACCCTTTGGCTAAGTGCCGCAGTGGCAAATGAAGCTATCATATCTTTGGAAGGAAATTTAGGTCAACACACTTTTGAAGACTCCTCACTATCTGCTGCACAATGTTATCTAGCTATAGAGAAATGGAGAATCGTGGCTCCGTCATATGGAGGAAATGGGATTTGAGTACAGTACTTAGGGTAGATTCAGAAGGGAAGTTCTGCAGTGATTTGATGCCAGCAATGAGATGTAGGTTTACCTGCCAGAAGATGCTGAGACAAGAAGATAATAGAGAGCTTAGAGGAATTTGGACGATCCGACAAGTACTGCAAACAGTACACGGAGGTGGAAAAAACCAATCCACATAGCGATGGAGAGCTACATTGACATGGTAAATGAGAGATTAGGTGTAAGAAAGAAGAACTATGAGGAAGACAGCAGAACTGCGTGGATGAATATTTTCACAGAAATGATGTGTTGTGCCAAATGCTTCCTAATGTCCAGTAGTGGACAGATGATGTTTCTGGAACAGGACACAGCCCTACCATTCAATGAAGTGGATCAGGCTGCTTTAGGTGGCAGGATTCAGAGGGCTAGGAGAACGAAGAAATTGATGCCTAAATGTTGCTACGATGCTTAAAAGTGTCACCTCAAACATAAGGGGGAGAAACGGGTGCTGCTCTTGAGGTAGCAAAGCGTCTTGGGCCACAAAGTTCTGGAAGAAGCTGAAAACAATTGCTCAGCAGCTTTTGGTGACTAGAAGAGATTTCTTTAAAGAGCCTTGATGGCTCATGGTTACTAGCTGTTACACATATGCTTGACCGGGATGAGGGTGGCGGCTGGAGAGAAAAAGTTGAATGTTGAAAGGTATCAGAAAAGAAGACCTAGTCTAGTCAAAGGTCCTCCCTGTCACAGAGGCAGTGTGTACCTCCATAGACAAAGGTGGGTTAAAAGGACCCCAGACTACATACTTGATCCTTTAGGGGGAGTGCAACCCCACCCAGAAGAAGTTGAATACCACATATTTCTATAAAGCATCCAACTATCTGAAAATATACCTTATCCCATACTATCTGCCCATGGATTAAGATCAGAAGATGAGATCTACTTGGTTGTCCAAGGAGGCACAAGATTTGGAAGCCCAGAGAAGGGCCTTTTCAGTGGTGGCGCCTCGCATGTGGCACTCCCTCCCTACTGAGGTGTGTCTTGTCCTGTCTCTTTATGCCATTAGGCAGCTGGTTAAGGCTCACCCTTTTTGCTGGGCATAAGTAGGAGGAAATATCTGATTAAACAAATGTATTTGTTTCGGCTGCTGGTACTGGTAATTGCTATTTGGAGATTTGTTATGCAAATGTTATTTTAAGGATTGTGCTATTCCTTGATTGCATGTATTCCTTTTATCTGATTTGCCTTTGTTGCAAACCACCCTGTCACTTGTGCAGAAGGCGGTATATAAATAATCTAAATAAATGAATCCAAAGCTGGCCCTGTCGTTAGATAGAGTGAAGCTGGTGCCTTTGGCACCCAATTTGGGGTCTTGTGAAAGGGCTAGGTATTTAACTTACCATCATTGCATTTTTACTGCTGGGGAATGTGGAGGACTTGTGGGATTAGCTGCCTCCTGTGCCAAAATAACTTGATTGACCTTGGACATTACGTACCTTGACGGTGTGTGTGTATTTGTTGCTTTGCTGCAGGCAGCAAAATGTATTGGGCAAGCCCTGGCTTCCTTGGCTGGTTGTCTGAAGGAAGTTTCTGCTCGCCTCCAGGTGAACAGCAACTTATGAAGCCTGATTAGGATACAGGAGACCAGTTCTCAGGGAAACTGGTTTCTGTTGCTGATTTGATGGATGTGCATGTAGTTCGCTTCATTTCCTCAGTAGCAGCTCAGAAGACCTCAGTGTATTAATGTTCCCTGCGAATACCATGACAAGCCTTACAAATGGAAAACCAACACAATTAGCTCTGAAGTACTCCCATTTCCTATAGCTTCCTGAGAAAGTGTTACTTCTGCTTAAGCCTTGAATGGAACGTTTATGAGCATTGATTCCTGTATGCTATTGTTGTTTAGTCGTGTCCGACTCTTCATGACCCCATGGACCAGAGCACGCCAGGCACTCCTGTCTTCCACTGCCTCCCGCAGTTTGGTCAAACTCATGTTGGTAGCTTTGAGAACACTATCCAACCATCTCGTCCTCTGTCGTCCCCTTCTCCTTGTGCCCTCCATCTTTCCCAGCATCAGGGTCTTTTCCAGGGAGTCTTCTCTTCTCATGAGGTGGCCAAAGTATTGGAGCCTCAGCTTCAGGGTCTGTCCTTCCAGTGGGCACTCAGGGCTAATTTCCTTCAGAATGGATAGGTTTGATCTTCTTGCAGTCCATGGGACTCTCAAGAGTCTCCTCCAGCACCGTATGCTATAGAAGAGGGCAATGAATTCTGAGTGGAATAAATATATATGCCATGGATGGAGAACCTGTGGTTCTCCAAGTGTTGCTGGACTCCAGCTCCCACCATTCCTGACCATAGACCATGCTGGCTGATGGGTTTTGGACTGCAGCAATGTCTCTAGAAGCTCCTTTTATTGTGTACACAAGGATGTGGTACATCGTAGGAAGTGGCCTCAGATCCAGTCTGACCATTGTTCCTTCTAGCTAAATATTGTCTACACAGAGGCAGTAGCTTTCCAGGTCTTCAGACAGTTCCCCCAGTCTTACTAGGAGATGCCAGGGATTGAACCAGAAATGCTCTGCATGCAAAGCAGATGTTCTACCACATCCCTTCCTCGAATTTCAGCAGATACAACTTTTCTGTAAGTGGGACCAACACCCCCTTGCCTTCATCACTATGACACAGGAGCCCTCTCATTCTGAGACTGAATCTGTGGCTTCCTTAACTCTAAAAACAAAGTGGAGCGATCTAGTGAAAGAGACACAGGTCTCAGTGATGTGTGTCTTCTGATTTCGCGCAACTCTTAATGCCGTTGGGTGTTCAGAAGTCTATGATCTGCCAGTGCTAAGCTGGTGTGGGGTGGAGAATACTTAAAAAGATGTGATGGGATGAATATTCTATGGAGAGCCGGAGGGAAAGGAAAATTTAGTTTGTACATGTTGCTCTTAGGCAATCCCCCAGAGAGAGACTGCAAAAAGTTTGCAGAGGCAGCCTGGGGATGAAATGGTCCTGAAGCATTTGTTTAGAGTGTCTCAGTTTATGTAAGATTTATAACCGAGCATTTAAGCTATAGGATATTTAATTTGAATTACCCTTCTCAGACACTCGCCTCCCTCAAATGCACTGTATATGTTAATGGGGAAACAGATGTTGGTTGCACAATATTTAATTTCAAATCCTATGTGAGAGAGACATGCTAACAACTGACAGCTTTAATTGAAGGCTCATCCGGCCTCTGAAATGTTTCAGGGGAGCATTGTTGATCCCTCGTTCCCCCTTGGTATTGGGCCACGAGGAGTGGTGTGGCGGCAGAAAAGAGAAGGCAGTTTTGCTCAGGAAACAAGGGAAATGAAGTAATCCTTTTGGACGCCGGCTTAGAAGAAAGCTGACGGCAGCAAAGCTGATTTGTAACATTTGCTGCTGTACACAGCAGGGAATTGGTAGAGGAAGAAAACGGCATAATGCTTGGAGCATCTCCAGAATGGTAATCAAGATGCAGCACGGGAAGAAGAGGGGGAGACAGGGAATAATCCACATTGCAGTGCGCAAAAGGGCTTCTGGGCTTCTGGCTGAGCTGCTGTGAAGTTAGGGAACAGTGGGCAGAGGACCTCTTCTTGCCATTGGCTGAGCAGCTCAGGGCCTCAGAGAGAGCAGGGCAGGAAGAAAGGCCTAGGGGGAAAAACGGGGAGAGTGAAGTCAATGGAAGGAAAGGCAAGGAGAGGGACAAAGAAGTCAAAAGTCCTGGGAATGCAGGAAGAAGAAGAGGAAGAAGAAGAAGAAGAAGAAGAAGAAGAAGAAGAAGAGGAAGAAGAAGAAGAAGAAGAAGAAGAAGAAGAAGAAGAAAAAGAGGAGGAGGAGGAGTTTGGATTTGATATCCCACTTTATCACTACCCGAAGGAGTCTCAAAGCGGCTCACATTCTCCTTTCCCTTCCTCCTCCACAACAAACACTCTGTGAGGTGAGTGGGGCTGAGAGACTTCAGAGAAGTGTGACTAGCCCAAGGTCACCCAGCAGCTGCATGTGGAGGAGCGGAGACGCGAACCCGGTTCACTAGGTTACAAGACTATCGCTCTTAGCCACTACACCACACTGGCTGGAAGCCCAGGAAAGGAGGGTTGGGGCAAAGAGAGGAACAAAAGCTGGAAGGTGGCTGGAAGGAGGAGTTTGTAAGGAAAAGGAAGATGAAGAAGAAGAAGAAGAGAGTTTGGATTTGATATCCCGCTTTATCACTACCCAAAGGAGTCTCAAAGCGGCTAACATTCTCCTTTCCCTTTCTCCCCCACAACAAAATAAAAAATAAAAAAATTCCTTCCAGTAGCACCTTAGAGACCAACTTTGTTCTTGGTATGAGCTTTCGTGTGCATGCACACTCACGAAAGCTCATACCAAGAACAAACTTAGTTGGTCTCTAAGGTGCTACTGGAAGGAATTTTTGAATTTTTTATTTTGTTTTGACTATGACAGACCAACACGGCTACCTACCTGTAATCCCCCACAACAAACACTCTGGGAGGTGAGTGGGGCCGAGAGAATTCAAAGAAGTGTGACTAGCCCAAGGTCACCCAGCAGCTGCATGTGGAGGAGTGGAGACGCGAACCCGGTTCACCAGATTACGAGTCCACCGCTCTTAACCACTACACCACAAGAAGAAAGGGGAGCTCAAAATCATATAGTCAAAGTATTCTGGTCTTCTCAGTCATTGGTGGAAAATGGTTGAAGGGAAAGGAAGCTGGATACTTTTTCTGGTGCAGCACTGCTACTTCTGCCACTGATGTGATGTGCTCTTTGCAGTGAGAAAAAACTTGCTGCCATATTTTCAACCAACCGTATGGCATTAAACAATAATCTAGGCTGGATATGAGCAATGCAACGGCAAAGTGTTTCTTCTCCTAGAAGGGACCCCTGACTGCCCACTGAATTCATGGAAGTGGACATTCAGTTTTTCTGCTCCCATGCTAAGCAGATGCTGTGACCTGGAGCTGTGACCAAGGTTCGAGAGCGTGCATGGAGGCTCCGCATGTACTGGAGATTCCCTGGTACTAAAGTATCAGTTGAACACTAGAGCAGCCCAAATGAAGCACACGACAATGGAGAGCAGTGCTCATGGTGCAGCACTCAATCTACTTAAATTGCTGCATCACAGCAGTAATACCCAAAGTGAGCTCAAGTCTCCCAGCTATATGTAAATTCTGGCTCTGAGATCACGTTGCTCATTCCTTAGGCTGGCCCCAAATTTGCCTTTCCAAAGGAAGGCCACTAGAGCTTTGTAGCAGCGGTGCATTTCTAAGCGTAAGTGCACTTAATCATTTACCTTGAAATGAAATCTCTCTGAATGAAGAGGGGGGATCCTTGAATATGTATGCTGCTAACATTAACACCAGAAAAGAAGGATTAAAGAGCTCATGGGGCTTTAGGGGCTAAGCTCTTTATAAGTCGCTCAACTTGAAATGTCTCTCTCTGCAGGTTCATTTGCTTGCAGAATTCCCACCCGCTTATGATTTACGGCTCTCAGCACTCATGCAACCACTTTAAGTGTTAATTGTGGACAGAGGTGGGCCAGGGAATCGTCAAGCTCCAAAGCCCACCTGTCCCAAAGTGACTTCTCTTTTCACACACATTTTTTTTCTTTTGATTTGGCAGGTAGGGTAAATAGCTGGTTTTTCTCTTGGGGCTGGACTTGCCTACTTGTGTTCAGATCTGTGAGCACTTGAGGGTTTGCATGGAAAACAGGCAGTGTCCAGTCACAAGTCCAAACTAAGAAGAGAACTTTCAGGACCTTGGAGAGCTCCAAGGGGTCCTGCTAAGAGAAGTTGTCCCTGCAGGGAGCCAGAGCCAACAGGGCTCTGGCAGTGTCAACTGGCAGTGACAGACCAGGAATGAAACCTTGGGGGTCATAATAGGCAGCTCAACAAAGATGTTGACCCACTGTGCAGCAGCTGTGAAAAGGGCACATTCCATGCTAGGGGTCATTAGGAGAGGAACTGAAAATAAAATTGTCAATATCATAATGCCATTATACAAAGCTATGGTGTGGCTGCACTGGGAATACCGTGTGTACTGTGTACAGTTCTGGTTGCCTCACCTCAAAAGGGATATTGCAGAGTTGGAAAAGGTTCAGAAAAGGACAACCAAAATGATCAAGGGGAAAGGTAACAACTGTCAGGGGCTGGCCGGGTTCCGAAGCAGTGCCAGAGGAAACAGCTGACCTAGACAGGGCTCAGCTGATGCCTGAAGAGTTATTGAGGGTCTGGGATCAGGAACAGGCACAGCCCCTGCTGACGCCAGAGGCGATAATGAAGCAATGGGAGGAAGCCCCAACCAGGGCTCTAGCGCAGCCAATGGGAAGGGATCAGAACATGGAGACCGGGGAGGAGTTGGGGCTGAGAGAGCCTGACAGAGCATCAGACACCACCAGCGTGGATGATGAAAGTGAAAGGGAAGGGGCAGGCGCTGACCCACCCAAGTCGAGGGCACGGAAAAGGAAACAGGAGAGGCGGCGCCTCGGATTCCCGAAGCTCCTATGTTGGGGGCGGAGTCGCAAATCTGCACTTCAGGGATCTGACTCGGAGGGGTCGGATGCATAGCTGTAACGTCTGAACTGCTTAATGCTGTAAATAAAGCAATTAGTTTAGTAGACGGTGTTTGTGGATGCTTACTCCCGAGGAGGCCACACATCCTTCTCACAACAACATCTGGGGCTTTTTAGTTTAGAGAAAATGCAAGTGAGGGGAGACATGATAGAGTTCCCTCTCTCAGAACCCTGGAAGTCATTGGCACTAAAAGATCACAGATCTACATAGGGATCGTAGAACTGTAGAGTTGGAAGGGACCCCAAGAATCATCTAGTTCCAACTCCCTGCCATGCAGGAATATGTAGCTGTCCCTTACGGGGATCAAACCTGTAACTTTGATGTTATCAGCACCATGCTCTAACCAACTGAGCTATCCAAAGAGAATTAGCCTTATCCTCCATGAGTTTGCCTATCAATGGCTATTAGGCATGGTGGCTTTGTTCTGCTCTCACAGTCCCAGTATGCCTCTGACTACTAGCTGCTGGGAGTTGCAAGTGGGAAGAATGCTGTTAGGCTCCTGCTTGTGGGCTTCCTCCACAGGCACCTGGTTGGCCGCTGTGAGAACAGGATGCTGGGTGAGGTGGGCCTGTGGCCTGATTCTGCAAACTCTCGTTAGGTTCTTATGAAGCCTTATCAGGACTGAAATGGGGGTAGGCTTTGCCTGTCTAGAGCATCTGGCTGGCTGGTTAAAGGTCCCTCGCATTATTTTGTAGCCTTTGGGGGAGACAGAGGTTCTGTAGGAGACTCATCCTCTGAGTTGGAGGGTGGTGGCAGGGCTGTGTACTCCAGCTGGGTTGGCTCCAAATGAAGTAGTCTGAAAGTCGTCCTCATCTTAGTCTTTTGCTGCTCATGGCAAGTTTCCCAGGTGGCCTCTTAGCTCCTGATCTCTAGCTTAATGTACTGGGATGAAAAATAGCAAAATGTGTGGGACCTTCTTTTTTTTAAAGAAGATGAAGAAACATTGCAGACAAATAAAGGAGTTTCAGTTTTACTCCTGTACTGAAATAAACTCCAGTGTTTTACAGGTTTGTAATATAATTATCCGAGATTTTGACTAGACTGATTCGATAATGATGTGTAGAAAAGGGCAATTTAAACTTGGCATGGGAAGAAGGAACATTTGCCTCGTTGCTTCCTGCTAAATGAAACATCTTCAGCTGTTGAATCTCTCCTCTTTTTTTTGCCGTGGAATTCTGTTGCCAGAGCGCTCCTGCAGTGAGTCAGTTATGTATAATTTAGACTGTAATTAATTATGAGCCCATGGCTCCCTCTCCTTTCACGTACAACTTCCAACGTAAGGCATATGGTCACTTAAAGATGAAAGAACAACAGCATCGAAGGGGTGGTGGTGGAGGAAAACAAAACACTTCTGTAAAGCAATTGCATGTGGTTGATGCCATTCAGCAATTGCCATGATAGCTAATTAGTCTTCAGTGGCTAGACATATGTTCAGTTGAGAACCATGTAGGAAGGCAAGATTATGTGATCTGACCATCTTCAGTTATTCAGAGTCTCAGAAGAACATAGGAAGATCCCTGCTGGACAAAGTTAGGAAGGACATCAAGCTGCAGAGCAAGAAAAGAGAATGTCTCACGGTTTTCATTGACTGTTGGAGCTGGACTGTTGTGAGGGTGGGGGTGGGCTGAAAAGGATATATTTGAATCTGATTTTCTTTCTGGCTTAAAGGACTATGATGTTTGGATATGGTTACTGGCATAGATGATTATATGGTTAAATTAGTAGTCAAGTAGGGGAAATTTAGCTAAAAATTCCGAGACCAGAGGGAGGTAAGGGTGTAAAAAGTACAAAATTAGGAGTTTGAAATTAGGTTAAAGTAAGGGAATTGGATAAGATTATAGGAAAAGAGCAGAAGTACCAAGATGCTGAGGTTCGGAAAAAGGAGTGTTTTAAGCAAAATGATTCTTGTATTTTATGATGTTTTAAAATTTAGGAGTAGGAAAACTGTTAGAGAGGAATGATAATGAATTCAACAGAGGGCGACTTGAGGAAGTCAACCAAAATATGAAATTGAGGAAAGAAGGAATACCTGGCCCACAAAATTGGGCCAGGCCTAAGCAATGATAATAAATAATGTTAGCAAGGTTAAATGTACGATGATTGTGACTACCCTGGTGAGAGAAGGGGATGAATGTTGCTTCCCACAGTGAGAGGGGGGAAGTATGAAAATTTAACTGTTATGGTGTGTGCTTAAAATTGTAAAATCAATAAAACAATTTGATTAAAAAAAAGGAAGATCCCTGCTGGATCAGGTCGGTGGCCCTTCTAGTCCAGCATCCTGTTCTCACAGTGGCCAACCAGGTGCCTATGGGAAACCTGCAAACCAGACTCAAGCCCAAAAGCACTCTTCCCCGCTGTGATTTCCAGCAACTGGTATTTAGAAGTAAACCAAAGCTCAAGAGGCAAACTCTTTCAGAACCAGTCTTATAGAAACAAATGAAATCAACTTGTAACTTTTAATCACCACTAAATCAAGCTCCATGGATGTCAAGTGGGTGGAAGCCCATGTAAATCTTTATGTTGCTGAGTTTTTGCATGCCTGGGCTACGTTTTGCATTCCTGGTGGCTCAATATATTCTACATAAATATTAGAGGAATATTACAGATCTTCTTTAGCAGAAAGTACAAAATCCAGCCTTTGTTCTTGGCAGCAGGATAGTTTCGTGTTTCTGTTCATTTTTAGTCGATGTCCCGGGCATTAATTAGCATTCATACAGAACTAAGCAAACAATCCACAATGGTTTTTTTTTAATTCTCTGGGGACCAATTGGGAAGCTCACGTGTTCCCAAGGCAAATAAAGAAAGGAAGAAAGCTGTGCAGATTCAGAACTTTCTCAAACCAACTGGCCAACAGTATAAGCAAAGTCTTTTCTAACAAGCTCTACTTACTGTTCCCCTATCATCTGCTTCCAAGATAGCTCAGCAGCAAAGCATCTATTTTGTACGTGGGAGGTCCCAAGTTCAATCCCTGGCGTCTCCAGTGAAAACGAAAACGAAATCTCCACGGTCCTATCAGAGTAGACTGAGCCAATATTGGTTCTCTCAGCTTCCCAGTTTCCCGATTCACATTTCTGCAGCAATATGCATTTTTTTTCATAGTAAAAAGTTCACATGAAAATTCTTTAGAATTTTAGTGTGAATATCTCCTCATAAACATTATTTTGTCTGCAGTTTTGACTAAAGCACACATTTTTGCAAGCAATTTCCTCTAATGTGGTGAATGTCTAATGTTGTGTTTTAGGAGGTTGGACTGGATGGCCCTTGTGGTCTCTTCCAACTCTATGATTCTATGAATTGTTGTAGCCCACCCTGGTATCTAAGGGTGAAACAAGAATGATAAGAGAATAATAGAATCATAGAATTGTCGAGTTGGAAGTGTCCCCAAGTATCATCCAGTCCACACACACACACACACACACACACACACACACACACACACCCCGTTCAATTCTGGAATCTCAGCTAAAGCATCCATGACAGATGGCCATCCAACCTCTGCTTAAAAACTCCCAAGAAAGGATAATTGCATAATATGGTAAAAGGTAAAGGTAAAGGGACCCCTGACCATTAGGTCCAGTCATGACTGACTCTGAGGTTGCAGCGCTCATCTCGCATTATTGGCCGAGGGAGCCGGCGTACAGCTTCTGTGTCATGTGGCCAGCATGACAAAGCCGCTTCTGGCGACCCAGAGCAGTGCATGGAAACGCCGTTTACCTTCCCGCTAGAGTGGTACCTATTTATCTACTTGCACTTTGACGTGCTTTTGAACTGCTAGGTTGGCAGGAGCAGGGACCGAGCAACGGGAGCTCACCCCGTCGCAGGGATTCGAACCGCCGAGCTTCTGATCAGCAAGCCCTAGGCTCTGTGGTTTAACCCTCAGCACCACCTAGGTGCCTTTCTATATGGTGCTAATTGTATAAGTAATTATTGCATGCTGATTTCACTAACACATTCACTTTTGTGCACAATTTCCTCTAATGTACGTATTTTTGTAAACACTGTTTGATTTGAGAACTGCATTGCAAAATTCAATGATGTGTGAATTTCAGAAGAAGGCTATGTTTCAGTTCTTGTGTTGTTTCGGAAAGTGTGGGGTTTAAAAGATTTGCCTGTAAATGTGAACTGGATCAAATCTCTCCCCCTACTCCCAGATGCCTCAGTTTTCGGCGCAAACAAGAACATGTGGTGTTTTCAATTTTGCAAGTGAGTAAAGCTTTCCCTCCTTCCTTCCTAGGGTATCAGCAGCCTCTTCAGTTCCTTAAAAGTGGTGCGTCTCCTGCGACTGGGCCGTGTGGCCAGGAAGTTGGACCATTATCTGGAATATGGCGCTGCGGTTTTGGTGCTGCTAGTCTGTGTCTTTGGACTAGTAGCCCACTGGCTTGCTTGTATATGGTACAGCATCGGGGACTACGAGGTCATCGATGAAATCACCAATACCCTCAAGAAGGACAGCTGGCTCTGCCAATTGGCGGAGAGCATTGGAACGCCATATCGGTACAACTCTACGGGATCAGGGCAGTGGGAAGGAGGACCCAGTAAAGACTCGCTTTATATCACTTCCCTCTACTTTACCATGACAAGCCTTACCACAATAGGATTCGGGAACATAGCTCCAACCACCGATGGAGAGAAGATCTTTTCAGTGGCCATGATGATGGTGGGCTGTAAGTAGGATGGTCACTTTCCCCTTCTTTGCATTTCTCATAATTGGTTTTCCTTACGGGTTCTCTTTTTGCATGGGACTGGAGTCTTTGTGCATCGTCACAACTGAATCATGAAAGCTGGGCTCCTTACATTAGCACCGAGTGGTCGGGAGTTTGGTCTGTAGACGTTTGACTCAGTTTTGGGGGAAGGGAAGCTGTCTTGGAGTTCTAATCTGTCGCCCACTGCAGGGGTGGAGCGAATCTCAGGCTCAGGGGCCAAATGTGGGCTTATGGGCAGCGGAAGGCCTACATTTTGGGGGCTCTGAAGCTTGAATTGTTATGGGACCCTCTTCACAACCAGCAATGAGGTCTGGGTAACCACTGTTATCTTCTTCAATGGTAGATCACCACTTAAAAAACAAACAAACTGATAAACCCCAGCTTTTGCTTAATCTTGCTGTACTGTGACACAGCACTACTATCTCTCAAACTTTGGGCCTCTTGGAATACATGCAACAACAAAAATCGATCAATTTAAGTTGTGCCACTCAAATTGGGTCTACATTTTTAAGCACTGTGTACTGGAGTTGCTTCTGGGCCCCCTCCAGGATTAGGGGCCCTGTAGCTTAATTAGTTTCATAGAAGATCCGCCCCTGTCTGTGGGCAGCACTGGGAATACCCCCCTGCCTGAGCTGCTGCAAGTCAATGTAGACAATACAAAGACACCAACGGTATAAGGCAGATTCCTAAGGGAGAGGTTGTCCTCAGTCCTAGGATGAGCTGAAGGTCTTAGATCCAAGAGGAGGGACCAAGAGCGGTGTTAGGCCTTGTCCTCTGGTGTGACAGGAGGCTAAGAATGCTCTGAGGGTTGTTGTCTTGTGGAGAGAAGGAGAACAGCTCAAAGTCCTCTCCCTAGTGCAACTGGTTAGTTGGACAGCACCTTCCATCCTGTTTATACAACCACAGCCATGTTGCAGCATCAGTGTATCCCTCTAGCCCTGTGGCTCCCGAACCTTTTAGCAGGGGTGGCCAACTCCCAAGAGACTGTGATCTACTCAACATAAGGCATTAATTCACCCAGTCAAGTAACGTTTCATTTTTAATGCCCACCCTCGAGGCCTGAGCTAAAATTTTAGCATTGCTTATCAGCACCAGATTTTGTCCATGCCAAGAAAACTTGGTCTTTCAAACAGCAGCAAGAATCATTTTTGAAGGGTGACCAAGACATGCGACCAAGAAACAGATCCATGATGTCTCCCTCGGGAGGTGATGGACTCTCCTTCCGGGGAGGTTTTTAAGCAGATGTTGGGTGGCCATCTGTCATGGATGCTTTAGCTGAGATTCCTGCATTGCAGGGGGGTGGACTAGATCAGGGGTGGCCAACTCCCAAGAGACTGCGATCTACCTCACAGAGTTAAAAACTGGCAGTGATCTACCCCCTTTTGGGGGGTTCAGGTCAAAGTTGTTGAGCTTTTTTATAGGAAGGAAAGCCCTGTGTTTTTTGGGTGCAGGCCAACACTGTTGAACTTTTTTTAGGGGAGCCAAAGTTGTTGAACTTCTTTGGGGGGAGCCAGTGATCTACCACAGATGTCCAATGATCTCCCGGTAGATCACAATCTACCTGTTGGACGTGCCTGTTTTAGAGCCACTTTCCCCTTGGCCCCATAAACACCCCCCCAGTGCCTGCTACTCCATGGAAAGCATTATTCAGAATGGTGGTTTCCATGACCCACTAAAAAGGATAATAACCCAATGAAATTCAGAACAGTAATGATTAATTGCACACTTATTCAAAACCCAATTAAGACTGTTTAGCTTAATTAATTCAACAAAGCTCTTGAGCTGGATCCAGTGATAACAGGTTTTAAAAGTCTGATATTCATTTACCCCTCTAGCACCCATTCCATCTCTGTCCCCTTGCCTCTTAGTGCCCCACTAGGAAATCCCCCGCACTGGGGTCGCTACCACCTACTTTGGGAACTATTGATCTAGCCAATTATTTTATTTCATCTGCTCATAAAATGTCTTTACTGGTTTAAAATGGAGCACCATGGCCCGGCTCATCGAAAGTCCAGCTGAAATTATTTTGATGGCTTGGAAATGATGTTGGTATTGGAAGCGTTCCAATGAGTTCTCGAAAAATGGGCAAAGGCTTTGCTGCTTGGGCTGGGTTTGCAAAGGCGGCATCTATTTTTACCAGCTCAGAATGGAATCCCATGTTGTCACCACGGGAGCTGGAGGCAAGTGAGACGGTTTCTAGACACAATAGATTGTAGGGGTTCTTCCCCTCCTGCTTTCATTTTTCGTGCAGATCTGCAGCTCCTCTTAGAGAATCCTTAAAGCTGACAGGACAAAGGAGACTAATTTCTTCTTCTGTGTGCTCTCAAAGCAGCAGCGATTCCGCTGGATGAGACTCTTCAAACCATAGTATAGTTTTGAGTGGCTGGGAAATGCTGTCGCAAGGTTGTGCAGATGGATGTAAGACATGCTGATAGGATTCAGGAAGGAGCTGGTCAATATTTTAACTGCTTGATGTGTCGCCATGTCTTGCATAGTTTGGGGAAAAGGCGAGCAAGGGTGGAGGTGAAAGAGAGGTCTGGAATTATGCATGGTGTCGAGAGATGTTTATTTTCTCCCCCTCTCTCAACTCAGGGACATCCAATGAAGGTGAATGTTAGATGGCGGCTAACAGATTGAGGTTGAATCCTGACAAGATAGAAGTACTGTTTTTGGGGGACAGGGGACAGGCAGGTGTGGAGGACTCCCTGGTCCTGAATGGGGCAACTGTGCCCTTAAAGGACCAGGTGCGCAGCCTGGGAGTCATTTTGGACTCGCAGTTGTCCATGGAAGCACAGGTTAATTCTGTATCCAGGGCAGCTGTCTACCAGCTCCATCTGGTATGCAGGCTGAGACCCTACCTGCCTGCAAACTGTCTCTCCAGAGTGGTGCATGCTCTAGTTATCTCTTGCTTGGATTACTGCAATGCACTCTATGTGGGTTACCTTTGAAGGTGACAACTAATCCAGAATGCGGCAGCTAGACTGGTGACTGGGAGCGGCCAACCTACATTGGCTCCCAGTATGTTTCCGAGCACAATTCAAAGTGTTGGTGCTGACCTTTAAAGCCCTAAACGGCCTCGGTTCTGTATACCTGAAGGAGCGTCTCCACCCCCACCGTTCAGCCCGGACACTGAGATCCAGCGCTGAGGGCCTTCTGGCGGTTCCCTCACTATGAGAAGCCAAGTTACAGGGAACCAGGCAGAGGGCCTTCTCGGTAGTGGCACCCGCCCTGTGGAACGCCCTCCCACTAGATGTCAAAGAGAAAAACAACTACCAGAATTTAGAAGACATCTGAAAGCAGCCCTGCTTCGGGAGGCTTTCAATGTTTAATAGATTACTGCATTTTAATGTTCTGTTGGAAGCCGCCCAGAGTGGCTGGGGAAACCCAGCCAGATGGTCAGGGTATAAATAATAAATGATGATGATGATGATGATTCAGGACGGACAAAGGGATGGTTAATCAGATGGGTCCCTGGCCTGATCCAGCAGGCTTTTCTTATGCTCTGGTGTTCTCATGCTTTGCATTCAGGCAGAACGTCTTGTGACACATCAAGCCCAAATCAGTCCATAAGCCAAGTGGCATGCTCCGTCTCGTACCCCTTGTCCTATATGACCCTGTGTGTGCATGGGGAGTGCATATCAATATGACTTCTCCACCCCCCACCCCACCCCACGAAAAGGTTGTGGTTGTTAATGAAAGGATCTTGGGTGTTTGAGCTGGGGAAATTGCATGAGACCCCGGAGAGCTGCTGTCAGCCTGAGTAGACAATATCAGGCTAGTTGGACTGTTGGTGAGACTTGGTATAAGTCAGCTCTGTCTGCTATAGAGCATGTGGCTTGGATACAGGAGGTTCCATGCTTACTCCCCACCATCTCCAGTTTAAGGGGGGGATCTCTAATGGGGAATAGACGAGTTCGAGGAGGATCTCAGTGGTCATGATGGCTATGGTCTAGCTCCAGAATCAGGGGTAGCATGCCAGTTGAACACCCATTGCTGAAGAACACCAACTGCTGAAGGATCTGCTTCTGGGCTTCCCAACTAGCATGTGGCTGGCCAACTGGGGGAAGCTGAAGTAGATGGTTCTCTGGTCTCTGGTCAAGCAGGGCTTTACATATCATCTAAGTAAAACTGGGCAAAACCCCCACCCCATGAAGATCTGTCAATACTTGGCTGCAGAGTTGCATTCACTCGAATGGGTTACAAGCCATGTTATTTTTTCATAACCACTTCACCCTTTTGCAAATTGGAACTTGCTGCATTGTGTTTTTCTTTTCTTTTCTTAAAAAAACCCAGTGGACACTTTGAGCCCATTGTTTCAAAATAGCTGGCTGCAAAAATGAAAAGTTAAATAAAATTAAAAAGAAAGGAAGAACAACAACAACAACAACCAAGAGGTGTGTGAGCAGCCTGGGGATATTGTGCTAGTTTGGGCACAACTTTTTCAGCTGACCTCAGAAATGTTCAGATGGCTATGCTCTGCCTCTACAGTTGAGGGTCCAGCTCTTCAAACATTTGCTGTTTATTTTGGAATTCAGCGCTGCAAATGACCGTCGCTCAGCGGAAGAGCATCTGCTTGGCATGCAGAAGGTCCCAGGTATAATCACAACATCTCCAGGTAACACTGGGAGAAGATCCTTTCTGAGATCCTGGAAAGCCACTGCCAGTCGGTGTAGACCAGTGTTTCCCAAACTTGGGTCTCCAGCTGTTTTTGGACTACAACTCCCATCATCCCTAGCTAACAGGACCAGTGGTTAGGGATGATGGGAACTGTAGTCTCAAAACAGCCCAAGTTTGGGAAACAATGGTGTAGACTGAGCAAAGCTGATCTGGATACTGACTCAGCAGGAAGAAGGCAGCTTCCTCTTTCCCTGCCTTTGGCAATTGGTTTTGCTGCTGCTCTGAGGGTAGAGTTGATTGCTCTGCTTGCAAAACAAGCATGTCTTTTGCTTTCCTCTCTGGAGATGTTAATTGTGCGGGGGATTAAATTCCTTGTTGTGCTTGCAAGTGGGCTGTTGAACCTCCATTTGCAACATGGTGATGAATAGGCCTGGCGAGACGCATCTGTTGTAAGAGGATAAGCGATGCCAAACGGGCCCGCGGCGCGCAGACGATTCTGCACAAAGGAGAACCTGATGTCCCAAAACAATTACGGCAAAAGGGATCATTTGTAAAGTGGGACGAGATGGTTCTTCCTTCCTCTCTCAGCTGCCACCCCTGCACCTTCCAGTTGCATCTCCAGCAGTTGGAAGGAGGAAGGGAAATGGAAATCCCATCCTCGTCACCAGTGAAATATACTCGGAGTCCAGTGTGAATTTCATGCTCTTTATTCAGCTCCTAGTAGCAAGGAATGGATGTTTCCCCAAAACGTTTGCTATAAATACATTATTTACACAATGGGCCCCACGTGATTGGCTAATTCTGGGATACTCCTGTAGGCCAATCAGGTTGTGGATTCACTTCCACCTGGAGCTGGATTGGGTGGCTCCTGCGGGCCAATCAGACTGCTGCATTCTGGATTCTATTGTTCTAGGACCAATCAGACTGCTGCATTCTGGATCCTATTGTTCTAGGACCAATCAGACTGCTGCAGTCTGGATCCTATTGTTCTAGGGCCAATCAGACTGCTGCATTCTGGATCCTATTCACCTCAGTACATAACACACACACACACACCCAAAAAAATAGAGCAAGGGGAAAAAACATCTGGCCAATGGTTCCTTATTTCCTCCCTGGCAGGAAAAACAAAAGCCACTCTTTAAGGAGATGAGCTGATGTGGAGGCTGTCGTCAAACCCCTGAATACCAATTGCTGGGAATCACAAGTGAGGAGATCACTGTTGCACCCAGGTCCTAGAATCATAGAACTGTAGAGTTTGAAAGGATCCCAAGGGTCAACTAGTCCAACCCTTTGCAAGGCAGGAATCTCAGCTAAAGCATCAATGACAGTCCTGTTTTCAGGCTTCCCAGAGGTTGGCTACTGTGATGCTGGACTAGACGGGCCACTGACCCTAATCCCGCAGGGCTCTTCTTATGTTCAAAACAGCTGCCACTGCCCCCATCGCAACTCCTTGTGAACATGTCGTCCTCCATTGCATGCCTTGTTTGATCTTCTGGAAAAGTTATTTTTGGCCGCCTGCGAATGGGTTTGGTGTCACGTGGAAGATGGAGCAAGGCTGTTTTCTGCTGCTCCAGAAGGTAGGACCCAAACCAGAACTTTTGAATGGTAAGAGCTGTTTGAAAATGAAATGGGCTACCTGGGAAGGTGGTGGATTCTCCTTCCTTGGCCATCTGCCAGAGATTCTTTAGTTGTGATTCCTGCATCTCAGGAGGTTGGGCTACAATTGTACAATTCTGTGAGATTACAGTACATTCATTATTGTATACCCTCCAACATTTCTCTGATGAAAATAGGGATGTCAATAATAATAATAATAATAATAATAATAATAATAATAATAATACCCCACCCATCTGACTGGGTTGCCCCAGCCACTCTGGGCAGTTTACAGCTTATATAAAAATAGAAGAAAACATTAAACATTAAAAAAAATACCCTATACAGGGCTGCCTTCAGATGTCTTCCAGAGGTTTATGGTTACTTATCTCCTTGGCTTGGGAGGTCACATAACTCCATACCCGCCAACATTTCTCCCATGAAAATAGGGCCGTCCTATGGAAAAGCAGGACATTCTGGGATCAAATCAGAAACTATGAAAGCTTCTGTACAATAACAACAAATCTTTATTACGGTCATCGACCAGCACAACAAATAAATACATTACATCATTGGGATAAAATTTTTGAATATATACTAAAATAAATTGACTAAAAAGAATTGGCCGTCAATTAGATCATTAGGTAATATATAATAAATTATTTGCTATACAATATGAATTAAAAGCAAAATCTTTTCTAGCTCGGGTCAGGAATTATTTTGAATGCCTCCTATATGAGCGGACCAGAGAAAGCTTCTGTAAATCTGGGACTGTCCCTGGAAAATAGAGACACTTGGGAACATGGTGTTGTTGTTGTTGTTGTTGTTGTTGTTGTTTTTAAAAAAAACCCTGCAAACAGCCAGGCTTGGGGCCTGGCACTAAATTGCTGCCAACTGTTCCAAGAGAAATACGCCAGGTTTGCTCCTGGGTTCCGCCTGCAGAAAATAAATCTGTGAAGCTTTTTCATCACATGGAAATAAACATGGTCCCTGGGACTACTGCCTGCAGACTGACTGAGGTGCTTTAAAGGTATCATTGGAGAAGGCACTGGCCAGGAAAAAAAAAGTTGGCAGCCGTATTGTGTGTCTCCTACACACTCCCCAACTCCAGCTGCCTGAGGATGATTCACACCTTCCATTTTTGAAGGCTTCTTCCAAGTCCCTGCCACGAGGATTCTCATATTTTCACAGGCACCGGGGTGTTTGCAGCACTGCGGCAAGCCCTAAATAAATGCAAGGAAAACATTTCTGTGTTATTGAGGACACCTCGGGCTATAAGCATTGCATTTTTAATCAGGCCCTCTCCGACTCTGAATATATAAACCCCAGAAGGGTTTATTTCTCTCCCCACCTCCCACCCAGCTTCATTTCTAAGAGCTTTAGAAGTGCCTTGAAGTTCTGTCTTCTTTTCATGGGACTTCTCCCTTTCCAGATAAAGTAGCGCGCGGGCACACACACACACACACACACACACACACACACACACACACAACACACACACACAGGATTTGGTGGGATGTGGGTGACTTTCTGGAAACTCCAATGATTCTTCAACTATCCTATTGAAAGTGAAATTTATTGTCTGCCTGTTGCCCCCACCCGTTCCATCTCTCTCTCTCCCCGCCCCCAACCAGATTACAGAGCTCAGGGATACAAAATGCAAACAGGTTACAGCAATGTAGAAAAACAGGTGGAAAGTGAGTGTTTATAGGGTGGGAGAAGGGGAGGGTGGGCTCAGGCTCTGCTGGTTAGACCCTAAAACAGATGAAGGGTACTTTTTTTCCAGTATGAAGGCCATCATATGAAGCCAGGTTACAGAGAACCAGGCAGAGGGCCTTCTCAGTAGTGGCACCCGCCCTGTGGAACACCCTCCCTTCAGATGTCAAAGAGAACAACAACTACCAGACCTTTAGAAGACATCTGAAGGCAGCCCTGTTTAGGGAAGCTTTTAATGTTTAATAGATTATTGTATTTTAATGTTCTGTTGGAAGCCGCCCAGAGTGGCTGGGGAAACCCAGCCAGATGGGCGGGGTATAAATAATAAATTATTATTATTATTATTATTATTATTATTATTATTATTATTATTTTATTATTATTATTATAGCCCCCTTCAACATTCCTGTGATGAAAATAGGGACATTCCTCAACTGACCCTCCTTTGCGTGGACAGGCAGAGTCCTCCCAACCCCAGGCGACCCCTGAGTGGAATAATGACTCAAGACAACATGCTATGGGATTAAAATTGGCCACAACTTTATTGCTATTACTATTCTGCAATTGACCATGCTGTATCTTTATTTTACCACTTGCTGACACCTAACAAATTCATCTGTTTCCCCCAGATTATTTCCCTATCGTAATACGTGGCAGGGATTATGTTTCCATTTGGTAGCTGTTACAAGCAGTCCCCGCACAATAAAATTAATACGCAGGCTGGACCTTGTTTTAGGGGCAGCTCTGAAAATGACGTGACCTCGCCATCCGAAGAGCCTAATTATCTAGTGTGGCTGGCCTTGATTTGTATCTGCAATTGTCTCGGGGGCAGGTTTTTCGTTATTAAAATGCTTCTGGCATCTCCACGTGTAGAACTGCCTTTGCACAGGCTTCGTTTTTCCCCGGTCTTGTGAGGTTCCTGTAATGAAGTGGATTTGTGCGGAGATGAGATGGAGGAGGAGGAGGAGAGGGGAGAAACAAAGAGGGCATGGGAACCCTATTTAGCTGTGACTGTACCAGAATACAGAAAAGAACCCCGGGTTGTTACAAACTGCGGTTTTCAAATCAATGGGAGCATACAGATGAGGGAGACCTTGAGGTGATGTTGCTGCCGATTTGCATTTTATGCAGATAAGCACCTGAAACTTATAGTAGCTGGTAATTCCTATTATACCTGTCTCATCATCTCGTTGTAAGCCAGGCTTCCTTTTAATTAATCCAGCTAGACTACTGAGCTCCCTGTGTGTTAGATTAGGGGGATAAACAAATCCAATGGAGGGAGGGAGGGAGCAGCAGAGATATTAGGCAAAATTGCTGCAGATGCTTAATTTGCAATCCTAGCATTTTGCTAATTCAAATGGGCAATTAATTGTTTTGCGCGGAGCGAGCCAGTGGCTGGGCTCTTCCATCAGGCTGGCACAAACGCCTTTTGCAGATTTTGTATTCATGGACTGCACATTGCTGGGAATTGAGTTGCTGGATACCTAATCTCTGGGCAGCAGTTTTTCCTCGTGCAAAATGCCTTATTACTGTTGCTGTTGTTTTACATTTACATACCTCCATCCAAAGATCACAGGGCACTTTGCAACATAAACATACAAAATATAAAAACACCAAATGCATATAATAACAAAACAAAAGAACCCCCAAAACCAATAACCCCTCTCCCACAACCATTCAAAAGGCCGTAGGTGGTTTATTCAGCCAAAGGCCTGGAGGAAGAGGAGGAACGTTCTTGCCCAATGCCTAACCATATGTAATGATCCAGGTGAGCCTCCTTGGGGAGAGCATTACACCAAAGGGGAGCCACCACCGGAAAGGCCCGTTTTCATGTTGCTTCCCTCGGGCCTCTTGTGGAAGAAGAACATCAAGAAGGGCCTCAGATAATGATATCAGGTTCCAGGTAGGTTCACATGGAGAGAGGCGGTCCTGAGCTGTTTAAGGCTTTATAGGTCAAAACCAGAACTTTGAATTGGGCCTGGTCCGTCAGGCTAGGGTTGCTACCATATGCTTAAAACGCATTGCCTCAGGGAGCAAGCTTGTGGATGAAGGATAATAATAATAATAATAATAATAATAATAATAATAATAAACTTTTAATTGTACAGCTTCTGGGTCACGTGGCCAGCATGACTAAGCCGCTTTTCCAGAGTGGAAAGTATTGAGCTAGAGGGACCAGTGATCTGACTTGGTTCAAAGGGAAGTTTTTAATCTGTGATGTGTTAATGTATTTTAATATTTGCTGGAAGCCGCCCAGAGTGGCTGGGGAGACCCAGCCAGATGGGCGGGGTACAAATAATAAATTATTATTATTATTATTATTATTATTATTATTATTATTATTATTTATTATAAAGCAGCTTCTGATGTTCCTATGTTCTGCTGCAGAAACAAAATGAAGGGCCTATTTGCTGTTGGGTTTTGATTAGATAAATAAAAGGGATGCGGGTGGCGCTGTGGGTTAAACCACAGAGCCTAGAGCTTGCCAATCAGGTGGTCGGCGGTTCGAATCCCCGCGACGGGGTGAGCTCCCGTTGCTCGGTCCCTGCTCCTGCCAACCTAGCAGTTTGAAAGCACGTCAAAGTGCAAGTAGATAAACAGGTACCGCTCCGGCGGGTAGGTAAACGGCATTTCCGTGCGCTGCTCTGGTTCACCAGAAGCGGCTTAGTCATGCTGGCCACATGACCTGGAAGCTGTACGCCGGCTCCCTCGGCCAGTAAAGCGAGATGAGCGCCGCAACCCCAGAGTCGTCCGCGACTGGACCTAATGGTCAGGGGTCCCTTTTCATTTACCTTTGATTAGATGCCAGGAGAGGATACATTTATTAGATATTATCCTTCCTCATGGTTGTGAGCTCAGCAGAGTGCCATCCCTTTGCAGCTTAAAAGGGAAGCTTAGATAGGCTAGTTTTAGTCTTTTAGTGTTAGGAATCCAGGATGCAGACTAGATTTTCTCCCCCTTAAAATAATAACCACACCAAGTCTTGTAAAAGGTAAAAATAATATTTGCTCACTCCATTTCGGAGAATAACAGATAAAGCAGCTTGGTGCAGCCAGGCTTAAAATCCTAATTGAGTTACTAAGGCATACTAAGGTTTAGCTTAAAAATGGAGTGTGAGCTTGAGCTTCGAGCTACAGATATTTCCACATTGCAGGCATGGTGAAAAGAGAGTGTGCGTCCAGGCAGGGAGGAACATATATATAGCTATGCCCTCTTCCTGTCAGGGGACCATAGGGAAGTGACCTCACAAAGTTCCCTCTAGCAAGCTTACAGGAAAGCTCTGTGAGCCTCAGCCCGTTCATGCGCCTATCTGGCAAAACATGAATTGTTGGTTTGGCTGCAATAAATATCCCACACTCACTACCTCAAGCACAAGGGCCTCATGAGAACCTACAGGCCTCTCCATATGCAGGCCACTTCTCATCTATTGTTTTTAGATTTGAATAAAGGACGGGATTGGTGCTGGAGGAGACTCTTGAGAGTCCCATGGACTGCAAGAAGATCAAACCTATCCATTCTTAAAGAAATCAGCCCTGAATGCTCACTAGAAGGACAGATCCTGAAGTTGAGGCTCCAGTACTTTGGCCACCTCATGAGAAGAGAAGACTCCCTAGAAAAGACCCTGATGTTGGGAAAGATTGAGGGCACAAGGAGAAGGGGACGGCAGAGGATGAGATGGTTGGACAGTGTTCTCGAAGCTACTAACATGATTCCAGTTAAAGGTAGATAGCCGTGTTGGTCTGTCATAGTCAAAATAAAACAAAATAAAAAAAAAAATTCCTTCCAGTAGCACCTTAGAGACCAACTAAGTTTGTTCTTGGTATGAGCGTTCGTGTGCATGCACACTTGTTTTATTTCTACTAACATGAGTTTGGCCAAATTGCGAGAGGCAGTGAAGGATAGGCGTGCCTGGCGTGCTCTGGTCCATGGGGTCACAAAGAGTCAGACACGACTGAACGACAACAAAAGGACGGGATAGAAAGTTAAGAAATAGATGATGATGATCATTTTCAATCTATTAGTTGCTTCACTTATAAGGCATCACCAAGCAACTCTCAACATTTTAGAAGTATAAAGCATGGCATAAAATCAGGTTAAAAAAAGAACAATGGGCTCCAATAAAAGCCATACAGTGAGCTATCAAAGAAACCCCATAAAACAGCAGCAACAAAAATTGAATTTCTTGATTTCAATAAGAGGACAAGAACAGATTGTACTGTAACCGCAGGTATGCCAGTAAAAATGATGTCCCTCTGCTACAGTAACCTCATTCCAGTTTCAGCTCCTGCAGGTGCTCACCACATAGATGTTGGCATTTGATGGGGTTTTTGTTACGATTCTTGGCACTTCCATTCCCACTTGCCTGGTGGCTGCAGGGGACTTCTTGAAACCAAATCAAGAAGAGCAATTTATACAGAAGGTTCCAGGTTCAATCCCTGGCATCTCCAGGGTAGGGTTCCTGGGAGAGAACACCCCCTGAAGCCCAGGTGAGCTTCTGCTAGTCAGGGTAGACAATATTGAGCTAGATTCAGGTAGGTAGCCATGTTGGTCTGACACAGTCAAAATAAATAAAAAAATTAAAAAAATTGTCCAGTAGCACCTTAGAAACCAACTACCGTATATACTCGAGTATAAGTCGACCCGAATATAAGCCGAGGCACCCAATTTTACCACAAAAAACATGGGAAAGCTTCATTGGAGCCACTGCCTGCCTCACTCCAGTATAAGCCGAGGGCGGCTTTTTCAGCACAAAAAATGTGCTGAAAAACTAGGCTTATACTCGAGTATATAGGGTAAGTTTGTTCTGGGTATAAGCTTTCGTGTGCATGGTATCTGAAGAAGTGTGCATGCACACGAAAGCTTATACCCAGAACAAACTTGTTGTTTAGTCGTTTAGTCGTGTCCGACTCTTTGTGACCCCATGGACCAGAGCACGCCAGGCACTCCTGTCTTCCACTGCCTCCTACAGTTTGGCCAAACTCATGTTGGTAGCTTCGAGAACACTGTCCAACCATCTCATCCTCTGTCATCCCCTTCTCCTTGTGCCCTCAATCTTTCCCAACATCAGGGTCTTTTCCAAGGAGTCTTCTCTTCTCATGAGGTGGCCAAAGTATTGGAGCCTGAACTTCAGGATCTGTCCTTCCAGTGAGCACTCAGGGCTGATTTCCTTAAGAATTGATAGGTTTGATCTTCTTGCAATCCATGGGACTCTCAAGAGTCTCCTCCAGCACCATAATTCAAAAGCATCAATTCGTTGGTCTCTAAGGTGCTACTGGACAATATTGAGCTAGATTAGTGTTTCCCAAACTTGGGTCTTCAGCTGGTTTTGGACTACATCTCCCATCATCCCCAGCTGGCAAGACCAGTTGTCAAGAATGATGGGTGTTGTAGTCCAAAAACAGCTGGAGACCCAAGCTTGGGAAACACTAGATAGACCAATGAATCTGACTCAATATGAGGCAGCTTCCTGGGTTCCCTAGGCCTGGAATGCAGAAGGTTTGCCATGGATAGATAATATACAGCAGCATTCCCCTAGCAACTGTTATGTGGATGTTGGGTCTTGCTTACACAAGCCATAGATCGTATGCTAACCCTTTTCTTGGACCGTATCATTTCAGATTGCTGGTGGGAGGATTGCTTGCTTGGGTGCCCTAGCACTGAAAACTCCTTACGCACAGAAAAATAGCCTGACAGAGGGAAGTCTGAGCTATGAGTTGTCTCTAACTATTCCCTACTCAGAGTGGTCTCATTGAGATCAATGGGAATGACTGACTTGTCCATTAGTCAGGATAGAAGTTAGTTGGAGACAACTCTGGCTTTTCATGTGTGGGTTTTTTGGGGGGTGGGCTGGGGTGGGGGGGGGGTAGAAAGGTAAGATCCAATTCCCCACCTGCAACTGAAAGTGGTACAATCCAGGCTCAGTTTCACCCCCTGATACTGTCAGCCCCACAGCTACAAAATATGAGTTATGCAGAAGAGACTTTAGTTTTGCACGGTGGCAGATAATTTTAAACAGGCAGCCCTGTTTAGGGAAGCTTTTAATGTTTAATAGACTATTGCATTTTAATATTCTGTTGGAAGCCGCCTTCCCCAGCCAGATGGGCGGGGTATAAATAATAAATTATTATTATTATTAAAATCATTTTTATTAAATTTTCCATTATAATAAACCTATGTGGAGTGCCTTATATGAGTGGATAGAGCAACCAAGAAATTTCGTTGTTCCCGCAAGGGGACAATGATAATAAATCTTATCTTATCAAATATTCCAAATTATACATATAAATATCCAATAATCCAATTTATCTGCTGAATTATTAATTTTATTATTAACAATTATTAATTATTGTTTTATGGGACTTTATTATTATTATTATTATTATTATTAGATCATTTGCAGTTGTGTTCGCTGATTGCGAAGACCTAATATTTTGTAGGTCCCCGATGACTCAGTTCAGTGTTAATTTTTTGCTCTTCATCCTTCGCAAACTGCCGTCTGCTGAACCGTCTCTCTCTCTCTCTCTCTCTCTCTCTCTCTCTCTCTCTCTGTGTGTGTGTGTGTGTGTGTGTGTGTGTGTGTGTGTGTGTGTGTGGATTAAGCCCTGAAGCTGGTTAGTGCATATGGTACAGTTCTAGTCAGGGTCACACGCCAATAATGATTAAAAGCAACGCCGAGGATGCCCAGTGGCGTCTGCGGCAGGACATCGCACAGCCTTCCTCGGCTGGTGCCTCTTAACTCTCCAGTCGCCTGCCGGCCCCCGAGTTCAGGGCAAATGTTTCCCGCCTCCAAAAGCTCAGTGGGCAGAGAGGAATTGGCTGTCCCTCGTGGAAGATGAACAGTTGTGTGTTTATAGCGCTGCTAGGATGGATTTTCATAATGCAGAATTAGAGGGGATTTTTGCCTTCCCTCTGCACGCATTAGTCTGGCTTTCCAAACAAAATAAAGTATTTTCTTCGCTCGGGTGTCTCTCTCCCTCTCTGTGTTTTATATGTCAGGGATCATGACAGCCATTCGTTGTTCACGATGCATTAAAAGAGTATTTTACGGGGATTAGAATTTATGGGGATATGTGACGTTCCAATCGTCCCTCCAGCACAGTCTGTTTTTACTGTCTGCTCGAAATGGGATTGAGGTTTTATGTTTCCAGAGTGCAGGGTGAGGCCGGGGGTGGGGGTGGGGGAAAAAGGGCAGCGATGGGGAAACCGGCAGAAATGAGGAGCTGGTGCAGGCTTCCCCAACCTGGAGCTCTCCAGATGTTGTTGGACTACAACTCCCATCATCCCTGACCACAGGTCATGCTTGGGTGGGGTTTATGGGAGCAGCAGTCCGCCTAGAGCAGCTGGAGGGGAGCGGGTTGGGAAGGCTAATCCCAATGGTTGGAGCAATTCCATGATTAATAGCCAAATTTAAATGCCTGACAGTTATCCTCTTGATAGTTCACATAAGTTAAGCTCGCACTACAGCACAAAAACTGGTCCTTTCCAAAGAGGATATCTGAGATTCGTGCAGAGAGAGTGGGGCAGAATCAAAAGCCATATTTCCTAATACAGGGGCCAAGAACCTTTTCCAGACATCTTCCTCCTCCTCCTCCTCCTCCTCCCCCACTTTCCCCCCTCATAGGACTCAAGGAAGCATACAGCTAAAAAAAAGAAGAACCACTAAAAGCATACAATTCTAATTATTAAAATTATTAATTACTTGCAGGATACTTAAAAACTCAGTGCAAATAGGATTTGAGTAGGAACAGCAGTGGGGGCAAACTTTTCTGCTTCTCTTATAATGTGAGGTATGCAGCAACTATAATATGCAGCATAAATTGAAATTATGGGGAACCAGGGAGGGAGGGGAAGTCATAGGGGGAGTGATTGATTGTTGAACTTGAAATGTTGTTGAATTGTTTATTTGTTTAAAAAATAGAAATAACATTATTTTTTTAAAAATTAAGCATTGATAGAATTAAAATCATATGCATATATAAAATATATCAAAACAAGGACAGCATGTCCCTTCCGGGCAGCCTTCTGAAGCCCACATACCAATGGTGGTGGTGGGAGGGTAGAGACAGAAGTGAGCAAATCAATGAAGGCACATTTCTACCTTTGTACAGTATCTCTATGTAAGATAATAATAATAATAATAATAATAATAATAATAATAATAATAATAAATAATTTATTATTTATACCCCGCCTATCTGGCTGGGTTTCCCCAGCCACTCTGGGCGGCTTCCAACAGAATATTAAAATACAATAATCTATTGAACATTAAAAGCTTCCCTAAACAGGGCTGTCTGTTGTCCCTGCAGGATCAGGCCCTTGGCCCATGTAATCCAGCTACCTGTTCTCACAGTGGCCTCTAGGAAACCCACCAACAACAGGAGCACCCTCTGCTCCTGTGATTCCCAGCAAGTGGTATTCAGGAATTTGTCCCTCGTTTGCCCCCGGGGCTTGGCTGTGAACCTTAGATGCAGCAGGGGGCAGTGTGGTGGGGTGCTCAGACTGCCAGGCTAAGTCTGGCAGCACCGCCTATGGCCCATGGAAAGTCTCAGTAAATATCCCCTCCAAAATCCACAACGCACAAGAGACTGTCTGCTCTTCAGGCTCAGCCTTGTGTTTGCAGTTGATTAGCTTCTCATATGTTGAATGCCACCCTTTCAACAGGCTCACATTTCATTGGACAACAGGACCAGACACCTTGACACCTTCTCATTCTGACCAGGAGAGAGAGGCAAAAGAGCTTATCTCTGTGAGCAAGGACAGCAAAAGCTGATCTCTCCACAACTACTGATGGACGGGGAGGGCATGGGTGGCACAGAGTCTCTTGGACTTGCCGATCGGAAGGTCAGCGGTTCGAATCCCTGCAACGGGGTGAGCACCCATTGCTTAGTCCCAGCTCCTGCCAACCTAGCAGTTCAAAAGCATGCCAGTGCAAGTAGATAAATAGGTACCGCTGCAGCGGGAAGGTAAACAGCATGTCCGTGCGCTCTGGTTTCTGTCACGGTGTCCTGTTGCGCCAGAAGCAGTTTAGTCAGGCTGGCCACATGACCCGGAAAGCTGTCTGTGGACAAACGCCGACTCTCTTGGCCTGAAAGCGAGATGAGCGCCGCAACCACATAATCGCCTTTGACTGGACTTAACCATCCAGGGGTCCTTTACCTTTACCTTTCATGCCCACACCATTTTGTGACCCTGCCTCTCTTTCTGCTCTTTTAGATGTGGAGCCATTTTGTGTTAAGTCACCCCCCCCCCCAAAGCAGCCCAAATTCCAAACGTGTGCCCCTGGCTTTAAAAGGTTGGCAGCCGCTGATCTAATGAACAGAATTTGAAGTGCAATGTTTATTGAACACACACATACAGACAAGATCAGGAATGGAAAGCAAGGAACGCATATCATCCAAAAATGTCTTTACCAAGGCTGGCAAAAGCTACCTGCTTATTGATATACGCACTCACAAAAGTACTATGCTCCTTTTTATAGTTCTGCACTACTGCATTAATGTCACTCTTCTTGTTGGACAGGGGGAGATAATGGATCACCGAGGAGCTATTTATCTTTGCTTCACGCTCCTTTATAAGAGAATTGCAATAGCAACACAGAGAGTGGTTTTATATGCACTATCCAAAGATTTTCATAGAAGCCTGGGGCCAGTCAGCCCACTCGCTGCCCATCACCATGAGATCCAGGAAGTTGCACTCCTTGTATCATTGATCAGCAGTACCAGGAATTGATGAGGCAGGCATATTTTATTTCTTGCCAAAAGTGGTTTGTTTGGTTTTTTACTTTGAAGATGCTCCCTCCACCCCCAGCCCCCTGGCCAACATTTCTCATCGGCATGATGCAAGCTAGGGCAAGAGTTGAAGGTTGTTTGCTTGGATCTGTCTTGCATTCTCTTAATGATGACCAGATTGTTCAGTATTAAGAGAGCAGCCTGCACATTCATTGAACCCCATGAAGCTGGCTCATACTGGTGGCCGCAGTAACTCATGGGTGCCAGCAGAGGCAGTAGTGTCCTCTTCGTAACCTTCAGGATGAGGACAGGGCAGGGCAAGGTGGGGATGAGCTCGGGTGAAAGCTAGCTTGGTGATGGTCCTGTAGGTATGTTCAGCACAATTCAGAGGATGCCACTCGCCTACCCCTCCCCTCTACACACATGGCAGGCACATAGGAAATCAGCATGGCAGGAAAAAGGGGTTGCTGACACCCTAGCCTTTTTAAAATAAATTAATAATTAAGGGTGTTTCACCACAGCTGAGCATTCTAGTGTGTGTTAGACTAGAGGACATGGTTGGTGCTGTGGTCTAAACCACTGAGCCTCTTGGGCTTGCTGATTGGAAGGTTGGCAGTTTGAATCCCCGTGACGGAGTGAGCTCCCGTTCCTCTGTCCCAGCTCCTGCCAACCTAGCAGTTCGAAAGCATACCACTACAAGTAGATAAATAGGTACCACTGTGATGGGAAGGTAAACGGCGTTTACATGTGCTCTGGCTTCCGTCACGGTGTCCCGTTGCAACAGAAGCAGTTTAATCATGCTGGCCACATGACCTGGAAAGCTGTCTTTGGACAAATGCCAGCTCCCTCAGCCTGAAAGCAAGATGAGCACCACAAACCCACAGTCACCTTTGACTGGACTTAACCGTCCAGGGGTCCTTTACGTTTTACCTTTACCTCTAGTGTGTGACACAGACACCCCTGCCCCCAAGTTGTCATGGGCAGTCTGAACTAGCTCAGTGTAGGAAGAGACCTCTATCCAATGCCCACTAACCAAATTCACACACACACATATGTTTTAAAAAGACATACTTGTTTAAAGCCTACAAAAGTTAAAATACTAAAACAGATTTAAATTGCCAAGAAGACTCTCCTGCAAAAGTCCAATTTAAATATGACATATTAAATATGTCATCGTCTGTAAGCAATCACCATCACCAGAAGATGATGGGGGGCAAGTCCAGACCTGCACGGGCGAACATTGTGCCAGAGTGCAGTCAGGACCCTGGACAGAGACAAGAGAGCTGATAGACCAGCAGAAGCAAGAGGTTCAGGACCATGGACAGCAATACTGCAACTGAGAGCAGGTAGAACAAATTGTTTCAGCACTAAGTTGATGCAACTGCCAGGGAATTATTAGCACGGGAGGGGAATCTTTTGCTCTCCAGATGTTACTGAACTACAGTTTCCATCACTTCTGACCATTGGTCTTGCAGGGACTGAAACTTGGAGTTCAGGGCCCATGGTATAGATTCTGGTGTGGCTGAGTCTGCTGAGGGTGATCTGGGGTCTGTCTCTTCCTTTGAGCTACTATTGCTTGGAGACTCTGAGGACTCAGGATCGAAGGCAGGTATGGGGAGCCTTTGGCTACAACTCCAATCATCCCTAGCCACTGACCACACTCGCCAGGCCCGATAGGAAGACCAAAGGTTCCTCATATCTGGTCTAAGGCCATGACATGATACAGAAGATCACACAAATGATGTTGGATTAATTCTCACTTATCCATGCACCATGTGTAATCTCACACTATGCCCAGTTGTAAAGGAAGCACATGTATCCAAAGCAAGGGGTTATATAATGCACAGGTGCAAAACAATCAAGGAAGGCATTTTCAGTTGTTCATGCTGGTCCTAAAAGTCTTCCTTGCTTGTATTTTTCACTGAAGCTCTTGGCATGTTGCGAAAAGGCATTGCTTTAAAAAGTTGTTGCTTTTTAGTGAGGCATTCAGTGTTCTCTTGAGTTCACTGAATAATTGAAATAGGGGCTTTTTCTTTCATTAAAAGAAGAAGAAGAAGAAATGAGTTATGGGTCATGTATGGTTTTGTTAAGCTGTCATGCCCAGCCCAATTTACTGTGTGCTTTGCAAACACTTCTGACTTTCTGGCAAGGAAGATGTTACTCTTGATGTGATGAAGCTAGAGAAAAAAGGAGTAACCACCTTTTTAGAGAAAAAAGGAGTAGCTAGAGAAAAAAGGAGTAACCAATCTGGAAGACCACCACCACCCTAGACCTCCCTCTAGAATGATTATTTTAGTGCTTTTTTTTTTTACTATCCAAATTTTTAAAAGCAATTTCCCCAATTTAGTGATATTTTTTCCTATATGACTTTCACTAGTAGTAATAATATTAATTTATTATTTGTACCCCGCCCATCTGGCTGGGTCTATATGCATTTCTCTCCATACGTCTCCCCTAACAGACACATTATTGTGTAGACAATATTGGGTTGGAGAACTTCGTCACAAAATTTGGGAAAGTGACAACATGGAAGGATAGCTACTTTTCGGTTTGCAATTTGTTTCAGAAAGTGTGAATGAAAGAGGTTTCCCATCAAAATCTGAACTAAACAAAGATTCTACCACAGCCCTACTTCTGAGTAGACATGCACATGACCCACCTAACTGAAAATCATTCTGTAATCTAGGAAGGGAAGGCGGTCCCAGACTGTCTGTGGGATGGTACTGAGAGAAATACCTTGTCTCCCTAGTGAGAGAGCCAGTGTGGTGTAGTGGTTAAGAGCAGTAGACTCGTAATCTGGTGAACCAGGTTTGCGTCTCCGCTCCTCCACATGCAGCTGCTGGGTGACCTTGGGCTAGTCACACTTCTCTGAAGTCTCTCAGCCCCACTCACCTCACAGAGTGTTTGTTGTGGGGGAGGAAGGGAAAGGAGATTGTTAGCCGCCTTGAGACTCCTTCAGGTAGTGATAAAGCGGGATATCAAATCCAAACTCTTCTTCTTCTTCTTCTTCTTCTTCTTCTTCTTCTCTCCCCCCCTCCCCGATGATATAAAGCAACCATGTCCAAAGTCCAATTTGGGGGGACAAATCCGCTCCCCCGGCGAGTTTTATCCTGCCCCTGTGGCAGTTTATTTATTGGTGTCAAATCCTTAAAAAAAGCTCAACAACTTTGGTCGGCCCTCACGCATGTTCACTTCATCAAATCTGGCCCTCTTCGAACAAAGTTTGGGCACCCCTGATTTAAATATCATCGCTGATTATGAGATTTAAAGGAGAAGGAAATGGACAGATCTTGGAACTTTTTGAGAACAAAGGTGAGGACTGTCGCTTTTGGGCAACAATGTACTTCTTGGAGCATTATGGGATGGAAGTGCTGAGCTGGGGAGGAGGAAGGGCAGAGTTAATCTTGAGATACCAGCTCTGTACTGAACAACAACCATATTAGTACTGCAGGAGCCCAGATTGGATTGTGATTGGAGATAATGTAAAATACTTAACGCAGTAATATTAGAAGATAAGGTCGCATCAGCAATGGCGAGTGGGAAGTCATTTAATAAAAATTGTATTATTTTGGTATTTAATTTCTAAAGATTGGGTTGAAATTTGGAAAATCAATAAAATTAATTGGCAAGAAAGAAGAAAACCATTCTGCAATCTATTTTTTTAAAAGGCCGCTTTTCTTCTTTATGAAAGGCTCTCCTTTTTGCTCTGCTCCTGTCATCTCATGTCCTGTCTGTCAGCCACTTCCTTTGACATCCAACTATGTGTCCTGCGCAAGAAAAAAGAAATCAGGAAATTTCTTCTTGACAATTTATTGCAAATCGATGATGACTGTGACCAGCTTGAATTTCTGCGGTTGCCCTTCTTTGTGCGATAACCACCCACCTTGTTCCTGCAGGGCAAAGAGACTCTGTTCAGCCTTTCACACAGCAGTGGAAGAACCTTTTTTTTTTTTTAATACACACACAGAGACATATATAAAATCCATTAGAGTCCTGCAGGAGTTGCACACGCAAATTGGTATGTCCTGTTCAGCTTTAATAAAGTTACCAATATTTGGTTTTGGAATCCCAGGGCACACAGGACGCACCGTCAAGCAATTACTTCTTGATTGCTTTTAGCAATAGTCATCTCGCCCCCCCTGCTTCTCCCTCCTCCTGCCCAGTATTTGCTCGATAAGGGATGTAGTTGCAGGTCAAATGTTGGCAGGGAACCCAGCTTCAAACAGTGGGGGTCCCTTTCCTGCTCTTGAAGGTCTCTTTCCCCTTCTTTTCCAATAATTCAATAATGGATAGCTTGCCCACTGTGGGCTAAATTCAGCAAATACGACTTTTTAAAAAGTGTTTTCAGGTGTTTTAAGTGCTTTTAAATAGCTATTTTTGCATTTAATGGGTTTGTTTTACTGCTTTGTTGCTGTTGTTTTTTGCTGCCCCCTGTTCCTTTGCGAAGAAGGGTGAGGCAGTAATCACATTCATTAATGACAGTAAGGTAAGAACATAAGGGCCTCAAATCCTCTTTTAAATTCATCCAAGTGGGAAGTTCCATAGTTTAACTATGTGGTGCATGGGGAAGTTTTTTTCTGTTATCTGTCTTGAATCTTCCAGCATTCAGTTGGTTGAATGTCCGCAGGTTCTAGTATTATGAGAAAGGGAGAAAAATATTCTCTATTCACTTTCCCCAGAGGCCCAGAGGCGGAGCTAACTGCTCTGGCACTCATAGCGGCGTGCACCCGGGGGGGGGGGACAGGGACCCGCTTGGGCGGGCCTAGCGTCCCAGGGGGTGTGGCGAGCATTCCAGGGGGTGTGTGGCCTCCTGATGCAAGTGTCCCGGGGGGTGCATGGCCACCCACCACGAGCGTGGCAATGTCAGCCCCCCTCAGGGATGGCACCTGGGGCGGGCCGCATCCACCTTTCTCCGCCTCTGCCCATGCCCATGCCAGCTCTTACTCACCTTTTCTCTAAACTACAAAGTCCCAAATGCTGCAACCTTCCTTCATATGGCAGTGGCTCCATCTCCTTGACCATTTGGGTTGCCCTTTCCTGAACATTTCCCTGCCTTGAAATATCCTTTTTGAGGTGAGGTGAACAAAACAACAACCTCCCCAACCCTATGTTAATTCTGAACCAAAACTTACAATCCTCAGGCTCTGGGATGAGAATTCCGAATTGACTAGGGGATTCCTGGTCCGTCCAAGTTACAGCTAGGCCGGCCCTGACAGGAAAACAGGCAGGAGAATAATAATAATAATTTATTATTTGCACTCTGGGCGGCTTCCAGCAAACATTAAAAAACAATACATTAACATGTTACAGATTAAAAACTTCCCTAAACAGGGCTGCCTTCAGGTATTTTCTAAATGTCGTGTAGTTGTTGATCCCTTTAACCTCTGATGGGAGGGCGTTCCACAGGGCGGGCACCACTACCGAGAAGGCCCTCTGCCTGGTTCCCTGTAGCTTTGCTTCTCACAGTGAGGGAACCGCCAGAAGGCCCTCGGCGCTGGATCTCAGTGTCCGGGCAGAATGATGAGGGTGGAGATGCTCCTTCAGGTATACAGGACCGAGGCCGTTTAGGGCTTTAAAGGTCAGCACCAACACTTTGAATTGTGCTCGGAAACGTACTCGGAGCCAATGTAGATCTCTCAGGACTGGTGTTATGTGGTCCTGGCGGCCACTCCCAGTCACCAAGAATGAGGTTAATGCACTCCGGTCCTTAGACACCATGTTATATTCCCCATAATGTCTTGGAATGCCTGATGCAATGCTAATATGGGGCATTACGGGAGATTTTAACATGGTGGCTCACAACTGCTTGCTGCCTAGGGCCCGGAAGTGAGGACAGGGCGAGCATCAGCACAGGTGGGTCCTGTCCAGATGTTGAGGCTCAACAGCTGCCTGAGGAGGCTTAGTGAGGGCATCAACCCTAGTCTTTATCCTTCATTTGTGAGTGGGGCGTGTGTGTGTATGTATATATGTGTGTATATATATATATAATCAGTTCAGTGTGAGGGGTTTGTATAGGTAGGGGGATTTATAATGGCTGTTGAAATTTTAAATACTCGTACATTATGTGAATATTTGCTCTCCTTAGATTTGCAGCCATTTAGGGCCAGGGGAGCAAGAGTGAGCGAGTAATTAGATTGGCCTTGACGGCTTGCATTCCAGCATTACTTTAACTTGCTTTGACGTGCCTTTCGGGAAACGGGAAAGAGAAGGGGGACCGGTTAGGTTTCCTGCATCAGCCCTGCTGTGGAAATATATCTTAATCAGTGCAAGTGGAAACAGAGAAAACATGCTGTGTTTCATGTTCTGGTCCAATGCCAGAACTCAAAGAGGGAAAGCAGAGAGGCTGGAGACCAGGTAAGGTTGAGGATTGCGAGGCCATGGACAGCTCCAAGGAAGCACCTTGCTCTGATGAAGGCTGGTAGCCAACTTAGGCCTTCTATGCCTCTGGCTCTGGGCTGTCTCCTTTAGAGACTTGCAGAGCCTTAAAGAGACAACTCCCTGGCCTGAAGATGAGTGCTCCTTCTTTGTTACATAGCTTCCCTCCTGGTACTGCCAAACTGGTGATGTGCAGTAGGAGCCATCTGACTTCACAGGCTCAGAGGGAGGTGTCTGTGAGGGTCCAGGATCTGGCCTTATAGGCCCTGGTGCTCTGAGAGGTTCCTCTGGGAGTTCTTATCCAACTGCCTTAGATACGATGCTCTCACCCTGAGAGCCAGTGTGGTGTAGTGGTTAAGAGCAGTAGACTCGTAATCTGGGGAACCGGGTTCGCGTCTCCGCTCCTCCACATGCAGCTGCTGGGTGACCTTGGGCTAGTCACACTTCTCTGAAGTCTCTCAGGCCCACTCACCTCACAGAGTCTTTGTTGCGGGGGAGGAAGGGAAAGGAGATTGTTAGCCGCTTTGAGACTCCTTTGGGTAGTGATAAAGCGGGATATCAAATCCAAACTCTTCTTCTTCTTCTCCTCCTCCTCCTCCTCCTCCTCAATCTTCCACAGTTAGCTCTGAGCTCTGACCTAGACCCAGATCCCCATCTGCCGTCCCCACAGCCTCTGACTTAGCTGTGGATTCCTGTGTTGCAGTGGGGTTGGGCTAGATGACCCATTGGGTCCCTTCCAACACTACAGTTCTAAGATTCTGTGTCTGGATCACTGCTGGATACAGGGGCCACAACACCATGAGACATCCTTTATCTGCCCAGTTCTGTCACGCGTGCTTCGCTATGATACACAAAGTAAATTCTATTAAACTGATGAAACGGAATCTCGCCAACAAAGATTATCCATTTGGAAATGAAACTATGGAGAACCAGCAGTTCACATCCATTGTTTACCAGAGGAATTAAGGGAAACAGTGAGAAAGCCGAAAACGTCATGAAGACGGGGTGGATTTATCTTTGCAAAAAAAAAAAAGTGTTATTGTTCCTTTTGCTGAGGCAAAGTATGTCTTAAAGATTGCCGGGCTTGGAATGTACTTCTAGACACTAGGCTTGTTGACAAATAAGCTGCACTGGGCTGCCTCACTTTGGCATTTTATTGACCTATTTATTGAGCATTCATCCTGATTTGCTGCTGGGTAGGAGAACATTTGAGTTTGAGTCTGACCAAACTGCGGGAGGCAGTGTAAGACAGGAGTACCATGGGGTCACGAAGAGTCGGACATGACTAAGCGACTAAGCAACAACAGGAGAACATTATCCAGAGTGTGTGTATGTGTGTGAGAGACCTGAGCTAGAAAACAGGCTGGGAGCTGGAGAAACAGAGACATGCTAGCTTTGTGCTGAATCCAAAGCCATGATGAATGGAGAAGCAAGATCTGTTGAGGTGTTCATGCTGTGAGCCCCTCCATCTTATGCTCAGGTTGGATATATGTGTAAATTAAACCATATGTCCTAAAGCAGGCATCCCCAAACTCGGCCCTCCAGCTGTTTTGGGACTACAATTCCCATCATCCCTGACCACTGGTCCTGTTAGCTAGGGATGATGGGAGTTGTAGTCCCAAAACAGCTGGAGGGCCGAGTTTGGGGATGCCTGTCCTAAAGACATGGCTGTCCCTGATTACCTTCATTCCAAGGAAACTGAACCCTGGGTAAGAACGTGGAACCCCTGGATTCTCCAAATGCTCAGTTTTTGAGATGGCGTGTAATGAAGTTAGGTTCCAGCATCTGGCCCCTGCTTCTAAGTTGAAATCAATTGGTGAACAAAAGTGTTTATTCTGAAGAGACACTGGCTTTCCCCTCGGAGGGAAGCAGAAGTGGCCTAAGCCATCCTTCCTGAGATATTAGTTACAAATAATGAATGGGTCAAGGAAGCCTTACAAATTCATGGCAATCGATGATAAATTTCCTAGCGAATGTGGTGAGTAATGACTCCTGGCCTCTGCTTTAGTTATTCAATGCACGATCCAGCCTAAGTTGAACCTTGTTAAGTCCCATTGATTTTCATTGGGGGAGATTTTAAACGGTGCTCATTTCTCCCACCGAAGTCGATGGGGCTTTAAAAAAAGTGCTTATCTTTTGGCTGGAGCATACATGCCATTCTTTATCCAATTAAGCAATTTTAGCCTGTCTTTTCTTAAACAGTCTCTAAAACTGGCCTGAGAGTTCTGTTTGAAACTGGAGTGGCCCACATTCACCCGAGTCATTCCTTATCTTGTGATAACTTTATTCTAGCGTACACAGTACACACACACACACGCACACACACACACTGAACATGAGATCCAATGAGCCCACCCTTCTGCACTGCAAAATGAAGCCAGTGGATGAGGCCAGCAGCAACTTTTCATCACCCCAAATGTAGAAATGTATAGCCAAATGACAAGACCCAAAGATCTGCATGAAAAAATAAAATCATGTGCTAACTTATATGTATAGAACACAAACTTAGAAATGACTACAGTGGTACCTTGATTCTCAAACTTAATCCGTTCTGGACGTCCGTTCCAAAACCAAAGTGTTCCAAAACCAAGCCACACTTTCCCATAGAAAGTAATGCAAAATGGATTAATCCGTTCCAGACTTCTCAAAACAACCCCTAAAACAGGCAATTTAACATGAATTTTACTATCTAATGAGACCATTGATCCATAAAATGAAAGCAATAAACACTACACCAGTGTGGTGTAGTGGTTAAGAGCAGAAGTCTCGTAATCTGGTGAACCAGGTTCGCGTCTCCGCTCCTCCACATGCAGCTGCTGGGTGACCTTGGGCTAGTCACACTTCTCTGAAGTCTCTCAGCCCCACTTACCTCACAGAGTGTTTGTTGTGGGGGAGGAAGGGAAAGGAGAATGTGAGCCGCTTTGAGACTCCTTCGGGTAGTGATAAAGCGGGATATCAAATCCAAACTCCTCTTCGAAGTAAGCCCTATTGAATTCATTGGATCTCATTGCCAGGTAAATGGATCCTGCCTCCTCTTATTGTGTTGGGGAAATGAGCTGCATTGTGGTGTATTGTCTCGCAGAGGTGTGGCATGTAAAATCTGAGCGCCAGTTGAAATTTGCTGTATTTATGTGTGTGTTTTTGCCCACACATAATTGATTGCATACAATTGGCAACCAGGCACATGCCTGTAGGAGGTAAAATTTGCTGCCTGCCTGATGACCAGTGAGTCTTCCACGAGCCCTAAATATTCAGAGACAGGTGTATTTCAATGCTGGTGCTCGCTCTGTATAGAGCTCATCCAAGTGGGAATTGGGAGGCAGAAATCCAAAGCTTCGGAAAAGGGAGAGGACCACAGCTCAGCAGCAGAGCATCTGCTTTGCATGCAGAAGGTCCCAGGGAGAGAAGTCTGGGGATCTACTGTCCGTCTGTGTCGGCAGTACTCAGCTAAGTGTGCTAATCATTTGTTTGCTAAATTTTATCCAACCTTTCTCAAGTGTAGCTGGGCTAGGATCCAGCCACTGATTGAGGGAATGGCCACATTTTGTCTAAAGGGTGGGCTGGCCCTGAACGTAGGACACATGGTCCGCCTACCTTGGGCATAGGGGACATGTGGCCCTCTGCATTATGTCACAATCTGGGGCATGGGAGGCAGGAGTCCAGGGCTGGCACGCCGGGACTGGAATAAGGGTACTGGCACTGGTAGCAGAAGCGGTCTAACTGGTGGGTCCACAGTCAGGAACAAGTCCAATGGAGATGCAGGATAACTGGGGAGCGGGAGCAGGAGACCACATTGCTGTGGCCAAGACCAAGGCTGAAATGCAGGCCTTATATAGTCCTCTTGAGCTTGCCCCCAGCTGCAGCGCATCATACCATCTGACTGCGCCTGCCGGCCTTCACTTGATTCCCCTAAGGCAGTGGTGGCTAACCTTGGCCCTCCAGATGTTTTGGGACTACAACTCCCATCATCCCTAGCTAACAGGACCAGTGGTCAGGGATGATGGGAGTTGTAGTCCCAAAACATCTGGAGTGCCAAGGTTAGGCACCACTGTCCTAAGGCAAGCACGGCCAAGGCCTGGTTCCTGCAAAGACTCACAATGCTCAGGACCTGGCTCCTGCAAACCCTCATGGTGCTCGTGCCAGGACGGGTGCTAGGGATTTTGGCGCCCTAGGCGAGGGGGTGGGCCACGTGACGTCATTGCGCATGACGTATGGTGCCCCGCCCCCTGCCCGGCCGGGCGCCCCGCGCCGCCGCGGTTTTTGCCGCTGGTTGGGGCGGCACCGGGTGGCGGCGGGGGGCGAGGGGCAGGCTGGCCAGCGCCCCCTCCATTTTGGCGCCCCCGCCCCCGCGGTTTTCGCCCCAAGCTGCTTGCTCCGCTGCTGGTTGGGGCGGCGGGGGGCGGGGGCGGGGGCAGGCTGGCCAGCGCCCCCTCCATTTTGGCGCCCTAGGCAACTACCTAGTTTGCCTTAATGGACGCGCCGGCCCTGCTCGTGACACAATGTGACTCTCTGCTTCTCCCCTATGGTCCCTTTCCACCCTCCCTCCCTCCCTCCCTCCCTCCCTCCCTCTCTCTGTCCCCATTGGGACTCTGATCAAGGTAGCAGAGCTCAAAAGAGTTCCTCTCCTCCTGCAGCCTCCAGGTGCCTCTCCCACTGGGACGTTAAGCTTGCTCTGTTGTGTTCAGAGGGCCTGGAACTCATAGGAATAAGAATCTGGAAGCAGCTGAAGCTTCACAGATGTTGCGATGAATTCAAGGTCACACCGTTATAAGCGTTCTGTCTGTGCAAACACATCAGCTCTCCAGACAAATGAACCTCCCTTCCCTCGGCTGCTGTTCTTGCATTGAGGTGCAGGCGTTGCATTGAGGTGCAGGCGTTGCATTGGGGAGGCGGCAGGGAAGCCCCATTGAGCAAACAGAAACCCAGGGCTGTCACTGACAGGGTTCGTTAAGTGATTTCTGCCCATTCAGTTTCACGTGTTGGTTCTTTCCTAGTTTACACCCAGAAACAAAATTCCTTCCAGTAGCACCTTAGAGACCAACTAAGTTTGTTCTTGGTCTGAGCTTTCGTGTGCATGCACACTTCTTCAGATACACTGAAACAGAAGTCACCAGACCCTTATATATATAGTGAGAGGGTGGGGAGAGGTATTACTCAGAAGGGTGGTGGGAATGGGAGATTGGCTAATAGGAGAGGTAAACCTGTTGACGACTGTTAACGACTGCAATTAGTCTTACAGGGAAAAACAAGGGGTGAGATGGCTATAATCTTTATCATGTATAATGAGATAAGAATCCAATGTCTCTATTCAGACCAGGTCTCTCCATGGTTTTAAGTTTGGTAATAATTTGCAATTCAGCAACTTCTCTTTCCAGTCTATTTCTGAAATTATTTTGTAATAAGACAGCTACTTTGAGATCTTGTATAGAATGTCCTGGGAGATTGAAGTGTTCTCCTCCTGGTTTCTCTGTCTTGTGGTGACTTCTGTTTCAGTGTATCTGAAGAAGTGTGCATGCACACGAAAGCTCATACCAAGAACAAACTTAGTTGGTCTCTAAGGTGCTACTGGAAGGAATTTTTTTATTTTGTTTCGACTACGGCAGACCAACACGGCTACCTACCTGTACCCAGAAACAAGACTCCTATTTTTCCTTTCAGAATCCCCCTTGACTTTTCAATGTAGCATAAGCCCTGGGGTGGATCCGCCTATATAATCCAAAATTGCATTCTGGCTTAGCAACTTGTACCTGCACGATGTTGATGCCTGAGGCACCTGCTGCCTCCATTGCCACCCCCTGATGGATGCAGGTGAGGTTTGGAGTCCCCGCCCTCCTCCCATTACCCCCATGCTGACAAGGAAGAGCTTGCAGAGCGCAAATTGTCTGCTGTCTTAGCTTTACCTGGTGGCCTCGCAAGCCGAGGGCAGCCAAGTTTATGTAATTCCTGCCGAGACTTTTTACCAGCTCTCCTCACATGGAAAGGAATGTGCTTTAAAAGAGAGCCTATAAATATCTGTTCACTTATTTGTGAATCTGTACTCCCTGGAACGGCTTCACGGGCATCAGCATATTGTTACCTGGGTTTTTACGAGGAACAGCTGCCATATGTTTGCCCCGCTAGGTAATCAAAAGGAAAAGCCAATTACGGCGGCAGCGTTGCAGACATTAAATATGAAATACACGGTGAGAAGCCGAAAGAGACGTCCGCAGTTTTGTAATCACACAGTTTTGCCATCAGTTTTAACCACCCCCCTCATCTTTTTGATCCCTCTAAAACTCATCATCATAGCATTAATTAACTGCACTGACATCTGATGGTCGTCATTGTTCTGCTGCTACAGAACGATCTGTCCTCTGGTTTGACGAAGACGACTCATTAGCGGAAGTAGGAACAGAGTAGGGATTGGGGAGAAATTGCATTTCAAGGTGAATCTACCTGAATCACACTCTCTAAAATAATACGTGGACCAAAAACACAGCCGTCCTTTGACATTTTGCACTTCTCTGAATTATGCAGTGCATTTCTCTAGCTGGGTAATGTGTGGAAAAGTGCACATGCTAGGGTGAAGTGTGCATAGAAATGCATATAATAGTGAAAAATCACACACACACACACACACACACACACACACACACACACACAATGTATATTGGGGAAATTGTTTTGCAAAAATGTGTTTATTGGGCAAGATTGCATACCAAAAATATTTGTTATCAGGAGAAACGTACACTAATATGCTGATTAATTATGACGAGAATCTTTTTTAAAATTGATGTGGAAATGTGGAGAACTCAACTGATGATTAGAAAAAAATGAGAAACTGAGAGAAACCAAAATGGGCAAACTTACTCATTCATGGAAAAGAAAGTGCAAACACACAAGAGGGGAAAGAGCAAATTTGCACCTGAGAAACCCAAATCTTGAATCAACTGTGCAAATTGTATACTTCTATTAGGGCTGAGCCCAAACACATCATAGGGTGGCTGATTTTCTTTTGCAAACGTTTTTGACAGAAAGGTTTGTCCTTTTTAATGATTTAGCAAAAATAAAAAAAGTTAAAATTGACTGTCCATTTACCCTGATGTCTTTTAGTTTCAGTGATGTCATCATTAGCCAGATCTGATTGGGATGCCATCCTATGCGATTGTCAAAAAGCATTACCTTCCCCAACTGATCTCATTTACCCTCAGCGATGCCAAGATGTAGCCAAACCTGACTATGTAGCGTTGTGCCATTATCCTTCTTGCCATGATGGACTGGGATCACTAATGTGACAAATCTGGGGGAGGGGAGAGAGAATAACCAAAACTTTGAACTGTTCCAACATGCCTTCCGCACCCACCTCTCCTCCCAAGATCTTTAGAAACCCATCAGAAACCTCTTTGCAACTTTCACTGACTATGAAACCCTTGGGAAATGGCTTTTGTAGTCCACATTCCTGCAGATGGATGGATGGATAGAAAGATTGGACACAACTGAATTAATGCATCAATGCATGTCCCTATATCCCCTAGTTGTGCTTTAATAGGCAGACAGATTTGTTTTCCAGCGTGGGAGTTGTGGATTCGAGAGCCTGCCTGGGGCGACTACCTTGTCACCCAATTTCTCTCAAAATATGACAAGGGCTGTGTGTCCAAGTCTGGAAATTTGCTGGGAATAAATTAAAAGAGCAGCACAAGAAGCACATCCCAGCAAAAAAAGAGAATTTTTTTTTTAAGCTTGCTGGGCTCTCCTGAGTGGCACCGATGACAGCTGCCAGAATGACTCATGGAACTTTTTGATGGAAGCAGCTAATGTTGACCCCACTGGCTTTTGGGCTGCCCTACAAGAGTGATACCGTGTCCCCCTTTGTGTCTCATGCTTATTACCTGTGACATCCCTGGCACAACAAGGAAGGTGGCAGAACAAACATGACATGGCTTTAATCCACAGATGTCAGTCACGGCTCAGTAACGATACCAGAGACAAGCACATTCTCCAGAAGCTGGTATATATATTTTCCCCCTCCCAGGCTTTGGACAGAAAACCAAGTTGCTGGTTTCTCACGACGTTAATGCTACCAACCGCTTGGCAAATGCAATTTAGATTGGCGCTGCCAGACCAAGTGAAGCAAATGTAACTGGCAAGGTTGTGCTTTTGTGTGCAAATGACGATTAGACAGTGGTTGGGATGAACCAGAATCAGAATCAGACTTTATTCACATAGCCAACAGGCCATAGCAACTAAAATACAGAAAAAACAGATAAAAACATTGGAAAACGACCAGTCAGGAACAGAAGTATATAGATGTACTGATAGATCATATAGAGGTCAATGAGGCCCCAGTTTGGCAGCCTGAGATGATCAGTGGGGATGGTAAGGTTCTCTCGTTCATCAGAGCTATAGAGATAAGATGATCGTGACATCTATAAGCCTCAGGTACATGGGCTGGTCATATATGCCGAGTTGACTTTCAGATTGTGGCCCTTAATCTCATTGCCCTCTCGATGAATCTGGCGACTTTCTCTGTTGTCAGGATGTTCAGGTCCGATAACAAGTGAAACGTTGTGGCCGCTGATGAGCGACCTGAGATGGAAAGTAAAAGGGGGGTGATAATCTCACTCCTCAGGTCTTTATACAGAGGGCAGGCCAGAAGAACTTTGTTGTGGTATGATTAGGTCCCCGTCGCGGGGATTCGAACCACCGACCTTCTGATCGGCAAGCCCTAGGCTCTGTGCTTTAACCCACAGTGGCATCCGCGTCCCTAATTAAGGGTTACTTCCCCCCTATTAATCTACGTCACTCCTACGTCTTGTAACCTGAGCTTGTACCCTCTGCGTTTTCTGTTCTAACACTTTCTGAGCTCTCTGTGTCCTTGGAGAAGAGGGGTGAATGCTGTCCAGAGACTGTGATTCTGTTCATTCTCTTCCAGTGTTTCTTCTGCTAGCTGTTCCCCATCCAGCATTTCCCAGCTTCTGCCTTCTGAACTATGCCCCTCTGCAAACCACTCTTCCAAATCTATACTGTCCTCCTGCTCCTGGGGAGATTCAATAGCACCTTGAACTTGTCCTGGCAGTCTTTGCCCAGAACTTGGTTAGTCCCTGTTGTTCAAGCGAAATGAGACAGCATTCGCCAGCACGCTTGGTTGCATGTAAAGAACATCGGCATCTCTATATCTACACCACATGAGTGCATGTGCAGGAGCCCCATGTGGTTATGGCCGCATATGTGAGATTTCAAACTGGGTTGCATGCCCCTCCCCTCCTTGCTTTGAACAGGGAGAGAGGAGTCAAGGCCGAGGTGTTTCGGATAGGTTCATTATACCCTTCGCAAGCCTTTTAAGGCTAATCTAATATCGAGGAAGCCTTCGGGCAAAGGAAATAATTATGGAGATATGATGGCAGAGGGGTCAGCATCTGGGGGAGAAGACTGACAACGCAGCGTAGTGTTGCTTGAGTCATGGCTATGATGATTGTGATGCAGCCTGCATCGCGCCATATGTTATATACAAATTGGATAAGGAGGGGGAGGCGTGTAATAGAGACTCTTCGTGTTCCGTATGAAAAATCTAGCAGGCCGACCTGAAATTACAGCAAACGAGCCTGAATGAGGCAAGAGCTGAAATGTTCAAGTGATGTCTGCTCAGCTCTACTGTGAGTTGCTTGCCAGAAAGCTTAGGGGTATCCACAATTACCAAAATGTGGTTCTCCACTGAAAGCAGAGGACGCAGGTGGCGCTGTGGTCTAAACCACTGAGCCTAGGGCTTGCTGATCAGAAGGTCGACTGTTCAAATCCCCGCGACAGGGTGAGCTCCTGTTGTTCGGTCCCAGCTCCTGCCAACCTAGCAGTTCGAAAGCACGTCAAAGTGCAAGTAGATAAATAGGTACTGCTCTAGCGGGAAAGTAAACGGCGTTTCCATGCACTGTTCTGGTTTGCCAGAAACGGCTTAGTCATGCTGGCCACATGACCCGGAAGCTGTACGCCGGCTCCCTTAGCCAGTAAAGTGAGATGAGCACCGCAACCCCAGAGTCGTCCGTGACGGTCAGGGGTCCCTTTACCTTTACTGAAAGCAGATGTTCCATGAAGTTTTGCATCATTTAATGGACTGTTGGGGAGTCCTTCCGCCAGTGAGATTCCTGCATTGCAGGGGGGTTGGACTAGATGACCCTTGGGTCCCTTCCAACTTCTATTATTCTTTTCTTTCTTTTTATTCTGGTTGCAAGCACATTTAAGAAACAACCAGAAGCAGCAGCAGAACTGGGATACCTGAGTAGCTTACACCGATGTGTGCTCTTGTTGCAGTTTTAGGGGTCTGAGTGTCCTATTTTACAGGTGACCATCCTCTCGCGGATAAGAGACCTAAATATATGTAATGAAAGTGCCAAGCGAGCCTCATTGGAGAGAGCATTCCACAAACGGGGAGCCACTGCAGAAAAGGCCTGTCCTTGTGCTGCCAGTCTCTGGACCTCTCTTGAGTGTGCTATGTACACTGTGTACTATTCTGCTTGACCACACCTTATGAAAGCCAGTGTGGTGTAGTGGTTGAGAGCCAGCGTGCTGTAGTGGTTAAGAGTGGTGGACTCGTAATCGGGTGAACCGGGTTCGCGTCCCCGCTCCTCCACCTGCAGCTGCTGGGTGACCTTGGGCTAGTCACACTTCTCTGAAGTCTCTCAGCCCCACTCACCTCACAGATTGTTTGTTGTGGGGGAGGAAGGGAAAGGAGAATGTGAGCCGCTTGGAGACTCCTTCGGGTAGTGATAAAGCGGGATATCAAATCCAAAACTCTACTCTCTTCTCTTCCTATGAAAGCATGTTGTGGAGCTGGGAAAGGTTCATAAGAGGATTAGCAAGCAGGGGTGTAGCGTGCTGCTTGGCTGCCGGGGGCGGCAAGCCAAGTGGCACCCCTGGGGGTGGGGCGTTGCTCTGTGCGCATGACGTCACAATGTGCATGTGCACGGAGCGACGCTTCCACCCCTTGCCTCCATGTAGCAGCGAAAAAAGCCACTGAAAGGGGGGAAAGGAAGACAAAGCAGGCGCCTTCAAGCGCCTGCTTTGTTTTCCTCCCCCCCCTTCAGCCGCTTTTCTCGCCGCTGAGCTCCCTGGGCGCAGCCGTGCCGTGTCATGGAGGAGAGGGGCGGGCCAGCCAGGAGGGGGACCCCTCCTGGCTGGCCCACCCCTCACCTCCATGCTGCAGCTCTGTCCAGGGAGCCCAGCGGCAAAAAAAGCCGCTGAAAGGGGGGAGGCTATTTTCGGTGTTGCCGGGGCGGAGCAGCAGAGGCGGCCAGCGAGGGGTGGTGTCACGTCAGCAACAAGCGTGACACCCCTCCTCGCTGGCTGCCCCTGCGGCTCTCCCCGCCGCCGCCGAAAATAGTCTTTAAAAGAAAAAGCCCAGGGCTGCTTTGGAGGCGTGGGGGGCGGGGCTCCCGCCCCGAGTGTCACCCCCACCAGGGCGCTGCCTGGGGTGGACCACCCCCCCGGCCCCTTGCTACGCCCCTGTCTGCCAGCCATGTGGGACTTCATCTCCTGCACCAACCAAACCACAGTCTGCCTTCTATTCAAGAAGGATACAGTTCAAGAAGGATACTGACAAGCTGGAACGTGTCCAGAGGAGGGCAACCAAAATGGTCAAAGGCCTGGAAACGATGCCTTATGAGGAACGGCTTAGGGAGCTGGGTATGTTTAGCCTGGAGAAGAGAAGGTTAAGGGGTGATATGATAGCCATGTTCAAATATATAAAAGGATGTCATATAGAGGAGGGAGAAAGGTTGTTTTCTGCTGCTCCAGAGAAGCGGACACGGAGCAATGGATTCAAACTACAAGAAAGAAGATTCCACCTAAACATTAGGAAGAATTTCCTGACAGTAAGAGCTGTTCGACAGTGGAATTTGCTGCCAAGGAGTGTGGTGGAGTCTCCTTCTTTGGAGGTCTTTAAGCAGAGGCTTGACAGCCATCTGTCAAGAATGCTTTGATGGTGTTCCTGCTTGGCAGTGGGTTGGACTGGATGGCCCTTGTGGTCTCTTCCAACTCTATGATTCTATGATTCTGATAGTTCCCCATTTGAGATTAGCCCTCTAACCGAATCCTTTATTTTTGACCTTACACAGAAAGCCTGCCCACACCATCTGCTATAGAAAATAATGCACACACCCCCAGTCTGATTTTGGCCCTAATCTGGTGCTTTGGTGGGATCGCAGACCTGGCTCTGCACACACACACACACACACACACACACACACACCCAATTCATGTGGTTAGAGGGGGAGGGAGAAGAGTTTAAAACCCCATTTAAATATATGATCAGAAGGGAGGGAGAAAGAGAGGCATGTCTGCTCCCCCCCACCCGTGTTTTTAAATGTGTGTATTTTTCTTTGTGTGTGTGTGTTGTGTATGATTAATTTCTGTTCAAGTTAATAACAATAAAGTTCACAGTAAAATAAACAGCACAGTTTTAAAGTGGTTAATGTTTCATCATAAAGTAACCTCCATAAAAAGGCAAACATGGAACAAACTGTACTCACTGATAAATACTATTTCACTCACATTCTAACATCTCAGTCAATTAAATAAAATAGATTCATTGAATGCAACCTCTAAAAATCAAAGCCAATCTGAGTTGGCAGAAATCGCAGAATTGTAGTAGAAAACCAGTTTGCCCACAATTTGCTCCTATAATCACTTGTTGGTTTTGCTGTTAAATGGAATGTTAAAACCCTGACAAAACATGTGGTTGGGGTGTGTGTGTGCAAGGTTGTGCCTCTTCTTCTCGTCACCAGATTGCTTCCTGCTTTTGACTGACCTGCATCAATCCGGCTGGTCATGATCCAGCTGGGTTGATTCAGCGCTGCTTCAATCCAGTTGAATTCCGGGTTCATTCGAATTGGGCCGATTTGGTTTGTGGGATCCAGGACGTGGCCAGATCCAGTGCTCAACCCTAATAATTCAGCAGTTGGCTCTCGTCCCATCACTTTCTCTCCAAGCCCAGAAGAGAAGATTCACCTGCTTAATTTTTGTGTGTCAGCTGGCTGGGTATTAGCATTAGAAAACACACTCGTAATTACCTAATAGATCTAAATGTTTTGCCAATTCCAGGCTCAGCGTCTGTGGACAGCAATGAGGATTTCAGCTGTGTAACTATTTTAATTACGATTTCAATAATCCTATTGGAGGGGGATCTGGCTGCAACAGCCAGGTCTGAGTTTGAGTGTATTCACTGGGTGCGTTCACATGGCAGTTTATTCCATTTCCCTGACATTTCCCTAACTTTTAATTTCCACATTATTTTTGACCTTTCACATGGCATATAAGCCACTTCTGGAAATCTAGCAGTATATAGCGAATGTTCAATGTAGAGTTCTGTGTTATTTGCCTCCAGGAAAAAAAACATCCGTTTGCAAATAACACCAAAATGTACATTGAACGGGCGCTATATTCGGCTAGATTTCCGCAAGTGGCTTTTATGCTGTGTGAAAGCTCAAAAGATAATGTGGAAATTGAGAAAATTTTGGAAAAATAGAATAAACTGTTGTAAGAATGCAGCCAGATTCTGCAGAACAAGGGGAAAGTCTGTCACAAAGAGAGAAGCAGGTCTCCTTTAAAAATGAAAGCATGTTAAAGATATCAATTAGCTAAATGCTAACTACAGCAGCAGGGACGCGGGTGGCGCTGTGGGTTAAACCACAGAGCCTAGGGCTTGCCGATCAGAAGGTTGGTGGTTTGAATCCCCGCAGTTCCAGCTCCTGCCAACCTAGCAGTTTGAAAGCACGTCAAAGTGCAAGTAGATAAATAGGAACCGCTCTGGCAGGAAGGTAAACGGCGTTTCCGTGTGCTGCTCTGGTTCGCCAGAAGTGGCTTAGTCATGCTGGCCACATGACCTGGAAGCTGTACGCCGGCTCCCTCGGCCAATAAAGCGAGATGAGCGCCGCAACCCCAGAGTCGGTCACGACTGGACCTAACGGTCAGGGGTCCCTTTACCTTTTTAACTACAGCAGCACAGCATCCAACCAGGTCTGGAATCACTATAGAATCATAGAATTGTAGAGGTGGAACTTGGAAGGGACCCCAAGGGTCATCTAGTCTAACCCCCTGCAATGCAAGAATCTCAGCTGAAGCATCCATGACAGATGGTCATCTAACCTCTGTTTAAAGGAAGGTCCACCACCTCCCGAGGGAGACCGTTCCACTGTCAAAAAAAGCTCTTACTTTCGGAAAGTTGTTCTTGATGTTTAGTCGGAATCTCCTTTCTTGTAACTTTAAGCCATTGTTTTGACTCCAAAGTAGGGGAAAACAAGCTTGTTTCCTCTCCCAATTGACAACCCTTCAGATATTTGAAGATGGCCATCATATCTCCTCCTGGTCTCTTTTCCAGGCTAAACATACCCAGCTCCTTCAGCCGTTCCTCATAAGACTTGGTTTCCAGATCCTTGATGGGAAATGCTTGGGGGCACAAAAATGGAGGACCGAGGAGGGTCACCTGGGTGGGGGGGAATGAGAAATGCCCCTATTTTCATCTGAGGAACATTGGAGGGTCTGAGATGCTCTTCCACTGAGCCACACAGCCCCCCTGCCAGCTCTCCTGGAGAGATTCTGAGCTTCAGTTCCATCTGCTGTTTCACCTTAAATTGCTCTCACCTCGCTTAATAGGAATCCAGGAAGCGCTGCGTGCTAATGTATTGTAAATGTTGCAATATGCTTCCCATTTAGGACACTACGTGCCAATATGAAGAAAGATCTTCAATTCTGCTTGGAAAACTATAGGAATCCAGTGCTCTATGCTTTTCCTCTTTTTTGTTTGGTTAGGTGTGTGTGTCTTGGGACGATCCCAGTTTTTAGTGCTGCTAGGAAGCACCGTTGAGAGCATTTAGTTCTTATGTATAAATCTCCATTAAAAAAACACCTCTGTCGAAACACTTTGCCCATTAGAGGATATTATTAACCTGGTGCTATTTTGCTTATTTTTAATAGAGGCAATTTGGAGCATGAATTGTGGCGTTTCCAGAGCATAAAGCCGGGGAGTTCTTTGAGTGTTATGATGATATGCTTGCTATCGAAGGCTATTTAGCTTAACTCTGCTAAGTATTCCATGCATACTTTCAACCTCAGAAAGACTCAGCTCATTATTTTATTCAGAATAGTTGGCTAATGCAATACAGCAGCACGTATCTTAGGAGAAAGCGACAATAACCACCTAATGGCAATTTGCTGATTAATTTGGGGTAAGGAGGCATGTTGGAGAAAACAAAGTGATTTCTCATAACTTCCACAAACTGTGGGGGGTCCTAATGAGTCGAATTGCATTATGGGTGAGATCCAGTTGTGCCAACCCCCCAGCAGAGCAGATGTCTGCTTGTGCTACAGAACCTCCCCTTCCTCTCCCCCCTATGCAGCCCCCTGGGGGCACCCCAAATCTTCTCCAGAAGGCTGCTCTACCTTTCAAAGCACAGATGGCAGGGCCGCCTCACCTATGAGGCAGAATGAGGCAGCTGCCTCGGGTGGTGAAATCCCACGGGACTGCCAGAGAAGTGAGGAGAAGCAGCGTCTGCCAGTGAGATCTTGTGAGATATTATAATAATAATAATAATAATAATAATAATAATAATAATAATAATTTATTTGTACCCCGCCCATCTGGCCGGGTCTCCCCAGCCACTCTGGGCAGCTTCAAACAAATATCAAAATACATTAAAATATCACAGATTAAAAACTTCCCTAAATAGGGCTGCCTTCAGGTATTTTCTAAATGTCAGATAGTTGTTTATCGCTTTGACCTCTGATGGGAGGGCGTTCCACAGGGCGGGCGCCACTACCAAGAAGGCCCTCTGCCTGGTTCCCTGTAGCTTTGCTTCTCGCAGTAAGGGAACCGCCAGAAGGCCCTCAGCACTGGACCTCAGTGCCCGGGCTGAATGGTGGGGGTGGAGACACTCCTTCAGGTATACTGGGCTGAGTCCGTTTAGGGCTTTAAAGGTCAGCACCAACACTTTGAATTGTGCTCGGAAACATACTGGGATCCAATGTAGATCTCTCAGGACCAGTGTTACGTGGTCCCAGCGGCCGCTCCCAGTCACCAGTCTAGCTGCCGCATTCTGGATTAATTGCAGTTTCCGGGTCACCTTCAAAGGTAGCCCCACATAGAGTGCATTGCAGTAGTCCAAGCGGGAGATAACTAGAGCATGCACCACTCTGGTGAGACAGTCTGCGGGCAGGTAGGGTCTCAGCCTGCGTACCAGATGGAGCTGGTAGACAGCCGCCCTGGACACAGAATTAACCTGCGCCTGGAACAAGAGTTTCATGAGATCTTACCGGAAGATGCTTCAGCAGTGGGGCAGCAGGGGTGGGGTAGGGGGCAAGGGGGGCACATTCCCATTTAGCCTCAGACAGTTCCTTGGATTCCCCTTCTAAAAACGGTCCATTTTAGAGCCAGTTACCTGTCGAATCTCCGGCCAGCCTCACTTAGATTCACTTTTACCGAGCTGCGTTTTCAAGCTATGCCCTCCGCTGTCCTAGACGGATGATATAATAGGGTACTGTATGAAGACAGCCTCTGTATATGTGGGCAACTGCAGGTGGAAGGCATCTTGCACTATTTACTATATTGCTCACTATACATTGGACCCAGGAGGTGATTGGACCTTACCATCCATACAGGAAAGATGTCTCTCCCCAGACGAGAAGGTCCTATGGCTTCTTAGTGACTCATAAAGTAAGGTTACCAGATTTTTTTTTCCAATGAATCCGGGGACACTTTTCAACTTCAATGGATTTTGTGAGGGGACTGATTTGTAATTCAGGGGCTGTCCCTGGGAAACGGGGATGTCTGGTAACCTTTTCATAAAGTCAAAGTTTTTGCTTTGCCGGCCAAAAAGATCAGAAAGGGAGACACAGAGATCTAAATAGAGACCTTCTTCTTCTTCTTCTATCACTCGTAGCCGAGTAAGATTGTCTTCCATGAACAAGGTCTTAGCAGTGAGTCCGTAAGTGACTGTGGAATCTGTATCTAATTCTGGATCCACACTTCCTTTCACAGAGGGGACATAGGTTTCTGGGCGGGAGTTAATCACGGTGAGGGTTTGCCAAAGCATGCCTTCCTCTTCGAACTCTAAGATAGAGACCATTACTTGTGGTGCTACATCCCTTTTGCTTGTATTTATTTTTGATTCAGATTTGTCATAGCCAGTGGCTGGTACAAAAAAGTTATTTGGATTGGCCTCAGACAGTGGAATGGGATGCGCTGCCCCTGACAGTTGGGAGGGCTCCGGGGTCTACAGGGAGGATGGGAGAGAAGAAGCCTTATTGAATGAGCAGACAGATCTCCCTAGTATTTATTTATTTGTTACCCACTGTAAGGCCACAGGTAATTTCTCTCTGCAAGCTGTCCTCATCTTGTAAGCATTCTGTGTTTGGGGACGTTTGTCCAGAGTTCTGTAAGGACAAGGAATCGTTGATGTTTCCAAAAGCTCATGCAACAAGGGGAAGGGAGTCTTCCCATTGCATTGCACATTGCCGCATGTATGTGTCAGGTTCTCTTATCGGTTGTTCAATAGTAACACCAAGCCGTCTTGTCTTTAAGTCTTTTTATTCAGTGCAAAGCTATTTACAGTGCAGAGTTCAGTTTATCACGTCTGCTCAGTCACTAGCAGAATCTGGAAGTGCCTCCCTTCTGTTTTGGCACCAACACCAAAGCCTCGGCATCCTGAATTGCTGCCTTCTCCTACGTGAGATAGGCGCCGGAACTGACACCTCCCCCTCCGAGCCAGTCTGCTGGGTGGTGCCAGGTCTCTCAGCAACTCCCATGACACCTGGCACTCCCTGGCTCCCAGCCACTAACTGCTCCTCCCCTGAAAAGGGGCTGCCAGATTCACTTGAAGATGAATCTGTCGTTAACACAGGTTGCGGGTCCCTGTAAGCACTCAGAGCTGGACTGGCAGGGGTGGGCAGATCCCTGACAGTATGACTATCTTCCTGCTGGACAGAAGTCGCGGTGTGTCTTCAGTGGGGGCCGCCTCCCCCTTGGTTCCATAAACTCACCCCCAGCCCCCCCTACCCTGCCCTATAAAAACCATTATTAAGAATAGCTGTTTGCACGACCCACATCTGTCCTTCTCAAGAGACAATGGAAGATAATAATAATAATAATTTATTATTTATACCCCGCCCATCTGGCTGGGTTTCCCCAGCCACTCTGGGCGGCTTTCAACACAGCATTAAAATACAATAATCTATAAAACATTAAAAGCCTCCCTAAACAGGGGTGCCTTCAGATGTCTTCTAAAGGTCTGGTAATTGTTGTTCTCTTTGACATCTGAAGGGAGGGCGTTCCACAGGGCGGGTGCCACTTCCAAGAAGGCCCTCTGCCTGGTCCCTGTAACTTGGCTTCACGCAGTGAGGGAACCGCCAGAAGGCCCTCGGCACTGGACCTCAGTGTCCGGGCTGACCAATGGGGGTGGAGACGCTCCATCAGGTATACTGGACCGAAGCCATTTAGGGCTTTAAAGGTCAGCACCAACACTTTGAATTGTGCTCGGAAACGTACTGGGAGCCAGTGTAGGTCTTTCAAGACCGGTGTTATGTGGTCTCGGCGGCCGCTCCCAGTCACCAGTCTAGCTGCCGCATTCTGGATTAGTTGTAGTTTCCGGGTCACCTTCAAAGGTAGCCCCATGTAGAGCGCATTGCAGTAGTCCAGGCGGGAGATAACTAGAGCATGCACCACTCTGGCGAGACAGTCCGCGGGCAGGTAGGGTTTTGAATAACATTCAAAACAGTAGCAATTAATTGCAGATCTCCTCAAGATCCAAATAAAACTATTTAGTTTAATTAAACTATTTAGTTTAATTAAAGTCTGGTAGTCACTTACACCTCCAGCACCCCCTGCTGCCCACTTGCCTCTTAGACCCCCCCCCCCAGGTAATATCATCACGCACAACTCAGGGCTGTTATCACCCACTTTAGGAAACCACAGTCTTAGAAAGATAATAGGCAGGATGGTCAAAGGCCAGGGACGATGGGAGTTGTAGTGCAATATCTGGAGGGTGCAGGTTCCCCACCCCTGCTTCAAGAGGACCACTGTTCTCTCTCCCCCACCCCTAAACTACAGAGGAAACATAGTTTCCTGCACACGTTGTTCTTCTTTTCCTTCCTGAAAGGCCAATTTAGAACTGCTAGGAAATGCTGAAACAGCAACGAATCAGTTGTTTGCTTTTTAAATAGCCAGGGATGCTCTGCCTGCTTTGTTTGGTAATTGACAAAACGGCCTCCACAGGGTTTTATTGTTGGGTCCCTGCCCAATGGAGCAAAAGTGCTGACGGCAGCATGTGTAGCCAGGGGGACGCAAACCAACACAGCTTTGTGGCGCTGGAAGCATCCTTCCAGACCATCCCGCTCCCAGAGCAAGATCAAGAGTTTCATTTTCCTTTCCTTGATATTGTTGGGATGTGAATAGATGCTAGGAAAGGATACGTTTATTAGGCATTATCCTTCCTCACGTTCCTGAGTTCAGCAGAGCGCTGTCCCTTTGCAGCTTAAAGGGAAGCTTAGCTAGGCTAGTTTTAACCTTTACGTAATCCCGGATGCTTTAAGGCAGGCTGGACTTCCCTTGTATTTCCCTCCTTTCTCCCCTTAAAACAATAGTCACTCAAGCAGTCTTGCAAAAGGTAAAAATAACATTCAGTCACTCAGAATACTTGCCGAAGAGTAACTGATATCAGGGAGGCTTAAAATGGCCGTTCAGTTAAAAAGGGATACAGTGGAACCTCGGTTTAAGAACAGTCCGGTTTAAGAACTATTTGGTTTACAAACTCCGCAAAACCGGAAATAATGTCTTAGTTTGAGAACTTTACCTTGGTCTAAAAACGGAATCCGAACGGTGGAAGGGCTCCGGCGGCGGGAGGCCTCATTAGGGAAAGCGTGCCTCGGTTTAAGAACGGTTTTGATTTAAGAACAGACTTCTGGAACGGATTAAGTTCATAAACCGAGGTACCACTGTACTTAAGTCTAGCTAAAAATTCACTTCATTCAGGAGCCTGATTGGCTGCTCTTGCAGGCCAATCAGGTCGCCGATTCACTTCCACCTGGAGCTGGATTGGGTGGCTCCTGCAGACCAATCAGACTGCTGCATTCTGGATCCTATTGTTCTAGGACCAATCAGACTGCTGCATTTTGGAGCCTATTGTTCTAGGATTCAGCTCAGTACATAACACCTATCCAGGTAAGACTTGGAATATGCCCTTGCTTGCAGCCCCAAAGAGCTGCTGCCAGTCAGAGTAGACAATATCAAGGTCAATAGACCTTAGTTCAGACTTGCCATAAAACAGAGTCCGATGTTTAGATGTTCCTATAAAACTGGACTCAACGAAAAATCAAATACAAATCAAATAAATGTTGTGTTGCATCTTCACCTTTGCACCCTTGGGAGCGAGTCCTGATTATTTCATTGGGATGCCTGCAGGTCTTAGGGCCAGGATTGTGGTGGGTTTTCTGCTGTGACTTGAAAATTACAGCGCATTCAGGTCTGCAGAAATCTGATCAACGCCGGGAGATGGAAAAATAGGGCAGCTTTTATAACAGGCAGGCAGCATGTAAAATAAACAGAGTTTAACACACGTCGCTATGTTCTAGCCAGAGTGCCCACTTTTGAGCAAAGCTAATTCAAAAATAGCACAGAGTTTATATATGTGTGCTCCCTCACAATCACCCCCTACACACCCTTTCAGGGAAAATAATGTTCCACCATCATGTTGTTCAGCCCTAAACATTTTCCATTAATTTCAGTGACATTTGCTTGACTCTTCCAACAATTCCAGTGGAATTACAACTGCAGATGACTGAAAGTCATTGCATGATGGTTCCCAATATGTCTCAGCAGTCAGGTGTATCTGTAATGGCTCAGACGATTCATCCTGGAGCAGCGCTGGCGGCTACCACTATGTACAGCGCATGTGCGGCGTAGCTACGTACGGTGCATGCGTCGTATGTAGCGGTGACACCCATGCGCCCTACGTAGCGACACCCCGCCCCGCCCCGGGTGTCACAATGCCTCCGTTCGCCCCCGGGCAGGGCAGGGCCCCTCAGGCTCCCAGCAGGCAGATCAGAAGTCCCCGGGCATGGTTGGTTGCAGTGCGCTTTGTTTGCGCGCGTGATTTGGGGAGGGGAGGCTGCTGTGAGGTTAAGTTAGCCCAATTGAGCTCCAGCGTGCCTAACAACCTCAGTAAAAAAAAATAGAATTTAGGTGCCTGTGCACCTCCCTGAACGTCTTTCCCTCTCCTCCCCTTTGCCAGGTGGTTTCATGGTGATGGCAGTCATAAGAACATAAGAGGATCCCTGCTGGATCAGACCACGGCCCATCTGGTCCAGCCTCCTGTTCTCACAGTGGCCAGATGGACACCTGGGGGAAACCTTCAAGCAGGATTTGAGCTCAAGAGCACTCTACCCTACTTTGGCTTCCAGCAACTGGCATTCAGAAGCATCTGACCATGGGGCATAGCTGTCAACCCTCCCTTTTTTTACAGGAAACTCCCTTATTCCAATGCCGTTTCCCGCTGCTATCCCGGATTGTTGATATCCCTTAAATTTCCCGGATTTCAAAGGAAGCAGCTCCTCTCCCTCCCTGCCGGCCAGGGAGGCTCCTCAGCTGCATTGCTCGGCTGCCAATAAGGAGTCTGAGACCGACTGGGGGCGGAGCTTGCATGCCTTGTGCAGCCAGACCCTCACGCCCAACCAGACAGACAGCCTGCCTGCCGTCTACACACTCGCTCTTTCGCTCAACCGTTCGCACGCAGCCTCTGGAGCGCAGGGTGGCGAGGCTACTTGGTGCCATTGCACCGCCCTCACGGCATCTCTTATTTTCAAATCTGAAAGTTTTGAAAAATCCATTATTTTCAAATCCGAAAGTTGACAGCTATGCCATGGGGGCAGAGCATAGTCACATTGGCCATCAAAGCCAGCATAATCACAGTGTTTTTCCCCTTTAATTTTTGTTGACTGTGTGGGGCATACTGTAAAGGAAAGGCCCCCACGGTCATACCTGTCAACCATGTTTCCAAAAGTCCCGCATAGTTCCAGAGGCACAGCTCTCTGGGAGGCCAAGATGGCGGGCGTGACTGGCATAGATGGAGCTTTGCTGCACAAGGAGCACGGCTTGGGCATGTTATGTGAACGCCAACCGTTTAGCATTTCTAATTCTGCTTCTTGCTCTTTTCCAGCTCTCCTTTATGCAACTATTTTTGGAAACGTCACCACAATTTTCCAACAGATGTACGCCAATACCAACCGCTACCATGAGATGCTGAACAATGTGAGAGATTTCTTAAAGTTGTACCAAGTCCCCAAAGGCCTTAGCGAAAGAGTCATGGATTACATCGTCTCCACGTGGTCAATGTCCAAAGGGATCGACACAGAGAAGGTACAATGTGTGTGTGTTTGTGAGTGTGGAATCCCAATGGCTGGTCAAGTTAAGCCAATATGCATTTTCAGAGCAGAAGGAGAGGTGTAACAATTCAGAATCCCATTCTTATTCATTAAATAATGTTACTATGATGCATGTTGTTGTTGTTCAGTCGTTCAGTCATGTCCGACTCTTCGTGACCCCATGGACCAGAGCAGCACGCCAGGCACGCCTATCCTTCACTGCCTCTTGCAGTTTGGCCAAACTCATGTTAGTAGCTTCGAGAACACTGTCCAACCATCTCATCCTCTGTCGTCCCCTTCTCCTTGTGCCCTCCATCTTTCCCAACATCAGGGTCTTTTCTAGGGAGTCTTCTCTTCTCATGAGGTGGCCAAAGTATTGGAGCCTTAACCTCAGGATCTGTCCTTCTAGTGAGCACTCAGGGCTGATTTCTTTAAGAATGGATAGGTTTGATCTTCTTGCAGTCCATGGGACTCTCCAGAGTCTCCTCCAGCACCATAATTCAAAAGCATCAATTCTTCGGCGATCCGCCTTCTTTATGGTCCAGCTCTCACTTCCGTACATTACTACTGGGAAAACCATAGCTTTAACTATACATTGCTATGGACTTCGGTTGGTTGCCTTGTTGACCAAGGAGCCTGGTAGTTCTTTTTCCCGGTTGGATTAGCCAAGCGGGTTTTTTCACCTACCTCATAGCAAATCGTCACAACTTTGGTTTGGCGGTTAGGCATTGGGAGAAGGTATCATAGATCGGAGGAGGGGAGGTAGCGCCATCACCTGCCCCTATCTTGAAGGGTATTCCGGTAAACGGATTCCGGGGGCGTGGCCATGTCCAAAGCCTAGGGAGGTTCGGGCCCAAGGCACGCCCCAACGGTGATCACAGGGGGGGGGGGTCCCATTCGATGTACATCAATGGGACTACCTGCTGGGGATTAACCCTTCCCAGACTTCCAACACACGGGTTGGGGTCCGTTATAGTTTGCTAGGGTCCAATGCCTAAGCCAATACCGCTCAACATCCGTAACCAATAAAGTTGTGGCCTTCACGCCCATTAAAATTTATATAATGTGTCCGTGTCTTTACTCAAGGGGAGGGAGGGACATAGCCATGCAAGGTGATGTCTTTGCTTTTTAAGATGCTGTCTAGGTTTGTCATTGCTTTTCTCCCAAGAAGCAGGCGTCTTCTAATTTCGTGACTGCTGTCACCATCTGCACTGATCATGGAACCCAAGAAAGTGAAATCTCTCACTGCCTCCATTTCTTCCCCTTCTATTTGCCAGGAAGTGATGGGACCAGTGGCCATGATCTTAGTTTTTTTGATGTTGAGCTTCAGACCATATTTTGCGCTCTCCTCTTTCACCCTCATTAAAAGGTTGTTTAATTCCTCCTCACTTTCTGCCATCTAGGTTGTATCATCAGCATATCTGAGGTTGTTGATATTTCTTCCGGCAATCTTAATTCCGGTTTGGGATTCACCCAGTCCAGCCTTTCGCATGATGAATTCTGCATATAAGTTAAATAAGCAGGGAGACAATATACAGCCTTGTCGTACTCCTTTCCCAATTTTGAACCAATCAGTTATTCCATACTATGATGCATACTTGTTTTTTTTTTAAGGGTAGAATGGTCTGTGTTCTGTACATCCATGATAAAGGTAAAGGGACCCCTGACCATTAGGTCCAGTCGTGACCGACTCTGGGATTGTGGTGCTCATCTCACATTATTGGCCGAGGGAGCCGGCGTACAGCTTCTAGGTCATGTGGCCAGCATGACTAAGCCACTTCTGGCGAACCAGAGCAGCGCACGGAAACGCCGTTTACCTTCCCGCTGCAGCGGTACCTATTGATCTACTTGCACTTTGACGTGCTTTCGAACTGCTAGGTTGGCAGGAGCAGGGACCAAGCAACGGAAGCTCAGCCCATCGCAGGGATTCGAACCGCCGACCTTCTGATCAGCAAGCCCATGATAGCATGACATAATTGCAGTAATTGGCATTAAAATCAGTTGGTAACAGACTTCCTTCCTTTTAAAAAAAACTTTGTAGTCCTTAAGACTTCGAAGGTAAGCTTCAAAGTGTATGGGTAACGTTTAGTAAAATCGCAGTAGGATTTTCTCTAAAAAATTCCAGCAGCTGGTTGTGCATATTTCGCTACTCCCTCCTTGACTGGCAAAAGCAGAATTATGGAAGATAAGCAAAGATATGCAAACTGCTCACAGTAAGTGCATAATTACCGGTAACTGGTACAGGTCGCAGCACCAATCAGCTGATGGGCAGAGCAAACACACTTCAAAGGGACTCTCCTTCAGTGTTCACCAGCTGATCGGTGCTGAGAGCAAGCCCATTGGCTGCACTAGGGAGTTCCCATGCGATACAGGAAGTGTCACATACGACATCAGGTATTGGGTAGGAGGGTGTGCTTTGGGGAAAACTGGTGTCATGGGTCCTATTAGGACTCCACTTAGCCCAATTACACTAGTGGTCCCCCACCATTGGGCTAATGAATAAATGTGAAAGTTGGACTGATTTTTTTTACAAATGGGTACAAAATTCATTAAAAAAAATATTAAATGTATTTTTATTTATTGTTACACATACATACATACATACATACATACAAATATATACATATGCATATACATACCTGTACATACACCTGCATACAGACCTACAAACATACATTCCTACATACTCCATCTCTCTCCACCACTTCCACCGTTACCACCCCCCTATACCCTGTGCGCAACTTCCAATCTTCTCAGTTGCAATTTCTCCATCTTTCCATCATTTTAAAGTATACACTTTACATAATTTTTTATTCATCTAAATCCAAATTTTGTATTCTACCTCCCCCCCCCCTTTCTTATCCTTTTATATTTCTCCTGTACTTGCTCTATCTCGATAGTAGCTCTGGATTTTTGACATATTTTTGGATGTATTCATTTAATGAAAATAAACGGAGCACTAAAGCAAAAGAGAGAGAAAAAGATATCGCATTCCCTAGTTTGTTGAACTTCTCAGGAACTGTTGCTTCTGCAAAAATTGTTACTGCATAGCAGAAGTTGGGCGGTGTTTGGTTCAGAATTCACTATACTGATCCTTTAAAAGAACAATCTCTCTTTAATATCCTGAATCCTTTTTCCTTTATCAAATTACTTTGCATATTTTTTTCCTTTAGTGCCACTGCTTTGCTCCTGGTGGATATTAAGCCCAGCTTCTGGTTGTTTCTTCCTTCTTTGAAATATTGGATTTCATATATATTCTCTGTGGCCTTTCTAACTATCGCCTTTTACTTCCCAGCTCCATGATGCTTAAACAAATATATCAGCGTATTTATCTTTTCTCAACCATTGGATAAGGTCGATAACTGCAGTGCAATATGTAGCAGGATTTTTCTTCTGCAAGTTTGGGGACCACAGGCCATTGGTAGCCAATGAAATGCCCTCCAAATGCTGATGGACTACAACTCCCATCCCTTCCTGACCACTAGCCCTGCTGGCTGGGGCTGATGGGAGTTGCAGTCCCAGGTATCTGAAGAACGTTGTGTTGGTTAGCCCTGCCACAAGCTCTGCTGTGTCTGCATTCAGTGGATGTCTCAAACAAGAAACTCATCTCGATCTGTGCAGTGGGATTTATTATATTATATAGCATTCTTTACCCCAGCCTCACCTGGCACATTGCAGGCAGTAATGTCTTCCGTTATGAGAAGTTTAATTCCCTCCTTTACAAACCAAATAAGAAAAGGAGTAGGGAAGAATTGTATATCCCTGGGGGGTGGAGGGGGGGGGAGATGCTATATTTAAACATTTGCAGCCAGGTTCCTATGGCGACAGAAAATGATAATCGTATGGGAACGTGAGGGTTTAAAAATAACGGCTGGCCAATACGTCACGGAGAAAGTGTGTCTTCTTAAAATAGCACCTGGCTGTACGTGTGTCCAGAGGCAAGAGAGTCGGCGTGTGAGCTTTCGGTTTACACTAGGTAGACCTGCATTAGACTCACCACCTGAGCCAAATGAGAGGCAGCCTTGTAGATGCCCAAAGAGAGCTCTGATCTGTTTAAACCTGTGCAAATAGCAGGGCAAAATCCCTGTAACACCAGTTGAGGATACCCAGGTGTGCTGTGTCTATGCAGCATCCTGCTTTAGTGTTACAGGCTTGGCTCTTAGTCGTTGGTCATAATACAGTAGCGGCCAGATTCCCAGAGACTGGTATTCAGACTGCCTACAGAGAGCCAGTGTGGTGTAGTGGTTAAGAGCGGTAGACTCATAATCTGGTGAACCGGGTTCGATTCCCCGCTCCTCCACATGCAGCTGCTGGGTGACCTTGGGCTAGTCACACTTCTTTGAAGTCTCTCAGCCCCACTCACCTCACAGAGTGTTTGTTGTGGGGGAGGAAGGGAAAGGAGAATGTGAGCCGCTTTGAGACTCCTTTGGGTAGTGATAAAGAGGGGTATCAAATCCAAACTCCTCCTCCTCCTCCTCCTCCTCCTCCTCCTCTTCTTCTTCAGCAGCAGTGTAGGCAGCACACAGGTGCCAGGTTCTCTGCGTAGCAGGATACCTGGATTTTCTTTGCATGGCTGCAAATTGCAGGGGTCTGTGGGGGTTTGGGTGAGATGCAAAGAGTAGGCATTTGGCAAGGGGGTTTGGGGTTCTGGCAAGGGAGAGGGGGTAGGTGGGTCTGGCGATCAGCAGCCCCTCGTATATCTGTGCATTCTCAACAGGGATCTGCAGCTTATTCAGGCTCCTCAACAAGCATACATGGGAGGGCTCAATTCTTTGCTAACAGATGCTGGCTGCATTCTCTTCCTTAAGTGTGCGCTTGACACATCTTAAGAACGTAGTGCCTGAAGTGGCCTGCTGAACAAGGAGACGAGTGCCAGAAAAGCACTCTTCAGATAAGATCTCTTAAGCGGCCATAATAATATTTACAGCAATTCTTGGGAACGGGAGGGGGGGGGATTATTCATCTTGGTTTCTAATTGAAACACACTCGACAGCAGTTGAAAAATTAATGGGTTACACGGAAAAATAGGTCGTTACGCAGAGAACTGCAAACAGTGGTTGCTCAGCCAACACTTTCAATTAAGGGAGCTCACTGCTAGTAACAAAATGTAAGTCCAGATGAAGATTCTCTCATCCCGTTTTGGGCTTCTTGATTGCTGTCGGGCTTTGGTGATGCGAAGGTACATAAAGATGAAGGACGGAGATGTCCAGCGTATCTCCAGGGTCTTTCACCCCCCCATTCTCATCTTCCTCCTTAATTTATATGAGAAGCGAGTCCACCCACTGTGGGAATGTTCAGGGATGCAGGAGAGGATATATTGTTTTACTATATCCTATTCCAACTTGCGCTAACAAGTTCCACAATTTAGCAGAGTAACATTCCCCTTTTAAACTTACACAGCGTATGCGTTGCTTAGGCTCGCTAAAGCTCTATAATAACTGTCCTGGTATTTCCCCCTTATTCCCTCCTAAAAGATAAGACACGACACAGTCTTCTATAAAAGTATAACAAGAGTTTTCTTACACACATTCTGTTCACAATAGGATCCCAGAAGGCAGACTTAGCTTAGAAAAGTTACATACACTTGGAGACTACTGTATTCCATAGAGATAGCTCCTTTGTCCCCTCTTGGCTGGAAGCTGGAAGCCAAGAGAACATCTTTGGCTAAGCAGGTGATGCTTCCTCATCGAGGTGTAGTCAAAAGAAGAGGGAGATGGTGGCCAGTCCTACGCCTTTTGTTACCCACACAGGTGAGGCCACACCCACCTCTAGTCACATGTAGAGAAAGTCTGTCCCAGCCCAGGAGAAACAGGAAGTTCCGACTGACTAGTCCAGGCATCCCCTTCTATGTCCACTCTAGGGATGTTGTACTTGACTGCTCCCGTGTTTCACATCCCACACCCACATCCCTGAGTTCCACTAAAAATGCAATCCTTGCATGCTACACATATTCCCCCCCCCCACATGTAGCATTAAATGCATATGTACATTAAATGTGCATAGGCAATGTTGGTAAGATGCTTTGAGTTGCCTGCGGCAAAAAAGTGACCAATAAATTTAATTAATAAATGCTAATAAAATATTTGAGACCTCTCCCTAAAGCTGGTGGGCATTGCCATTCAAATGGTGTGCCTGTGTTGCGTCCTGTGATTATTTATATGTGGGTGGGGCTTACCTCCCCCCCCCCATATTTTATTCAAGTTGGCACCCTTGGGCAGTCACTAGTTCTCAGTCTAACCTACCTCACTAGATAGTTGTGTGGATGAAACAGGGGGGGGGGGAGAGAACCTTGTATGACACCTTGCCCTCCCTGGCGGAAAGACGGGATATAAATGTAATAATAGTTATAATTTGGATTGCGGTTTCCATTCGTTTCTCCCCTGCCCCCAAGAAAAGTTTTCATTGATTTGTGCAATTAAAGAAGGCGGAAATACCTCTCTCCAGAAATACAGCAGTCTTCACAAGCTCTACGTGAGATTATTCCAATCAGATCCAGTCAAGCGGTTCATTAAACCAGGCTTTGTATATCGGGGCACCATTTCAGGTTTCGCGTGGGAGCAAAGAGGTTTCAGCCTGCTCTTGGATCGACTTTGGATTAAATGGCATCAAACACCCTGGTGTGTTTTAAGAGCATTTACGGCTGCTCCTTTAATCTCAGAATGATTATATTGATGATATTCACACCCAACAGTTCTGAGCCTTTGAGGTGGGTACCCGGTATGTAGCATCTGCAGTTTGTTTAAAGCACATCAGCATTTGGTAAGGAGCAAGAAATGCTGGCCGTGTTCCCACAAAGAGCAGAGAAGATGCTAATTTGGGGACTGCATAACCTCTAAGCGTCCCGATTTTCCAGGGACAATCCCAGAATGTCCCTATTTCCCCCATCAGTGCCGTCTCCAGCGGTGGATGAGCCGGCACTGGTCCCAAGCAATGCTGGTGGTCACTGGCGGAGGAAGAGTAGTGCAGGGGGAGCGCACCACCCCAGCAGCGCAATCCTGGTGGAGTGCCATCGCGGCTGCCCCCCCACCCGCGCTGGGCGCCACTTCCCTGCAGGTGGCGTGCCACGCCCCAGGATATGCGCCAGCCCTGCCCCCACCTGCTCTCCATCCCCCGGTGCCGGAACATGAAGCTCCGCCACCGGTGGTGGTGACCGATTTTGAAAGGGTCCACAATTTGCGGCACACTGTATGCATACAACTGGACAAAGGGGGACCTTATCCTATAGATGCACGCAGGTGTGGGGAAACTTTGGCTCTCCAGATGTGACTGAACTACAATTCCCATCAGCCCAGCAAGCATGGCCCATGGCCAGGGATGATGCGTGTGGTAGTTCTGCCATATCTGGAGTGCCAAAGGTCTCCCATCGCCTGGCATATGGTATGCCACATGGGCATGGGCTCATCTCCAATGGCTTTTGAGCACTTTGGCTATTCCTTTCTAATCCTAGAGTTCATGTGAAATAATAATAATAATAATAATAATAATAATAATAATAATAATTTATTGTTTATACCCCACCCATCTGACTGGGTTGCCCCAGCCACTTTGGGCGGCTCCCAACAGAATATTAAAAAAGGTAAAGGACCCCTGACAGTTAAGTCCAGTCGCGAATGACTCTGGGGTTGTGGCGCTCATCTCACTTTACTGGCCAAGGGAGCCGACAGTTTTTCCGTGCATGGAAGCGCCATTTACCTTCCCGCCAGAGTGGTACCTATTTATCTACTTGCACTTTGACGTGCTTTCGAACTGCTAGGTTGGCAGGAGCTGGGACCAAACAACGGGAGCTCACCCCGTTGCGGGGATTAAAACCGCCAACCTTCCGATCGGCAAGCCCTAGACTCAGTGGCTTAGACCACAGTGCCACCCGCGTACCACCAAACAGAATATTAAAAACACGATAAAACATCAAACATTAAAAACTTCCCTAAACAGGGTTGCCTTCACGTGTCTTCTAAAAGCCAGATCGTTGATTACAGTCGTACCTTGACTCCTGAACGCCTTGGGAGTCGAACGTTTCAGTTCCCGAATGATCAAAACCCAGAAGTGACTGTTCTGATTTTCGTACATTCTTTACAAAGCTGATTATCTGACGGGGCTTCCGGGGCTTCCGATTGGCTGCAGAAGTTTCCTGCAGCCAATCAGAAGCCGCGCTTCGGTTTTCAAACATTTCAAGTCGAACAGACTTCTGGAACGGATTCTGTTTGACTTCCGAGGTACGGCTGTATTTCCTTGACAGCTGATGGGAGGGCGTTCCACAGGGCGGGCGCCACTACCGAGAAGGCCCTCTGCCTGGTTCCCATAATCCAAAGTTCAGTTCCCTAGCCTTTCCTGTATGTACAATGATAGCACAGGACTAACTGTATTAAATGATGAACATGGTTGCTGCTGCTGCAAACGTGCTTTTTTTCCATCTCTGGGCACCAGCGTTAGCTTCACAGACTTTGTTAGCAGAAGACTAATTAGACCCCACTTTCTGGCCAGAGGCTCTCAGCTTGCTCTGCAAACCACTGAAACGACATTTACAATGAGAGCACAACGGCACGTCCTCCCTTGCTGGGCTTATTACCCAGTCAAATGTTTTAAAAGAAAAGGAAACTGCCCTCCGAGAGCTAATTCATTACTGCTGCTCTTCGTCAATGCTGGCAAAATAAAAACCAAAGTGTTCTGTAATTTGCAGGTCAGCTGCTGGGACTGGCGGTTAAGTGAGATGGAGCAAGCGCCACTAGGAGAGGTGAAACACCAGCAAAGGCAGGCGTGGAGGTTTAACAGGAGGCATAGCGCATAGTTGGGGCGCATACTTGGCCCGTAGGATCCCCCAGATTCAGCCACTGGCATCCCCAGTGAGCAGCGGATATGGAACATGAGAACATATAGGAAATTACCCGATACAGAGTCATATCATCGGTCCACCTAGCTCTGCATTGCCTAAATCAGCACAGGGGAACTGGTGACCCTCCAGATGTTGATGGAATGATAATAGAATCATAGAACTGTGGAGTTGGAAGGGACCCTGAGGGTCATCTAGTTCAACCCCCTGCAATGCAGGAAACTCCACAAAAAAATCCCCAGCATCCAACCCAAAAAAGGCAAGTCTACCATCTTCCAAGATAGTCAAACAGCTCTCACCACCAGAAAATTATTCCTAGCATTTTTGTTGGAATCTCTCGTAATTTTAATCCGTTGGTTTGTATCCTAGCTTTTGGAGCTGCAGAAAACAAACCTGCTCCATCTTCCATATGACAGCTCTTTAGATATTTAAAGAGCGCTATCATATCTCCTTTCAGTCTTCTCTTCTCTGAGCTAAACATACACAGTTCCCTCAACTGTTCCTCATAAGGGGCGTATTATTATTATTATTATTATTATTATTATTATTTGAATTTTCATGGTGCCCTATAACCCGCAGGTCTCAGGGCGGTGAACAAGATAAAATCACAATATAAAACCACAAAATAGATAAAAGTAAGAACAAGAGTGCTGTTGTGCTCAGGTTCTGCTTGTGTGCTTCCCAGAAGCATCTGGTTGGCCACTGCGAGAGCTGGATGCGGGCCTAGATGAGCCATTGGCCTGATCCAGCAGGCAACAACAAACAACAACAACAACAGCAACATATTTCTATCCCGCCCATCTGGCTGGGTTTCCCCAGCCACTCTGGGCAGCTTCTAACAAAAGATTAAAAATACATTAAAACACCAGTAATTAAAAACGTCCCTATACAGGGCTGCCTTCAGATGTCTTCTAAACGTGAGATAGTTGTTTATTTCTTTGACATCCGATGGGAGGGCGTTCCACAGGGCGGGCGCCACTACCGAGAAGGCCCTCTGCCTGGTTCCCTGTAACCTCACTTCTCGCAGCGAGGGAACTGCCAGAAGGCCCTCAGAGCTGGACCTTATGTCCTTATTACCTGAGTCTTATGAAAATGTGCGTAAGCAAAACACATGAAGGTTAGGGGCCTAATTTCAGCACGTTTTCTCTCGTCTTGTCCTGCATTTAAAAACGAAACGAAACGAAAAACCTGGCTTACAAACTTAGGAAGGACCAATTCCTATTCAAAAGAGACAGTGCACTTTAAACCAGAGGATCCTGACCCGGTCGCCTGTGGTGACTCAGGACAGGGCACAAGGCGAGTGTCTGTTTCGCAACCCTGCTTTTAGCATGGCCGATTTTACGGGGCTTGAAAGAATCCCCGGGACAAACACTTTCAGTGGAGTTGCTTGGTGTTAATTACACTGCCTCGTCTCTCTCTCATTAACTGCATTTAACCGATTTCGTAGCATTTGCCAAGCCACCCAGAAGGCAGACCGTGGAGACAAAAGGACAGGGCAAAGCCTTTTAGCAGAGGAGTTGTCGCTCTAGTAATTCTGTATCCAGGGCAGCAGTCTACCAGCTGCATCTGGTACACAGGCTGAGACCCTACCTGCCCGCAGACTGTCTCGTCAGAGTGGTGCATGCTCTAGTTATCTCCCGCTTGGACTACTGCAATGCGCTCTACATGGGGCTACCTTTGAAGGTGACCTGGAAACTGCAATTAATCCAGAATGCGGCAGCTAGACTGGTGACTGGGAGTGGCCGCCGGGACCACATAACACCGGTCCTGAGAGATCTACATTGGCTCCCAGTACGTTTCCGAGCACAATTCAAAGTGTTGGTGCTGACCTTTAAAGCCCTAAGCGGCCTCGGTCCTGTATACCTGAAGGAGCATCTCCACCCCCACCGTTCAGCCCGGACACTGAGATCCAGCGCCGAGGGCCTTCTGGCGGTTCCCTCACTTTGAGAAGCAAAGCTACAGGGGGCCTTCTTGGTAGTGGCTCCCGCCCTGTGGAACGCCCTCCCATCAGAGGTTAAAAGGATCAACAACTACATGACATTTAGAAAACACCTGAAGGCAGCCCTGTTCAGGGAAGTTTTTAATCTGTGATGTGTTAATGTATTTTAATGTTTTTGCTGGAAGCCGCCCAGAGTGGCTGGGGAGACCCAGCCAGATGGGTGGGGTACAAATAAATTATTATTATTATTATTATTATTATTATTATTATTATTATTATACTAGTACACAACCCTAATCTACAAACGTCTTTGTGCTGGTCCTCTCAGCAAACCGTCCCACACCTTTTTTTTTTATCATCCCTGTTCCCTGCTGATCTCTGGAGGCTGATCTTAAACTGCCTGTGTTAAGAATATGCCAGAGGCAAAGGAAAACAATATGAGATGCATGCCCTTGGGGATTTGAAGCTTGCTTTCTCAATAGAGGCAAAATGGTATCTCTTTTTCCCTCCCCGCCATGGCTTTCCTCCAAGAACCACACATGTATCGATCCAGTTAGTCAAAGAGCATATACCAAAGCCTTAAAACCGTCACATGTACTAATAACAAACTCGGTCTGTGTAGAAGGAAAATGAGGCCACTCCATAATAAGGTAACATCCTCCTCCCAATATGCGCAGGGGACTTCTGTGTCAAATGGATCTGTCTCTTATAGAGAGAGAGAGAGAAGGCTTTAAAAGAGGGACGAGGTAGACAAACAGAATACAGCCATCAGTTATGAAGGTTGTGTACTTCCACCAGGATCTAGGAGTGGGTGGATCTGTCATCTTCAGTCCCTCCCCCCTGTTTCTCATTTTAAAGGTAAAGGTAAAGGTACCCCTAACCATTAGACGACTCTGGGGTTGCGGTGCTCATCTTGCTCTATAGGCCGAGGGAGCCAGCGTTTGTCCGCAGACAGCTTCCGGGTCATGTGGCCAGCATGACTAAGCCGCTTCTGGTGAACCAGAGCAGCGCACAGAAACGCTGTTTACCTTCCCGCCGGAGCGGCACCTATTTATCTACTTGCACTTTGACGTGCTTTCGAACTGCTAGGTGGGCAGGAGCTGGGACCAAACAACGGGAGCTCACCCCGTCGCGGGGATTCGAACCGCCGACCTTCTGATCGGCAAGCCCTAGACTCAGTGGTTTACACCACAGCGCCACCCGCGTCCCTAGTGTTTCTCATTTTATCAGTCTATAATTCGCTTCTCTGTTTTTCTGCAGTAATTTGTGAGTGTTATTGTTATTATTTAAAAACTCCCATGAAAATTCATCAGCAGTTCATTGCAAATGTCTCCCAATAAACACATTTTACTAATGTACACATTTTTGCAATCAGTTCCCCCTAGCACAATGCATTCTTGCATATTATTTCCACTAATATCCTCACCCTTTCTCCATACCTACACTTTTTTTTTGGGGGGGGGGTTTCCTGAGAACTATATTGCAAAATTCAAAGAAGTGTGAATTGCAAAGTACGGCTGTGTTTCCATTCTCGTCTTCTTTTGGAATCATAGAATCATAGAGTTGGAAGAGACCACAAGGGTCATCCAGTCCAACCCCCTGCCAAGCAGGAAACACCATCAGAGCATTCCTGACAGGTGGCTGTCAAGCCTCTGCTTAAAGACCTCCAAAGAAGGAGACTCCACCACACTCCTTGGCAGCAAATTCCACTGTCGAACAGCTCTTACTGTCAGGAAATTCTTCCTAATGTTTAGGTGGAATCTTCTTTCTTGTAGTTTGAATCCATTGCTCCGTGTCCGCTTCTCTGGAGCAGTAGAAAGCAACCTTTCTCCCTCCTCTATATGACATCCTTTTATATATTTGAACATGGCTATCATATCACCCCTTAACCTTCTCTTCTCCAGGCTAAACATATCCAGCTCCCTAAGCCGTTCCTCATAAGGCATCGTTTCCAGGCCTTTGACCATTTTGGAAAGTATGGTTTAGGTAGGTTTGCCTTTAAACACAAACTGAATTGGATTTCTCCATCATCCTTAGCAGGCTCAGAGGCACCAATCCCTGGCAGTCATGAGCAGGAAAAGCTATTGTGATTCTGCTCTGCTTCTGGTTTCACATTAAGCACCTGATTATCTGCTGGGGGTAGGTGGGATTCTGAACTAGAAATGCTGTTGGTCTGATCTGTCAGGGCTCTTAGGTTTTTCTGTGATAGCTCTTGGGATGAGGTTTCCACCACCTTCAGAGCGGCTTATATTTTGCACATTTTCTGCATGAACAAGGTACAGTCACTGGCTATATGATCATTGTGCTTCAGATTTGTTACATGGGAGCCTTTTTGATAGCCTCAATAACTGGTCTTTGGAAACCACGCACTCCTAGTCTTCTAGAATCGAGCAGAGAAGGAGCAAAGGCAGTCGCCGGCTCGTTGTTGGTTATTGCAATGAAATAGGATTCCACTGGGTGAAAAGAGTCGTCATGCCGCATGCTTAATTCTGTAATTTAGTAGAAAGCTAATAACACCCAGGGTTGGGGAGAGCATCTATCCAATACCCAGACATTTATGTGGTTCTTCTAGACTCATACAGTGGCGAAACAACTGCAGGGAGCAATAGCGTGGTTAAAGACAGCATCTTTCACTGGATCAACCCCAGGGATGCTGAGACACGTCCTTTCGAAAACAATATCACTCACAGTTCACATTATCCAAGTTATTAGCTGATAATGTATAGGACAGAAAGGCTAAAAGGAATCTAAACAGGATTTTCTGGGATTTCTTTGAAGCAAGAGCACAGTGGTTGTGTGTCCTACTTTAAGGAGGACGGCTCTCTATTTGAAAGTGCTGTCTATTTGAAGGCATACCCACTCCATGTCTGGTTTAGAGATAAGGAATTTAGTGAGTGGTGATTGAGGCTGTGAATCTACACAAGGAACAGCTGGACCATAGACTGAGCAGGTCACCTGGTCACAGCCTATCCCACTAGGATGTGATGCAATTGTTGTTGTTGTTGTTGTTGTTGTTGTTGTTACAATTTCCATACCACCCTTTATCACAGGGGGGTTACAATATAGCACGTCCAACAGGTAGATCGTGATCTACTGGTAGATCACTGGACGCCTGTGGTAGAACACTGGTAGATCACTGGCTTCCCCCAAAGAAGCTCAACAGCTTTGGCTGCCTTAAAAAATGCTAAACATTTTGCCCTGCACCCCCCAAAAAAGGCGCTTTCCTCCTCCCTAAAAAAAAGCTAAACATTTTTGTCTTGCACCCCCCAAAAACTCCTCCCCAAGAAAAACTCAACAACTTTAACCTGAACCCACAAAAAGAGGGTAGATCACTGCCAGTTTTTAAGCTCTGCAAGTAGATCGCAGTCTCTTGGAAGTTGGCCACCCCTGCAATATAGAAACAAAAAGATAGATAACATAGTAACAAACCAAAACAACACCCCGCCCCCAGTTTAAAAGGCAATAGATTGTTTATTTAGCCAAAGGCCTGAGAGAAGGGATGTGCAATGAAGGCACCAGGCGAGGTTCCCTGGGGAGAGCATTCCACAAGCAATGAGCCACCACAGAAAAAGCCCATTTTTGTGTTCCTGCTGTCTGGACCTCTCAGGGAGGAGGCACACAAAGAAGGGCCTCAGATGATTCTTGCAGGGTCCAGATATGGGGAGAAGCGGTGCTTGAGATCTTGTGGTCCTGAGCCCTTTAAGGCTTTATAGGTCAAAACCAGTACAGCCATACCTCGGGTTACGGCCACTTCAGGTTGCGCAATTTCGGGTTGCGCACCGTGCCGAACCCGGAAGTAATGGAACGGGTTGCTTCCGGGTTTCAGTGCTCGCGCATGCGCAGAAGCACTAAACCGCACTTTGCGCATGCGCAGAAGCACCGAATTGCATCACGCGCGTGCGCAGATGCAGCGGTGCGGGTTGCGAACGCGCCTCCCGCACAGATTGTGTTCGCAAGCCGAGCATCCACTGTACTTTGAGTTGGGCCCAGAAACTAATCAGCAGCCAGGATTGGTGCCATATGCTCAAACCATCTAACCCCGGTGAGCGACCATTGGATTCTGCACAAGCTGGAGTTTCTAACCTGTCTTCAGATGCAGTCCCATATATAACACATGGCAGTATTCTAAGTTACCAGAGGTTACAAGAGCAAAGACAACAGAAGCTAGGCTATCCCTGTTCAGATAGGGGTGTAGCTGGGCTACCAGCCAAAGCTGATGGAAGGTCCTCCGTGCCTCTGAGGCCACCTGAGCCTCAAGCAACAGCAATGGAACCAGAAGCTGGATACCCGCTCCTTCAGAGGGAGTGCGACTCCATCAAGAGCAGGCAACTTCCCATCCATTCGGTCTGGGGAACCACCCACTAACATCTGGATTGACACTCATTCAGCCTATTACTGAGGAAGACAATGGTGCAGCACATCCAATTTGACTTATAGTCTAAATTAGCATATGCAAACTTGATCCGACTGTGCCTTCCTTTCACCCTCCTCCTCCACCACCCCTTCATGGGCTGACAGAAGAATCATTGTATAATGATGACAGAGCATTGGTATGTGTACCTAAAATTCACAGCATAGATGGGGAACTTGTGGTCCTTCAAATACAGCGGTACCTTGGTTCCCGAACATCATAATAATAATAATAATAATAATAATAATAATAATAATAATAATAATAATAATAATTTATTATTTGTACCCCGCCCATCTGGCCGGGTCTCCCCAGCCACTCTGGGCGGCTTCCAACAAATATCAAAATACATTAAAATATCACAGATTAAAAACTTCCCTAAACAGGGCTGCCTTCAAGTATTTTCTAAAGGTCATGTAGTTGTTGATCCCTTTAACCTCTGATGGGAGGGCGTTCCACAGGGCGGGCGCCACTACCGAGAAGGCCCTCTGCCTGGTTCCCTGTAGCTTTGCTTCTCGCAGTGAGGGAACCGCCAGAAGGCCCTCGGCGCTGGATCTCAGTGTCCGGGCTGAACGGTGGGGGTGGAGACGCTCCTTCAGGTATACAGGACCAAGGCCGTTTAGGGCTTTAAAGGTCAGCACCAACACTTTGAATTGTGCTCAGAAACGTACTGGGAGCCAATGTAATCCGTTCTGGAAGTCCGTTCGACTTCCGAAACGTTCGAAAACCAAGGCACGGCTTCCGATTAGTGCAGGCGCCCTGGAAACAATAGCCGACAACAGCATCGGAAATTCGGCTTCTGAAAAAAGTTCGCAAACCAAGGCATTTACTTACGGGTTTGTGGTGTTCGGGTTCTGATTTGTTCATCAACAATTCCAGAACCAAGGTTCCACTGTACCACAAGACCATAGCGTCCATCATGGATGCCTACTGGCCATGATTTCCTGGTGCTGATGGGAGCCAGAGTCCAAAAACACCCAGAAGGTTACAGTTTCTCCTTCCCGGATTAGACAGTGGGAAGAATTTGTTGAAGTGGAGTAGAGTGAACATTACACTTGGGCAAAAAAAATGAAAGGCACAAATACAGGATGGGTGACACCTGGCTTGAGAGCAGTACAAGTGAAAAGGATCTAGGAGTCTTGGTAGACCACAAACTTGACATGAGTCAACAGTGTGATGCTGCAGCTAAAAAAGCCAATGCAATTCTGGGCTGCATCAATAGGAGTATAGCATCTAGATCAAGGGAAGTAATAGTACCACTGTATTCCGCTCTGGTCAGACCTCACCTGGAATACTGTGTCCAGTTCTGGGCACCACAGTTCAAGAAGGATACTGACAAGCTGGAACGTGTCCAGAGGAGGGCAACCAAAATGGTCAAAGGCCTGGAAACGATGCCTTATGAGGAACGGCTTAGGGAGCTGGGTATGTTTAGCCTGGAGAAGAGAAGGTTAAGGGGTGATATGATAACCATGTTCAAATATATAAAAGGATGTCATATAGAGGAGGGAGAAAGGTTGTTTTCTGCTGCTCCAGAGAAGTGGACACGGAGCAATGAATTCAAACAACAAGAAAGAAGATTCCACCTAAACATTAGGAAGAATTTATTGACAGTAAGAGCTGTTCGACAGTGGAATGTGCTGCCAAGGAGTGTGGTGGAGTCTCCTTCTTTGGAGGTCTTTAAGCAGAGGCTTGACAGCCACCTGTCAGGAATGCTTTGATGGTGTTTCCTGCTTGGCAGGGGGTTGGACTGGATGGCCCTTGTGGTCTCTTCCAACTCTATGATTCTAAGTTGTCCCTGAGCTTGCGTTTGGCCTGAACCCTCTTAGGTTGCTGGGGGGGGGGGATGCACATAGCTCTGAACTGCTCCCCCAATGAGACAGATTTTTCCCAGACTGAAAACTAGGGAGAAGGCTAGGCTAGCATCCCAGCCTATGCAGAGAATTCAAAGTATGCGTGATTCCCCTGGAGTATATTGAATAACCCACATCATCCCAGCCCAACTGTAATGTTCACTCTACTCCACTCCACGCCACTGGTTACGTGAGAGGAGGATCCTGGGTTCAGAGTCCTTGCCTTTTTAATTGAAGCATACACTGTTTTCCACTTATCTCTTCTGCTCCCTTTTGAAAAGCCAAATCCATTTCCAAAATGGCATTTTTTAAAAATCAAGCACATACCCTGGAGCTAGTCCTTTGTTCCCTTGTTCTTTAGAGGGGGCCATCTCTCTTTCTCTGTGTCTTCAGTTGGAGGCGGCTTAAGGCTGGCTGCGCAAATAGAACCTTTTCGGCTCGTAACTTCGGTTAATTACTGGATTCTTCCTGATGGATTTAGCTGGCTTTTTTCTTCGGCGCAGTGGAGGTCTCGCCTTCCCAACTGCTGGAGAACATGATGAAAGTGCCACTATTGTATCTACAAAAAGGAACGCCGTTTGCAGTGATAACACTACTAAGATATCTGAGCGCATCAGGATTCTTCCCTGCACATTCATGCGCTCTCTCAACACACCAGAGCTCTTTATGGCAGCATGAAAAGGATAACAAGAGCTGTTAAAGGCCTTTCTTCAGTGATATTTTACAATATAATCCTAAATACACTTCTCAGGAAGTAACAGAGCAATGCATTGCCCTTTGTGGTGGGCTGGGGTTGGACTGGGTGGAGATGTCTCTCTACCAGCCTTGCCAGCCTCTGTTGACAATCCCACTGATCACTGCCTGTGGAGAGAGGCCAATCTCATTCCACCATCATTGACCTCCTGTTTCCTCCTGCCAAATGGGCAGGTGGAAATCTAAATATATAACATAGTTCAAGTTGGATGTTTGTTAACAATCGCCTTTCTCCGTAACCCCTTGATCGATTCTGTTCAAATTTGGACACAACGTTCCATGCCCATATGGGAGTGATCATATGTACTTACATTGCACAAATACCACACCTTTCCCAGGTAAAAATGTGATTTTCTGCAAAAAATAGCGCCCTCCAGTGGACGTTAAACAGCACAACACAACACACCTGTGATATTTTAATGTATTTTAATATTTGTTGGAGGCCGCCCAGAGTGGCTGGGGGGACCCGCCCAAATGGGCAAGGTACAAATAAATTATTGTTGTTGTTGTTGTTGTTGTTGTTACCGGTATTACTATTATTATTATTCTGGCAGATCCCTAACTGCGAGAAGTGAGGTTACAGGGAACCAGGCAGAGGGTCTTCTCAGTGGTAGCGCCCACCCTGTGGAATGCCCTCCCATCAGATGTCAAGGAAATAAACAACTATCTGACTTTCAGAAGACATCTGAAGGCAGCCCTGTTTAGGGAAGTTTTTAATGTTTGATGGTTTGTTGCGCTTTTAATTCTGTTGGGAGCCACCCAGAGTGGCTGGGGAACCCAGGCAGATGGGCGGGGTATAAATAATAAAATGTTGTTTTTGTTTTTGTTGTTGTTGTTGTTGTTGTAATATCACAGACGGGCAATCTCTGCCCCAAGGCCGGAATATTGGCTTTTCCTTTCGCCTGTCACTGCCATATTTCCACTCTTTCTCCAGGTCCTTTCAATTTGTCCCAAGGACATGAGAGCGGATATCTGTGTACATCTCAACCGGAAAGTTTTCAACGAGCACCCGGCCTTTCGGCTAGCTAGCGATGGCTGCTTGCGGGCCCTGGCGGTGGAGTTCCAGACAATCCACTGTGCCCCCGGAGACCTCATCTACCACGCGGGGGAAAGCGTGGACGCCCTCTGCTTCGTCGTCTCAGGATCCCTGGAAGTCATACAGGACGATGAGGTGGTGGCAATTTTAGGTAAGGCGGTTTCTATTTCATCATCCCTGTCTGGCGGAAGCGCTTCGCCACAGTGTGGAGCTCGCTCCCGCGGAAGCCAACGGTGGCCGCCATCTTGGATGGCTTCAAAAGAGGATTGGACAAATTCTTGAAGGGTAAGGCTATCGATGGCTGCCATACTCAGTGCCGGATTTACGTATAAGCTAAGCAAGCTATAGCTTAGGGCCCCACTGTCTTGGGGGGGCCCAAAAATTTTTTTAAAGAAAAAACAATCTGGATGTACATTTCCAAAATATAAGATAAAAAACAAATAAAGTAAAACCTACATACAGCAACAGTGTTTTGTGTTGTGTAGGCTCCTATGATGTAAGTAATGGGCCCCGCCTGCTAAAATATCCCTGGTTTGCTCATTTCTATATCAATTACTTTGATAAAATACATATTTTGTTATGTGCAAATGGCTTTAGATACCCATTAGGTCAGGGGTCACCAGACTGCGGCCCGGGGGCCGGATGAGGCCCGAGGGGCTCCTTTATCCAACCCCCGGTGACCCCTGGCAACCCCTGCCACCCACTGCTGCCACCTGCTCTTACCGGCACGGCGTGGCACGGCTGCCCATCTCTGGGTTGACGCAGCACCGGAAATAGCGTTTGCGCATGAGCAAAATGTCATTTCCGGGTCCGCGGAGGGCCGTGCGCATGCGCACAAGCTTTTTCTGGTGCCGTGTCGCGCCGGAAATGACGTTTGCGCAAGATCAAACGCTATTTCCGGTGCCGCGCTGTGCCGGAAAAAGCGAGGGCGCGTGCGTATGGGCGCGTGCTCCCCCGCCCTCCGGCCCACTGCGCAATCGTCGCCGGAGGAACCGGCCCACTGCGCTGTGAGTCTGGGGACCCCTGCATTAGGTCCATAAATTACCATATAGCATATATTCAACACAAAAAAGTGGCAATTTGTTGTTGACAAAGGACAGCTGGACATATAAAGGGCCCCATTGCCTTCAGTAGCTTAGGGCCTCATCAAATCTAAATGCGGCCCTGGCCATACCATCCAACTTTTGGAGACTCAAAACAAGATGTGCATCTTCCGGGATGCGCTCCCGGGTGGGTCACGTGACCTGTGCCTCTCTTTCTCCCCCCCCCCCATAGGGCGAGAACATAGCACGAGAGCGTGGCACCCAAAATGGCCACCACAATCTCGTGTGAAAAAATGGGATGTCCTGTTTTTTCCCCAGGGCACTTGTAGTGGATCCACCTTTTACCACCAATTAATAGTGTGGTGGACTCACCCCACTAACTGTCCCCCATTATATATGTCTCACATACCTCACTTTATGCTAATTAGGCAAATTTCTACAATTTACCATGGGCTATCGTGTGGGGGACTTGTATAAGGGAAAATTTAAGAGATTAGAGTCTCAAGCAGGAGTCAATCAAGCAAACAGGAAAGGTTTTATTAAGCAAAAAGAAGTGGGGTTAGAAGTCATGTACTGTCAGTTAAAGGTAAAAGATAAAGGACCCTTGGATGGTTAAGTCCAGTCAAAGGCGACTCTGGGGTTGTGGAGCTCATCTCGCTTCAGGCCGAGGGAGCCGGCGTTTGTCCACAGACAGGTTTTCCGGGTCATGTGGCCAGCATGACTAAACAGCTTCTGGAGCAACGGGACACCGTGATGGAAACCAGAGCGCACAGAAATGCCGTTTACCTCCCCGCCGCAGCGGTACCTGTTTATCTACTTGCACTGGCGTGCTTTCAAACTGCTAGGTTGGCAGGAGCTGGGACAGAGCAACGGGAGCTCACTCCGTCGTGGGGATTCGAACCGCTGACTTTGCAATCGGCAAGCCCAAAAGGCTCAGTGGTTTAGACCACAGCGCCACCTTCTGTGAATCCCTGCAACGGGGTGAGCTCCCGTTGCTCTGTCCCAGCTGCTGTTCTGATAGTCTTGTATATTGTGTGGCATTATCAGAGGTATACTGCGCTTGAAAGTGGAGGCTCCATTTAGACAGCATTTCTAAGAACTGTTTATCATCCCTTTGCTCCCCAAGTCTGTCCAATCCTTTTCTAAAGACATCTAAGCAAGGAGTTCCTTTGTGCCCTTATGAAAGCAAATTTAAAACAACAGTGTGACTATTCAGGGCTAGGGAAAACAACAGGAACAGGGTCAGCCGGGTGTCTGGAAATTAGCTGCTGATTTCTAGTAATTTGACATTATTTTCTAGCCGCGTGAATACTACCCGCAAAATGATATTAGAAGCAAGAAAGAAAAATTAACAAAATAGGTGTTGGTTTCTTCCCTCCTCTTACTTTAATTTAGCAGTAAAGTTAAATATGTAGTATATTTGGCTATCGTAACATATCTCTAAAGTGGTGGTAATGAAGTGTCCTCCCTAGGGAACCATTTTCACAGAGTGCATCCCTCAACTCATCAGGCTCAGATAATATTGTTCTGGAGCTCTGCCCACCAGAGTTAAACCCTTTAAGATATACACACAGATCTGTGCACCCAGAGACACGGTTATGTGAAACACTATCTATTCTTTGATATAAACATATTGTAAATATTTCCCCCCTTCCAGATTCTTCATCTGTTAGGACCCCTGTTACAAACCACTTCCTGTTTTTATCCCCATAATACTGTTTTACTGTTTGCATTTTTCTACACTATTTTGAGATCTAACATATGAACGGTTTTAAAAGGTGTGTGTGTGTGTGTGTGTGTGTGTGTGTGTGTGTGTTGGAAAGTCGCTTGTCTGGGCAACTCTTAAACTATCCCAACCAAATTTGCATGACTCCTGAGACGAGAAGATTTTTGGTCAATGTTTGGTTGCGATTGGATGCCATGTCGAATCAAGATGGTGAACTGAACCTTTTAAACTCCACTGATTCCAAAACTGTGCTGGTTCTTTTTTGGGGAGGGCTTAGAATTCCCGAGTACAAGAGTGGAAGTGTTTCATATTTGGAAATGTTATAAGTTGCTCTGGGAGTTTTTGATTTCCCCCATCATGATTTCACTTCTTCCCATTTCAGCATCAGTTTGATTTTCTTTTCTTTTTCTGTTAGTCTGCACCAAAAATTGAGTTTTCATACGCATGCCTCCAAATGCATGCAATTTGTGCACAATTTTGCATACAATACACATGTTTGCCAGCAATTCCCCCTAATGCAGGCATGTCCAAGAGGTAGATTGAGATCTACCGGTAGATCACTGGGCGTCTGCAGTAGATCACTGGCAGATCATTGGCTCCCCCCAAAGAAGCTGAACAACTGTGGCTCCCCTAACTCTGTGAGTAGATCACAGGATCTTGGGAGTTGGCCACCCCTGCCCTAATGCAATGCATTTGTGTGTGTTTGTGTTCACTGCTATAATTATTTTGTGGGTGCTTTTCCCCAGTGTAAACACTTTTGTATGCATTTTTTTTTTTTTACAACTGCATCACAAAATTCAGAGAAGTGTGAATTTCTGGGTGTTTCATTTCATATATTAGTTTGGAAAGTGTGCATTAGATACATTAGTATAAAAATCAAAGTACAGTGGTACCTCAGTACCTTAAAGTACAGTGGTACCTCAGTGGTACCTTAAGAATAGTCTGGTTTAAGAACAATTTGGTTTACACACTCCACAAAACCGGAAATAGTGTCTTGGTTTGAGAACTTTACCTCGGTCTAAGAATGGAATCCGAACAGTGGAAGGGCACCGGCGGCAGGAGGCCTCATTAGGGTTTAAGAACGGTTTTGGTTTAAGAACAGACTTCCGGAACGGATTAAGTTCATAAACCAAGATACCACTATACATTAATTCCCATCCACCCCATTCCTACTCTATACTCTCCCTGAAAAATGGGGGTAATTTTTACCCTGGATCTGGGAATGCCCCTGTGTTGTCAAGGCCATTACTTTACTGCTAGCTTTTTCTGCAACATCTGCTTTTGCAGAGCAAATCTCAGGCACGAAAACAATCTCATCTCACTAGGTTCAGTGATGTTGTAAACAAAACTGGGATGATGTCTAAACAAGAATTACACTAGAATAAATGTTACCAAGAATGCTGGCCACAAGTTTTAACAAAAGAATAAGTTTACTCGTGAGTAAATTCAAATATCATATCAATCCTGTTAGGAATTACAGTCTTAAACGAAAATGATAGTTTCACAAAGAAAAGTCTTTTGGAGGTTGAAGTGAGGGCTTCTGAGATGTGAATCAGATGTGTGATGCGAAAACTGGAAACCAGGACAGGGCCCTGTTTCGGAGCAGATGCCTTCTTCAGCTGGTAATATCAAATAATATATCAAAATACATCAAAGGACTAAGGTTTCAGTAATTAAGATCTAACAATGGTTATGTTTTAACAGTATCAAACATTATACATAAAAGTTCTAGAGTATCATTCATTGTAATTAACCAAAATAGCTTTTCATAGTGTTTGGTTCCTTACCTCGTTTTTTTTGAAAAGAATGTGAATAATATATAATTTCTGTTTCTTTTGAATCTTTGGTAGATGTAGCGTCTGCAAATCATAAGTATTGACAATAGTTACATATCTTCAGTCGAATTGTATGCAAATGAAAGACACCCAATTTTGTGTTTCCTCACCTTAGATAAGTGGATCAATGTGTATCCAAGTTTTCCATGTCCATTCTAAACAAGAATTACAGCATAAGGAGATTGGCATTTGCCCTGATAATAGTGTTTGCAGTTCCCTTCGTCTGGAATCAGAAAAAGTATTTTCTTTTGTTTTGCCAATTAACTAGTTCTGATCCACTGCTTGCAAAATGGAGCTGGGCTCCCTGGCCAGTTTATTTCCCTGCTATATACAAACACGGGGTGTCTTTTTTTTGGTTTTTTTTACTGTTGGGCGAATAATCCATTTTATGTCAAAATACAGAACAGAGATCTGCAGATTGATGTCGCACAAGAAGCACAGAACACGATGCGAACTTCTAAACCTTTCCAATCCAGCACTGGGGAGCTTGCTTTTAAATTGGCATCCAGGTGATACCTGGCACATAAAATGTCACTTACTAACAAGCAATTCATGAAGTATTAGCAGGAAAGATGCGGCAAAACAGGCATGCGTATTTGCTCTTGGTGACGGTGTTATTATAAGATTATAAGATGTGAATAAAAATCTCACATTCATTAAAATAATGTGCTCTTTGGGGAAAATGGTTTCCCGCTCTGAATGTAATTGACTCTAGCATCTAGATCAAGGGAAGTAATAGTACCACTGTATTCCGCTCTGGTCAGACCTCACCTGGAATACTGTGTCCAGTTCTGGGCACCACAGTTCAAGAAGGATACTGACAAGCTGGAACGTGTCCAGAGGAGGGCAACCAAAATGGTCCAAGGCCTGGAAACGATGCCTTAGGAGGAACGGCTTAGGGAGCTGGGTATGTTTAGCCTGGAGAAGAGAAGGTTAAGGGGTGATATGATAGCCATGTTCAAATATATAAAAGGATGTCATATAGAGGAGGGAGAAAGGTTGTTTTCTGCTGCTCCAGAGAAGCGGACACGGAGCAATGGATTCAAACTACAAGAAAGAAGATTCCACCTAAACATTAGGAAGAACTTCCTGACAGTAAGAGCTGTTCGACAGTGGAATTTGCTGCCAAGGAGTGTGGTGGAGTCTCCTTCTTTGGAGGTCTTTAAGCAGAGGCTTGACAGCCACCTGTCAGGAATGCTTTGATGGTGTTTCCTGCTTGGCAGGGGGTTGGACTGGATGGCCCTTGTGGTCTCTTCCAACTCTATGATTCTATGACTCAGTTAACTAGAAACTAAGCCTGTGCACCAGATTCAGCTGAATCCTGAAGCCCCAAACAAATTGGGCTGATTTGGGGGCATCTGGGCCAGGTTGAGTAGGTCCCGGATTGCCATGGGTTGGGTGGCCCAGAGTGATCTGGGGTTGTTAGAGGGCAGGACATAGGAAGAAGCTAGACCCTCCAAGTGTCCCTATTTTCCAGGGGCAGTCCCAGTTTTACAGAAGCCGTCCTGATTTCCGATTTGATCCCATGATGTCTCATTTTCCCTAAAAAGTAAAGGTAAAGGGACCCCTGACCATTAGGTCCAGTCGCGGACGACTCTGGGGTTGCGGCGCTCATCTCGCTTTAGTGGCCAAGGGAGCTGGCGTACAGCTTCCGGGTCATGTGGCCAGCTTGACTAAGCCGCTTTTGGCAAACCAGAGCAGCACACGGAAATGCCGTTTACCTTCCCGCCAGAGCGGTACCTATTTATCTACTTGCACTTTGACGTGCTTTCGAACTGCTAGGTGGGCAGGAGCAGGGACTGAGCAACGGGAGCTCACCCCTATTTTCAGTGCAGAAATGTTGGAGGGGATGGAGTTATGCAACCTCCAAGCCAAGGAGATAAATTACTATACAGTGGTACCTTGGTTCCCGAATGACTTAGTTGTCGAACAAATCAGCTCCCAAATGCCACAAACCCGGATGCGGCTTCTGCAGCTTCCAATTGAGTGCAGGAAGCTCCTGCAGCCAAGCAGAAGCTGCTCCTTGGTTTTCGAACAGTTCCGGGAGTCGAACGGCCTCCCGGAACGGATTAAGCTCAAGAACCAAGGTACCATTGTACAACCTTTAGAAGACATCTGAAGATAGGGAAGTTTTTAAAAAAATTTTTTAATGTTTTACTGTGTTTTATATATGTGAGAAACTGCCCAGAGTGGCTGGGGCAACCCAATCAGATGGGTGGGCTATGAACAATAAAATGTTGATGTTGATGATGATGATGATGATGGAATAGGACAGTGATGGCTAACCTTGACACTCCAGATGTTTTGGGACTACAACTCCCATCATCCCTGACCACTGATCCTGTTAGCTATGGATGATGGGAGTTGTAGTTCCAAAACATCTGGGGTGTCAAGGTTAGCCATCACTGGAATAGGACGTCTCTATTTTCATTGGAGAAATGTTGGAGGGTATGAGAAGCAGGCATGGATGGGGAGGAGAAATTGCAAAAAGGAAGGGAGCTACTGGGCAGCTACATGTTTGTGGGAGAAGGTGGTGTTGACTTCTTCTTCCTACCCCCAAAGCAGCACCACACATGACTGATTTTTTTGCTTACCAGCTGGTAAACTGGAGGATTTGATCCTGTGCTGTGCCAAGATGCTGTTCCTTTGTTGCCAGTTTCTGTGAATTGATTGGGGGGGGGGGGAGAATCCAGGGTAGGTACCCAGAACTGGATACAGTATCCCAGGTGTGGTCTAACCCAGTGTTTCCCAACCAGTGTGCCTCCAGATGTTTTGGGACTACAACTCCCATCATCCCTCGCTAGCAATACCAGTGGTCAGGGATGATGGGAATTGTAGTCCCAAAACATCTGGAGGCACACTGGTTGGGAAACACTGGTCTAACCAAGGCAGAATAGAGTGATGCTATTACTTCCCTTGATCTGGATACTATACTTCTGTTGACGCAGCCTAGAACAGCAGTAGCTCTCTCTGTTTTGCTGCTGCTCTCTTACATTTTGCAAACTCAGTATGCGTTCCATGCCTTGAGTTACTTGGAGGATTCGGGCCTGCCCCGAGTTCAAGGCACGCAGCTTTAATTACTGTAAGTGCCTTTCATTCTTTTTTCCCGTCGTCACGGGCAAGCCGTTCTGGGCATTAGTCACGTTTATGGTGCAACGTAGAAGCCGAGAGGAGATATAAATCTCGCTCAGGGGGAATTGAACGGGGAGAGTCTGACTAAGGCCTTTTCCTCATGTACTTTGGCAGACCATTTAGCAGAAGCAAGCCGTGATTAATCGTGCCCGTTTTCCTCCAAACAACACAGAAAAGGTGGCATTTTCTTTGTTCTTTTTCTTTTTGCAAGTGTGGAAGAGAAACTATGCCAGATGAATATGCAAAAGCCTTCCCTCCTGATAGCTACCATGCATGCGATGGCAGAGAAAAGATCTCTCTCTCTCTCTGCCTTCCATGAATGTGCCCCACATTGAGCAGTTCAAGCAGAAGAAGAGAAGAGCATGCATTCATTCGAAAGTGGAATTTTGAGGCTTTCCAGCACTGAAATAAGTCACTCTCTACCCTGACTACATTATATGTAATGGGTTTTTTTCTTGGGAAAGGCCCTTAATAATGTTGATCCTCCCCCCCCCCCCGTCTCATTCAGTGACATTTCCCCCTTATTGGCTGCGTCTTCTTGCCCCTGCTGGTTTAGGGCTTCTTTTTCTTCCCTAAAAAAATAAGATCCCAAGCAAGCAGGGATGCTGAAGCGAATGTGATGGCATCACAATGCTATGTAGCCAGATTTATCCCCAATGGCACTGAGGCCCCACCTGCACTAGACATTTAAAGCACTCCTATACCACTTTAGGGACGCGGGTGGCGCTGTGGGTTAAACCACAGAGCCTAGGGCTTGCCGATCAGAAGGTCGGTGGTTCGAATCCCCGCGACGGGGTGAGCTCCCATTGCTCGGTCGCTGCTCCTGCCAACCTAGTAGTTCGAAAGCACGTCAAAGTGCAAGTAGATAAATAGGTACTGCTGCAGCGGGAAGGTAAACGCCATTTCCGTGCACTGCTCTGGTTCGCCAGAAGCGGTTTTGTCATGCTGGCCACATGACCTGGAAGCTGTACGCCAGCTCCCTTGGCCAATAATGCGAGATGAGCGGCAACCCCAGAGTCGGTCACGACTGGACCTAATGGTCAGGGGTCCCTTTACCTTTTATACCACTTTAAGCAGTCATGGTGTCCCCCCAACAAATCCTAGAATTGTAGATTGGGGCAGGCAGCTGTCGGGGTGCTGTCAGTAGCTCCCAGCTGGTTACCCAGGAAAGTATAAAGACAAGGAAAGGTTTCTTACCACCCTTTTTTATTTCAACCTTTACAGAGAGAGGCTATAGAACCCAGCCTCTTGGATAATGGCATTGTCCCGAGTGAATCTCCACCCCCTCTCTCCCACTTCGTCATTCGTCATTCTCATCATCTCCTCTACGGGTGCCACTAAGTGCCCTCTGTCTTTGAGCTCTTTGCTCTCCTACTTTTAAGGCTCGCCAGGTTCTGGGAGATGGAGGGTCTGGGATGCTTTCTAATGACACCGTGTCAGCCAGCTGCTGCTCTGGTTCTGCCTCCTCCTTCTCACCCAGCTTTCCCCCTCATCTGCCTCTGAGCTGTGACCTCCCCTAAACCCCTGTTGTAAATCTATACTGCCTTCCTCTTCCTCCTCCTTGGAAGGGTCAGGATGGGGAGGCAGTCTCCACCATTCCTCCTCTGCCCAGTCCCTGACAGCAGCACGTGGAAGTCCCAGTCCAGTCTCTGCCACGGCACCAGAGCTGCTCCGTCATATCACCACCACATGATATGACCTCGTCACGTCACATCGCAATATCATTACAGTGTGGCATGGTACTTGCCGATGCTGGACACCCACAGTAGGGGGGGGGGGGCAAAGTCATCACAGAATGATGATCAAGGAGGATCAGCTGTAGTCTGCTGGTGAATACTGCGGCTTCTGTGAGGAGAGAGGAAGGTTAGTCTAAGAGGATAAAAAAATGTAATGGTAAAGGGACCCCTGACCATTAGGTCCAGTCGCGGACGACTCTGGGGTTGCAGCACTCATCTCGCATTATTGGCCGAGGGGGCTGGCGTACAGCTTCCAGGTCATGTGGCCAGCATGACTAAGCCGCTTCTGGTGAACCAGAGCAGCGCACGGAAACGCCGTTTACCTTCCCGCTGGAGCAGTACCTATTTACTTGCACTTTGATGTGCTTTCGAACTGCTAGGTGGGCAGGAGCAGGGGATTCGAACCGCCAACCTTCTGCTCAACAAGCCCTAGGTTCAGTGGTTCAGACCACAGTGCTACCTGCATCCCTTCTAGTCTAAGAGGATAAACCTCACCAAAGGAATGGGAAAGGCTGGTGCTGTTATTGCAAAGACAATGGAGGGGGGGGGGAGAGAATTGGGGCCTTTAATTGTGAAGCTGGGGGAGGGGCCCAGATGCCAAATTGGCTATGGGGATAACAACTTGGAGATGTGCTGGTCCTCTCAACTCTCTTCTTAAAAAACTTGATTTGAGTGCGAGGCTTAACTATGTCTTTGTTTCATTTGTTTTATGGGGTAACATTGAGTGAGTTTTCTGTACCTAAAGTGGCAACTGCTTTGGCAAAACGCCCTGCAGAAATGAGTACAAGAAGTAAATAATTCACAACGAGTCCCACAGAGCTAAGTCTTCTTTAATGACAGCTAACTGATGTGCCATTAAGATTCCTTCGTCAACATTTTATTTCCCCAAGAATGCTATATCTTCCTCGTTAAATGACTGCTGGTCTAATAGCTATGGCACCAGATTTAGCTGCGACGCAGTTTAAGTGGAACCTATGTCTTCCAATAAAGAATCTGTGACTTTTCCTGTAAAGCAGGGATAGGGAACCTGTTGCTACCCAGATGTTGTTGGACCACAAGTTCCATCATCCCTGACCGCTGACCATAGCAGCTAGGGCTGATGAGAGTTGGCATCCATTAACGTCTGGAGATCCTTATGAGGAATGGTTGAAGGAGCTGGGTATGTTTAGCCTGGGAAAGAGGAAACTGAGAGGAGACAGGATAGCCATCTTCAAATATCTAAAGCAGGGGTCAGCAAACCTTTTCAGCAGGGGGCCGGTCCACTGTCCATCAGAACTTGTGGGGGGCTGGACTATATTTTTTTTTGGGGGGGGAGAAATGAATGAATTCCTATGCCCCACAAATAATCCAGAGATGCATTTTAAATAAAAGCACACATTCTACTCATGTAGAGGGCCTTCTGGTGGTTCCCTCACTGCGGGAAGCAAAGCTACAGGGAACCAGGCAGAGGGCCTTCTCGGTAGTGGCGCCCGCCCTGTGAAACGCCCTCCCACCAGAGGTTAAGGGGATCAACAACTATACAACATTTAGAAAATACCTGAAGGCAGCCCTGTTTAGGGAAGTTTTTAATCTGTGATGTGTTAATGTATTTTAATGTTTGCTGGAAGCCGCCCAGAGTGGCTGGGGAGACCCAGCCAGATGGGCGGGGTACAAATAATAAATTATTCTTCTTATTATTATAAAAACATGCTGATTCCCGGACCATCCGCAGGCCGGATTTAGAAGGTGATTGGGCCGGATCTGGCCCCCGGGCCTTAGTTTGTCTACCCATGATCTAAAGGGTTGTCACATGGAAATTGCAGGAAGCTTGTTTTTCCTGCTCTGGAGGGTAGGACCCAAACCGATAGCTCCAAGTTACATGAAAGGATATGCCAACTAAACATCAGGAAGAGCTTTCTGACAGTAAGAACTGTTTGACAGTGGGGCGGTCTCCCTTGGGAGGTTGTGGAGGTTCCTTGGGAGGTTCCTTGGAGGCTATTAAGCAGAGGTTGGATGGCCATCTGCCATGGATGCTTTAGCTGAGATTCCTGCATTGCAGGGGGGTTGGACTAAATGAGCCTGGGGAACCCTTCCAACTCTATGATTTTATGATTCCTCAAGATCTTCACCCTGATCTAATTCATCTTGTCTACACTAGCCTTTCTCAAGCTGGATTCCTTCAGATGCTTAGAACCCAGCCACTCTGGGTGGCTTCCAACAAAAGATTAAAAATACATTAAAACACATTAAAACATAGAACTGTATAGTTGGAAGGGTCAACCAGTCCAACCCCATGCAATGCAGGAATCACAGCTATTGTTCAGATGAGGGTGCCAAATGATAGGAAGCCAAACAATTGGTCCACCTAGCAGTCTTGCTTGTGCTTGGGGAGCCAACATGGTGCCCTCCAGCTACTATCAGCCCAAGCTAACATGGCCAAAGATCGGGGATGATGGGAGCTAGAGTTCATCAGCATTTGGAGGGCACCATTTTGGCTGCCGCTGGTCTACAATAATGCCACGCAGCTCTTCACACTTTGAGACAGGAGCCTTTTACAGCCCTGCCTGCAACTAGGTATGGACAGATCGACCTATTCCTAGCCCATGGCTATCTCAGATGTGTTCATTCATAAATCTGTTCCGTCCTTTTCCTTCATTAATCTTCAGCTTGAAAAACACACAGACAACTCAAAAATCCCCGGAGAACTTTGAATGAGGAAAACATATTGCTGTGCTTGAAAGCAGGACCAAATGCAACCTTGTATCTGCTGGACCTGACCAACTTTGTAATAAACAATGAGGCAGTTAATCACCAGCTCAGCAAGCGGGTTTTTTTTGGGGGGGGGGGCAGCCTGCAATAACATCAAGTAATATATGCTGGTGTCCTTGCTGTGTTCCTTTTCCTGCTCCAGGAGTTTAAAACTTACTTTGTTGCACAAAACAGCTTCATTTCATCTTTCTTTCTTATAAAGTGGCAAAACATGGCCCCATTTAGCTTGTGATGGATTTGGTCACATTTAGGGCATCCTTCTTTCACCTGGGTGCCCCTCCAGATGTCTTCAACTGCAACTCCCTTCAGCTTCAGCTAGCATGGCCCAATGGCCAGGGATGATGGGAGTTGTAGTCCAAAATGTCTGGAGAGCTGCAGGTTGGGAAAGGCTGGTCTAGGGTTTGGGGAAAATGTTAAGGTTGGCTTCCTGGAAGAAACGTACTCTACTGCTGTCCTTCAGAGATATCTGGATCAGGGGTAAGGAACCCGTGGCCCTCCAGATGCTGTTGGACTACAACTCGCATCGTCCATAACCATTGGCCAGGCTGGCTGGGCTGATGGGAGCTGGATACAATTTTAATCTCAAATGACATTCAGAAAGAAAGGGAACAGCAAATGGGCAGAAACTTCACAGCACAGACAATTTTTGTGGGTCTCCTCCATTAATTACTGATTTAGTTTTGGACCTTGTCCTATAAAAGCAGCTTGTAAAATTCTGAATGCTGAGGGATGGGAGATAACAAGTGCCACAAAGTCTCCTTGTTGCATTTGCATTTGCTACAGCAGACTAAACATGACTACCCGTCTGGAGTTTGCCACCTTGCAACAACAGCAGACAGCAGACCAATCCCTATCCTCTACCCACAGCTATTTGCATTGTTAGTCATGCCTGACACCAAATGAGTAGGGTCCAATACTTTGGAAAGTTCATTTGAAAAAGGAACCTGTTCTAAGTCTTGTTCATCCTGTCCAAAAAGGAACTAGTTCCACTTCCACTTTGTCCTTTTCCAAAATGAACCAGATCAGTTAAAATTCATTTAGATGAACTTTTTAGTTGATAAAAAGGTCATGCGTCATCCCCTGTACCCAGCATTCGGAATTTTACAAGCTCATTGCTGAAAGATAGGGTCCAAAAGTAAATCAGGGAACCACGTTCTTCCTATTTTTATACTTCAAAAGCTGTTCCAGTTGGAAGAGAATTTCTTCCAGGGAAGATACAAGATATAACTCACACTCCTTCTTTCTGATTGCCTAGCAACAGTGATTAAATTACTAAGCAACTTTAGCAACATCAGTGCTTCCATATCAGCCTAATAAACTGTAGAATATAGCCTCCACATTTTGTTTGCTAACTTTCTTTATAGGTGTGCCGTTGACTTTTTCCAAATATAAAAAATGAAAATGAAAGCTAAGTGTCCAGTGTCCTTGCTTTGGGAACAGGGAATGAAGATGAACTAGAAATAACTCAAAGTTCTGCTCCAGATGAACTTAATTCACCTTTAGTTCACCCAGGAATTATGGGAACTACTTTCAGGCGTAGTTTGGCAATTTTGTAACTAGTTCAGTGAACTGATGTGGCTTGGAGAGGGACCATAGCACATGCTTTGTTGACAGAAAATCCCAGATTCAATCCCTCGTGCATTGATGCAAAACAACCTTAGATGGCAGAGCTGGGGAAAGTGCCTCCCTTGGGACCTTAGAGAGCCACTACTGTCCAGAACAGAGAATACCGGCAGAGAATAAGACATTTCTTTTATTGTTAACTTACAGAATTCAGGTCTGGGTTACCTTTGTGCAAAGTGGTGTTTTCAGGGTTTCAGGTTTTTTTAGGTCACGGTATGCCTAGAATTTGATAGTGCAGTCGAACCAGCCTACCTTTCTCCAAAAGCAGTTGAAAGATGCCAAGTTCAGAAGAGGGCTTTGAACTGCTTACTCAGATGTTCCTTGAACACAAGATCATACAATGCTACCATCCCATCCCTCGGGACCCTACTGCTTTGGCAAGGATGTTCTTCTGACATACGTACAAGGTTCTAACAGTCAGTCAGATGTTTTGATCCTGCTTTGCTTAAAAGAAGCCAGAACGTTATTGAAATCAAATAGCTCTGTGACTTCTGCATAAATAAATCTGTCTAGACACTTGGATGATATCTGGAGAAGCTAACCATGAAGCAACCCCCAACCCCATTTTTTTGCAAGAAAAGGTGGCAGGAGATCTATGTACATTCCATAACAGTGTATTTTTATGTAGACCCATCTCTTTCTTTGGCCTTTGGTCATGTCCCTTTTTAAATTTGGATCCTGTTATTTCCTTAAATATAGGGGGTCCTGTTTTAGGGATGAGGAGGCATTCAATTGCGTTGTACTATGTACAATGACAATAAAGTATCTATCTATCATCTATCTATCTATCTATCCATCATCATCATCCATCTATCTATCCATCATCTATCTATCTATCTATCTATCTATCTATCTATCTATCTATCTATCTATCTATCCATCTATCTATCTATCATGTGCATTTGGATTCCTAACTCCCATTACTCTGTACCAGCATGGTCACCGGTCAGGGATGGTGAGATCAACATCTGGAGGGTTACAGGTTCTCCATACCTGGGCTAGATGGCTAACAGGTGTGGTCCCAAAGTATGTTTTGAAGGCACCTTGCCTAAACTAAGTAAGTTTGGGTCTGGGAAGTGCCTTATATAGAGCGCCGTAGGCTCAACGATCGAAGGAATGAAGGCATGAATAAAGGCTTACAAAAGTTGCTAGCAGAATCACACCAGTGTAAGTTATTGGTGAAGATGCTTATCTGGGTTAAAGAAACTTCTCTGTCTGATCACCTGGAACCAATTCTTCCCCACCATGGGTGAGCAGGCAAGTGGCCTGGTCACCTACGGGACCGCCTCTCCTGGTATGCCCCACGGAGGACCTTAAGGTCCATAAATAGCAACATTCTAGAGGTCCCGGGCCCTAAGGAAGTTAGATTAGCCTCAACCAGAGCCAGGGCCTTCTCGACACTGGCTCCGACCTGGTGGAACGCCCTGTCTCATGAGACCAGGGCCCTGCAGGATCTGATTTCTTTCCGCAGGGCCTGTAAGACAGAGCTGTTCCACCTGGCCTTTGGCTTGGAATCAACTTGATCCCCTCCCCCCTCTTTCCTTTTCTCCTCCTGTGATGGAACTCCTATCTGGGGACTTCCCTGGCATTTTTCTCGCCCATGTAGGACCAGTCTGGATAGTCAGCCTTGGTGAAGATTTGACAGTTTCTTCCCCAAATAGTTTTTGATTTGAGTTTCTATTGAAATGAGGCTGCACTTTAATGTTGTATTTTAATCTTGTTTTTAAGTTGTATTTTAATCAATTGTTTTTATACTTGGTGTTAGCCGCCCTGAGCCCGGTCTTGGCTGGGGAGGGCGGGGTATAAATAATTTTATTATTATTATTATTATTATTATTATTATTATTATTATTACAAGCTTGGTTTCTTAGAATCAATTTTCTATTAGTTATTTAACTACACACACACACACACACACACACACACACTCTTTCTAGACAGATATAGAAAACAAGAGTTACTTGTGAATAAGTGGCCTCACCTTTTAGTAAGCTTTGTTATTCTGGATTTCTGAAGAAAAACATTCAACTACTGAGCAAGTACATCTTGAAACAGCACACTGCGCAAGGAAGGACATTTTAGCAGGTTCCGTTACGCTGCGGTTATGAGCAAGAAGAGCACTTAACCAACGGGAGAATAAATTTAACTACCATAAATAAATAAATGTTAAAGCAGTACATCATGTAAGCCATCCATTAGCAGCAAACTCAGCAAGACAGACATTGACTTTCTGCCATGTTGTTATCTAAAAATCATTAGTGGGATTATTTTATTCCCAATTCCCTGTGTTCCTCCCCTCCCCCCCCAAAAAAGCTATTAAATCCTTTCAAAAAGATCCATCTAGAATGTTCCTATAAAATGTATTATATCAGCAGTAGCTGCAAAGCCCACAAACAAATTTAAAGAACCCAAACGAATGCAGATTGATTTAGATTCATGAACCCTGGTATCCTGTTCCTGGGAATGAAGAGCAAAGTACTCTACCACCCGTATCATGTTAGCTAGCTCAATGCTGAAGGCTGGATGCTCCAGGGACAATATCGGGCATCTTCAAACAGGGTTTGGAAGCACCCTGCACTGCCGGGGGTTGGACTAAATGATAATAATAATGATGATAATAATAATTATTATTGTTGTTGTTATTTATTTATTTATTTATTTATTTATACATACATACATACATACCCCGCCCATCCGGTTGGGTTTCCCCAGCCACTCTGGGCAGCTCCCAAAAAGATTTAAAACAGAATAGAACATCAAACATTAAAAAACGTCCCTAAACCGGGCTGCTTTCATACGTCTTCTAAAAGTCAGATAGTTGTTTATTTCCTTGACATCTGATGGGTGTCATGTGACAAAGACACATGAGAGCAAAAGCAGCAAAGCAGGCTGGGAAGTATTAGGACTGCAAAGTCATTTGGCCTACTAAAACTGTTGAAGCCTAACTGCTAACTGTTGAGTCACTCTGGGACATGTGACTCACTCTCCTAAAATGTAGCAGCCATTTTCTCTCAGTCTCACTTGTTGTAAGTGTATCTAAGTGTGCCTAGTGTCTGTGTATGTCTGCCTCAGTATGCAGCCAGTGTAGAGCTCAGTCTGTGTTCAGTTCATCTCTTTCAAACTATTTGGAACAATGTTATGAAGAAGTTTATTTCAACTTAGTAAAGATTTTATTATTTCTAAGAAGAAGAATGCGTCATTAATTTCCGCTGTGCGACAATGGGAGGGCGTTCCACAGGGCAGGTGCCACCACCGAGAAGGCCCTCTGTGTCCCTTCTAGCTCTAGGATTCTGTGATTCTATGACTCAGGTCTGAAAGGCAATCAGAGCAGACCAGCTTTCCCCAAGCTGGCCCCATCAGGATGCTGTGAACAGGGCCGTGAACCCTATGAACTGGGCTGCAAAGGTGCAGGGAGCATTTCAGTCCAGAGCTAGGCTACATCTTGCTCTGAAAAACCTCCTATTCTAGTCTGGCTCTTCAGCCTGACCAGCCTGCACCTTGCAAACAAACAAACAAAAACAAACAGACACAGGGGAGGGAGTGCATTTCCTCAGTGAGAGATGCGAAGCAGGACTCATTCCATCAGCGTTGCCAAAAGACCAGCTCTATCAGGAACCTCCTTCCCACAAACTCTTTCCATGCCAGCTGTGGATTTTAAGAACTACAGTTTAAGAATTGGTGCCTGGCTTTGCTTCCCCTGCCCCCCTCTACTCCTTCCTCCTTTCCCCCCTTGAATGTGTCTTTTTGGTTTTAAGTTTGTGGGCAGGGGACTACCGGTATCTTGTTTTAACTGATTGTAGGCCAGACTGAAATAAACAGAAATCTGTTCTTATTCCTTTATGGGGTACACAAGAGCCTTTTCAGGTGCTCCATCGGTAGGAGTAAATTACAGAGGCCAGCCAGAGAAAAATTGAGAAGCAAAATCTTTGTTATATCTGTTGCAACAGGGCCCTCACTCCCCAAATGGAGGAGGGAGGAGGAACCCAAAACAATGGTGTGCCAGCTCCTATATAGACTTTTGAAATTCCCCCCCTCCCGCTCAAGACCACCCCCCTATACATCATACATACATCACAAAAAGGGGTGTAACCCAGGACTACCTCCCAGATACATCACAGTTACATCATGAAAAGGGAGGTCTGGTAGCAGTAATCTGAGCATCCTTGACCCTCCCCATGCCTCCTCTTGCCCTCCACCAAAAACTCTTCAAGTAAAATAAAAGAGATATTTACATTTCCCTGTTTCCCAGCCAAGTTAATCACACCCTTTTGTCTGACACTCAGGTATCAGGAAGCCACGCACCCTTTTGTCTGGCACTCAGGCATCAGGAAGCCAGGAATTATCACTGAGACAATCACCCCCTCCTTCCTTGCAGAGAAATACTGGTCAGCTGGGAGTTAGCTGTGGCCTGTCTTCAGACATGTGGCCTTGTTTGTTTGGAACACTTATGAACATTTATTATATATATACAGGTATAAGACCTTAAAATTCTTACAACAATTCACTCTGGGAGCCTTTTTGGCTGAAGAATGGGGTACGGATGTTTCTAAATTCATTTAATTCATTAATTGGTTGACAGTCAAGCACCTGGAGGTTATCCGGAGACGGTCTGATGCCAGATTGAATTAAATGTTCTGCTTGCACAGTATGTTTAAAAGGGTTTATAATAGTTATATAAGAAGGAAAAGGGATTTATCTAGAGCTACTGAAGTCTGAGGGTTTTTTTTTTAAAAAAAAATTATGGGTCTGTAATAGCAGCCAAATTGGCATAATCAACAGCAAAAACAGCTGCAGCAAGCTGTGAATACACACACTGTGTTAACATAGGCAGGGGAAATGGTTATTTATTTACTGCAGTGGTACCCTGCTTTTTCTCCAAAGAGCACAAAATGGTATGTTTCTCTCCACATTTTCATTGTATCAGCACAACAACCGTGCAGGGTAGGCTAGGCTGTGAGACAGTGAGTTGCTAAAGGTCACTCCTTGGAAAAGCCAGATTGGAGATGGGGGATGCTCAGGCCTTGGGGGGGGGCAAATGTGCCCCCCATAGTTCTCTGTATGGCCCTTGGGACTCCCGGATGGCCATGCTCCCTCCCAAGCCACACACCCCTCTCCAGCCTTCCTCGAGAGCTTTCGCCTGGCTGGAAAGTGTTCTTGAGCTCTGATAATGCTTCTGGCAGAGAGTGGGATATTTCCTCAGACTTTTAAAGAAGACCAATCTAAGTGAGAGACTGCTGGTGTCCTTCTACCGAGGCGCCATAGAGAGCATTCTTACATACTGTATTTGTGCTTGGTTCTCCAGTTGCACAGCCAGGGAGAGGAAGGCACTACCAGGGCCCAGGGAGAGGAAGAGACCAGGGCCCTGCGGGATTTGACATCTTTCCACAGGGCCTGCGAGACAGAGTTGTTCCACCTGGCCTTCGGGTCGGACACAGTTTGATGGTTTCCTCCCCTTGGTTTTGTTTATGGGCGCTAAATGAATCGGCATTTTAAACTGGCTTTTAACCTGTATTTTAATTAATGGTTTTTATATTCTACTGTAATTTTTGTTGATGTTAGCCGCCCTGAGCCCGGTTCTGGCTGGGGAGGGTGGGGTATAAATAAAATTTTATTATTATTATTATTATTATTATTATTACTCATAACCACAGCCCGAAAGATTATTGGTCATCCTCTCCCATCCTTGGAAGAACTATACAGTTCCCATTGCCTTAAAAAAGTAAATAATATTTTACAGGATCCATCTCATCCGGGATATAGTCTCTTTGCACCACTGCCTTCAGGCAAGAGATACAGAACAATCATAAAATATGATGTGTGTTGTGTATGTTTATATGACCAAATAGTAGATATTATGTTACAAATGATGATTCTTTTCTTTGCTTGTTAACTGTTTGTTTAATTATAAAACCTAATAAAATTCTTATTAAAAAAAAGAGAGATAGAACAATCAGATCAAAAACAAATGACAATAAAGAAATATTATCTTATCTTATCTTATAACAGCGAAGGACAGAAGTAAAATTTGCACCCAGCGCCGTCCTCACTTTGGCCTCTGGCCGTGTAATGGAATTCTACTCAATATCGATCCAGAGCAGAACTCCGACATATAGTTAGCAGAGTAAAAACTTAAACACGTTGCAGGATTCCTCCCCAAAATAGACCAGAGGCAATTAATATTTCATCCAGCAGAGCTTTACTGCTGCTGAAGGCAAATGAGCATAATGGTCACAAATCCAATACAATCAGGATTGGCCCAGTCCATAAGAAATCCAGCTGCAGCAGGCTTAACTTAAATTTACAATAATTTATAATAAGTCTAAACCTTAACACTATGTACAGAACACCACACCAGAAGGAAAAGAGAGATAGAAAGAGAAAGTGAAAACCAGGCTCCTTCTGGCCCTACTTTTATAGTCAGCATGACCTTGATAGAAAAGAGATAAGAGAACCAGTTTAAACCAGCTGTACTCAGCTTCTCAGAAGGAATAACCCAAACATCATGAACCTTCTGCTTGCTTCTTTTACACAGAGAAGCTTCCAGAAGCTTCCAGAACCCTCTTGAATTAAGCAGAATAAGAAAGATCTCTACACATCTGATCAATACTTTCCACACTAAGAAATGCAAACTACAGGCCCACCACACCAATGGCATGTGGTCTTCAAAAACTTGCCCGGAACATAATGTGGCCCTCAGGATTGCTGCTCAGGATCCTCAAAAAGGATATGGTAGAGTTGGAAAAGGGACGTGGGTGGCGCTGTGGGTTAAACCACAGAGCCTAGGGCTTGCCAATCAGAAGGTCGGCAGTTCAAATCCCCGCAACGTGGTGAGCTCCCGTTGCTCGGTCCCTGCTCTTGTCAACCTAGCAGTTCGAAAGCACGAAGTGCAAGTAGATAAATAGGTACTGCTCCGGCGGGAAGGTAAACGGCGTTTCCGTGCGCTGCTCTGGTTCGCCAGAAGCGGCTTAGTCATGCTGGCCACATGACCTGGAAGCTGTACACCTGCTCCCTCGGCCAATAAAGCTAGATGAGCGCGCAACCCCAGTCGTCCACGACTGGACCTAATGGTCAGGGGTCCCTTTACTTAGAGTTGGAAAAAGGACAAACAAACTTACTAAAGGGGTGGGGTGACTCCCCTGTCAAGGAAAGGTTGCAGAGAAAAGGAAATTAAGGTGCAATGTGGTACAAGTTTTTTCTAATGCATGGCGTGGAGAAAGTGGATAGAGAAAAGTGTTTCTCCCTCTTAGGACAGGTAATGTCTTCACACAGTGCATAGTTAAACTATGGAACTCACTGCCACAGGAGGCAGTGGTGGCCACCAAATTACGGTAGATGGCTTTAAAAGAGGACTAGATAAATTCGTGTGTTAGTGGCTACTAGCCATGATGACTATGCTCTGCCTCCATGGTCAAGAGGCAGTAATTCTTCTGAATACCAATTGCTGGAAACCACAGGAGGGGAGAGGATTCTCGAGCTCAGGTCCTGCTGGAGGGTTTTCCACAGGCATCTAGTTGACCACTGGACTAGTTGGGCCGCTGACCTGGTCCAGCATCTCTTCTGAAGTTCTTATTTTCTTGTGCAAGGAAAAAGGAGCAGGGAATAGGTGTGGCTTGGAGTTGCATAGCCTAGATTTTGCCCATGGCTTCCAAATACGTTTCCCCGTAGCGCTAAAAACCCCAACGAGACAGAATGTTCTTTGAATCCAGATCCTTCCCTTGTGTGACCCAGTTTGAGGAGAACCCTGTCGTAGCGTCCCTTTCTTCATGATGCTGTAGGTTTTAACACCGAAACCAAAAGCTGTGGCACGGCAGTGCTTTTTCTTGCCTCGGGTTCCCTTGTGTACAAATGAGGATCCATCATTTCCCTTTTGGCAGGCGTCTAATTAAAAGGAGGGTGGGGATATAACAGATGCCTTCTCTTCAGTTTGCCACTCCGCACAACTTTGGAACAGTGGCTATTTTTAATGTAGCAGTTGGTGAATTAAATGAGGTGAAACCTATTCCGGTTTCTGCAAGAAGCTCCCATAAATATTTATTTTCAGGGCTGTGTGCATTCTATGCATCTTTAGAATAGCTGTGGATGTGTCAGATCCAATATTTGCCATGATCTCTGGATTCATGCAAATGTTTTCTTAACCCTGGGCCCCGGCCCAGTATACCCGAAGGAGCGTATTAGCCCCCATCGTTCAACCCAGACATTGAGGTGCAGCGCCAAGGTCCTTCTGGCGGTTCTCTCACTGCGAGAAGCGAAGTTACAGGGAATCAGGCAGAGGGCCTTCTCGGTAGTGGCTCCCGCCCTGTGGAACGCCCTCGCACCAGATGTCAAAGAGAACAACACCTACCAGACTTTAGAAGACATCTGAAGGCAGCCCTGTACAGTGGTACCTCTGGTTAAGTACTTAATTCGTTCCGGAGGTCCGTTCTTAACCTGAAACTGTTCTTAACCTGAAGCACCACTTTAGCTAATGGGGCCTCCCGCTGCCGCTGCGCTGCTGCTGCCCGATTTCTGTTCTCATCCTGAAGCAAAGTTCTTAACCTGAAGCATTATTTCTGGGTTAGCAGAGTTCTTAACCTGAAGCATTATTTCTGGGTTAGTGGAGTTCTTAACCTGAAGCGTACGTAACCTGAAGCATATGTAACCTGAGGTACCACTGTATAGGGAAGTTTTTAAATGACTGATGTTTAAATAAAATAAAAAAAATTCCTTCCAGTAGCACCTTAGAGACCAAAAGGTGCTACTGGAAGGAATTTTTTTTTATTTTTTGTTTTGTTTTGACTATGACAGACCAACACGGCTACCTACCTATAACTGATGTTTTAATGTATTTATAATCTCCTGTTTGAAGCAGCCCAGAGTAGCTGGGGAAACCCAGCCAGATGGGCAGGGTATAAATTATTATTATTATTATTATTATTATTATTATTATTATTATTATTATGTTGAGGTCACAACTGTCCTGCTCCTCTCTGCAGGTGTGTTGTAAAAGTGCCTCTGTTCCCGCTTCCAAAATGGCTAAGCGGTAAGGGTGCAGAAAGATAACAGAATGTATTAGAAAGGAGGGTAACAGAGGAATAAGAACAAGGATGACATTCACCTTTAATACTTGATTATGCTTTTGGGTTAGACGGGAAGTCAGCGTATTTAATGTTGTATATCCTTTTTTTTTTGGTCTTTTTTTTGGTTCTCTGTTTGTTTCTTTCTTTCTTTCTTTAGGTGGGTGGGAGTGAAGGGGGAGGGGGTAAGGGGGAGGGAATAAAGCTTTATTGTCCTCCCTACCTTTTGGAAGGAAGGAAGGAAGAAAATATTATAAATAGACAAATTGGCGAGAAGCAAAAAGTTTGTATTCGTGTACATTTGATTTTATTTTGTAAAAATTAGCGAAATGATAATTTATGTAATTGTTTTTTCTTTGTGTGTTAAAAACTTAATAAAATTTATAATAAAAAAATGGCTAAAATCAGGGTGCAAAGGGGAGACCCCCCCCCTCCTCCAACCCTAGTTCTCAACTTCAACCCTTTATTTCTTCCTCTTCTTCTTCCCGATTCTGCCAGTCCAAACCCGATTCCAACAGCTCTGTGGGGCTCATGACACCAGGCATGTTTTAACTGAACTTTCCCTGCTGCTTTCCCAGGTAAAGGTGACGTGTTTGGGGACATCTTCTGGAAGGAGACCACTCTGGCCCACGCATGCGCCAATGTGCGGGCCCTGACCTACTGCGATTTGCACATTATCAAGCGGGAAGCCTTGCTGAAAGTCCTGGACTTTTATACAGCTTTTGCAAACTCCTTCTCCAGGAATCTCACGCTCACCTGCAATCTGAGGAAACGGGTAAGATATCGTCCTTTTGATTTTGATGGTTAGGCGTTCATTTGCGGATCACATGTTTCTCAAGGAAATTTGCAAACCTATGGTACAACAGCTAAGAATACTATTGAAAACACAAAGATAGGTTTAACAACAATGCAGAATGAACACTGAAGGCACTTACCCTATATTTTCACAGGATGATTTTGTATTAAGACACAACATCCTAAGAACCATAGTTTCTACCACTGCTTTTTTCCCCTTCAAAAATGTTTAGGGGTACTCTCATTTTGACTCAAGAAAATCACCATTTTATAATTGAAATCGGGGAAAATAAATACAGTAAATGGACAAAAGTACAAAGATTCACAAAATGTTTAGGGGTATGCATACCCCTGCGTCCCCCCAGGGGCAAAAAAAGCACTGGTTTCTACTACTACCGGTACTACTTTTAAAGCAAGTTTCTAGTCTTTAGGACGACAGAGATAGAGTTGCAAGTGTGTGGTAATGTCTAAAACACCCCAGAAGCTACCCTGCCCAGGACAGAATATCTAGATCTTTAGTAGTTTCTATTCTTTTTAGAGCTCATGATGATTAACAACTGCAAAATGAGTCATCCAAAATAAATAAGCAGCTGCCAAATGTGGACCAACTTGGAAGACAGTTAGGTTTTTGTTTTGCTTTGTTTTTTGCTTGTTTGTTTTTAAAGATTTTATTTGCTTTTTTTATTTAATCATGTCATCAATGCATACTGTGTTACAGTCAAGTACAAGGTAATAAAGGGGGGGGGGGGAGAGAGACAGTTAAGATTCCAGGCAGAGTCCCAACACAACCAGTAAGCCTTGCATAGGTGCTACTTTCCCGGGGAGATCCTGAGAATAATACGAGTGTTTGGGGCCTGAGAACACATTACTGCCCAGGTATGTGATCTGAACCACAGTCCTTGTAGCGCATTGCATGGTGGTAGCTCTGCAGAGAACTGATGGCTTCCTATAGGAAAGATGCACATGGCCGGATGCTACAGGGGGAAGAAGATCAAAGGTCACAAATGAGTTTGAAACAGCCCATCAGTTTTTTGGCTGTGTGCCTCTAGCTTATCTGGGGATCATGCAACCCAAATCTTTATATAAGCCAACTAGCTGACCCGGCCACGCCTTGCTGTGGCTGATTTGGTGAAATGGAAAAGTAAGATACGGTATGAAAGAGAAAGGGTATCCTTACTTACAGTTTAACTTGTTGAAGTTCAGTCTACGTGTTCTCCGTTTGCCCCTCCCGTTTTTGTATAAACCGCAAAAATGGCGATTCCGCCTGGCGTGGCTCTATACCCGCCGGCGGAGCCAACAGTTGCCCCTCCCGTTTATGGCTAAACTGCGAAAATGGCGATTCCACCCGGCGTGGCTGTATACCCTCCGGCAGAGTCAGCAGTAGCGTTTGTGGGCAGTCTGTCTGTCGATTGGATGGTGGTAGTGACGTTGGGAAAGGAGGAGGGTCAGAAACGGGTGTGTTGTGCTTTACTGTTTAACGTCCACTGGAGGGCGCTATTTTTGCACAAAATCACATTTTTACCTGGAAAAGGTGTGGTATTTGTGCAATGTAAGTACATATGATCACTCCCATATGGCCATGGAACGTTGTGTCCAAATTTGAACGGAATCGATCAAGGGGTTACGGAGAAAGGCGATTGTTAACAAACATCCAACTTGAACAATTTTATATATATAGATGTGTATCTTTATAACCTGTGAATAGGCTTAGAGCTGCCTTAAGAACAGAGAGTGTGTCAAAAAAGAGTGCCTTCCTGTTTATTTTGTAGTCAAGCCGCAGATCTCCCTGTCAATTAGCCTTCGTTGAAATAATACAATATCTACACATGAATTAGCTACCGGTATTAACAATATGCCTTTGGGACTGGGTTCGGAGATGCCTTCATTTTTATGCAGCTGGAGGGGGAGAATGTTCTTTTTTTATGTGGGTGTTCCTAAAACCATATTAATGAAGGTCATATAAATGTTATCTGCATGAAGAAATCTCATAATTGTGATGAATAGATTTATGGAGCATTAACTCTGGTGCTTTTATGGCTGGAATGAATTTTTCTTTTCTCTGTAGCTCTACTTTTTATCGTGAGATAAAGAAGTTTGTAGCAGGCAAAAAAAAAAAAAAATACCCTCCAAATATTATAGTGCGCTGTAATGCAATCCCCATATTAATACACAGATGGTATCGGTGGTACCTGTGAATTAACGTCTGCAGAGCACTAGGTGTTATCCTTAACAGGTGGAAGAACCATACCATCCATTAGGACTCAGTGATGGCTAGCCTTGACACTCCAGATGTTTTGGGACTACAACTCCCATCATCCCTGACCACTGATCCTGTTAGCTAGGGATGATGGGAGTTGTAGTTCCAAAACATCTGGGGTGTCAAGGTTAGCCATCACTGCTAGGTATAGGGTCACTTCCTCTAGATCAGTGTTTCCCAACCTTGGGCCTCCAGCTGTTTTTGGACTACAACTCCCATCATCCCTTGCTAGCAAGACCAGTGGTCAGGGATGATGGGAATTGTAGTCCGAAAACAGCTGGAGGCCCAAGGTTGGGAAACACTGCTCTAGATCACTGGACTTCAGCTGGTGAGCTGGGACTATACCACCAGTAGTGTAATGGTTAGAGTGTTAGACTTGGGAGACCAGGGTTCGAATCCCCACTCAGCCAACCCTACCTCACAGGGTTGTTGTCGGGCTGAAATGGGGGTGTGGAGAATCATGAGCTCTTGGGAGGAAAAGATTTGCCATCAGTTCCAATGTTATGAGAGAGAGGGAGGGGGAATAACTTTTCTCTATCCACTCTCTCAATGCCATGCATAAGTCTATGGACCTCAATCATGCCTCCTCTTACCTTTTAACTAAAAAGTCCCAAATGCTGCAACCTTTCTTCATGGGGCAATCTCTTGATGGCTTTGCTTGCCCTTTCCCAACTCTGCAGTATCCTTTTTGAGGTGAGGCAGCCAGAACCGCGCACAGTATTCTAAATGTGGTTGCACCCTAGATTTACATAACAGTATGAGGATATCAGCAGTTTTATTTTTTCTTCCTGCATTGCAGGGGGTTGGACTAGATGACCCTTGGGTCCCTCCCAACTCTAAGATTCTATTATTTTCAGTTCCATCCCTAAACGATCCCTTTCCTAACGATCCCTAGCATGGGACCTGCTCAGACAATATGGAGATTAGTGTATACTTATGGTCTGCCTTCATCTATCCATCTGTTTCCTGAGCTTAGACCTGGGCCCTTAGAGAGATGGAAAATCAGGGGAGGCGAGAGACATCATATGGCTTTTACAATTTTTTTCCCTGATGGCTAAGGTTCCTCCGTTCTTCCACAAGCTCATTTTGGCTGTGTATGTCGCTACGCAGCACTATTAGCTTGTTTTTGGAACTAGCACACCTCACCACCTGCATTCTAGTAGTCATGTCTCCGCAACATCAAATTAGCTCCAGTGTGATTTCTCTTGTGATTCTTTTGCAGCTTGCTCCACAAGGCAAGAGCACATAATGACAAAATGAATTACAGTACACACTGCATTTTTTATTTTTGTGTTTTGTTCAAATGACGGCAAAGAGACTCTGCTGAACAGCAACAATAGAAACGTTAGCTGGTGCGTTGGCTGGTTTCTCGGCTCTGGTTTGACTGTGCCCATCTGAAGGGGAAAGATTCAGTGACATGTTATAGACCTGCCTGACTGTGTACCCCTTCCAGGGACCCAGTTTGCTACTGTCAATACTTTTGGTTCTCAAACAGTTGTTTGCTCTTGCAGCTGTTAGAGATAAGGACTGGAAACATGTACAGTGCTATTATTATTATTATTATTATTATTATTATTATTATTATTGGATGTTTTTAATGTTTGGTGTTCTATTGTGCTTTTAATTCTGTTGGGAGCCACCCAGAGTGGCTGGGGAAACCCAGCCAGATGGGTAGGGTATAAATAATAATTATATTATTATATTATTATATTATTATAATATTATTATTAATATATAATATATAATATTATTATTAATATATAATATATAATATTATTATTATATATTATATAATATATAATATTATTATTATTATTATTAGCCACCCATCTGACTGGGTTGCCCCAGCCACTCTAGGCCAGTGTTTCTCAACCGGTGTTCCGCGGCACACTAGTGTGCCGCGAGATGTTGCCTGGTGTGCCGCGAGATGTTGCCGGGTTCCTATCGTATTGCCCGCTCTCCTAAACCGGCTCAGCGGATAATGCAGTGGATAATTTGGGCGGCGGGGCTGCGCAGGCGCGCCGCGCGCCTGGGCAGCCTATAACTGCCGCGGGCCGCCGCGTTCGACCTTTCACCCTGACGCTGACGGCTCAACGCGGAAGCGCGATGGCGGCGGCAGAAGGGCCGGCAGGCGGCAAGAGCGGCGCTTCCCCGTCGGCTGCGCACCGGAGGCTGCGGATCCTCTCGGGCCACCTGAGGAGCGGGCTGCCGGAGGCGCACCTATCTGCTGCCCAGTGCCGAGGGCGGGCAGCGCCGGCGCCGGCTCGCCCTCAGCCGAGCACCTTCCCCAAGAGGCGGTAAGCGGGTGTGGCGGCAGGGGAAGCCTGGGCGAGGGCGGTTCCTCCTCCTCTTCGCGCTCCCTGGTGGGACGCCAGCTTCCCGGGATGGGGGGGCAATGCCTCGCCCCGCCGCCCCTCGCGGAAAGGGCCCGAAGTCGGTGCTTTCCTTGCAAGAAGAAGGGGACGGAGAGGCAGGGAAAAGCCGTTGCCGCTTTCCGCTACTCCCCCCTCCCCACCCTTTGGCCTCATTTAATTCGAAAAGAGACTTGGGGCAGCTTTTGCAGATCTTGTTTAGTGCTGCAGCTCCCAACGTCTTCAATCACCGTAGGTGATTTCCGTTGCCATGGCGACGTTGCCGCCGCTATTTTGTGGGTGCACAGCGTCTCGTGATTTTTTGACATTTTCTGGTGGTGGTGTGCCGCGAGATTTTTTTCATGAGACAGGTGTGCCGTTGCCCAGAAAAGGTTGAGAAACACTGCTCTAGGCTGCTCTCAACAGAATATTAAAAACACAATAAAACATCAACCATTTAAAACTTCCCTATCAGAGGTAGCATTATTATCAATTTACAATGGGCTGGAATGGACATCTGATGGGAGGGTGTTCCACAGGGCGGGAGCCACTACCGAGAAGGCCCTCTGCCTGGTTCCCTGTAACTTGGCTTCTCGTAGTGAGGGAACCACCAGAAGGCCCTCAGAGCTGGACCTCCGGGATGAACGATGGGGGTGGAGACGCTCCTTCAGGTATACTGCTTATATATGCTGCTTAGGTGGGACATGTTCTATCCCACCATGGTTTGAGGCTCAGGAGAAGCTAACCACACCAGAAGCACTTACCGTGAAAGGTGCCCTCTATAAGGGAAAATGTTGCTTCGGCAGAGCAATGAGGCCTTGTTAAAGCTGGTTGGTCTAGTCCAGGGGTTGGCAACCTTTTTCAGCCACTGTCCCTCAGACCATGTGGTGGGCAGGAATATATTTTTTTTGGGGGGGGGGCGGAATGAACAAAGGAGGAGGGCACCGAAATGGTCAAAGGCCTGGAAACGATGCCTTATGAGGAACGGCTTAGGGAGCTGGGTATGTTTAGCCTGGAGAAGAGAAGGTTAAGGGGTGATATGATAGCCATGTTCAAATATATAAAAGGATGTCATATAGAGGAGGGAGAAAGGTTGTTTTCTGCTGCTCCTGTGAAGCGGACACGGAGCAATGGATCCAAACTACAAGAAAGAAGATTCCACCTAAACATTAGAAAGAACTTCCTGACAGTAAGAGCTGTTCGACAGTGGAATTTGCTGCCAAGGAATGTGGTGGAATCTCCTTCTTTGGAGGTCTTTAAGCAGAGGCTTGACAGCCACCTGTCAGGAATGCTTTGATGGTGCTTCCTGCTTGGCAGGGTTTTGGACTGGATGGCCCTTGTGGTCTCTTCCAACTCTATGATTCTATGAAATTCCTATGCCCCACAAATAACTCAGAGATGCATTTTAAATAAAAACACACATTCTACTCATGTAAAAACACGCTGGTTCCAGGACCGTCCACGGGCCAGATTGAGAAGGCAATTGGGCCGCATCCGGCCCCCGGGCCTTAGGTTGCCTACCCCTGGTCTAATCCTTCTGTTGGCTCTGCCCCCCTGAGAAGCGTCCTGTGTTCTTAAAGGACTGTTGCCTGATTCTGAAGCTGTAGGTGTTTATGGTGTGATAGTGAGGACTACACGGACAGTGTCTGATCCAAGACCACGGCTTCTGGCCTGGAAGGTCCTGGAGTGAGGAACACTGGCTCCCTGAATGGTTCCACCTCTGCCTCCAAGTCTTCTTCTAAGCACCAGGGGGAATTGAGGACAAAGAACATGTCAAGAAATGACACAATAAGTGGTGATCAGCTGGGAAAGCCTATCAGTCCAAATAGGTATTCAATTGTTCCTGAAAGTTCCCATAATGGGCACTTGTTGTATAATGACACTAGCAAAGATGCTGTTCTACTCCCAATGTGGTTTGAAGTCCTTTTACAGGACCTTAAAGCCAAGCATAAGTCTGAAATGGGGAGCTGGAACTGAAGCTAATCAGGATTGGTGCTATGAGAAGGCAAGAGGCAGGCTCCTCCATCCAAACCAGGCCAGTGGGTCGTGGCAAAAACCATCCCCTACTCCACCTCCACCTTTTGCTCCCAACAATCATCCCCCCCCTCCAATATAGAGCAACAGCAGCAAACATGGTGCCTTCCAGATGTTGTTGTACTACAGACACGTCCAACTCACAAGAGACTGCGATCTACTCCCAATATAAAAAATCTGGAAGTGATCTACCCATGAAGGGGGTGGGTGGGAAGCGAAAGTTGTTGACTTTTTTTTAGGGGGGGACTAAGCCAAAGTTGTTGACCTGTTTTTAGGGGGGGAACCAAAGTTGTTGACCTTTTCTTAGGGGGGAGGGGAAGTTGTTGATCTTTTTTAGGGTGGGGAGCCTAAATTGTTGACTTTTTTTAGGAGAGGGAAATCGCTCACCTAAAACAACGATGCAGCGCTGACGACTACCGGTACTTCCGTTTTTTAACCCATTTGGCGCGACAGACTAACACAGCGGCAGAGGAGGGGGGCGGGGAATTTCCCTGCATTGCTTTTTCACTTTTCACTTGCGCCAATACAGAGGAGTCCCATGATCGACCACGATCAACACTGATCGTCCGGGGATAGACCTGTCAATCGCGGTTGACCAGTTGGACATCCCTGTTGTACTACAATTCCCATCAACCCCAGCTACCGTGGACAATGGCCAGGGCCCCTGAGTGTTGCAGTTCGGCCATGCTTGGAGGGGAGCATGTTGACTGCCCATGTTCCAGAGAATGTATTTTGCAGGCAACTGAGCTACGGCAGGCACAGTTTGGCTTGATTATGGAGAAGCTATATTTGACAAGAATCAATGTTGTTTCATTTTTGCTCACCTCTCAGCAGCCCTTGAAGGATTTTTTTAATGTTCTAAAATGTCATTGTTTTCAGCACACAATGCTTGGGGGGATGTCTTTATTTGAGTCTCAGTTATTGCCAAGTCCCTTCCCTGCCATCCAGTTTGCTCCTGGTAATTAACCTTTGCAAAGCATGTGTGGTTCTTCGTTAGCTACTAAAAAAAAAGGAAGCATCATGATTGTGATTGTTAATTATTTACATAGAGCCGCCCAGGGGCACAACGCTGCCAATAAAAGAGATCCTTTGTAAGAGCAACAAAGTGAGTTGCATTTACGAGCCGTGCCATTTAAATCTGCAGGCTTGAAGGGCTTAACTGGCAAATTATTTATTTACTTACAGTTTTCTTCCCCTGCTGTTTTAGCTTCCGTCCCCAAAGGCAGCTCACAATAACTAATAATGAGACAGTCCCTGGTGTGGGGTTTGCATTCCAAAAGACATGACAAGAAAGGAAAAGGGGTTGGGAGGGAGAAGGAAAAAAGCAAACTTGGGCACTAGTTCTTCGTTACAAAGTTCTGGCAAGTGTTCTTTCTGACAGCAAGCTCTCTGCAGTTGCTTCGTGTCAGCCCAGTGGATGGGGTCAGCCGTAACACTGTGGGGATGTGCATAGATATTATCTTAGATAATTATCTTTCCCTACTCACATTTGCGAGTTCAGCAGAGTTCACTTTGTTGGCAAAAAGAAGGAAACTGTTGATATGCTAGCTTTAGCCTTCTAATTTAAGTAATCCAGAATGCTTTGCTGCAGACTGGATTTCCTGGTATTTCTCTCCCTTAAAACAATAAAAACGTGAAACGGTTTTCTTATAAGTAAAGGTAGATTCACTCACTCAGTTTCACAGTAGCAGTCTTGAGGCAGGCTTAAACTGTAGTTACAGAAATATATTATAGTTTAGATTAGGATTGGGGTTTGAAGTGGGATATCAAATCCAAACTCTTCTTCTTCAGACTCAACACATGTCCTCCATCCCTAGTCATTGATGGAGCATCAAAGAAAAGAGATCAGATAGCAGGGATCAGAGAGAGAGAGAGAGAGAGAGAGCAGGCTGGGGATGTGAATCAGCTCACAGTATATACCGTATTTTTTCGCTCCATAAGACGCACTTTTTTCCTCCTAAAAAGTTAGGGAAAATGTCTGTGCGTTTTATGGAGCGAATGTGTGGTCCCTGGAGCTGAACTGCCCAGGGGCAAAAACAGATTGTCCTTTTAAAAGAGAGAGAGAGAGAGAGAGAGAGAGAGAGAAGAGGGTGTTGAAAGGAAGAGCAGCTGCTCAGCAAACGATCGGGGAGAGAGATAAGGGAGAGAGATTCCAGCCCCACCCCCTTGCAGAGGGAGGCTGTTTCCCCAGCGACATGTGACTGGCTGATTAGATTATCTGTCTGGAAACTGTAGAAATGGCTCCCTTTCCTGAAGCTGCAGAACTGTGAGTTAAACCCCATAAAACAGGATTTTTTTCCCTTTGCAAAGTAAGCTCAACAAGTTTGAGCTGATCCTCAAAAAATGGGGCTTTTCTCCTTTGCAAAAGAAGCTGCCGAAATTTCAGCTGATCCTCAAAAAAATTGGGGCTTTTCCCCTCTAAAAACTAGGTGCGTCCTATGGTCAGGTGTGCCTTATAGAGTGAAAAATACGGTAGGTTGTGCCTCTTTACCTGGCTGGACACAGTGGGAGTGGCTCTCACGGACAATGTCATATAGAACCTGTGAGATCCAGCTTCCTCTCTGTGTGTACCTTTCTATATGGTTTCTACTTCAGAATTAGGTGGTTTTGACTGCCTTCTTTTAGATATCCCACAAACTTGGTGATGCAGAAGAACCTGAGTTCAATCCCCCAGCATCTCCAGTTGTGGCTGGGAAAAGCTCCTGCTTGAAACCTTGGAGAGCCACTGCCAGTTAACATGGATAGCACTGAGCTGGATGGACTAATGGTCTGGCGAAATATGATGCAGCTTCCTATGACCTTAACACATTGGGAGAACTGGGTCCAAACTAACAACACGAATTTCAATAGGGACAAATGTAAGGTTCTGCACGTAGGCAGGAAGAACCAGATGCATGAAAATGGGGAACGCCTGGCTTGCAATTAGTACATGTGAAAAGAATCTAGGGGTCTTAAAGGTAAAGGGACCCCTGACCATTAGGTCCAGTCGCGGACAACTCTGGGGTTGCGGAGCTCATCTCACATTATTGGCTGAGGGAGCCGGCGTACAACTTCCAGGTCATGTGGCCAGCATGAGTAAGCCGCTTCTGGCGAACCAGAGCAGCGCACGGAAACGCCGTTTACCATCCCGCCAGAGCGGTACCTATTTATCTACATGCACTTTGACGTGCTTTCGAAATGCAGCAGCAAAAAAAGTCTAATGCTATTCTAAGCTGCATCAACAGAAGTCTAGTGTCCAGATCAAGGGAAGTAATTAGTAATTAGTACCACTCTACTCTGCCTTAGGGACCCAGGTGGCGCTGTGGGTTAAACCACAGAGCCTAGGGCTTGCTGATCAGAAGGTCAGCTGTTCGAATCCCCGCGATGGGGTAAGCTCCCATTGCTCGGTCCCAGCTCCTGCCCACCTAGCAGTTCGAAAGCACATCAAAGTGCAAGTAGATAAATAGGTACCGCTCCGGCGGGAAGGTAAACGGCGTTTCCGTGCGCTGCTCTGGTTCGCCAGAAGCGGCTTTGTCATGCTGGCCATATGACCTGGAAGCTGTACACCGGCTCTCTGCCAATAAAGCGAAATGAGCGCCGCAACCCCAGAGTCAGACACGACTGGACCTAATGGTCAGGGGTCCCTTTACCTTTACTCTGCCTTGGTCAGACCACACCTGGAATATTGTGTCCAGTTCTGGGCATCACAATTTAGAAAGGATGTTGACAAGCTGGAACATGTGCAGAGCAGGGCAACTAAGATGATCAAGGGACTGGAAACTAGGCCTTATGAGGAACATTCCTAGGGGCGGGGAAGTTGGCACTAGGCTTTGTTCATTCTGCCTGGCAGTTAACTCTCTCTGTTCTTGGCTGGTTCCTTCGGCTGGCTGCAAACCTTCCCTGGGGGCTGGCTCATTCATGACACCACCGGGGGGGGGGGAGAATGCAGCCCCAGGCATTGGGTTGTCCACTGTGAGAACAGGATGTTGGATGAGATGGGCCCTTGGTCTGTTCCAGCAGGCTCTTCTAGTGCTCTTTTGTTCTTATTTCAGCTAACTCCAACTCACAAGCTCTCTTGAACTCTCTGACAAGCATTTATATTTCCAAGGCAACTTATAATTCCATCATTTTGTAACAATAGCAAAGTAATTGGGGGGCTTGCAATTAGCATAACTATCAAATCTGATGCACTCAGGTCTGATTACAGCTATGGGGGGGCCCTGGGCAAGGTGCCTCCCCCCCCAAAAAAAAGCACTGCTAGATACCGGTAGGGAAAAATTCAATGCAGTTTACATTCAAAGGCAAGCTTACTTTTGCGTGTTTTGAAACAATATAGACACTGAAATGCAGCCAGCCTTGAAAAGCCACAATTCTGCAAATTCTGCAGTGCAGTTTTCTAGCAAAGTAATAATAATAATAATAATAATAATAATAATAAATAAATAAATAAATTTTATTTATACCCCGCCTTTCCCAGCCGAAACCAGGCTCAGGGCAGCTAACATCAGTAAAATTACAATAAAGTATAAAAAGAAAAACCGTTAATTGAAATACAGGTTAAAAGACAATTTAAAATTTAAAATGCTGCTTCATTTATCGCCCATAATCAAAACCAAGGGGAGGAAAACATCAGACTGAGTCCAACTCGAAGGCCAGGCGGAACAGCTCTGTCTTGCAGGCCCTGCGGAAAGATGTCAGATCCCGCAGGGCCCTGGTCTCTTGTGACAGAGTGTTCCACCAAGTTGGGGCCAGTGCTGAAAAGGCCCTGGCCCTAGTTGAGATCAGTCTAACAGCCTTGTGGCTCGGGACCTCCAAAAAGTTGTTATTTGTGGACCTTAAGGTCCTTTGCGGGGCATACCGGGAGAGGCAGTGCCGTAGGTACGAGGGTCCTAGGCCGCATAATGTGTACAACAAGGCATATACTAGGATAAGGTGTGCATATCTATGTGTAGATTAGTGAAGATAAGATACCAGGGAGCTTTGTTTTCCAAATCATGTATGTTAGGAGAGAACTGCACACACAAATGTGCATGTTAGGAGAAATGTGTACCAAAATGCTGACAGATTTTCAAGGGCCTTTAAAAATTAAACCACAAGCAGATGTGAAATGTTAAAAACTGAAGACTTTGGAGCTGAGCAACAGAGAGAAACTGAAACCATCATATTCAGTCATCTCTAGTGTCTCACAGCATCCTAGAGGAAGAATTTAAACGACTGGTGCCAACCCACAAAAATCAGCGAAAGAGAGTTCTTGGTTTGCTAAAAGGTTTCCGTCTGATTAGATTTTATTTTTATAGACTCCTCGTGTCGATGCCATTAGGGCAAAGTGATAAATCAAAGATAAACCGCCCACTAGCCTGCAGTCTTGTCTTCAGGAAGCTGAATCCTCACGCGTCTCTGGAAGATGCCGGGGATCAAGGCATGGTCCGGGGGCATGTGATGTCACATCCTGGCTGAAGCTACATCAGCAGGTCTGGAACACAGAGTGCTGCTTTCTACTGAGTGAGGCCACTGGTCCATCCAGCTCAGTATTGTCTACACCGAACGGCAGCAACTCTCCAGGGTTTCAGAAAGGGGGCATTCCCAGCTCTATTCAGAGATGCCAGGGATTGAACCCGGGACCTTCTGCATGCAAAGCAAATTCCCTACCACTGAGCTACAGCTCCCAAGGCAGGTTCAAACTCGAGTACTCAGAGAAACTCCCTTCTAGTTCTGTTCAGAAAAGGGTCAGTTATTGCAAACAGCTTTTTAAAGAAAACTCTCACCAGAAATCTATCTATCTATCTATCTATCTATCTATCTATCTATCTATCTATCTATCTATCTATCTATCTATCTATCTATCTATCATCTATCATCTATCTATATCTATCTATCTATCTATCTATCTATCTATCTATCTATCTATCTATCTATCTATCTATCATCTATCATCTATCTATCTATCTATCTATCTAACATCTATCTATTTATCTATCTATCTATCTATCTATCTATCTATCTATCTATCTATCTATCTATCTATCTATCATCTATGTATCTATATCTATCATCTATCTATCATCTATCATCTATCTGTTTTCTTCCTCTTAAGAGCTCTAAACTGACTTATAGTGTTTGTTGCAGTATATCAGAGTGTGTCTGTGTAGCTCTGCATGAGTACTAGGGCAGAACCTTAGTACTCCAGGGAGAATTTGGTTTGATTGACAGCCAATTGCCACTTCTGCTTCTCCCAGGTGCACAAAAGAGCCTAGAATGGGGGCGAGGAAGTGTTTTTCAGTATTTTGTGTTTGTGTATTTTGTGTTTTTTATCTTGCATTTTATGGTGTGAACCACTCTGGGATCTGCAATTCAAAGGTGGTGTACAAATTTAATTAATCAATCATTAAGATTATTGTATTTTAATGCTTTGTTGAAAGCCGCCCAGAGTGGCTGGGGAAACCCAGCCAGATGGGCGGGGTATAAATAAATTATTATTATTATTATTATTATTATTATTATTATTATCAATCGATTAATTAGTTAGCAGTGATCATTTGAACCAGATGCTAGATTCTTGGGAGTCATTCTCAGACAACAGGCCCTTTAATATGGGAGCATCGATCAGAGGTAATGTTGGTTGTAATACAAATGCCAGCCCAGGAAGAACACAAGAAACAATGACCTTCCAAAACAATGTGCTTTTTTTATGGCCAAAGTATAATTGGATCCTAAGGGAAACATTGCATGCATTAAGTTTGCTGAAAAATTAGGTAGGGGAAGCAAATGGAAGAGTTCTTGGTATAACTGAGTCACAACTGGAGTTCAGGAGCTGACTGAATTCCAAGAAAGGCGTCTGGAAAGGCTATGCCAATACTTCTGGTGAAGAACTCTATGTGCAAAGTAAGACATTTTAATAAATCTGTTGCTAGGCCTGCCCTGGAACTCACTTATTATTTACCAGAGGCACCAGTTTGCAAAGGTGATAGGGGGAGGGGCTGGGGTGGATCCAAACTTGGTGGTCTGTCAGGCTTCGGGGTAAAAATGTGGACAGAAAATCAAGATTTCCCCCCCCCCCAAAAAAAATAATATTGGTTTTTACAATTTTTAAGCACATAACATATCGGTTAAATTCCCATACTTCCCCCCTCTCACTGTGGGAAGCAACATTCATCCCCCTCTCTCACAAGGGTAGGCATAATCACTGTACATTTAACCTTACTAATAGTGTTTAAAATCATTGCTTAGGCCTGGCCCAATTCTGTGGGCCAGGTATACCTTTTTTCCTCAATTTCATTTCGATTGTCTTCCTCAAGTCCCCCTCTGTTGAATTCATTATCATTCCTCTCTAACAGTTTTCCTACTCCTAAATTTTAAAACATCATAAAATACAAAAATCATTTTACTTAAACCATTCCTTTTTTCAAACCCCAGCATCTTGGTACTTCTGCTCTTTTCCTATAATCTTATCCAATTCCCTTACTTTAACCTAATTTCAAACTCCTAATGACAGAAAACCAAGATATAGCCATCTTCAAATATCTTAAGGGCTGTCACATGGAGGAGGGACCATGCTTGTTTTCTCCTGCTCTGGAGGGTAGGACTCGAACCGATGACTTCAAGTTGCAAGAAAGGAGATTCTGACTAAGCATCAGGAAGACCTTTCTGACAACAAGAACCATTCGGCAGTGGAACGGACTGCCACGAGAGGTGGTAGACTCTCCTTCCTTGGATGTTTTTAAACATAGGTTGGATAACCATCTGTCATGGATGCTTTAACTGAGATTCCTGCATTGTAGGGGGTTGGACTAGATGACCCTTGGGTCCCTTCCAACTCTACAGTGCTATGATTTTATATAATCCTATATAATAAAGTGCAAGTGTCTCTGCGTGCCGTCCGTCCGTCCGTGGGTTTGCGCTACTGCGCATGTCCCCCACGGACACAGGGATTGGACGACGCAGAGACACTTCGAGCGGCCAGCCGAAACTGCGCCGCCGCCATTGCCATGTCCGCCTCCACCTCCTCCTCAGGCCACCGCCGCCTCAGCCCCGTCGGGTGGCCCGCCCGACGGAGGCTGAGGCGCCGCCGTGGACGATGATGGAGCCGTGGTCGCGGACACCGAGGAGGAAGAGGCTGGCGGGGGCGGGGGCTGGTGGGGGCGGGGGCAAAGGAAGGAACAGGGAAGGAACAGGGAAAGAAGAACGGAAAAATGGAGGGAGGGAGGGAGAATAGAGAAAGGGAGGGAGGGAGAAAGGAAGGAAGGAAAGAAACATGGAAGGAAGAATGGAAAAAATGTAGGGAAAGAGGAAGGAAGGAAGAACAGAGGGAGGGAGGGAGGGAGGGGGAGGGAGAAATAGGGAAGGAAGAACGGATGTTCTAGCGCCCGTTAATTTAACGGGCTGAACGTCCACTAGTAGTCATAATAACATGGCCAAGCATTATATTAGGGGAAATTGCTTTGGGGGGAAAATGTGTACATTAGGCAAAACTTCGCACTGAAAATTCAGATGAATTTTCATGAGGATTTTTTTTTGGGGGGGGAGGAATAACTAAATTACAAATTAATGTAGAGGACTGTACTGGAAAAATGGAGAGGAATCACAGTTTGACAGATCTGCATGCCCCTAGTCACGATAGCTTAGGAGTAAATGTCAAATTTACAACCGTTTGGCAAATTTTGAACTGTGCCCAGATGCAAGACTTTTTTTTTACACACACACCCCTTTATTTGCATACACCAGTATTTGAGAAGCAAGGATCAATGACAATGTGGAAAAGGCAACTATCTTTGGTATATTCCAAACAGCCTGTGGAGGACTATCTGGCAGGGAAATCTCTTTCTGCAAAAGCACCAGTTTGAAGGAGGGCAGGTGTTTATGCAAGGGATCAGCTATAATGGTGCAGTCAGCTCATTACATAACCCAGAGCAGGGCGCTCTCTCTCTCTCCCCCCCCCCCATCTCCTCTTGCAATTTAAGGGCATTGTTTTAATGGCAAAATGTAGCTTTTCGTACACGGAGGATTATGCTGAATTTATTGGGAGGGCAATTTAAGCGCCAGCGGGATAGTTTGTTTTAAAGGCCGGCTTGCAAATCAAAGCGAAGCAACCTGAGAAAAACAGCCAGTTTAATAGCAGCTAAGAAGCTTCGCTTTGGGTCATCCATTAGCCGTCCCAAGACTTCCAATTAATAAAACGAGAGGAAGGTTTTCGTGAGAAATAAGGGGAATACAAGAGCCAGAAGCTGGATTTTGCAAGCACTCGCAGCATTGGGTTATTTTGTTCGCTGCAGACACAACCCAGACACTTTGGTGGTCCACAGGGGCAGAGCTAGGATGGGGCAGGAGCTGAAAGACTGAACAGGGAAGCAAGAAGTTTGGAGAATTCAAACGTTGCCTCTGCCATGAATAAACTATGCAGCCTGAAGCAAAACCGTTACCTGTCAGCCTCCGTCTCCCAACTCTCAGCTGCAAAATGGGGATAGCAATACTGACTTACATTGCAGAGTTGTTGTAAAGATTACTGAGATAATGAAGGTGAAATGCTTTTAAAGCCATGAACTGGAGGTTTTTAAGCAGAGGTAAGGGAAGTAATAAAGGTAAAGGGGCCCCTGACCATTAGGTCCAGTCGTGACCGACTCTGGGGTTGCGGCGCTCACCTCGCTTTATTGGCCGAGAGCCGGCATACAGCTTCTGGGTCATGTGGCCAGCATGACAAAGCCGCTTCTGGCGAACCAGAGCAGCACATGGAAACGCCGTTTACCTTCCTGCCAGAGCGGTACCTATTCATCTACTTGCACTTTGACGTGCTTTCGAACTGCTAGGTGGGCAGGAGCAGGGACCGAGCAACGGGAGCTCACCCCGTTGCAGGGATTCGAACCGCCGACCTTCTGATCGGCAAGCCCTAGGCTCTGTGGTTTAACTCACAGCGCCACCCGCATCCCACTGTATAGTACCACTCTATTCTGCCTTCGTCAGACCACACCTGCAATACTGCATCCAGTTCTGGGCACCGCAGTTTAAGAAGGATATTGAAAAGTTGGAAGATGTGCAGAGGAGGGTGAGGAAGATGATCCAGGGTCTGGAAACCAAGCCTGATGAGGAACACTTGAAGGAGCTGGGTATGTTTAGCCTGGAAAAGAAGAGATTGAGAGGAGATATGATAGCCATATTCAAATATATCAAGGGCTGTCACATGGAAGATGGAGCAAGCTTGTTTTTTCCGGCTCTGGAGGGTAGGACTCAAACCAATGACTTCAAGTTACAAGAAAGGAGATTCTGACTAAACATTTGGGGGGGGGGGGAAACTTTATGACAGAGCTATTTGGCAAAAAGAGCTGTTTGGCAGTGGAACAGACCCCCATGAGAGATGGTGGACTCCTTCCTCCTTCCATGGAGGTTTTTAAACAGAGGTTGAAGGGCCATCTGTCATGGATGCTTTAGCTGAGATTCCTGCATTGCAGGGGGTTGGACTAGATGACCCTCAGGATCCCTTCCAACTCTACAATTCTCCGGTTCTCTGTATATTTGACGAATGACTCAGCTGTTCTCCTTTGCCTGTGCAACAGCAGGCAACTGACACCTCAGCAGAGCTCTGCCAACCTCCTTCAGCCGTTCCTCAACAGACACTTCTTATTTTTAGTCCCTTGTGATCTTGCAGTGTCCTTCTTTGGAGGTCTTTAAGCAGAGGCTTGACAGCCGTCTGTCAGGAATGCTTTGATGGTGTTTCCTGCTTGGCAGGGGGTTGGACTGGATGGCCCTTGTGGTCTCTTCCAACTCTATGATTCTATGGTTCTAAGTATGTAACCCAAGGTACCACTGTACTCTCAGTTGCATGGAAGAAGCATGGCGTTCTTAACTTTCATTCACATATGACATAGAATCATAGAAGGGAGTTGGAGGTAAAGCTGGTCCAACTCCTCGCAATGTCAGCTAAGGCATCCACAACAGATGGCCATCCAATCTCTGGTTAAAAACCTCCAATGAAGGAGAGTCAACTGTTTCTCGAGGGAGACCGTTTTATACACGGATAGTGCAGGGGGGGGGGCAATTGGTTGCATCCACGAGCAGGAGATTGTCAGCGATTGGTGGCTACGGGCAAGGGCTGCTGTTGATTGGCTGTTGCTGCGGCAATTGGGCGGGTGATTGGTGGCTGTGGCAAGGCCTGCTGTTGATTGGCTGCCGCTGCAGCATTAGGGTGGGTGATTGGCAGCTGCTGCTGGTGAGAGGGCAGACGATTGGTGGCTGTGGCGCAGTGTGCGATTTGCAGCTCAACAACTCTGGGCAATCACCCCCCCCAAAAAAAGCTTAACAACTCTGGGCAATCTCCCCCTATTTTCTTAATTTGGAGTCCGTCTTATACATGGGGGCGTGTTATACTGAGAGCCAGTGTGGTGTAGTGGTTAAGAGTGGTAGACTTGTAATCTGGTGAACCGGGTTCGCGTCTCCGCTCCTCCACATGCAGCTGCTGGGTGACCTTGGGCTAGTCACGCTTCTCTGAAGTCTCTCAGCCCCACTCACCTCACAGAGTGTTTGTTGTGGGGGAGGAAGGGAAAGGAGATTGTGAGCCGCTTTGAGACTCCTTCGGGTAGTGCGGTATAGTTTTAAGCACAACGTTGCAGTCTGAGGCTGCTGCGCTGTCCCCACTTACCTGGGAGCAAGCACCCACTGGATTTAATGGGGCTTCCTTCCTAGTAGACAGGATTGCCCTGCACATTAGGCAAAATAGCCTTGAGTAACCCACAGCATCCATTCTGCCTTTCTGCCCCCCCCCCCCCCGACAACTTGGACTAGAAGCTTTGAAATCCCCTTATCATTACTTAATCCAGTTCCTGGCAGTTTTCTGCCTGCATTTTGTAAATAATTTTATGTAACATATGATGCTCTATAGTTGCTACATTTGGGCAACTGAGATGCCCCGGCCCCTTTGAACAATTCTGCATGCTCACTTTTGATGGGTGTGGAATATTTATAGTCCATGTTATGTAATGAGGATTACTTACTTTTGTTCAACAAAGTCTGTGTCCCATTTGCAAAACGGAAAAGGGGAAGGGTGGGGAGAGAGAGAGAGAGAGAGACTCGTCTCAATATGCTGTACATTGAATGCATTTGATATTTTCAACTCTAATTGGAGCTGGGGGGGTTCTTAACTTGCAGTTTTTCAGCAGACACTTCTCCCCCAAATCAGATTTAATTATTTGAACTAAAGGGGGGGGGATGAAATTCAATACAGGAAAATAAAAGAGGGGTTGTTGTCAGGGGTGTACCCAGGATCAAAACTGGGGGGGGGGGGGGCAAGCCATGGTCGTTCAGGTTTGCTTTGAATGGACACTGATCATTTTTGCTTCTAGGGCTGCCTTCTAGGGGGGGGGGGCAGCTGCCCCCTTCTGCCCCCCCCCCGGGTACGCCCATGGTTGTTGTTCAAATAACCTGCAGGGAGCACTTCTAACGTGCCCAACGTCTTGCTCTGCTTCCCTTTGGACCACATCAGTGAGGCTGAGAGGGGGGGTCTTGTCGACTGGGCAGCCCAGGACCTCCAGACACACTGCCCAGGCTTGCATCTGGGAGAGGTCACTTCAGTGCAGCTAATGCAGTGGTTTGACTTCACCCCCAGAGGCACACTCCATTGCCTCCAGAAGGATGCCAGCTGCTCTTTGAGGAGGCAAGACCTGCATACACATAGCCCTGGGGAGGTCACTTTTCTCCAGCGGTTTGATGCAGCAGCCAAAAAAGCCAATGCAATTCTGGGCTGCATCAATAGGAGTATAGCATCTAGATCAAGGGAAGTGATAGTACCACTGTATTCCGCTCTGGTCAGACCTCACCTGGAATACTGTGTCCAGTTCTGGGCACCACAGTTCAAGAAGGATACTGACAAGCTGGAACGTGTCCAGAGGAGGGCAACCAAAATGGTCAAAGGCTTGGAAACAATGCCTTATGAGGAACGGCTTAGGGAGCTGGGTATGTTTAGCCTGGAGAAGAGAAGGTTAAGGGGGGATATGATAGCCATGTTCAAATATATAAAAGGATGTCATATAGAGGAGGGAGAAAGGTTGTTTTCTGCTGCTCCAGAGAAGCGGACATGGAGCAATGGATTCAAACTACAAGAAAGAAGATTCCACCTAAACATTAGAAAGAACTTCCTGACAGTAAGAGCTGTTAGGCAGTGGAATTTGCTGCCAAGGAGTGTGGTGGAGTCTCCTTCTTTGGAGGTCTTTAAGCAGAGGCTTGACAGCCACCTGTCAGGAATGCTTTGATGGTGTTTCCTGCTTGGCAGGGGGTTGGACTGGATGGCCCTTGTGGTCTCTTCCAACTCTATGATTCTATGATTCTATGACTTCACCCCTGGAGGCGCACTCCATTGTCTCTCGAGACAGTCTGCTGCCAGCTAGGCCACTTTTTTAAAACCAGTGTGGTGTAGTGGTTAAGAGTGGTAGACTCGTAATCTGGTGAACCGGGTTCGTGTCTCCACTCCTCCACATGCAGCTGCTGGGTGACCTTGGGCTAGTCACACTTCTCTGAAGTCTCTCAGCCCCACTCACCTCACAGAGTGTTTGTTGTGGGACAGGAAGGGAAAAAGGAGATTGTTAGCCGCTTGGAGACTCCTTCGGGTAGTGATAAAGCGGGATATCAAATCCAAAATCCAAACTTTAGGGCGGTGAGAATGCTTCCCTGAAACGTAGCCCATCCCCTGGATGGAACGTGGCTCCCAGACAGTTCCCCACAAGGGAATGTGGTCCTTCATGAGATCTTAAGAACGGGGCAAGATGGTAGATGAGGACGCGCTCTGGATGAAGGACCCCAGCTGGCTATCTGGGAGTATACCGCCATTTTTAATATTTAATGCTGTATTGTTTTAATATTTGATTGGAAGCCACCCAGAGTGGCTGGGGAAACTCGGCCAGATGGGTGGGGTACAAATAATAAATTATTATTATTATTATTATTATTGGTGCCAGAACTGTTTCACTTGACAAAACTGTCTTCTGTGCGCAAGTTGCTCGCTTGGCTGGTGCTGCCTCTCTGTGAAATGAGACTAGTGTCAGGGTTGGGTTAATGTTCAGGAGTGAATTACCTTTCATTACCCTAGAGGGACCGTGCTAGAAAGATTGGGGTTAGGATAATGGGTGCAGAGCATCTCACATTACTGCGTTATAGATAAAGAAACCTCCTCAGTTTTCCAGGGCTGGCAACCGGTTAACTTTTACTTAACCTTCGTTTGCCGCACCGGCAACCTTCCTCTCCCTTCCTCACCCCAAGCCACTTTCTAACCATCCCCCAAATAACCCTTAAACTTAAGCCACTTGGGAAGACAGGACCTCCGCAGCAACCCTTCTTCTTAACACACAAACCTGTGACAAAGGACCTGCCTTCTTAGACCCCCGCCCATGGGAAACGAATCCTGACAGCAAATTCCCATCACATTAATGACTGTTGATCTTGCCATACAGTGGAGTTTTCCCCCGTTTCCCTTGAGAAGGTGTGTATGCAGCAATTAATTTAGTTCTCTCCCTGCCCCCGTCCTTTGGGGCTTAACTTTTAACTCTGGGCTCCTCGTTTTGAAATGTTTCTCTCTGTGCGGGAGCCTGTAATCTCAAGGAGGCCAAAGGAACAACAACAGGAGCTTGTTCTATTATTAGGATTCTTTTCTTTTTTCTTGTAAGAGAAACCTCGTCTAATTTCCCATGGAGCAGATGCTCTTGTGGGCTTGGGGACTGTTGCCGTTTCGTTTGGTTGGATGTCCATTTTAGACCAAGTGAAATTCCATCGCAATTTCAAACATTTGCAAAGTCTGCATCTGAAATATCAACTTGTGGAGAGAAACTTGTTTCCTATTCGTTCCTCTCTTTTAACATTAATTTTACACCAATAATATAGGTTGCATCAGTTTGACCATAAACATAAACCATTTTTTTCCATTTAATAATAATAAAAAAACCATCTGTATTCCATGGCTGGGAATCAAATCAAATAAAAGTTTATTGCGTTAGCCATCTGGCCATAGCACAAGTAATAAGTCCCGGCAGTAGCCTGCTATTCTTATACATTTGCAAACATCAGGTATAAAATCATAGTAAATAAAACAGGTATGATAAAAACAATAACAATTATGTAAACTATTGGAAAGTTTACAAGTCCAGGGCTAAAGGAGGTTAACCTATCGAGGTGGCCCTGAGTTTCAGGGCCTGCAGGATATAGATGGCCACACCACGAGTGACTATGGGATTGGCTGGGAATCAAAAGTGGGGAAACTCCTCGTGTCCTGCTTGCCATCTGGTCAGACCGTGTGAAAAGAGGTTTCTGGGCTCTTCTTATATTCAACAGATTGCATAAATAGGGTCTGAAAAACTACTCATATTAGAAGAACATAATTGCATTTTTTTTTTCTGCAAGGAAAAGGAAAAACTAAAGAATTTGTTTTCCATCCCCCTGCCCCTCAAATTAGATCCATGGTAAAAAAAAAAAAACAACCCTGGACGGTTAAGTCCAGTCAAAGGCTACTATGGGGTTGGGAGCTCATCTCGCTTTTCAGGTCGAGGGAGCTGGCATTTATCTGCAGACAGCTTTCTGGAATATGTGGCCAGCATGACGAAACCGCTTCTGGTGCAACAGAAGACCGTGACGGAAACCTGGCACAAGATTGGCTGGGGCTGTCCCCAGCACAGATGACACAGCCAGCTGTGACGTGGGGGGGGGGAGGCAGCGTACCTCCACCCCTTCACTGGAAAACTGTTGAGGCTCAGTTGACTGGCCACAATGCCGTCCACCAGATAATGTGTGCCGTCACACATATATACAACCTGGGCCTACGATGGAGGGGCTCCCAGCGTTGACACCCCCAGAAGGTTTTGCTTCTCCCATAGCCCACAACCTTGGATTCAAGCCGAAATCCAGCTTGGCTCTCAATCCCTGGCCTACAGCTTGCTTCTAGCCCAGCTCTCACACATTCTCCTCTGGCTATCTTCCTTCTCACTACCAGCCAGTTGAGGGAGGGGGCTTGCCAATTTGCCCTCTTCCTTTCTAATACCAACAAGCCATACCGGGCTCATTCAACAATGGGATCCTCCATTAGATGCTAACGCTTGCTGGATTCAGGAATTAGAAGGGACTCGGGCATCATACAGCCTAATCCCGCCTCTCCCCCAAAACTCACAACAATGCTAATGTTCTCTGCTCCCATGATTGGAGGAAGCAATGCTTCTGGATACCAATTGCTGGAAACCACAGGAGGGGAGAGGGCTCTTGTACTCAGGTCTTGTTTTTGTGGGCTTCCCATGGGCATCTGGATGGCCAATGTGGGGACAGGATGCTGGACTTCCTATTCAGGAAAAACAGGCATATCAAGGACTTATAATACTGGAAACAACCTTGAAACCAATGCCAGTTCATGGGGAATATTAACATGGGAAATTATTTCAGTGGGAATTGTTTTCCAGAGCTAATTCTGGGAATAAGATCCAATAGGAATCTACGTTCTTGTTCTCTGATTCGAATAGGGCGTTCCCCGTGAAATGTTTCCACGGGGAGGCACTCCTGTGATGGCTTTCAAGAGCCTCACCATGGAACTAACACACACTTCCTGTTTGCACATAAATCCTGCCTTCTGCGTATGCTATCTTTAACTGATATATTTATGTATGTGTGCATATGGTGGATACTGTTGGAATCTGCACGCCCTACGCCAAGATCTAATTTAAGACTTCTGCAGCAACAATCTGCGCATTGGAATTAGACTTGTCACTGGAATTTTGCAGTGTACAACCAAACGTCTGCCGAACAGATAGATCGCAGGTGCAACATTTATTTATTTCATTTCATTAATGAATCGCTTCCCACAAAGCATCCCAAAGCAATTAACAATAAAATCATGAAAACGGCAATGATAAAGGCATCCATAAAAACAATGCCAAGTCTAATACAGGCCTAAAAATTTCCTCTTGTTCAATAAGTGTGTGTGTGTGTGTGTGTGTGTGTGTGTGTGTGTGTGTGAAAGGTTCTGAAGACCCAATTCCTGCATCGTATGGAATGGACCTCCTGATGAGATGGTGTCTGCAAGAGGTCCTCATCTTCAGAGATTAGTGATCAACTGGGTATATAAGGGGCGAGTATATAAGGTCTCAGGGACCAGGTGGCGCTGTGGGTTAAACCACAGGCTTGCTGATCAGAAGGTCAGAGGTTCGAAACCCTGCGACGGGGTGAGCTCCTGTTGTTCGGTCCCAGCTCCTGCCCACCTAGCAGTTCGAAAGCACGTTAAAGTGCAAGTAGATAAATGGGTACCACTCCAGCGGGAAGGTAAACGGCGTTTCCGTGCGCTGCTCTGGTTCGCCAGAAGCAGCTTTGTCATGCTGGCTACATGACCCGGAGGCTGTCTTCGGACAAACGCCGGCTCCCTCGGCCTATAGAGCGAGATGAGCACGCAACCCCAGAGTTGGACACGACTGGACCTGATGGTCAGGGGTCCCTTTACCTTTACCTTTATATAAGGTCTCACAAGGGACAATAGCTCAGTAGTCAAGCACATGTGTAGCCTACAGAGAAGTCAAGGAGATATAGTGGAGCATATGCCTCTTCTGATCTCATAAGAACATAAGAAGAGCCTGCTGGATCAGGCCAATGACCCGTCTATTCCAGCAGCCTGTTCTCACAGTGGCCAACCAGACCCTTGATCATCTTGGTTGCCTTCCTCTGCACACGTTCCTGGCAGAGGTGAGGTTGAAACGAAGTATTTCCTGTTTCATCGCTCAGTCCCGCATTCTTATGCACATGGAAATCAGCCTATTCAATGTGATGTTCTTCAGCGTTTTGCAGAAAGTAGGAGGGGTGAACAAAAGAAGAGCGTGCTGGATCAGGCCAGTGGCCCATCTACTGCATCTTCCCTTTCTCACAGTGGCTGACCAGACACCCACAAGCAGGACCCAAGCACAAGAGTAAGTCTCCCCTCCTGCGGTTTCCAGAAACTGGTTTTCATAAGCCTACTGCCTCCAGCAGTAAAGGTAGAACATTGCCATTATCCTGCATGGATTCATCTAGTCCTCTTTTTAAACCATCCAAGTTTGTGGCCATCACTGCGTCTTGTGGGAATGAGTTCCACCGTTCAACTGTGTGCTGTGTGAATAAGTCCTTTCTTTTGTCTGTCCTGAATCTTCTGACGCTCAGTTTCACCAGATGTCCCTGAGTTCTGTGCTGTTGTGAGAGAGGGAGAAAAAATAGTTTCTCTACTCACTGTTCCCATTCTATGCAGAATTTTATGCATTTCTAACATATAAGGGCTCGCTCACCTTTTCTCTAAACTTTGCCGTAAACATTGCAAGGGGAAGTGCATTACCCCCTTGATCATCTTGGTTGCCTTTAAATTCCTCGGAGTTTATCTCAGTGAAGACCTTACTTGGAAAATCAATACAACCCAGGTGGTTAAGAAAGCTCAACAGAGACTCCACTTCCTCAGAGTATTGCGAAAGAACAATGTCTACCAACATTTGATGATCTCCTTCTACCGGTCCACAATAGAAAGTGTCCTTTCATACTGCATCATGGTGTGGTACGCCGGTTTGACAGCCACGGATAGGAAGTGCCTACAAAAGGTGATGGATACAGCACGAGATATTATGGGCTGTCCCTTGAATCCACTGGATGACATCGCGGAAGACCGTTGCCTCGGGAGAGTGAGGAAAATCCTCAGGGATGATTCACACCCTGGCCGGCACTTTCTTGATCTCCTGCCCTCGGGCAGAAGATACAGAAGCATGATTAGTTGCACCAACAGGGTAAAGAACAGTTTCTATCCGTGGGCTGCTAGGCTACTGAATGAAAAGATAACAACAGGGCAACTGACTTTTGGGTTAGGTGGGTGTGCGTCAGTAAACGAGCGGAATTAAGACTAAGAGAGCTGAGTGGGGATGCTCATGTAATCTCACTGTATACAAGTTGTACAAGTGACAATAAAGTATTTCAAGTATTTCAAGTTTTCCAAGGCTACAATGCCCTTTTTGAGGCGAGGCGACCAGAACTGTACACAGTATTCCAAATACGGCCGTACCACAGATTTTCACAATGGCATCAAGATATTGGCAGTCTGCATTCAGTTCCTTTCCCAAAGATTCCTAGCGTGGAATTCTCCTTTTTCACAGCTGCTGCACGCTCAGCACCAAACGTTCCTTGCTATTATAGTTCTCCAAGAACCTTTGCCTCTTTTTAGCATATGCTCCTTTACATTCCTCCGTTGCCTTAAAAACATGCTTTAATACTTTTAACATGATTTTATTCTTTTTTTTTCCTGTACGTGCAGGGATCGCTGAGTAGATTAATTTTTATTTTATTTTTTGCAAAGGGCCCCAAACCCCAGCTGGCAGCAGGAGCGGCGTGACACGTATAATTAAAAATATTATTTGCCATCCCCTGCAGCTTTCGTTGTAGACTATGACAGCCAAATGAAAGCAAGAACAGCTCTTAATTGAAGATCCATGCGCACTCTATTTGGGTCATAGCAGGGAGATAAAAGCATCAGCCTGTTCCCCCCCCTCCATAGATGCACACCCACCACCCACTTTTTGCTGTTTCAACTCAATACTAATAAACATGTTGTGGTTCTAAATTATGCTAAGTAGCTGTGTTAACTCCAGGCCATCACCCATGTCCTTACTGTAGTTGGAAGAAGGCTTGTGCACACTGCATTTTAATGATACCAAGGGAGAGCTTTGATCACGGAGTTGATTTCCTAGATTAACTTTCAGTGTGTCAGATTCCCCCAGCACCCCCGCCCAGTCGCCTTCAACGCCATCAAAATCAGCCTTGTCCGCGACGAACTACGGTTTTGTGGAACGGGCAGAAAATTCTGGTTGCTGGCTCCAAAAGAGGCGAGGAACTGGGTGATGACTCGCCTGCCCTGAACCCCTGAATAGTTAGAATGGGGTCGTAGAATTGTAGCGTTGGGAGGGACCACGAGGGTCATCTAGGTCAACCCCCTGCAATGCAGGAATCTTTTGCCCAATGGGGGGCTTGAACCCATGACCTTGGGATTAAGAGCCAGGGCAGACCAAGACAGAGGAAGGAATCATAGCCCCCTGCCAAGCAGGAAACACCATCAAAGCATTCCTGACAGGTGGCTGTCAAGCCTCTGCTTAAAGACTTTCAAAGAAGGAGACTCCACCACACTCCTTGGCAGCAAATTCCACTGTCAAACAGCTCTTACTGTCAGGAAGTTCTTTCTAATGTTTAGGTGGAATCTTCTTTCTTGTAGTTTGAATCCATTGCTCCGTGTCCGCTTCTCTGGAGCAGCAGAAAACAACTTTTCTCCCTCCTCTATATGACATCCTTTTATATATTTGAACATGGCTATCATATCACCCCTTAACCTTCTCTTCTCCAGGCTAAACATACCCAGCTCCCTAAGCCGTTCCTCATAAGGCATCGTTTCCAGGCCTTTGACCATTTTGGTTGCCCTCCTCTGGACACGTTCCAGCTTGTCAGTATCCTTCTTGAACTGTGGTGCCCAGAACTGGACACAGTATTCCAGGTGAGGTCTGACCAGAGCGGAATACAGGGGAGCACCAGATCATTCTCAGGGAATTGGAAATTCAATTCAGTTCACATTTAAAAGTGAATCTTCCTAATTCACACTTTCTGAAACACCCTCTGAACTAAAACACAGCCATCCTTTGAAATTTGCATTTCTTCCAGATTTTGTCATTCAGTTTTCCAGCCAAGTCATGTGTTCGAAATGCATACACTAAGGTAGAATACATAGGTTAGTGAAAATAGCATGCAGCAATCATGCATTATATTATTTTATTGGGTGTGAGTGTGTGTATTGTGGGGGAACTTTGCAAAAATTCGCATTTTAGGAGAAAATTCCATTCAGAAATATGTGCGTTGGAAGAAATTTGCACTAAAATGCTGGTGATTTTTCCTGAGAACTTAAAAAAGAAAATGCAAACTGATATGGAGAACTGGATTTAAGATTGGAAAAATGAGAAACCAAACTCAACAGATTCACCTATACCTAGTAATTGCTTCCACATAAATGCACATTGAACCAGGTGTGGGTATTCCCTTTCTCACCTATCCCTTGCATAATATGCAGCCGCATCAGCCTGCCACTGTTGGAAGCACTGCAAACAGGTTGATTGTGTGTCTTACTCAAGGATTATCATAATACACATCAACATATGTCAACGCACTTCCTTCTTAACTTGATACTCTCCAACGGGAACAGGGCTGCTGCTGTACACTGATCTCCTCTCAGGCTCCGTCACTTCATTCCATTGGGTCTTTCTGCTGGGAAATGGATCACAGTGCCTTCGCAGTGGATTTGTGGGGGCTCCCAAAACCAAGTGAAATATCCCTTATCTCAACTGCAGGGAACCTGTAGCCGTCCCTGTGTTGCTGGACTCCTATTATCCCTAAGCATTGGCCATCAAGACTCGGTTGTTACAATATGCTCTATATGGGGAGCCCCTTTGGCCTGGACTTGGGAGCTCCAGCTGTTGCAAAATGCTGCAGCTACCCTGTTTCCCCTTTTTTAATACGTAGTCATAAAGTAAGCCATGGCAGGTTTTTTTTACCTTTGTGAGAAGTAAGCCGTACCCCAAAAGTAAGCCGTGGTGCCACCATTGTCCCCGTCGCCTCCTCAGCCCCTCCTGCGTGCGCAGGGAACCAGCGAACCAGCGAGAGGCGTGGGGGGGGGGAAACGCGCCTCTTGCAGAGTTCTGCCCCGCCTGCTCAGCGCGCAGGGGGAGGCTGTACCGTACCATACTGACGTAATAACAATAAGACATCCCCCCAAAATAAGCCACCCTGTGTTTTTTTGAGGGAAAAAAATTATAAGACAGTGTCTTAAAAAGGGGGAAAGATGGTAGAATGTTTAAGGGTCTGTTTAAGCTAGACTGTTTTTAGGCTCCTGGGTCAGGTGGAATGTGGGTGGCGCTGTGGTCTAAACCCCTGAGCCTCTTGGGCTTGCCGATCAGAAGGTCAGCGGTTCGAATCCCCACGACGAAGTGAGCTCCTGTTGCTCTGCCCCAGCTCCTGCCAACCTAGCAGTTCAAAAGTACACCAGTGCGAGTAGATAAATAGGTACCACTGTGGCGGGCAGGTAAACGGTGTTTCTGTGCGCTCTGGCTTCCATCACGGTGTTCCGTTGTGCCGTAAGTGGTTTAGTCATGACTCGGAAGCTGTCTGCAGACAAACACTGGCTCCCTTGGCCTGAAAGCGAGATGGGCGGCGCAATCCCATAGTCGTCTTTGACTGGACTTAACCGTCCAGGGGTCCTTTACCTTTTACCTTGCCTGGGTCAGGATCAATGTTGGATCCCGGATACCACCTCAAAGACCAACTGATCACTTATATCCTTACGTGATCATGAAGGCCCTTGAGCAGAATCACTGTTTTTGGTCTCAAATGGCTTAGATGCACAGTTCATACCCCCTCTTAGCTGTTTATTCAATATTGTGGGCACAATTTTATGGTACTCCCTTCCAGTTGGGGTCAGACAGGGTCACTCACTACTGAACATCTGGAACCTAATGAAGACTTTATGGTTGTTATTATTATTCAAGCAAGCATTTGAATTTGATTTAATTGTTTTAATCTATTTATATTTATATTTATTTCATCTTACAAACTATTTAGAGACCATTGCAGTTAAGCAGAATATAATTTCTTCAAATAAAGAAAGGTAAATAAATATCTAGGAAGCTGCACATATACTGCCTTGCTTCATCCTTGTAAGGAAATATTGTAGCACAACATATGGATGGTTGGAGACAGGAGCAAACAATGGATAAAATGAATTTGGATATCTGTCTCCACCACTGACAGCTTGCCTTGGTCAGCCACCCATGTATTTACTTGCAGAGAAAATGCCAAAAAAGAAACAATGAGGCATTTCCCCCACTGTCAGGTTCTCTTATCGGTTGTTCAATAGAAATGCCAAGCCGTTTGTCTTTAAGTCTTTTTATTCAGTGCCAAGCTATTTACAGTGCAGAGCTCAGTCTTATCATGTCTGCTCATTCACTAGCAGAATCCGGAAGTGCCTCCCTCCTGTTTTGGCGTCAACACCAAAGTTTCGGCAGCCTAAATTGCCGCCTTCTCCTCCTACGTGATATGTGCGCCGGACCTGACGTTTCCCCCTCCGATCGAGTCTGCTGGGTGGTGCCAGGTCTCCCACTAACTCCCTGGACACCTGGCACTCCCTGGCTCCCAGCCACTAGCTGCTCCTCCCCTGAGAAAGGACTGCCAGTTTCGCTCGAAGATGAATCTGTTGTTAGCACAGGTTGCGGCTCTCTATAAACACTCAGAGCTGGACTGGCAGGGGCGGGCAGATCCCTGACATCCACTAAACCAGCTTTTGCCAACCTAGTGCCTTTTTGGACTATAACTCCCATCATCCCTGACCATTGGGCCTTGCTGGCTGGGGCTAATGGGAATCGGAGTCCAACAAAATCTGGAAGGACATCAGGTTGGGGAAAGTTGCACTAAGCCCATGATATTTGGTCCCACTCAGAAAATATTTGCTTACCAAGGAAAGTTGTTTTGTTGGTTTGTTTCTTACTACATGTTGGATTTTTGTCCCTTGCAGATTATTTTCCGGAAAATCAGTGATGTCAAAAAAGAAGAGGAGGAGCGCCTGCGTCAGAAGAACGAAGTGACTTTGAGCATCCCTGTGGACCACCCGGTGCGAAAGCTCTTTCAGAAATTCAAGCAGCAGAAGGAAATGCGGAACCAAGGCACAACCATCATCGACCCAGAGAGGAATAGCCTCCAAGTGGAGACCCGGACCATGCAGAATGGTGCCTCCATCACTGGCACAAGCGTGGTCACCGTGTCTCAGATCACACCCATCCAGACGTCCCTGTCTTACATGAAGACCAACGAGGTCATCAAACAGAACAACAGGGATGCCATGGAGCTCAAGCCCAATAGCAACAGTGAGCAGAAATCCCTCAAGGTGACCAGTCCCGTGAGGATGAAGAACGGGAATGGGAAGGGGTGGCTTAGGCTAAAGAACACCATGGCGGGGCAGGAGGAGAAGAAGGAAGACTGGAACAATGTCACCAAGGCCGAGTCCATGGGGCTGTTGTCCGATGACCCCAAGAGCGGCGACTCGGAGAATGGCGTAACTAAGAACCCACTGCGGAAAACGGACTCTTGTGACAGTGGGATCACAAAAAGTGACCTTCGTTTGGACAAAGCTGGAGAAAACCGGAGCCCCCTGGAGCACAGCCCCAGCCAAGCGGATGCAAAACACCCCTTTTACCCCATCCCTGAACAGGCCTTACAGACTACCCTCCAGGAGGTCAAACACGAACTCAAGGAAGATATTCAGCTGCTAAGTAGCAGGATGGCTGTCTTGGAGAAGCAGGTGGCCGAGATCTTAAAGATACTGTCTGAAAAGAGCACGCCACAGACACCTTCTCCCAAATCCCATTTGCCCCCTAAGCTACCGTCCCAAATACCTTGTCAGGATATTTTTAGCGTTTCGCGGCCCGACTCACCTGAATCAGAAAAAGATGAGATCCACTTTTAATAGATATGCCTACTTCTCTTTCTGTACTCTGCGTTGTCTCCGACTAAGTTGGAGTAGGTCCATTAGGCTGAATGGGCTTAGGTTGGTCACGCCCATGCATTTCAATGGGTCGTCTCTGAATACGACCAACATTGGATACAACTATACGGGTATGCTGTGAAATGAGCAGGCACACACAGAGAGAGACATACACACATGTATATATAACGTACCAGAACAGGTGTATATGTTCATGTGTGTGTGCATATGTGTGTGTGTATATATATATATATATATTTACTAAATTATATATATATATATAATATATATAAAAACATATATTTTCACTTGCATTCGATATGACTTGAACACACACACAAAAATGGATTTTGATATGTAAATATTGCATGTCCAGCTGGATTCTGGCCTGCCAAAGAAAACAGTTATTAACATAGATATTGCTTGTATAATATGCAGTTGACTGCATGCACACTTTCAATTTATTTATAATCTCTATTATAAAATAAAAGGATGGATTTTGTTTAAAAAAAAAAAAAGCAACAAAGGCGACAGTGTGCTATTTAAAGAATCACGGACCAGTTTGCCAGTAAATAAATTGAAAATACTATTTCAAGTGTGGGGAACATGGGTGTAGCCAGAGGGGCAGGGGGTAGCTGCCTCCCCAATCAATCCAATAAATAAAAAATACTTAACTAAAAGTAGAAATTGTAGAAAGATTTCGACAGATTTTAATCAGCACTTAAAGTAATTTAAAACAACCGTTGTTGAGACATTTCATTCTGAATCTGCTAGACAGAGCCAGATGGAGGACCGTGACAGGTGGGTGTCCTGCCCCCCCCCCAAAAAAAATCCTGGCTATGCCCATGTTGGGGAAACATTTCAGGCTGGTACCATCTAATAACATACTAATTTATGGAATGGCATGGGATGTCAAAAGTAGGCCACAAACCATTCCCAGATTCTGTCTCTTTGTCACACTCTTGGACCAACAACCTGAAATGGTGTAGAGGACAGAACTAATAATAATAATAATATTTTATTATTTGTACCCCGCCCATCTGGCTGAGTTTCTCCAGCCACTCTGGGCAGCTCCCAATCGAATGTTAAAACAATAAAGCATTAGATATTAAAAACTTCCCTAAACAGGGCTGCCTTCAGCTGTCTCTTAAAAATAGGATAGCTGCTTATTTCCTTGACATGTGATGGAAGAGTGTTCAACAGGGTGGGCACCACTACCAAGAAGGCCCTCTGTTTGGTTCCCTGTAACCTCACCTCTCGCAATGAGGGAACCGCCAGAAGGCCCTCGGTGCTGGATCTCAGTGTCCGGGCTGAATGATGGGGGTGGAGACGCTCCTTCAGGTATACAGGACCGAGGCCGTTTAGGACTTTAAAGGTCAGCACCAACACTTTGAATTGTGCTCAGAAATGTACTGGGAGCCAATGTAGTTCTCTCAGGACCGGTGTTATGTGGTCCTGGCAGCCACTCCCAGTCACCAGTCTAGCTGCCGCATTCTGGATTAATTGCAGTTTCCGGGTCACCTTCAAAGGTAGCCCCACGTAGAGCGCATTGCAGTAGTCCAAGCGGGAGATAACCAGAGCATGCAGCACTCTGGCGAGACAGTCTGCGGGCAGGTATGTCAGTGGTTGCTCTTTGCACTGTATGGTACTAGGTAAATTGCCTGTATCAGCCTTCCTCAACCTGGTGTCTTCCAGTTGCTTTTGTACTCTAGCTCCCTGATCATTGGCTGTTGCTGGCAGGGGCTGATGGGAGTTGCAATCCCAGGCATCTGGAAGGTACTGGGATGGCAAAGGGTGATCTCCAACTCCGAGCTACATTCAGGAGGTGCAAGTATCCCGTGCTCCAGAAACCACCATCGAGGATTCCTACATACATTAGCCACCCCTCTCTTAAAGTATTGGAAATATTTACGGCAGATGAGACCAATCGTGGGTCCAATGGTCAGGAAGGCGGCCCGTGCTGTAGGGGGGCGTGAGGGTCAGGTGGGGCTCATCAGCCCACCTAGGAGAAGGAAAACTCTGATCCTAAACCTCTGCTGCCTTGCGGGTTATACTCATTCATGAGGTAGTTTATTGGGAGTAAACCCTGCGGGAAAACCTACCCTTGTGGGACGTCTTCAGGAGAAGAGAAGAAAAGTACTAAGGAGTGAACTCTGCACAAATCTGCAGTAGAGTCCCAAGACAGTTGGATGGCGCCTTGTACGCCTCCTTCCGGCAACTCCTGCAGCCAAGCTGGTGCCAAACATATCGCTCAGCGTTCCTTTGGACAACATCAGTGAGACTGAGAGGGGGAGTTTGCCGTCTCCATACACATAAGCTCCCCCCTGCACCCACCACAAATCTCCTCTAGAAGGTTGGGAGGGGACTCAGAACAGGTATGGGGGTGACAGGGAGAGAAGAGGGCAGGGAAGTTCCATTGATTGATTGATTGATTGATTGATTGATTTTACTTATATGCCGCTTTCCCACGACGAGCTGTGCCCAAAGCGGCTTACAGCAACCATTTAAAACATCAGAATGGAGAACGTCAAAGTAGAGAAGAAGAAGAAGAAGAAGAGTTTGGATTTGATATCCCGCTTTATCACTACCCTAAGGAGTCTCAAAGCGGCTCACATTCTCCTTTCCCTTCCTCCCCCACCACAAACACTCTGTGAGGTGAGTGGGGCTGAGAGACTTCAGAGAAGTGTGACTAGCCCAAGGTCACCCAGCAGCTGCATGTGGAGGAGCGGGGAAGCGAACCCGGTTCCCCGGATTACGAGTCTACCGCTATTAACCACTATACCACACTGGCATATTTCCACATGTTGAAAATACAAATATACAAATTGCAGAACATGTCAGTAGGTTCAAAAGAACAAAAAACAACAATTTAACAAGCACAGAACAATAACAACACAAACAAACAAACAAATTTATTTTTTGTACCCCACCCATTTGACTGGGTTGCCCCAGCTATTCAATAGCACCCGAGAACCAGTTAGGCTTAAGTACATAAATACAGAGCAAAAACAAAAGTAAAGTTTCTGTTGTTGGTCTTGCTCCACTCCCAGGAGGGTTGATGGTATATAGCTGGTTCCCCCATCTTTTTCTTCCAAAGGAGACTGACAGCATCAAAAGGCAAAAGTGTTGAGGTCATAGCTGTCAACTTTCGGATTTGAAAATAAGGGATGCCGCCAGGGCGGTGCAATGGCACCAAGTAGCCTCGCCACCCTGCGCTCCAGAGGCTGCGCGCGAACGGGTGAGTGAAAGAGCGAGCGCGTAGACGGCAGGCAGCCTGTCTGTCTGGTTGGGCATGAGAGTCTGGCTGCACAAGGCATGCAAGCTCCGCCCCCAGTCGGTCTCAGACTCCTTATTGGCAGCCAAGCAACGCAGCTGAGGAGACTCCCTGGCCGGCAGGGAGGGAGAGGAGCTGCTTCCTTTGAAATCCGGGAAATTTAAGGGATATCAACAATCCGGGATAGCAGCGGGAAATGGCATTGGAATAAGGGAGTTTCCCGCAAAAAAAGGGAGGGTTGATAGCTATGGTTGGGGTGACCAATGATGGCAAGTTTATTCCCCAGCCTTCTGGAACTACCAACTGCTGGTGCAGGTCTTGCTTCACTTCAAAACCATCTCAGCTAAAGCTCCTTGCACTGGCGGAACTGTTTACCCGAAAACCGCAGGTGGTATTCATTTACTAATATTTATTCATCTGCAACCTTGATGGATAAGGATGGAAGTAGTGAAAATCAATGCTGACAATGTTCTCTGCATTCTGCGTTCTTTTTCTGATCTTTGGTAGACAACAGGAAAAGTAACAACAGGCCGTTCATGCAGATATTTATATCTATATCAACACAACAATAAACCAAATGTTACGTATCATACATATATCATACACCACAAACATAACAGGCTGAACTCACTATACACTTTTCATTATTTATCTCAATTTGCGTATTCAATCATTGTAAAACTGACTATCCAGCATACAAAATAATATAGAAGTAAATACAGCAATAAATCAGTCCAATAATCAAACAATCCAAATAATAAGTCAAGTCCTTAGTACAACATACTGCGGTTAAAGTCCCAAGGCAGATCGTACTACATTTGAAAGTAATAGTTGTAGATATACTGATCCAAAAAATGTAAGGTCGTTGTCTTAATGAGTACACCACATCTGAAAATTGTCTAGAGAAGGAGTGGCGGTTTCATTCTCAGTTGTAAATCATGACAGATAAGGATGCCGTTGCCCAGACGATATCTTGATATCTTGACTTTGATAGGTCTGAGCGTGTACCCCACATATAAAAGGCCCACGGGGATTCCATAAATGTGGACATTGTAGTTCATGTAAATATGTACTACAAGTAAAAGAATTTATTAACACTGATGGTTATAAATTTGTGATTCGATCTTTCGCCACGTGTGCCACATCACAGGTGGTGTACGTGATTAGATGTCCATGCGGCCTTTTATATGTGGGGTACACGCTCAGACCTATCAAAGTCAGAATTTCTGAGCATAGGTCAAGAATTAGAAATTGCGTGACTGACGCTCCCCTCGTGGCACACTTCCTGGAAGCGTCGCACTCAGACCAGGATCTGACCTTCTTTGTTATTTGGACCTATTCAGGTCCCACTGAACTAGCGAAGAACAAACTTATGCAAAGGGAGGTGAAGTTTATTTTTCTTTTGAACACTATACACCCAGCCGGACTCAACACCGATGTGGACTACAATTGTTTTCTATGAACGGTCCTTAAAAACCTACTGTTGAAAAACTGAGAATTATATTGGCTGTGTTGTCTCTGGTTTGATATGCTTTTTAGTTTCTGATCTTCGATCTCCTCCTCTGACTATATGTATATAGTATACTATATACTATATGTATATTGGAGTGTCCCCATTAAGTCCTTACAGGAAAGCCTAATTGTCTGCAACTGTGACTAATATTATAGACACCCTTATATAGCTTTAGTGAACCTGGCATTGCTGTTAAAACTCATTACCTTTGGGATGTAAGCCTCTGTGAATCTATATCTGTAACTGAGAATGGAATGGTATGTATATATATGTGTGTGTATTGTGTCCTTGTCTATTGGTTACTTAATTTGTATCTATATCTGGGATATTGATTAACATGAATTTATGTTGTCTTATACACACACAGTTTATTCATCACTGATGAAGCCTACTAGGCGAAACAGGGATTTAATCTGGATTACCTTGTCTCCTGTTGGGAGTGGTGAACCTACTCCCTACCAAAAAACTAATTAGTGCTTCGTTCACGTATCAAGATATCGTTTGGGCAATGGCATCCTTATCTGTCATGATTTACAACTGAGAATGAAACCGCCACTCCTTCTCTAGACAATTTTCAGATGTGGTGTACTCATTAAGACAACGACCTTACATTTTTTGGATCAGTATATCTACAACTATTACTTTCAAATGTAGTACGATCTGCCTTGGGACTTTAACCGCAGTATGTTGTACTAAGGACTTGACTTATTATTTGGATTGTTTGATTATTGGACTGATTTATTGCTGTATTTACTTCTATATTATTTTGTATGCTGGATAGTCAGTTTTACTATGATTGAATATGCAAATTGAGATAAATAATGAAAAGTGGATAGTGAGTTCAGCCTGTTACGTTTGTGGTGTATGATATTTATATCTATGCATGCGTGTGAGAGAAACACAGACCCCAGGATGCCCAGTACACTATTTAGGGGTTTTTAACAGTTCTCAAAATCATGGCGTGGATGTGTGGGTATTGCCCATCAAATCTATTTATGCTGCATCATTAAAAAAAAAAAAACATTGGAGGAAGGGAAATATTTGTGTTGCAAACTGCCTTCCACATGCACTGGGTTGGATACAGCCTACTTAGAGTCACATCCATGGCTTAGCCCAAGTATCGACCTACCTACCTAATATAATTATAACACACCTTTTCCTCCGAGGAACTCCTGCTGGTATTAGGGATGGAGAAATGTCTCATTTCCCACTCCACCCTGTATTTGTTGCATGCAGATCACATTTTCTGAACGTACAAAGCACTGTGCTTTGTTCCAGGGCTATAAAAACCCCTTTCTTTCCTCTTCAGATCAGAGCACCAAAATGGCCTATCTTTTGGAAAAGGTAAGTTTCTATAGGGGTGGGTGCGGCAGTGTGGCACCCGTGGGTGCCTGCTTGCCCACCAATACCGTCAATGGTGCCCATGGATAGTCTCAGTAAATATTGCCCAAAGAACCTGCAACACATGATATACTCTTCTTCTTCTTCTTCTTCTTCTCCTCCTCCTCCTCCTCCTCTTCTTTCTTTGGCGATCACTCATAGCCGAGTTAGATTGTCTTCCATAAACACTGTTTTAACGAGTCCGTAAGTGACTGTGGAGGCCAATTCTGGAACCACACATCCTTCCACAGTGGGGACATTGGTTTCTGGGCGGGAGTTGATCACGGTGAGGGCCATGCCAGTGTTTCCCAGTTGTGGGTGTTTATACTACATTTTTTAAAGATTTGCCTTGAGAGTCTTTGAACCTCTTTTTTTGACCACCAGCATTACGCTTTCCATTTTTAATTTCGGAATAGAGTAGTTGCTTTGGAAGACGATCATCAGGCATCTGAACAACATGACCAGTCCAACGAAGTTGAGGTTGAAGAATCATTGCTTCAACACTGGTGATCTTTGCTTCTTCCAGTACACTGGCATGAGTTCGCCTGTCTTCCCAAGTGATGTGTAAATTTTTTCGGAGACACCGTTGATTGAATCTTTCGAGGAGTTGGCATTTATAAGTGGTCCATGTTTCACAAGCATATAGTAAGGTTGGTAGCACAATAGCTTTGTAAACAAACATTTTGGTTTCCCTGCGAATGTCCTGGTCCTCAAACACTCTACACTTCAATCGGGAGAAAGCCACACTCGCAGAGCATGAGATACTGTCCTATAGGCGACACAACACATATATGCTTCTGCCAAAATATGCTGCATACCTTCTATAAAATCACTTCTCATTTTGGCACAAACTACTTGAAAAGTCCTGGGAGGTTTTGTTCTGCAAATCAAAGCACATATGTCATTCGTGTTTTCATAGCCTTCCCTCCTTTGGTGCCGGCATCATTGTCAAAGCCAGCATCATATTCTGAAAATGATGAGAACTTGGATGATGGGAAGTGTAGTTCAAAACATCTGGAGCCACTGGGTTGGAGATGGCTGATATAGGTCAGGAATAAACCAACTGATGAATAAACAGGCCTGGGAAAAAATGTTGTATCTGGCCCCTGACAGCTATACCAAATTTTAATCCAGGTATCGTAAAATGTGCATCCAATGTTTCCTGGTGAATGTAAAATTTAAAAAGTTAAGAACAGAGATGTTCTCTAATTTAATGTTGCATCTCTCATTGGGGTGTTACATCTCTCATTTGTACTTATTTGTATGTAACATTATCTCTAAGCCCATATATTCCAAAGAACTGTGAAGCTCTGAATGCTAGATGCCATTAATGGTGCCTCAATATTCATGTGGTGATTCATTCATGTAGCAAAATGCATTTCTAGCCTCCGGAGAGACTCTGTTTGGAGAACAGGGAGGACCTCCCGAGACCAATTATTCGTGGTATGTCTTATTTTGAGCATTTTTCAACCTTCGTTCAGATTTTGAATTGAGTTCTTGCCCCAGAAAGGTGCAAAATAGGACAGACAGACAGACATGGATACCTGTTCATTGATTCTGGATCTGCACAGAATGATAACTGAAAAACTATTAGTAGGACCTCTCCCGAAATGTTGCAGCACGGGAAGGTTTTTTTTCAGGATTCCAACCAACCATACCCTGTTTCAGAACACTCCATTCCATTCCTCCTTCCCATTTGTTTTCTAGTCTGCTTGACCACCTCCAATGGCCAGCCAGAATTCTATGGGCACAGAACAGGCTCAGTCCTCACAGCTCAGAGGCAGATGAGGGGAAAAGCTGGAAAATAATGGGAGAAGAGGAAGAAGAAACACCAGAGGGGCGACAGCTGAAGGACACAGTGTCTTTAGAAAGCATTCCAGATGCCCCCCCCACTCCCAGAACCCGGTGAGCACTGAAAGTAGGAGAGCAAGGACCTCAAAGGCAGAGGGCACTTTTCAGCACTCATAGCTGTGATGCATGAGAGAGGAAGCAGGTGGAGACTCACTCGGGGCAATGCCATTATTCCAAGAGGCAGCATTTCCAAGCCTCTCTCTGTGAATATTTAATAAAAAGCAGTTGGTAAGAACTTTTCCTTGTCTTATCCATTCCTGGCATCCTGCCCTGGGGGTTGGATCCTCTGCTGCCTGACAGCTCCTATCTGAAATGAGGCAAACAGAACTGTATATAGTATTCCAGATGTGCTCACACCATAGATTTGTCTAATGACATTTGTGAATCAACAATTTTAACTTCAGTTCCTTTCCTAACAATGCCTACCATGGAATTTGTCTTTTTCACAGCTACTACACACTGGGCTAGGGACACGGGTGGCACTGTGGGTTAAACCACAGAGCCTAGGGCTTGCCGATCAGAAGGTGGCGGTTCGAATCCCCACGATGGGGTGAGCTCCCGTTGCTCAGTCCCTGCTCCTGCCAACCTAGCAGTTTGAAAGCACATCAAAGTGCAAGTACAGTAGTACCTCGGGTTACATATGCTTCAGGTTACATACGCTTCAGGTTACAGACTCTGCTAACCCAGAAATATTACCTCGGTTAAAGAACTTTGCTTCAGGATGAGAACAGAAATCGGGCAGTGGCGGCACGGTGGCAGCGGGAGGCCCCATTAGCTAAAGTGGTGCTTCAGGTTAAGAACGTTTTCAGGTTAAGAACGGACCTCCGGAACGAATTAAGTACATAACCAGAGATACCACTGTAGATAATTAGGTACCGCTCCGGCGGGAAGGTAAACGGTGTTTCTGTGCGCTGCTCTGGTTCGCCAGAAGCGACTTAGTCATGCTGGCCACATGACCCGGAAGCTGTACGCCGGCTCCCTCGGCCAGTAACGCAAGATGAGCACCGCAACCCCAGAGTCGTCCGCGACTGGACCTAATGGTCAGGGGTCCCTTTACCTTTACCTTTATACCCCTGCATACCCCCAGAAAAAAAGCACTGAGCAAAGCTAATAATAATGATATTCTGTTGCCCAGTTTGAAGTTGCTCGGTCCCCGCTCCTGCCAACCTAGCAGTTCGAAAGCATGAAGTGCAAGTAGATACCGTATATACTTGAGTATAAGCTGACCCGAATATAAGCCGAGGCACCCAATTTTACCACAAAAAACCTGGGAAAGCTTCATAGGAGCCACTGCCTGCCTCACTCGAGTATAAGCCGAGAGCAGCTTTTTCAGCACAAAAAATGTGCTGAAAAACTAGGCTTATACTCGAGTATATAGGGTCAATAGGTACCACTTCGTTGGGAAGGTAAACGGCGTTTCCGTGCGCTGCTCTGGTTCGCCAGAAGTGGCTTAGTCATGCTGGCCACATGACCCGGAAGCTGTACGCCGGCTCCTTCGGCCAGTAAAGTGAGATGAGCGCCGCAACCCCAGAGTCGTCCGCGACTGGACCTAATGGTTAGGGGTCCCTTTACCTTTACCTTTTTACACAATGGGCCAACATTTTCATTAAGTATCCATTGTGACCTCAAAGTCTCATTCCTGCTCTGTCACTGCCGGCCAGTTCAGACCCCATAAGTGTGTTTGTGAAATTAATATTCCCCCCCCCCTCAACATGCATTTCAGTTTACACTTGTTCCATTTGCTCACATTCCGTCAGGGAAAGGGGGTGGGGAACATTTTAATTGGACATTTTCCTAAGAACTTAAGTCCTCGTCGTAATACCATTTCCTTAAATGCATGGCATTTCGCTAAGGCTGCATCGATATACGATCAAGAATATGCAGCGAATAGAAATGGCAAGTGTTCCACAGGGGATTCTCTCAATACACAAGCAAGTGACGTTTCTCGTCACATAGCAAACGGAGTAATTTGATGCCTCTCTGACATCAAGGCGAAGTACATTTCAAGGAGATGATCCATATCAATGGCTGGCTGTGGAAAGCAGGCAACTTCTAAAAGGGCAGCAAATAAATAAATTAGCAACCATTGAGTAAAGTCATCTCTTGAAGTCAGACATCAAAGAAAGTTGCTAATGGATGTGTACACGAGATATATAAAGCCCTCTCTCCCAGACAAATATTGTTAGTCTCTTATTGAAATTATGTTGGCTTCCCTTCAAATTTGTGCAGAGGTTCATGGGAGCAGGACAATTTTTGCTTTGTTCAAAACTCCATGGAAATCTAGTAAAAGCTTGTGGGGCTTTAAAGCGTCTGTTACTGTTTATCACCCCACTCAAAGTCTATGGGTCTTAATAGTGCTTCATTGGGGCGAGATTATGCTCTGATTTCTTTGACAGTCAGCAAAGGGTCAGGGTATTTGTAGCTATGTTGTGCCCTAAAGATTGGTGTTTAAAACCATGCAGCATCTAGCACAGAGCATTAAAATTTCTACAAGAGGCAGAAAAATAATTATGTTAGGGGTTTGTGGTTTGTGTGTGAGAGAGCTATTCACCAAAATCTAGACTTCCCACATTGGTTGCCATACGTCCGAATGTTCCCAGACATCTAAGTGATTTCCACCCAGAAACTGGTTCCGACTGCAGTATTCCGGCTATGTCCGGGAAATTCTGGACATTTGGCAACCCTAATTAAGTGAAATTAAAAAACGCCTGCTTCTCGGGAGAAAAGCAATGACAAACCTAGACAGCATCTTAAAAAGCAGACTCATCACCTTGCCAACAAAGGTCCGTATAGTTAAAGCTATGGTTTTCCCAGTAGTGATGTATGGAAGTGAGAGCTGGACCATAAAGAAGGCTGATCGCCGAAGAATTGATGCTTTTGAATTATGGTGCTGGAGGAGACTCTTGAGAGTCCCATGGACTGCAAGAAGATCAAACCTATCCATTCTGAAGGAAACCAGCCCTGAGTGCTCACTGGAAGGACAGATCCTGAAGAGAAGACTCCCTGGAAAGACCCTGATGTTGGGAAAGATGGAGGGCATAAGGAGAAGGGGACGACAGAGGATGAGATGGTTGGACAGGCATTCTCGAAGCTACCAACATGAGTCTGACCAAACTGCGGGAGGCAGTAGAAGACAGGAGTGCCTGGCGTGCTCTGGTCCATGGGGTCACGAAGAGTCAGACACGACTAAACAACTAAACAACAACAACAATTAAGTGGTCCCCCAAGGCCCTCAGCAATTTCCAAGCAGTCCTGGGCTGCTATGGGGGGGAATTTGTGATTCACTGTTGTAGAGTAAATCTGAATTCATTCCCAGCAGGAGCTCTGCAGCTGCTGGGTGAGACACGCACACCACTAGAATAGATGTAAATGAAATAAGCGCCGGAAGAAATCAGGGGAATCCTTTCAACCAGAGTGGCAAAGTCCAGTGGAGAAGTTGGACACGATCTCTTAACATCTGTGCTGCCCAGTGCAAGGATGGAGAAACTGTGGTCCTCCAGATGTTGCTAGAGAACAGCTCCACTGTCCAGGGTAGCTGGAGCTGATAGTTCTGCTGTTTGACAGCGGAACGGTCTCCCTCAGGAGGTTGTGGGCTCTCCTTCCTTGGGGGTTTTCAAGCAGAGGTTGGATGGCCATCTGTCATGGATGCTTTAGCTAAGAATTTTGGTGGTTTCATAGCTACTCATGGAAGGGCTACTCTGAATCCTAGCCAGAATAAATTTTATTGTTGTTCAGTCGTTCAGTAGTGCCCGACTCTTCATGACCCCATGGACCAGAGCATGCCAGGCACACCTATCCTTCACTGCCTCTCGCAGTTTGGCCAAACTCATGTTAGTAGAAACAACAACAGACAGTCACGGTAACTATACAAAGGATAATATACAAAACCGTGAACAGCTATAGATGAAAATGTATTGAATCATGAACTAAACTGACAATGTCATACAAAAAGCATACATAGGTATTTCCTCAGAGGCAAAAGCCTGTATATACATTCAAACATTAAAGTGCTAATTCAAAGTGCAATATATAGTGTTAAAGATGGTTATGCAAAAAGTCCATCAGACGTATGGGTCTATCTTTCCAGTGTTAAAGATGGTTAAGCAAAGTCCATCAAACGTATGGGTCTGTCTTCCCGACGGGTGGCCAGCTTCGAATCTTCCAGTTTCACCAGCAGTTTCGTCAAACTCATGTTAGTAGCTTCGAGAACACTGTCCAACCATCTCATCCTCTGTCGTCCCCTTCTCCTTGTGCCCTCAATCTTTCCCAACATCAGGGTCTTTTCTAGGGACCAAACATGATCCACCTGGAGGAGGAACTGGCAAGCCACTCCAGTATCCCTGCCAAGAAAACTCCATGGACAAAGACAACATTTTACTGACCATCTATTAATACAGAAGGGACGCGGGTGGCGCTGTGGTCTAAACCACTGAGCCTAGGGCTTGCTGATCGGAAGGTCGGCGGTTCGAATCCCCGCAATGGGGTGAGCTCCCATTGCTCTGTCCCAGCTCCTGCCAACCTAGCAGTTCAAAAGCACATCAAAGTGCAAGCAGATAAATAGGTACCACTCCGGTGGGAAGGTAAACGGCGTTTCCATGCGCTGCTCTGGTTTCGCCAGAAGCGGCTTAGTCATGCTGGCCACATGACCCGGAAGCTGTATGCCGGCTCCCTCGGCCAGTAAAGCGAGATGAGCACCGCAACCCCAGAGTCGTCTGCGACTGGACTTAACTGTCAGGGGTCCTTTACCTTTCTATCAACACAGAGATGTGTTTCACCTGTGGGATAACGGTGGCCAAACTATATATCCTCATCAGGAGGAAGCTTCAGAATCAGTTCCCCTCTGGGCACCTGTCTCTCCATCCCATCCTGTGCTTGAAAATAAGTCTACTTTCTTGTTCTCTCCAGCCCGGTAATTGGGAGGGACACAGAGGCACCTATCCTCCGAGAAACTCATTTTACACTCCCTTAGCCGGAGACTTTCCAACTGGCTTCTTCCATCAATTGTGCCTTAAATAAATGTAGTTTACCACAGCGATAGCTCTACTTCCAGCCTGTCTAACATGCATGAATTTCCTCTTCATTTCCTTTGGCAGCCCTTGGGGCTTTGTTCCCGTCATCCTCCCCCCTCGACTTCATCATTCCCTTCCATTAGGACGGGGGTGGCTTCTCCTACTGCTTCCCTTCTTTTTCTGCTTTCTCTCTCACTCATTTTGCAAGCCCACACCCTCAGCTCCCTCGACACCCGGAACGGCATCTGCAACGATAAGGCTCTCTGCTATTCAGACTTGCGAGCAAAAGGAATTGATTAAGTGATGATGGTAATGTGGGCATGTATCTATGAAAAGAACATACAAAATTGTGCTAGATTAGGGAAAATATAGATATTAGGGGAAATGTGCTTTACAAAATCAGTGGATATTGGGATATTAGGAAATTGGCATACAAAAATGTGGATATAAGAAGAAATTTGCACTAAAATGCTAATGAATTTTCATGAGGACTTATTTTAAAAAATGCAAACTGGTGTGGAAATGGTTTTTCTCTCTCCTTGCTCAATTGAAGGCAGCCCTGTTTAGGGAAGTTTTTTATCTGTGATATTTTAATGTATTTTGATATTTGTTGGAAGCCGCCCAGAGTGGCTGGGGAGACCCGGCCAGATGGGCGGGGTACAAATAATAAATTATTATTATTATTATTATTATTATTATTATTATTATCCCCACAACAACCCTGTGAGGTAGGTTAGGATGAGAGGTAGTGTCTGGCCCAAGTTCACTCGGTGTGGGGCTGTGTGAGAATTCGAACCCTGGACTCCCAGGTTCTAGTCCAACACTCTAACCAATGCAGTGCGATGTCTTGAGATCGCTTGCGAAAATGTCCATCTATTCATTTACCTTGCCCTCACTTGCTCTCACTTTCCCTTGCCTTAACGAGCTCGGGTAAAGGGACCCAGGTGGCGCTGTGGGTTAAACCACAGAGCCTAGGGCTTGCTGATCTGAAGGTCGGCGGTTCGAATCCCTGCTACGGGGTGAGCTCCTGTTGCTCGGTCCCAGCTCCTGCCCACCTAGCAGTTCGAAAGCACGTCAAAGTGCAAGTAGATAAATAGGTACCGCTCTGGCGGGAAGGTAAACGGCGTTTCCGTGCGCTGCTCTGGTTCGCCAGAAGCGGCTTTGTCATGCTGGCCACATGACCCGGAAGCTGTACGCCGGCTCTTGGCCAATAAAGCGAGATGAGCGCCGCAACCCCAGAGTCGGACACAACTGGACCTAATGGTCAGGGGTCCCTTTACCTTTACCTTTAACGAGCTCGGAGTGACATCATCATCACAGAGCCCAATCAGATTGGCTATGCAGGGTCATCCTCTTCATTCCGTGCTCCCTGATTGGATGGTGCCACTCATGGGGCTGAGCCAGGAAGAAGAAACAAATTGAATCTACTGGGGAGAAACGGCCGCTGCTGACCAGGAGGGTGGGGAGCGAAAATTCCTAAAATAAAAATGGCTTCAGTTTTCAGGGGAAACGGCTATATCTGATCTCAAAATCAGCACTCAAGAATATTTGACATGAGCATAAGAATCATGATTTCTCGAACCATTTGCATTCAGGGCCATCACCATTTAAATCAATGGCGGCACTTGGAGACGCAGGCTGCATAATGCCATCGTGCAGTAAAGTCAATTTATTGAATGGGGCGAAGCAGCGGATGGCGGCGGGGAGCGCTGCTGCAGGTTAAAAATAAAATAGCCATGCTCTGGGAGTTTTTGGCCAGGCACCAGTAAGACAATAAAGATTTATCTGCAGATCCGTCATCCCAAGCAGGGCCGCGGAGCATGCAAAGCAAGGGGATTTATTGATCGCTACGAAATAGCTTACTTAACGCTAAAATGCACAAGTGGCTTTTGCAAGATGTACAGTCCTCCCATTGCAGTGAAATGGCTGCAGAAGAGCTTGGCATTGATTTGCATGGCCAGCGTGGCAAAGGGAGCCTGCAATCCATCAGAAAGGAAATGGAGGATGTTGTAAACACACTTCCCCTCCTAAACTCTTTTATTTTGCCTCCCTAACACCTCCATCATTAGGCTCAGACCCAGAAACATGTTCTCCATATAGGTTTTCCCCCCACTATAGCTCAGTGGTTGGAAACATGAAACTGTCTGAAGAACCAGGTTTCCGGGTCCGAGCCTAATACGGCCATCTGTCAAAGATTCTTTAGCTGAGATTCCTGCACTGCAGGGGGTCAGACAAGATGGCCCTTGGGTGCCCCTTCCAACTCTACCATTCTCTCATTCTGTGTTTTGCATGCAACACGTCCATGCTTAAATCTCTGACATCTCCCAAGTTGGGCTAGTAAAAGACTCCTGTTTGAAACTCAGGGGAAATACTGTGGGATGTATAACACTGGTGCAGTCAATCACAACATTCCTAGAGTGTACACAAGGGGTCTTGGTCCTCCAGGAAGAGTTTCCTGTGCCTGGAGGAGGATCATTTCCTTTGTGTGACCAGAGGTGGGAGTGGCCTTACCTGAAGCTCAGAGGTCAGAAGCCATTCTCCCCTCTCTTCCCACCTGGACTTCGAGGATGCAACATCTCAAGAGATGCTCTCTTGGCTTCCAGCCAAGAGAGGCCCAAGTGGACCCTTCTCCCTTAAGGAGAATGTCCACATGTACATACATTTAATCTAAGCTAGCCTGCCTTTCTGAGACTGTAGAAGCTTGGAATGTCTGTAAGTAAAAGCTTTATACTTTTATAAGCTTATGTGTCGTGTATTTTCTTTTAAGAGGGAAGCAGGGGAATTATATGCCAGGATCTGCCTTGTTCTAGAAGTTCATAGGAACTTAAACGCCACGCTTTGCTGCGCTTTATTGGGGATGAGAAACTCTGCTAGTTTGGAGCTTGTTAGCACAAGCTGGGATAGGAAATATTAATCAATATTCCCTCATCCACATTCCCACTCATATCCCACAAATACTCCTGGCTGAGCTGCTGCCAGTCTGTGTAGACAATACTGAGTTAGGAGGGCAATAGTAAGGCAGCCTCCTATGTGTCCCTACTGGGGTGGGGGGTAGGGGGGAGAATCTGTGAATCTGTTGCAGGCTCAGCCCCCACCTCCTCCTCAGCTGCCCATCCTACGTCTGCAGTGCTTTCTGCCTCTTCTTCCTCTCTCTCACTCAAGCCTGTTGCTTGTTCAGCATCCAACCATTCTGCCCCCACTTTTCAACCTGTCTCCAGCATCCCACCACCACTCCCCTGGGTCGGAGCCTTCCTTTCCTTAACTTCTCTAGGCGGTTCTCTGGCTGGAGGCCCCCCCCCTCCTCATCGTCCAGCCAGTCCCCGAAAGCCAGTTACTGTCTGATCAAGCCAGTTTACATCATCCCACATTGCTAGTTCAACTGCAAAAACCTCCTGCAGCAATTCAAAAGCCAAATTACAAAAGAGCGGTGATTGCAGGTGAAAAGGCCTGTGGACGAGCCCCCGGCTCCCTTCCTAAATGGTGAAAGCCCGCTGTCTCTCCGACAAAAGGCTAGCAACGGGAGAAGACCCGACTGCCGCTCACCTCCCCAATTTTTCTGAGATGAAAATTAAGGCCTTTCATGACAAACTCTGTGGGAAGCTGCCCCTCCGTTTCGAGTTTGGCTCGGGTACACTTTTGACACAGCTGCAAGGATATCGGAACTAATTGGCATGCCTAAACAAGGCGCACGTGAGCGGATCTATTTTTATTTTATTTTTAAAAAAAGATTCACATTTTCCCCAAGGAAAAATAGTTAAGGTCTGTATCCAGGTGTTCCCGTTGCCAAAGGTGGTGGCAGGGATTGGGGCCCTGATCCAAACAAACAGAAACCTTTTGTCGAGAGAAAGTGCAAACTTGGGTAGCTTCAAAAGAGAATTGGGGTAAAATCATGGAGGAGAGGGCAATAATAATAATAATAATAATAATAATAATAATAATAATAATTTATTATTTATACCCCGCCCATCTGGCTGGGCTTCCCCAACCATTCTGGGCGGCTTCCAACAAAATATTAAAATACAGTAATGCATCAAACATTAAAAGCTTCCCTAAACAGGGCTGCCTTCAGATGTCTTCTATAAGTCTGGTAGTTGTTCTCTTTGACATCTGGTGGGAGGGCAATTCCACAGGGGGGGGTGCCACTACTGAGAAGGCCCTATCAATGGCTTTCAGCCATGATGGCTATGATCTGCCTCCACGGTCAGGGGTAGGATGTCTGTGAATACCAGTTGCTTCGGAATTGCAGGAGGGCAGAGTGTTGTTTTGCAGAGATCCTGCTTTCAAGCTTCTCACGGGCATCTGGGTGCACTGTGAGAACAGCTGTCTACCAGCTCCATCTGGTACACAGGCTGAGACCCTACCTGCCCGCAGACTGTCTCGTCAGAGTGGTGCATGCTCTAGTTAGCTCTCCCTTGGACTACTGCAATGCGTTCTACGTGGGGCTACATTTGAAGGTGACCCGGAAACTACAACTAATCCAGAATGTGGCAGCTAGACTGGTGACTGGGAGTCGCCACTGAGACCCTATAACACCGGTCTTGAAAGACCTACATTGGCTCCCAGTGCGTTAGCGAGCACAATTCAAAGTGTTGGTGCTGACCTTTAAAGCCCTAAACAGCCTCGGTCCAGTATACCTGAAGGAGCGTCTCCACCCCCATCGTTCTGCCCGGACACTGAGGTCCAGCGCCGAGGGCCTTCTGGCGGTTCCTTCACTGCAAGAAGTGAGGTTACAGGGAACCAGGCAGAGGGCCTTCTTGGTAGTGGCTCCTGCCCTGTGGAACGCCCTCCCACCAGATGTCAAAGAGAAAAACAACTACCAGACTTTTAGAAGACATCTGAAGGCAGCCCTGTTTAGGGAAGTTTTTAATGTTTGATGCTGTATTGTTTTTAATATTCGGTTGAAAGCCACCCAGAGTGGCTGGGGAAACCCAGCCAGATGGGTGGGGTATAAATAATAATAATAATAATAATAATAATTATTATTATTATTATTATTATTATTATTCTACAGGATGGGCTTTGGGGCTCTTATGCTTTTAAGGGGATCAGGCAAACACATGGAGGCAGTGGCGTATCATGGGTTGCCAGTGCCCCAAGCTGCCCTCAGGCACGGCAGTGCATGTGTGCGACCGCCACCCATCCTCCGTCCCTCAGGGCCTCCCTGCACATTTACTTGCATCGTTCTCCTTTGGTATGGCTTTCTTTAAATAGGGGCTGGACAGAGGGGGCGGTGGAAGGAAGGGAAACGGGTGGAGTACGCATGCGCATTTGACTGCCTAGCAGTGTCCACATCACCCAGGAGATCACAGTCACAGAGATGAGAAAAAGAAGAGTTGCTCCATTGTCTGGAGAGGCCACTTCCTGGTTTCCATTTTCCACAGAGCCCAGCAACGGAAGCACACAGCTGCACTGAGGCAGCACTAGATGTTGAAATTTCGCGCCCTCCAATAATTTTGTGCCCAGGGCCATCTCCCCTGTGCCCACCCCCCACACTATGCCACTGCATGGGGGATCAGGCTATCAGTGGCTACTAGCCACAATAGAAAATAGCTTCGTAACAATAGCTTCGTAACAATAAGATCGTGTGAGCTTTCATAACCCCTCGTTGACGTGTTTTACAAGCCATGGAGCTTGTTTTTGAACTTGAGTTTACGTTTTTAACCTTTTGGATGAAGCAAGATTAGAATTCCTAGTTTGGATAATTACCACTTACTGTTTGGGAGTGTTCTTCTTTTCTTCTGAAGTTTCTTTAATCCTCCCCCTAGATTTAATAGCAAACAAGCTACTTTGAGTTATATAGATACATTAACTTTTTTCCTTCTGAGGAAACTGATAGATCATAACAGTGAAACGAGAATCTTAGCCGGCAACTCGTTAAGGTTATTTGTTAGTTTATCTTGAGTTATTTTTTGTTATTTGGAGTTATTTGGAAGGTTTTCTTGAGTCATTTATATTTCTTTGAATTAGTTCAACTCAACTCAACACCTTTATTGGCATATATTTGAATTAGTTTATAACGTTTTGAGGATTTTTGCTTTTGAGCAATTCTGCTCTTGAATCATTAAACATATTGTTTGTTGGAGTATCATTATATAAATATACGTACATCTCGTTTCAGGGATCCTTCACGGTGTAGATTTCCTTTGTTGTAATACAATAGAAAATATGGCTGCCAAGTGAGCAGATCTGGAGCTAACAGATCCCATGAACTTTGGCATGTTTTAAGCAAACACGAATCCACCCATAGTGTAACAAGGGAGCAGTAGAACAGAGGTGGTGCATCTGCTTCTATTTGTCTGCTGTATCGTCTCCTGATTTTGCCGAACTGATCTACTGCAGAGGAAAGACAGGACCGCCATCCATGGCCAAGCGCAGCTAAAGACAGGTTTATTTGCTGAGATAATGATATCCGTTTTCATATCAGTAAGTGCAAGGGAAAGATGAAACCAAATATACCAAAGCTGATTCTCCCTGATAAATGTACAGCTTAACTGTGCTGAAAACCTATTAGTTTTCTCCCTCCTGCCCCAATCAAACGCCACACGTGATTTGGGGGGAAGAAAATCCTTGCAAACTTGGAAGGCCATAAAAAAAAATCCCAAGCGGGTTCAGATATCCTTCTATAATTATTCTGTCCCCTCTTTATTCAGAAAGAAGGAAGCAATTGGAAAAACATTCCTGTTTACCCATGCATTTGACAGCTGAAAGTTTCTGTTCCTGCCAGCCTTGAAACTATTGCTGTGAGACCGATTAGTTTTTAGTATGCTATTATTTTATTTCTAGCTGCGTTGTTTTAACACGAACATGCAGATAGATAGTCAAAGCTAGGGGGAAATATGGGAGAATCATAAGTTGAAAATATTGTCCATAAGAATCAAAGAAAAACACTTTGATTCCCGGACCGTCCATGGGTTGGATTGAGAAGGCGATTGGGCCAGATCCGGCCCCTGGGCGTTAGTTTGCCTACCCATGGGGTAGACCCATTGTAGCATACCTACATCTCCATCCTATAACCCTGCTCCTGCCAGGTCGCTGCTCCTGCCAACCTAGCAGTTCGAAAGCACGTCAAGTGCAAGTAGATAAATAGGTACCACTCCGGCGGGAAGGTAAACGGCGTTTCCGTGCGCTGCTCTGGTTCGCCAGAAGCGGCTTTGTCATGCTGGCCACATGACATGTGTATGTATTTTAATGTTTGCTGGAAGCCGCCTAGAGTGGCTGGGGAGATAATATTCTTGTTGTTGTTGTTGTTGTTATGACCCGGAAGCTGTCTGCAGACAAATGCCGGCTCCCTCAGCCAGTAAAGTGAGATGAGCGCCGCAACCCCAGAGTCGTCCGCAACTGGACCTAATGGTCAGGGGTACCTTTACTGTTACTATAACCTCTCCTTTCCACACATATCACCCATCACACTGACAGGCATTTTGCCGGTTATATAATGGCAAACAAAGGGGGCAGGCCATCAGGTTTGATTGCAGTCTCACTTTGGGGAAAACAGTAAGTAAACTTTTGGATGTGCCTCTCGCCTTCCCCTCTGACTGATCAAATCCATCAATTACATAGCTGCACTGCACAGCCCATTGGCTCCAGAAGAGAACCATTTAAAGTCAATTGACCTCCTCTGGAGTAAATGGGCTGTAGATTGCAGGCACATCAGTGTCTCTTTGTTGAGCACGAAAGAACAGCTTTTTGCGCTGCTGGGGAGGCGAACGCCAAACAGACAAGAATTTCAGGCGTGTCACATGTGATGCAGAGGGGGAAGGGGCAATTTGTCAAAGATGACAAACGGAATAGAGGGTAAGTCCCGGTTTCTTTCAGCAAGGCATGCATGTATGTGTTGCTTGGATCTAAGGAATGCTGGCCTTTAAAAAAGAAACCCATTTGCAGAGATAAAGCTCTGTGGTAGGAAAGGGAAGAAACGTCCTGGTTCAATGACTTTTTAGCTTAGAGAAAATGCAAGCGAGAGGCGACATGATAGCAGGGGCGGAGCAAGGAGGGGGCATAGGGGGCGGATCGCCCCGGGTTCCACCCTGGAGAGGATGACACTCGGCGGCGCCCCCCATGACTCCCAATCCGCCACCCCTTCCACACAAGCAGCCGCTGCACGGAAGGGGTGCCAGGCGGTGGCTTGGGAGTCCGGACAGACTGCACAAGTGCGGCATCCCGCACGGACTGCGCATGTGCGGACATGTGCAGTCCATGTGGGATGCCGCACTTGCGCAGTCCGTCCAGGCTGCCTGGCGTGAACGGCCCCCTGTCCGTGCGGCGGCTGCTCATGCCCGGCAAACGTCGGGTTGCACAGATGGGGGGGGGTCTGTGCAGCCGTCGCACAGACGGGGGGGCCCCTCGCGCCAGGCAGCCCGGACGGACTTGCAAGCGGCAGCCCAGACGGACTGCGCATGTGCGGCAGCCTGGCCAGACTGTGCTCCGTAGTGCACATCCGTCGTGACGTCACGGCACATGCACGCTATGGAGCGACACCCCGCCCCGGGGGGGTGCCGCTCGCGCTTGCCGCTCCTGGTGGCCAAGCGGCTCCGTTCGCGCCTGCATGATAGAAGTTTATAAAATTATGCTTGGCGTGGAGAACGTGGAGAGTGAAAAGATTTTAACACCCCCCCTCACAAGACCAGAACTCATGGACATCCAAGGATGATGAATGTTGGGTGATTTGGGGCAGATCAAGGAAAGGATTTCTTCATGCAACACACAGTTAAACTGCTGAACTTGCTCCCACAGGAGGCAGTGATGCCCACTGTTATGTACTGAGCTGAATCCTAGAAAAATAGGATCCCAAATGCAGCAGTCTGATTGGTCCGCAGGAGCCGCCCAATCCAGCTCCAGGTGGAAGTGAATCAGCGACCTGATTGGCCTGCAAGAGCAGCCAATCAGGCTCCTGGGTGAAGTGAATCCGCAACCTGATTGGCCTACAGGAGTAGCCCAGAATTAGCCAATCACGTGGGGCCCATTGTGTAATAATGTTTATATAGCAGACGTTTTGGGGAAAGATTCATTCCTTGCTACTATGAGCTGAATAAAGAGCATGAAATTCACACTTGACTCCGAGTATATTTCAGCCACAAACTTGAATGGCTTTGAAATAGAATTAAACAAATTCATCGAGCAGAGGGCCATCCATAGCTGCCGGCCATGAGGGCTCTGCTCTGCCTCCTTCCAGTTTCTAGAAGCCGCTGGAGGGTGAAAGGGCTCTTGTGCTCAGGTTCTGCTTACCGATTTCCACAGGCAACTGGTCCCACCACAATGAGGACAGGATGCTCAAATAGACCCTGGATGAGTGCCTGGGACCCCTTGGAATCTTGCGAAGAGTGGGGACACCCAAACTTTTATAACAAGTGGTTACCCAGACCTCATTGCTGGCTGAGAAGGGTCCCCCAAGACTGTTTCATGGCCCCCAAAATGTAGGTTTTCTGCTGCTCCCTAGCGAGGGGTGCCTGTCTCCATTATTACGAATATTCAGGAGGGAGCTGGAAATGCTTCTGTATACCTGGGCATTTGGTGGCTGAAGGGATGCTGTTCCAGGCCAGCCTAAAACGATTGGATGGACTCATGTTTTCAACTGCTTTCAGGATTCTTTTTATGTTTTAACTGATTTTAGATGCTTTTCATCGCAATTGCCATGTTTTGATCTGTTTTCGAACGCTTGCATCGTTTTTTTTGTTTTAAATGGTGTCTTTGTGGGCCACCTGGACCAGGTTGGAGAGGAATGGCATGATATAAATTCAATAAATAAACAAACAAACCATGGCTTGGACAGGGCAATTTTAAAGCAGAAAAATAACTGGAGGGGAAAAGATTAAACAGGCTCTCCTTGGCTACTTTCCCTCTACTCTTGACTAGCGGCATCACCAGGCTGTTTGTGATTTGGGTGGGGGGGGGGGACACCCTCCACGAAACACGTAGCCTGAGCCCCAGAACAAAGCCTACGCAAAAGTGTGAAGATATTTTTTGTGTTCCTGGGATGGCGCTTCCTATTGTCCTAATCATCCTCGTGTCTGAAAATAGATTTGGGGTTGAAGCGGTTGAAGTTTCCCTTCCATCTTATGCCATAATTGTTTCTCCGGGCAGACGCAGGAACATCTGATTTCTTATGGGATTCTATAACCATGACAACTGCTTCCAGGGACCTCTCTCTCTCCCCCCCCCCATCTTCCAGAGTTGGAATCAGAACTGCTTTCCTTATAAAAGGGTATGTGAGGAAATGAATACAGGTGAGCTGACATTTTAAACAATTTCCTTTTTTTATTTTTAAGAAATTCTCCTAGGCTCCCAAAGCTATTAAAATCTTCTCTCTCTCTCTCTCTCTCTCTCTCTCTCTCTGTTACCGTAAAGAAGGATAACACCAACTTTTTTTAAAGGTCTGTTAAGAAGGGGGGGGGAGAGTTTGCCCTGCCGTGTTTTCTTTTTTTAATGATTCGTTTTTAACAATGCTGAAATGGAACCGTCGCTGCTTAAATCGCAAGGCCCTGTAAATGCTAATGATGACATTTCCTACAGATGGCATCTTTGAAGCCAGCTCTTTTATATACACTTGAATGTTGGCAACGCTTTACAAGGGGGAATTGAAAGGGATTAGGGAGAGCTAAAAATAAATCCTGAGGTAGTGATAATTTAGGTTAGTTAGACCTGGTTGTTTTTATCTCACGTGGAAAAAAGAAAGGAAGAGAAAGCCTCATTAAGGTCCAGGAGGGCAGAAGCATCTCTTGCAATTGCCAGCTTCTGCGTTGAGCTTAAAAATAAAGTGCCAATCAGCAAGATTCCATGCTAAATAATTTTAATTTGTGCCCGTCTTCACCCTCAATCAAAATGGAACCTATAGCTATACTTAGCTATTGCAACCACCACATTGCTGCAAGGGCAACCCCTCGCGACCTCTTCTTCGTGTTGCCATCCCATCTTAAAAAGTACATTGTTATATGCAGTCTCCAAACAGCAAGAGACTACAGGGAAGCTGGCAGATAGAATCAAAGAATTGTAGAGTTGGAAGGGATCTCAAGGGTCAGTCCAACCCCCTGCAATGCAGGAATATCAGCTAAAGCATCCATGACAGATGACCATCCAACTTCTGCTTAAAAACCTCCAAGGAAGGAGAGTCACAGAATCATAGAATCTTAGAGTTGGAAGGTACCCCAAGGGTGAACTTTGCCTTGGAAGCAGAACATGTTCCGCTTCCTGTTGAGTGTGTTCCATTTGCAAATTGAGTCCCCCGCTGCTATGGGAAAGCACGCCTTGGTTTAAGAACGCTTTGGTTTAAGAACGGGTTTCCGGAACGGATTAAGTTCGTAAACCAAGGTACCGCTGTAATTAACTTTTTACCTTTGTCCTCTGTATACTGCATTTTGTTTTATTGCTATAGCTGGTGGCTGATGCAAATAAAGATTCATTCATTCTAGCTTTGCGAGAAGCAAAGCTATAGGGAACCAGGCAGAGGGCCTTCTCGGTAGTGGCGCCCGCCCTGTGGAACACCCTCCCATCAGAGGTTAAAAGGATCAACAACTACATGACATTTAGAAAACACCTGAAGGCAGCCCTGTTTAGGGAAGTTTTTAATCTGTGACATTTTGATGTATTTTAATGTTTGTTGGAAGCCGCCCAGAGTGGCTGGGGGGACCCGGCCAGATGGGCGGGGTACAAACATAGCTGTCAACCCTCCCTTTTTTTGCGGGAAACTCCCTTATTCCAATGCCGTTTCCCGCTGCTATCCCGGATTGTTGATATCCCTTAAATTTCCTGGGTTTCAAAGGAAGCAGCTCCTCTCCCTCCCTGCCGGCCAGGGAGGCTCCTCAGCTGCGTTGCTCGGCTGCCAATAAGGAGTCTGAAACCGACTGGGGGCGGAGCTTGCATGCCTTGTGCAGCCAGACCCTCACGCCCAACCAGACAGCCAGTCTGCCTGCCGTCTACGCGCTCGCTCTTTCGTTCACCCATTTGTGTGCAGCCTCTGGAGTGCAGGGTGGCGAGACTACTTGGTGCCATTGCACCGCCCTCGCGGCATCCCTTATTTTCAAATCCGAAAGTTTGAAAAAATCCCTTATTTTCAAATCTGAAAGTTGACAGCTATGGGTACAAATAATAAATTATTATTATTCATTCATTCATTCATTCACACAATGTGGGTGATGGGTTGGGAAGGATGCAGTGAAATCAGCAGCCAATGGAGGAAGTGAAAGTGGTATTTCGGCTGTGGGGAAGGGGCCTGTGGTGAGAAGCTGATGCTTGACTCTTCAGCAGCAGCAGCCTGTAAATCATGCCATTGACTTGAGATCTTAAAAGTGTCCCTGCAAATTCTGCTACAACAGGGACAGGAAGCCACCCATTTGTAGCTACAGCACTGTACACACAGCCACACTCTGACTGACATCTTCCTACCCAAACAAGGATTGATTTGTGTCTAGTACTGCGCATCGCAAACTTTCTCAACTTTATTCCCATGACTAGCAATTTACATCTGGTCTCATTAAAACTACCAGAAACCCCCCCGGGCTAAGTACCTGCAAATACCACATGTCTGGCAGATGAAGAAGCTCTTGCACAGTGTAGGCAATCACTTTCCATTTTGCTCAGCCGGTTGAAATATGAAACAGTCATCAGTGCAGGGCTACCCGTGATACTTGCTGGCCTGCTTTTCCTAGTTGCGTTCAGAATGATGGCAGCCCCATCGCCAGGCGGTTATGTCATGTCAGCACCACAGAGCTGCACCTCACAGGAGTAAAAGGAGGTCAGAGAGGGGTAGGTGGCAGTGGGCAGTGGCAGCAAGGCTGGATTTACTGCCTGAGGCAATTGTTTCACCTCGCCTTATGGGTGTGTTGGCCCTGATCATGACGTGTGTGTGTGTGTGTGTGTGTGTGTGTGTGTGTGTGTGTGTGTATTCCTATCCATATCCATCTATCTATCTATCTATCTATCAATCATTTTTATTAAATTTTCTGTTTTAGAATTTAAAATACCGGTACTCATTTTACATCCTTCAATGACTTCCCTTCTTCTCTTTCCATGGTTCATTTTACATATCATAAATCCCTGCGTATTTTACAAAAACTATACCAATCGGTATTCCATTATTGCATCCACCAAAACTTATTTGCACTGTTGAATTTGTCTTAACGCTGCCAACGTATTCAGATGTACACAATTTCCCCACCATATATTCAATAAACATTTTCCAGTCTTCTTTAAATGTGTTTTCTTCTTGTTCTCTCATTCTATATGTCAGGTCCGCAAGCTGCGCATATTCCATCAGTTGAAGTTGCCATTCTTCTTTGGATGGGACCTCGCTCGTTTTCTATTTTTGGGCTAACAAAACATGGGCCGCAGTAGTGGCATACAGAAATAACCTTTCCCCCCCCCTTTTTTTTTTGGCACCTGGGAATTTCAATCTGAATTATGCCGAACAAAAAGGACTCTGGTATTGGGGGGAAAGTACTTTTAAATCCCACCCCCAATTCATTATGGATCATTTCCCAATACTCTTTTACCCTTTAACAAGTCCGCCACGTGTGAAAGAACGTTCCCTCCACCTCTTTGCATCTCCAGCACTTATCTGATTCAGTCTTATACACATGAAGATGTTTCTTATTACCCCGCCCTTCACCCTAAGGTCCCAAGTGGGTTACGAGAATTAAGACACAATGTTAAAAGCAGTTAGAAAGCAATTTTCAATCACAGAAATTTGGTAGGTCCTAAACTGTCAGGTGACAAAGACCAGAGAAGCGGATTCTCAGATGAAGGTGAGTCCCTCACCTGCTGATCCTCTTGACAGTGGAGGAGCTTCAAGCTCTGGCAGGGGGGTAGAGCAGGCGGGGGCATGACTGGCGCGCGTCCCGAGGGCATGACATGCTGCCCACAGGGGTGTGGTGCCCAGTGGGGGGGGCAGCCACGATGGCACCCCACCGTGATCGGGCTACTGGGGGCAGTGCGCTCCCCCCGCATCCCTGTTCCTCCGCTAGTGCCTCTTGAGACCATTCTTCAGTCTATGGCATGTAGCTATTCTTGGGAGCACAACAGGCCTGTTGCAAGGTCAACTCTCCTTCTCCTTCTTCTTTAGCTGAGTAAGATTGTCTTCCATAAACACTATCTTAACAGTGAGTCCGTAAGTGACTGTGGAGGCCAGTTCTGGATCCACACGTCCTTCCACTGTGGGGACATTGGTTTCCGGGCAGGAATTGATCACGGTGTGGATTTGCCAAGCGTGCCTTCCTCTGAGCACGTTTCTCCCTTGCGTCCTGAGTTTGAGTGTCTTCAAAGCCCATGACACCTTTGGTAAAGGCTGTTCTCCAACTGGAGCGCTCGCAGGCCTCGGTTTCCCAGTTGTCAGTGTTTATACATTTTTTAAAGATTTGCCTTGAGAGAGTCTTTGTGGCACCCGTGGGTGCCTGCTTGCCCACCAATACCTTCAATGGTGCCCACGGATGGTCTCAGTAAATATTGCCCAAGGAACCTACAACACATGAGATACTCTTCTTCTTCTCTTCTTTCTTTGGTGATCACTCATAGCAGAGTATGATTGTCTTCCATAAACACGGTTTTAACAATGAGTCCATAAGTGACTGTGGAGGCCAATTCTGGATCCGCACGTCCTTCCACAGTGGGGACATAGGTTTCCGGGCGGGAGTTGATCATGGTGAGGGCTTGCCAAGCGTGCCTTCCTCTTAGCACCTTTCTCCCTTTCATCCTGAGTTTGAGCATCTTCAAAGCCCGCAACACCTTTGGTAAAGGCTTTTCTCCAACTGGAGCGCTCGCAGGCCAGTGTTTCCCAGTTGTGGGTGTTTATACTACATTTTTTAAAGATTTGCCTTGAGAGAGTCTTTGAACCTCTTTTTTTGACCACCAGCATTACGCTTTCCATTTTTAAGTTCGGAATAGAGTAGTTGCTTTGGGAGACAATAATTAGGCATCCGCACGACATGACCAGTCCAATTAAGTTGATGTTGAAGAATCATTGCTTCAACACTGGTGATCTTTGTATTGCTTCTTCCAGTATACTGGCATTAGTACGCCTGTCTTCCCAAGTGATGTGTAAAAATTTTTGGAGACACTGTTGATGGAATCTTTCGAGGAGTTGGAGATGGCAACTCAAAGTACTCTCCTGCTCCATTGATGTCCATTCCCCACTTTATTTAAAAGTTATTAAATAGCCCTTAGTTTCTCTTTCTTGGTAAATGAGTTTCCCCATTTTCTCTGCTGTACCCCTTGCATTTGTGAAGTCCTGCTCTGTCCCCTCCTTGCTTCTGAATAGGCCAAGTTCCCCTCTCTCTCCTTTCCTTCTTTTAGGACTCTTTTAATCTACCAGGAGCCACTGAGAGATCTCGGCTAGAACGAAATGGCAGAGTCCATCCAACTGGGATAACCATTTCTTTTGTCAGAGCAAGTCTTTTGTGTGAGGTAGACGGAAAAATAAAAATGATAGAGGTAGGGGTTTTTTTAGTTCCCACCAGACTTAATCACAAGTACAAAAAATAATAATCTTAGCAGGATGGACCTCAGTCCTTCTGGCAGTGCAGCAATTGATTTAGCCTAGCTCTCTCACCCCTTTTTTTATTATTTCAGAAGAGCTAAGTCCCTCAGCGAAACCGCCGGCAGCTCCAGGCTCATGAAAGACCCAACTAATGGCAGGTATTGAACTAGCTGAAGTCCAGAAAGTCTAGGTTTTCATGTGCATCTAATAGTTGTTCGCACTTCACTCCTCCTATTGCAAGGATCATCTGATCCTATTGTTTACTTTCTGTTCCGTGAGAAAGGAAGCCTGTCTGTGTGACTTCCGTCTCTGGTACTATTGTACTTTTTCTTTCTGCTCTGTCTTGCGATGAGACAGGATGTCTGTATGAGGGCTGCTCCTCTCATACGTATTTGTTATGTTCTTTAATCTGTAATTAGTAGAAATAAAGTAGGTATGCCCAGATACAGACCCTTTGCATCCTGGTCATCACCTGTTTGATTTACTTCCATCCGGACACCGTTACAGGACCTTATACACAAAAACGTCTAGGCACAGCAATAGTTTTTTCCCTTGTGCCACCAAACTGTTAAATTCGTAGTTGTATGCGGAAGGGAGGTCAGTTGGTGGTATGGGGGTTCCTTTGCTGTGCTGTTGTATTGTGAGGGGAATAGTGTTTGTATGAGGTATGTTTTTCTTTACTTTGCAATGTAGTCGAAGCAAAATCCCAAGTATGATTGGTACTTGGCCAATAAATTATTCCTTATACCTCCTCACCTCCGTCTGCGCAGCTTTTACTCTGTAAAGACTGGGTGCTCACAAGAGAGCAGTTGTGAGTCCCAGAACTCCATGACCCCTTACGAGGAATGCTGCGTAGCTGATCCAGTTGCTGGATGAGGCCATGGGGCCTGCAGGAGTGTTCCATTAATAGTCACTTGGGAAGAGAAATTTGTGGGCAGAGTAAAGAACTGAAATCAGGGCCAATGCAAGTCGCTTTGCTGGGGAAGACAAAGGACAGAATCATGCCCCCCATGTTCTCTGCCAGACCCTCCAAGTGTCCCTATTTTCTAGGGACAGTCCCAGATTTACAGAAGCCATCCCAGTTTCTGATCTGATCCTGGAATGTCCCGCTTTTCCCTAGGACATTCCTATTTTCATTGGAGAAATATTGGAGGAGATAGAGTTATGTGACCCCTGAGCCAAGGAGATACTGTATTTTTTGAAGAAAAAAACCCCAGGTATAAGCCGACCCTTGTTTTTGGGAACCCATAATTAAGAAATTTAAAAATTAAGAAAGTTGTTGAGCTTCTTTTGTAAGTTCGCTGAGCTGTTGGGCAGCTTTTTGATGATCTGGTGGATGGAATTGGTGCTGTAATTCACCTCATACTGGCACTCACCAAATACCCTTCCCTTTGCCGACATTCCCTGCTACCGCTGCAGCACCAGCCCTCGCTTACCTACCGTATTAACCCGTGTATAAGACGACCCTCAATTGATTTCAGAAAAAAGGTCATCTTATACATGGGAAAATACGGTAAGTAACTATACAACCTCCATAAGACATCTGAAGGCAGCCCTCTATAGGGAAGTCTTCTAATGTTTAATGTTTTATTGTGTTTTTATATACGTTGGAAGCCGCCCTGAGTGGCTGTCAGATGGGTGGGTTATAAATAATAAAGAAGTAGTAGTAGTAGTTGTTGTTATCATGGAATAGGATGTCCCTATTTTCATCAGAGAAATGTTGGAGAGTATGCCCTGCACAGAAGTCAGACGGACTGTCAACTGAATTGTACTTGAAACCGGGCAACAGAATATCATTATTATTAGCTTTCCTCAGTGCTTTTTTCTGGGGGTATGCAGGGGTATAAAGGTAAAGGGACCCCTCACCATTAGGCCTAGTCGCGGACGACTCTGGGGTTGCAGCGCTCATCTCGCTTTACTGGCCGAGGGAGCCGGTGTACAGCTTCCAGGTCATGTGGCCAGCATGACTAAGCCGCTTCTGGCAAACCAGAGCAGCACACGGAAACGCCGTTTACCTTCCCGCCGAAGCGTTTCCTATTTATCTACTTGCACTTTGGGATTTCGAACTGCTAGGTTGGCAGGAGCGAGGACTGAGCAATGGGAGCTCACCCCATTGCGGGGATTCGAACCGCTGACCTTCTGATCGGCAAGCCCTAGGCTCTGTGATTTAGACCACAGTGCCACCCGTACCCCTAAATATTTTGCGTACCCCTAAACATTTTGTGTTGCCCCGACCGACCGACCAACAGACGGATGGACGGACAGACGGACGGACATGCCAGCTGTCTTCGCAATATCAGTGCGGATTAGAGCTCCGTCATTCTCCTTGCTGGTAGCTTATGGTGAGATCTTGCAAGTTCTCGCTGGAAAACAATGGTGCTGTTAGCGCCACTCCTATGGTGGCAGGGCAGGTGGGGCAGCCGCAGGGCTGCCACCTGTTGGGCTTCCATCACTCAAGGCAGTTGCCTCACCTTGTCTCCTGGGCAGGCCGGCCCTGCAACATACTATGCTCATATGGGGTCACTCAAATCGTTGAAGGACTGCCGCACTGGCTCTCTAAATCCTCTTAATGTTGCTGACTTAACCACTGATCCTAGTTCACAGTAGAGAGGGGCACCTGGGCCCTTGGTTGACTTTGCAGAGAGCTACCTTCGCAGCAGTAGCAGCAGCAGTCCCCCCAGACGTGACTGGCATATGCTCCAGCGCTGTTTGTATGTGAACAGATGTTCCACGAGGCAGGCACAATCTGTACTTGCAGTGATTGTAGCCCTGGCAAACGTGGCGTGCAAAACTTGGGTCCTCCCAGGTGAAGGACAGCAAAAGGAGCAGTGGCCAAAATAATTCAATTGGCAAAGGACCGCCAAGGGATGAGCAGTACAATTCTTGCATCTTTATATTCGGAAGCCCTGCGTAAGGTGGGGACGTCCACAGCAAACATTTAAAGAGCATGACTGCCCCCCAAAATCCTGAGAACTATAGCTCATTAAGGATCAGTGCCGTCTTTACCCAGGGGTGCAAGGGGTGTGGGGCACCCGGGCGCCGAATTCTGGGGGGTGCGACAGGCGCCCGCTGCTGAAGCTGCCCAAGCTCTTAACTATCTACCTGTTATGAAATAAGAATTTTGGTCTAGCTAGAAAAACAAAATATATACCTAGGTATTACCGAAATGTAAACCTATTGTTTCACTAAAGGACTTTCGACTTTGTGCGCTCATTTACCAAAGATGCGCCGTGCCAGCAGCGGCACTTGTCATTCACAACGGCGGCGCTTGTCAGACTCAACAATGGCGGTTGTCATTCTCAACGGCGCTGTGCATGTGAAATTAACTCTTACATCCCAATAAAAGTTAATTTGGAGGCTAAACTAAATTTGGGGGCGCTGGGCGGATCTTTGCACCTCGGTGGCGCATATGCTAAAGACTGCGCAGTTAAGGATGCTGGGGACTGCAGGTCTGCAAGGGGCATGCTACAGTTCCCAGTCTTTTTGGAGGAAGCTATGTGCTATGTGCTTTAAATGTGCATTGAATGTGCTTGGTGCAGATTATTATCACTTATTAAATTTGTATCCCACCCTTCCAAGGACAGCAAACATCAACCTCCTAAAACAGCAGGATTAAATCAAAACACATTTTAAAATAATTAAATACTTAGAACATCTAACAACCTTTGGAAGCGGGAGTGAAAATCATGAAACGATATATCCCACGCTGACTTACTATTATTCTTAGCCATTGTTTATAATATATGAAGCACCTCAAATGAAGATGCATTTCAAGATAACGAAAGATGACAGACTAGAGATGAAGATAAGCTCAATTGTGACATGAAATATATTTCAAATCTACCGTATATACTCGAGTTTAAGCCGACCCGAATATAAGCCGAGGCACCCAATTTCACCACAAAAAACCTGGGAAAGCTTCATAGGAGCCACTGCCTGCCTCACTCGAGTATAAGCCAAGGACGGCTTTTTCAGCACAAAAAATGTGCTGAAAAACTAGGCTTATACTCGAGTATATAGGGTATTTGCTTTTTGTGAGATACAGTGGTACCTCGGGTTAAGAACTTAATTCGTTCTGGAGGTCTGTTCTTAACCTGAGGTACCACTGTATCTCACAAAAAGCATACAGGAATTGGCTTTCATTTTGTTAACTGCATATATGTATGTATTAAATACTGGGGGTTTTTTTACATTTATGTATATAATTTTTTTAGCTCATTCAGAAAAACACACAAATGAAATATTACCGGTAATTGCGCAAATTTCTGTGCAGAAACAGGGGGAAAAAATCACCTGCCCTGTTTCAAGGAGATACACATTTTCTTCCAGTAAAATGTCTACAGTACTGGAGCACGTATTCTCTCTCTCTCTCTCTCTCTCCCTCACTCCCCCCTTTCATATCCTGAATGCCCAATTTCAAAGGTGAAATCTGGACGTTTACATGGCAATTAGTTAATAGAAGTGCTTTCGTAAGAATTGGACCCCAAAATCTCATGCAGTGGTCAGCTGATAAATAAGGCACTCAACTAGGGTGAATAATCTTGTCACATATTTTCCACACATTTGTTTGGGTGGAGAACTGCACTGCAGGATTCAGAAAAGTCCAAAATTTCAACGGATGGTTGTGTTTTGGTTCCCATAATGTTTTAGAAAGTGCAGATCTTTGCCTTTCAGTGCTAACGGAAACAGGTTTCTCCCCCATCCCCATTGAGGCGTAATCCAAAGCTCCTTCTTCCTTTCCCTTGTTTACTGCTTCTCATTTGCAAAAGTAAGAAAGGGTTGCTCTTCAGTGACCCAACCCTCTTGCATTGCAAGATGTTTCCAAGGAACAACAGTTCTGCTGAGTTGATCAGCGCCTTGTAATTAAAATCCACCTCATCTTTTTCAAGTTTCTTCCTTGGAAGCTTGTCGTTCAATGCATTTTGGAACCAAGGCATTCAGATATTAAGTCATATTGCAAAACGGAGCATACCGACGTGTTAATTATTCAACAAAGCTTTCATCCTTTCAAAGAATGCTATTAATCACATTAAAAGTCTCCTTTTCATGTTTAAGGAATTTAAAGTCTTCAGAGGTAATTGAATTTTTTTTTTAAAATCTTAATAAGAATTTTGTTTTGTTTTGCATTGCACCCCCCCCAAAAAAAACCCCGCCCCGAATCTCTTCATGTGATTGACTGCCAGAATAGCACTGTGGCATGCTCCTACGTAAATCTAATTAAAATATTGAACACAGCCCAATTAAGAGCTATTCCCTTACAGCAACTTTTCTCTATTCAGCTGAGCCAGAAAACACCAGCTGTGCGAGATGGAAGCCTTTTTATTTATTTATTTAAAAATTTTTGCAAAGAGACAACCATTGGCTGAAATGGTTCCCAAACTTCTGATAGCTGAAGCACGATCTTCCCTCCCGCCCTTTCCAGAATTAAAATTAGAATCACACTTCAATCTGACACCTACAAACATGCCAGGGGTGCGATAAGTCAGACTCTCCTGCCTTCAGAGGAGCCCAATTTGCTGTGCTGCTGCATGAAAGTCTGGCCTCCTAATGGGAAGAAGGGAAGCCCAGAGCAGTGACTCATGCAGAGAAGCAAAGGGCAGCCTCTTCTGTGGATTGATCATCTTCCAACAGCTTTGCATCGAAAAGGACTGAATGCATGCTCCCGTTTATAAGCAGTGCAGAGGCAGCGGAATCCAGGCTGTGCCAAAACTTCACATTTTGAATACAGACGCTGGTGGCGCCATGGGTTAAACCACAGAGCCTAGGGCTTGTCGATCAGAAGGTCGGCGGTTCGAATCCCTGTGATGGGGTGAGCTCCCATTGCTCGGTCCCTGCTCCTGCCAACCTAGCAGTTTGAAAGCATGAAGTGCAAGTAGATCAATAGGTACCGCTCCGGCAGGAAGGTAAACGGCGTTTCCGTGCGCTGCTCTGGTTCGCCAGAAGCGGCTTAGTCATGCTGGCCACATGACCTGGAAGCTGTACGCTGGCTCCCTCGGCTAATAATGCGAGATGAGCGCCGCAACACCAGAGTCGGCCACGACTGGACCTAATGGTCAGGGGTCCCTTTACCTAGGTAGCCGTGTTGGTCTGCCGTATTCAAAACAACAACAACAAAATCCTTCCAGTAGCACCTTAGAGACCAAGTGAGTTTGTTCTTGGTATGAGCTTTCATGTGCATGCACACTTCTTCAGATACACTGAGACAGAAGTCACCAGACCCTTATATATAGTGAGAGGGTGGGGAGGGGTATTATACATGATATAGCTATTTTTAGCCATCTCACCCCTTGCTTTTTCCTGTAAGACCAATTGCAGTCGTTAACAGTCATCAGCAGGTTTACCACACCTATCAGCCAATCATCCATTCCCACCACCCATCTGAGTAATACCCCTCCCCACCCTCTCACTACATTCACCCAGTGCTTTACCAGCTGCACTGGCTCCCGGTGGAGTACAGGATCAGGTTTAAGGTGCTGTTTTTGACCTTTAAAGCCCTATGCGGCCTAGGACCCTCGTACCTACGGGACCGCCTCTCCTGGTATGCCCCGCAGGGGACCTTAAGGTCCACAAATAACAACATTTTGGAGGTCCCTAGCCACAAGGTTGTTAGACTGGTCTCAACTAGGGCCAGGGCCTTTTCAGTACTGGCCCCAATTTGGTGGAATGCTCTGTCACAAGAGACCAGGGCCCTGCGGGATTTGACATCTTTCCGCAGGGCCTGCAAGACAGAGCTGTTCCGCCTGGCCTTCGGGTTGGACTCAGTCTGATGTTTCCTCCCCTTATGGTTTTGATTATGGGGGATAAATGAAGCGGCATTTTAAATTTTAAATTGTCTTTTAACCTGTATTTTAATTAACGGTTTTTTCTTTCTTTTATACTTTATTGTAATTTTATTGATGTTAGCCGCCCTGAGCCCGGTTTCGGCTGGGAAGGGCAGGGTAGAAATAAAATTTATTATTATTCTTTTATTATTATATATAAGGGTCTGGTGACTTCTGTTTCAGTGTATCTGAAGAAGTGTGCATGCACACGAAAGCTCATACAGTGGGACCTCGACTTACGAGCGATTCGACTTACGTGTTTTTCGACTTACAAATGACTTCCGGGAGAAACAAAATGGCCGCCGCAACCGAATTTTTCGACTTACGAATGGAAGTCGCGGCCGCTTTTAATAGGATTTTTTCGACTTATGAATTTCAACTTACGAATTTTCGACTTACGAATTTTTTTCGCTCAATGCATTCCTATGGGGATTCGACTTACGAATGTTTTTGACTTACGAAAATTGCGTCGGAACGCATTATCGTCGTAAGTCGAGGTCCCACTGTACCAAGAACAAACTTAGTTGGTCTCTAAGATGCTACTGGAAGGGATTTTTTTATTTTCTTTTGACAGGTAACTAATTTATATTTCTTCATAGGTTTTCCGAAACAAAAATAAAGTTTTCAGCAAACTTTGGTTGCAGAAACCTAATGAAAATGACTCCTGGACAGCGGTGACACATGTCCCCTTTATTTCTCCTCCGATCACCATCACTGCTAATGCTCTTGACACAGCAGGCCCTGCCGGGGTGTTAAATGCAGATGAAGAAACACGGGAGGTAACAGGCCTCACCTGATATGTCCTTTAGAGAAAGCCCATAGATTTTGCCCTGGGCCCTTCCTTTGAGCCCCCATTGGAAAATCCTCCCAGAACCGGCTCACGTGCAGAGCGCAACTTTGGAGTCTGCAAAGCACATTCCGTCCTCAGAGCTCACCAAGGCATGGGGAGTGCTGCAGCGCTAATGAGATGGCCTCGTCCAAACACATTAGTGAGCTTCGCGTCAGATTAAATCTGTACTTCTACGGGTAAGAAGCTTTTTTAAAAAAAGGGGGAGAAAGAAGGAAAGACTCTGCTAATAGGCTTTCAGGTTGTACTGGTAAGAAAAATTCCAACGTGGAAAAAGGAGAAGAGGGGCAGTCTCTTCCTGGGAGATGCAGGATAAAGGAAGAGCAGCGAACATTGTATTTGTGGTGGACGTTTTCAAATAGGTTGCGGAGCGGCATGCCAGAGATCTCGGAAGGCTGGTGGCAACAGCCCAGAAAGCCTGCTTTGCAACGTCTGCGTGAGACAAATTGTGCTGGTCCCGTGGGTTACCTGAAAGGCGAGGTCCAAGTCCGGTCCGTGGTCAGAGGTGCAACGTAAAGGCAGTCCGTAGTAACTGAAGCTGGGGGCAGGGCAGGGAGTCAGGCGAAGTCAGGAACAGGTAGGCAAGCAGGGAACCAGGGCAGGTCAAGAGCTCAGGCAGGAAAGCAGGACAGGTTTCAAGGAGGAACACTGACAGGAACTGGTAACCAACGATGTTGCTCCTGCAACTTGGGGCTGGCCGGCTTTTATCTGCCCCGAGGCATAGGGCGGCCCCGATCCTCTGGTGACTCACCTCTCCTGGCCTGGAGGCGAGCACTCCTCCTGCGGGAACTCAGTTCCCTTCGCCTCTCTGCCCTGAGCCTCTGCAGCTCAGGAGAGGCTGGAGGGTTACCGGACCCAGAGGCAACCTCAGCTTCCGCTGACGGGGCTGGGAGTGGAGCACCTGCAGGCAATGGGTCCTCCATCCCAGCAGGAGCCAGAGCAGACTCATCAGATGCCTGCACCTGAGGATCCAGCACAGGTGAGGCCCCTTCAGACTCAGGCTCCGGCCCCAGCTCTGCTGGTTCTGGAGGCGGGGAATCCTGTGCAGGTTGGGATCCCTCAGGTTCAGCATCGGAGTCTGAATCCCAGGCCATCACACAAATTGGTGAAGCCAGCCACAGGTTGCAAGTCAGAGATCCCTCTTAGGCTTTCACATAAAATCATAGAATTGTTGAGTTGGAAGGGACCCCACGGGTCATCTAGTCCAACCCCCTGCAATGCAGGAATCCCAGCTAGAGCAACTGTCCTGATGACCTCTGTCCTGGTCCTGTCATGCCCCACCTCACCTGCTGAAACAAACAGGACTACCTGGAGATGCCGGGAATTGAAGCTGGGTCCTTCTGCATGCAAGACAAATGCTCAGCCACTAAGCTAATGTGAAAATGAGGAGAACTGAGGCTGAGACTGGACAAATGAGCAATGCAGCCCAAACTAACAAGGGTTGCCCATCTCTACCACCAGCCTGAAGTGGGTCTTATTTAGCATCTCAGATCTTTACCCGTATTATCTTGAGCATAGCTGTCAACTTTCCGATTTGAAAATAAGGGATTTTTCCAAACTTTCAGATTTGAAAATAAGGGATGCCCCCAGTCGGTCTCAGACTCCTTATTGGCAGCCGAGCAATGCAGCTGAGGAGCCTCCCTGGCCGGCAGGGAGGGAGAGGAGCTGCTTCCTTTGAAATCCGGGAAATTTAAGGGATATCAACAATCCGGGATAGCAGCGGGAAACGGCATTGGAATAAGGGAGTTTCCCACAAAAAAAGGGAGGGTTGACAGCTATGATCTTGAGATCTGCCCACCCCCCTTTTTTTTTGGCCATGCTTGCTTGTTGCTGAGTCTGACAAAGGAGTCAGGAAGAGAGATGGATGAATCATGACACACAAAGTCAGAGGGGGAAATTCTGAAAAGGAAAAACGTAATTAAGGGATAAATTGAAACGCGAAAACACCTGTGATCCAGTGGCCAGATATGATTGTTTTAGAAGAGGAAAATGATCCTCATCAGCTTAATTTTATTTTTATTCCATCACTCTGGGGAAGATGAACATCTCAGTCATTTATGGAACATAAAACGAGCTCCTTCTCTTTGCTTTGTTAGCAGTAATGAGTGTTTCGTGGCAGTAAATTTTCATTAGGCGTGCGGCGGACAACATAACTGTCCCGGTGTATTCTGTGAGCTCTCACGCATGCCTGCAGCATTCACCAAGGCTTGAAGGTAAACTTAGTGACCAGCACAGTGTTTTTTTAGCAAAAGTAGAAAGGTGAGTGGAGAGAGAAGTTTGTTCAGGGCCAGTTCCAGGCTTGAGAAGATTTACGGCAGGAAAAAAGAGCATCAGGACATCAGAAGAGCCTGGCTGCTGGATCAGACCAAAGACCCACCTAGCCATAGAATCAAAGAATTGTAGAGTTGGAAGGTATCCCTGGGGGGTCATCTAGTCCAACCCCCTGCAATGCAGGAATCTCAGCTAAAGCATCCATGACAGATGGCCACCCAACCTCTGTTTAAAAACCTCCAAGGAAGGAGAGTTCACCACCTCTTGTGGGAGTCTGTTCCACTGCTGAACAGCTCTTACTGTCAGAAAGTTTTTTTCGGATGCTTAGTCAGAATCTCCTTTCTTGCAACTTGAAGCCATTGGTTCGAGTCCTACCCTCCAGAGCAGGAGAAAACAAGCATGCTGCCTCCTCCATGTGACAGCCCTTAGGATATTTGAAGATGGCTCCATATCGCCTCCCAGTCTCCTCCATTTCCAGGTAAACATACCCAGCTCCTTCAACCGTTCCTCATAAGGCTTGGTTTCCAGACCCTTGATCATATTGGTTGCCCTCCTCTGCACACGTTCCAGCTTGTCAACATCCTTCTTAAATTGTGGTGCCCAGAACTGAGCACAGTATTCCAAGTGTTGTCTGACTAAGGCAGAATAGCGTGGGACTATGACTTCCCTTGATGCTCTAACCAACTGAGTTATCCTTTTCTCACCATGGCCAAGCAGGACTCTCCCCCCTTGAGATTCCCAGCAACAGCCGACTGCCTCTGACTGTGGAGACAGAAGAAAGCCATCTTGAAATATTTGTTGGGTAAAATATTACCTTTCCTCAGGTTTGTGTGATTTGGGGTGTAAATTGACAAACCCACAATTCTTCTCGGCAAACCCATCCATTCTGTGCTTTGATCTGACACTTAATCTATCTCCTTAATACCTTGGTAAGTTTTCAAAATATTATCCAAGGCTGGCTTTCACATCAAAAAATGCTCCACGGAGAAGGAACACGGCACCAAAGGGACAGGTGTGTCTTCTTGCCACACAAAATTGTTATATTTTGGTCTCTTTTGTTCCTGGGGTGGGTGTTGGAGGGGGGAAAGCAAGCATTGTTCCAGGTGTGTATTTACAGCGCAGATTGCTACATCTACGTCAAATCAAATGATAACAGAATGGAAAGAAGCTGTTATTAAAGAAATCAGCATATTCTGGGCGTCATCAGTTTTCATGACACACAGCTCTCTAAAAGCACTCCTTAAAACATCGACCCTGTTATTTCCAGCACAGAGGTGCATATTTTGTATGGTTGGATGGAAATGGGATCAAGGATGGTGAGCTTTTGTTAAACTCTTCTGGCGGCAGGGAAAAGATCCCTGCTTTCAGCGATTCTCTTGGGGTGTTAAAGTAAACGGGGATTGCCGCTGTAGACCACCCCTCGTTCAAGGGACTCAGGATTCCACAGGAACTGCAACCAGGCAAATGAAAAACATGGAGACTAGTAAGCCTGATCTTGCTTTTTTCACAACAAAATTTTACTTCTAAAATAGCAGAAGAAGAAGCCCTGGGCAAAGGTTGCAACACCTTTTAAAAGCTCCATTTTCCCCAAAGATCCACCCCCAAAAGCATGATACAAACATCATAACATGTCACAGAAAGAGATGGAAATTTGAGTCCTTAACCGGTCACTTTGTCAATCAAGATACCTGTCAGGTTCCCTTGTCGGTTGCTCAATAGTAAAGACCAAGTCCTTCTTGTCTTTATGTCATTTTATTTGTGCAAAGTATGTACAGTGCAGAGTTCAGTCCAAACATGACTGCCTAGTCACTAGCGGAATCCGGAAGTGCCCCCCTTCATTCTGAACTGGCTTCATTTGCCTTCCGTGGCATCATCATACAGTTGAGTTGAGTTGAGTGTTTAGTATGATGACACCATCACATTCACAATGTGATTCCTGATTGGGTCCGATTACGATTCCTAGGAAGGAGACCACCCAGTTTCATGAAGCTGGCACCCAAGCAACAGCTGAGACTGGCGAGGACATGAATGTTGCAAGGTGCTCAAAGCCCTGGAAAGCTCTTCCGCAGAGAGTACAGCCAGTATAAGGCCATTAGTCAGACTAAGTTTATTAAATTTAAATTACTTGCTGAAAAGTACTGATGAAAATTTAAATTTGTTGCAATTAATTATTTCTAGCACTCCTAGGCTCTTCTCGCTCTTTTTGTTAACACGCTCAGCAGACTTTAATGATCCCTGAGACGATCTGATGCGATTCTAAAAACGAAGTGGCAAATTTACAATACTAATATCTTTTCTATCTCTCACCATTAAAGATGCATGTGAGTTGAGGCAGCCCTAAGAAAGCTCCCAGCCTCTGTAATGGTCAGAAGCCCTGGTATTATTTGCGGAGAATTTCCACCCTAGCAGGTATTCTCAACCTTTGCCACAGTGTTTTTTGCCTAAGCAGTGATCAAAACAGCTTGAATTCCCCCCCCCAAGCACTCAGCCAATTAGCAATTATATGCTTGCATATTTGTGTAAATATGCACTTTTGCCACATTCGTTTTATCTAATAGGCTGCAGCCCATATAAAAGTAATAAGTACATGGATAGGCGTGAACCGGTAGATTTTCTTTCTAAAAGCTTTTGACATTGGCTGTCCTCAAAGGCTCCTGGTGGTGGTTAGAATTCAATTCAGTTTAATTTTGCAGTCAAAACTACATCATATGCACTTTCTGAAACAACATGAGAACTGAGAAGCAGTGATGTAGTTCTCCAAACAAACAATATCTAAGATCTAGGACCTAACAACAACAACAACAATTTATTATTTGTACCCCGCCCATCTGGCTGGGTCTCCCCAGCTACTCTGGGCGGCTTCCAACAAAAATAAAAAAAATACATTAAAAGATCACATACCCTATATACTCGAGTATAAGCCTAGTTTTTCAGCACATTTTTTGTGCTGAAAAAGCCGCCCTCGGCTTATACTCGAGTGAGGCAGGCAGTGGCTCCTATGAAGCTTTCCCAGGTTTTTTGTGGTAAAATTGGGTGCCTCGGCTTATATTCGGGTCAGCTTATACTCAAGTATATAGGGTATTAAAAGCTGCCTTAAACAGGGCTGCCTTCAGATGTCTTCTGAATGTCAAGTGGTTGTTTATCTCTTTGACATCTGAAGGGAGGGCGTTCCACAGGGCGGGCGCCACCACCGAGAAGGCCCTCTGCCTGGGTCCCTGTAGCTTTGCTTCTTGCAGTGAGGGAACTGCCAGAAGGCCCTCAGCGCTGGACCTCAGTGTCCGGGCTGAATGATGGGGATGGAGACGCTCCTTCAGGTATACTGGGCCAAGGCCAGGGGGTCTTCGTGGACCACAAGCTTAACAAGTGTTATTTTTCTAGAAAAAGAGGTGCCAAAACTCACCATGCATGCCTCCCATGTTCTATTTTAATGGCAATAGGACTCACCTGTGAGGTGCCAGAACTGAGTTGCAGCAGCACAAAAAAGGCTAGGCTGCCATCAACAGTGTCCAGTGTCCAGATCAAGGGAAGTCATAGTACTGCCTTGTTCAGATCACACCTGGAATACCGGTACTGTGTCCAATCCTGGGCACCACAATTTAGGAAGGATGTTGGCAAGCTGGAATGTGTGCTGAGGAGGGCGACCAAGATGATGAAGGGTCTGGAAACCAAGCCTTATGAGGAGTGGTTGAACGAGCCATGTATGTTTAGCCTGGAAAAGAGCAGACTGAGAGGAGATACAATAGCCCTCTTCAAATATCTCAAGGGCTGTCCCATGGAAGAGGGAACAAGCTTGTTTTCTCCTGCTCTGGAGGGCAGGACTCAAACCAATGGCTTCGTTACAAGAAAGGAGATTCCAACTAAACATCAGGTAAAGCTTCGACAGTAAGAGCCGTTGGTCTGTGGAACGGACTCCCACAGGAGGTGGTGGACTCTCCTTCCTTGGAGGTTTTTAAGCAGAGGTTGGATGGCCATCTGTCATGGATGCTTTAGCTGAGATTCCTGCATTGCAGGGGGTTGGACTAGATGACCCCCCAGGGTCTCAACTCTACAATTCCACGGTATTTACAAAAATGCATATATCGGGAGGAATATGATAGTGACAATAGCATACACAAATGCATTATAGTATGGAATATTTTCCTCTGGAAAAGTTGGGAATGGAGTAACTTGGAATTGTTAGCAGTGAGTCTTTGGAGAGAGAAAGTCTCAGGAGGTGAGATCTCCTGTTACAAAAAGTTCTGTGCAATGAGAGAACAAACAAACAAAAAAGTAAAAACAGAGAAGAAAGCTGTTCATGTACCCTGAGTAATACCAGCATCATCAAACTGTGCTCACCAACAAACTTAGCTTGGCATTTGTTTTCCATTCTCTCCTAAATAAAATCTTTTAAATTGTTAATCATGGTCTGTCTCCCAAGGAATTCATATTTTAAGGGTCTAAGCACACAGACCAAAGCACAGCATTCCTGCTGAGAGCAGGAGAGGAATTTGTGGGTAAATGGAGAAGGAAATAAAACCCCATCGGACATTATATGTTGTGCACCTTTATAAAATAATGATTTAATCACTTGCAGGATATTTGAAAACAGCTGAAAATGAACCTGAAAGGAATGTTGCTGCTGTTGTTCTACTGCTTTGTTTTATTTATTGACTCATTTTAAAAGAAATGTCTAGACCAGCCTTCATCCAACTGATTCTAGGGTGGTGTACAATAATAAAAACACAATATTTTCATACATTTTTTATTTTAAAAACTGCAATATTGTTTAAAAGCAATAAAACTAAGAGGAAACACAGATGCACAAGTATTAAGCAGAACAGAGGCACTCTAAAACGTCTGGGCAAACAAAAATGTCTTAAGCTGGTGCAAAAATTATTGTTTCATTATTTCCAAACGAGCCTCTTTGGAGAGGAAAATTCCAGAGTTGGGGTGCCACTGTGAAAAAGGCCCTACCTCTTCTCTGCCATAGCCTTATACCTTCATACCTATCACTTAAGAAGCCAATGCAAGTACTGTCCTGAATGACACAGTCAATGGGCCAATTGTCAGTCAACAACTTATACGGCAACTTTGTGAAAAACGTAACTGGATCAGGCCAAAGGTGCTGCAGATATTAATATTGTGCGGCTCGAAGTGACTGGATGCATTTAAAAAGACTGTTCCTTTTGAAATGAAGCATTGTCCAGAGTCATGAAAATATTCTTCAAAGTTTTACTTGCGGAACTCCTCAAAAACACAACAAAATACATAGCATGATATATCCAAAACATCCATACAATATCTCGTGCAATCCAGCACAGGCTCAGCATCTTAGAAATAAAAGGTAACTCCAAAAATAAATTTAAAAAACCAGTGTCTCTCTCCCCTATTCCAGCCTGCTTATGCAGCTCTTGCTGAGCCATTTAGATGCTTTTGTTCTCTGTGGCATCCAGAAAAAGACGAGCAGCCACCAACCTTTCAAGATGGCAAATTTGCAACTCAATGCCTTTGACGCCTGATCTAAGGTTAAAACAGTGACATGTTAGCTAGCAGAAAACACCAGTAATTATCAACTCAGCAAGAGCTCAGAAGAAAACTACTGCGGAGAAACCCCAACATTAACAATGCACATTTAGCCATTTTCCATTTCTGTGTCAATTAAACCAATTATACTTAACAAAAGGCCCACCTATAGTTCTCACAGTGGCCAACCAAGTGCCTATGAGGTGCCTGCAAGCACGACCTGAGTGTCTTCTTTCTTTGGCGATCACTCGTAGCCGAGTAAGATTGTCTTCCATAAACACGGTCTTAACAACAACAACAAAATCCTTCCAGTAGCACCTTAGAGACCAACTAAGTTTGTTCTTGGGACGCGGGTGGCACTGTGGGTTAAACCACAGAGCCTAGGGCTTGCCAATCAGAAGGTCAGCGGTTTGAATCCCCGTGACTGGGTGAGCTTCCATTGTTCAGTCCCTGCTCCTGCCAACCTAGCAGTTCGAAAGCATGTCAAAGTGCAAGTAGATAAATAGGTACCACTGTAGCGGGAAGGTAAACAGCGTTTCCATGTGCTGCTCTGATTCACCAGAAGTGGCTTAGTCATGCTGGCCACATGACCTGGAAGCTGTATGCCGGCTCCCTCGGCCAATAAAGCGAGATGAGCGCCGCAACCCCAGAGTCGGTCATGACTGGACCTAATGGTCAGAGGTCCCTTTACCTTTACCTTAAGTTTGTTCTTGGTATGAGCTTTCATGTGCATGCCCACTTATTCAGATACAGTCTTAACAGTGAGTCTGTAAGTGACTGTGGAGGCCAATTCTGGATCCGCACATCCGTCCACAGTGGGGACATAGGTTTCCGGGCGGGAGTTGACCATGGTGAGGGTTTGCCAAGCGTGCCTTCCTCTTAGCACCTTTCTCCCTTTCGTCCTGAGTTTGAGCATCTTCAAAGCCCACAACACCTTTGGTAAAGGCTGTTCTCCAATTGGAGCGCTCGCAGGCCAGTGTTTCCCAGTTGTCGGTGTTTATACTACATTTTTTAAGGTTTTCCTTGAGAGAGTCTTTAAACTTCTTGTGTTGACCACCAGCATTACGCTTTCCATTTTTAAGTTCGGAATAGAGTAGTTGCTTTGGAAGACAATCATCAGGCATCTGAACAGCATGGCCAGTCCAATGAAGCTGATGTTGAAGAATCATTGCTTCGACATTGCAAGCAGGACCTGAGTGTAACAGCACCCTCCCCACTTGTGTTACACAGTGACTAGTGTTTGGTAGAATACTGCTTCAGGCAGTAGAGGCAGAACATAGCGATCATGGATAGTAGCCTTACCCTCCATGAATTTGTCTAATACTCTTTGAAAGGTTTGTGGAAGATTGGGTGCCTTTTTTGGACTATTCAAAGAAATAGTATGATGAACTCGCAAGCAGGATTTGAGCTATGAGCAACAGAAGTAATTAGATTATACCCCGTTTCCCCTTTTTTAATACGTAGTCATAAAGTAAGCCATGGCAGGGTTTTTGTACCTTTGTGAGAAGACGTACCCCAAAAGTAAGCCATGGTGCCGCCATTGTTCCCGTCGCCTCCTCAGCCCCTCCTGCGTGCGCAGGGAGCCAGCAAACCAGTGAGAGGCACGGGGGGGAAACGCGCCTCTTGCGGAGTTCTGCCCCGCCTGCTTAGCGCGCAGGGAGGGGCACGCGAGGGGGGGGAGACGCCTCTTCCTGCCCCGCCTGTTCCCCGTGCGCAGGGAGCCAGCGAACCAGCGAGAGGCGCGGGGGGGGGGGAACGCGCCTCTTGCGGAGTTCTGCCCCGCCTGCTCAGCGCGCAGGGGGAGACCGTACCATACTGACGTAATAAAAATAAGACGTACCCTGAAAATAAGACACCCTGTGGTTTTTTGATGAAAAAAAATTATAAGACAGTGTCTTAAAAAGGGGGAAAGACGGTAGCATTGTGGTTATGATTGGATAGACAGAAGATAGGGAGCAGCAGAAGATTGCTGTCTATCACATGACTGGGTATGTGTTTTGATTCCACAGGAATGGGATGTGACGAAGACAGGATGTTTGTCTTACTGTGTTCCATGAAGTGGGACTATTGTCCTTTGTTCTTTCTCTTTGCTGCCTGTTGATAGAGAGAGGGGGAGCCATGTTGAAGAGCTCAGTGTTTGTTATATGTAAATAAAGTAGATTAGCCTAAATGCTGAGTTGCTGAGTTCTGTTACGCCAGTGCGCGAACCTCTGCAGATCCCTAAGTGTGCTGTTGTCTTCTGGCATCAGTCGCTGTGATGTTTGGGCTGTGGAATGCTTTTGAAGCTCCTGAACTATCGCCCAGGAGGAAGGGAACATGTCAGTCGGGCAAGTGTCTCTGCCAAGCTCCTACTTGTGTGTAGGACACCCTGACAGAAACAACAATTCCATAGGGAAAGGTGGGATCAACAAAAATAAGAGAAAAGACAAAATTCTGTTTTGACAAGTCAAATAAAATGTAATTGAAAAGGGGGAAAATGCTTTTTTAAAGCCATCCAAGTTGGTGGCCATCACAACATCTTGTGATACTCCTCGGTCATGCCCTCTCCTTCCTCACTGTTTTTCTAAACTGAAAAGCCCCAGTTGTTGTAACCACATTGGGGAGTTGTTCCAACCCCTTGGTCATTTTAGCAGACCTTTTCTGAACTGTTTTTTTTCCAGTCCTGCAAGTTCCCTTCCTGAAGGGATGTGGCCAGAACAGTAAACTATACTTCTCCTCAAAAGCAGCTCAGGTTTGGTGCCATATAATCTTCCTTCCTTGCCAACCAGAAGCAAACAGAGTGGTGTGTGATTTATCTGCTCAATTACTGTGCTGTGAGGAGAGCAGAGGGGACAGTTCAGTCCTAAGTACTGTAGATTGCATTTTGCTGGCCAAGAAGTCTTCCTCAACCAATTTTGGTCCAAGTTCTACTTGGGCATTTTATTCATCAAGTCAAATGCATCAGGGAGACCAGAGGAGAGGTGCGCAATCTATCTTCCTACACAAGCTTTGTGTTCCCTCCTGTTCTTTTTCTAGACCGGCCTGTTCTAGGTGTGTTACCCACAGATATCATCAGCGTGATGAATCACCAAAATGCTTTGTTTGCCCTATTCTCTATGTGAATCACCAGAAAGGTTTGCTGATGGACAGTTGAGGGAATTAGATCACAGTAAGATCATGGCCACGGGTCCCATCACCTCCTGGCAAATTCACTTCAACCATATATGGAGGGCTGAAAATTCCAACCCCTGATCTAATGAGAACATGGGAGGAGCCCTCCTACCTCAAACTAAAGACCAATATTTTCCTTTTAAGGCTCCATAACTGCCTTCCCAATAACTATGGAATAAGGATCTCCTAACAAGGGACGTGGGTGGCACTGTGGGTTAAACCACAGAGCCTAGGGCTCGCCGATCAGAAGGTCGGCGGTTCGAATCCCTGCGATGGGGTGAGCTCCCGTTGCTTGGTCCCTGCTCCTGTCAACCTAGCAGTTCGAAAGCATGTCAAAGTGCAAGTAGATAAATAGGTACCGCTGCAGCGGGAAGGTAAACGGCGTTTCCATGCGCTGCTCTGGTTCACCAGAAGCGGCTTAGTCATGCTGGCCACATGACCTGGAAGCTGTACGCCGGCTCCCTCGGCCAATAATGCGAGATGAGCGCCGCAACCCCAGAGTCGGTCACGACTGGATCTAATGGTCAGGGGTCCCTTTACCTTTACCTTTTACAACTCTCAGCACCCTTAAGAAATGACACCTCCCAGAATTCTTTGGGGGCAGCCATGACTGTTTAAAGTGTTCCTCACTCTTGTCTTATGCAGTGGGGGCAGAGACCACGGATTCAGACACATCACGGCGCTGAAGCGATAGGCCACAGAATCTGTGGCTGGGCCTAGACACATTAAAAAAGCATTAGAGGAAAATGAAAAAATCACATTGCTGAAGCATCAGACTCCACAGCGCAATCTGGTGTCGCACGTTTATGACGCAATTATGATGAATGTAGCTGAGTCCTGTGTCAGCTTTCAGGGTGTCACAGAGCTCTTCCTCCCCTCAGAAGCAAACACAGGGGAGCTTTCACAACCCAATATTGCCACGGAAAGGAAGACCTGAAGGTCTAGCCTTTCTTCTAATGGAACGACTCATGAGCAAACATGTCAGCAGCTAATTCTGCACCACACTGCTTGTTAACTGTGATGATGTTTGAGAGTGCCAGTGGCATCTACACAAATTGATTTTTTTTTTTTTAATATGAAGGAAGCTAGCCTTGTAACACGCGTCTGCAGCTGTGGCTCACATCCTTTCCCATTTTGAAAAGCGGCAGAGCTGAGGAAACAATTTATTCACTTGATGTTATTCGGGAGTGTTTGTTTTCAGCCTGGGCATCCGAGTTGGCAAACTGGTAGTTCATTAGAGTTGGGATGAGAGTCTGTTCAGGAAGTTACATTCCTGCCAGATGCTCTCACCCTCCTGACTTCTTACATATCAGGGTTCTCCTCCTCCCCGCCCCCTTCTTCTTCTTCTTGGCAGCTTGAGAAATCAGCAAAACTCCTCTAGTTAATTACAAATGGGAGCCGATGCAGAAATGCCACCTCGAATCCTCATGTATGTTGATCAAAGCCAATTGAGTTCCAGCGGAGGAGAGATTTCTCCTCCCCATCAGAACTCCGTTAGCAATCTGAAAATTAAACTTGTGCCAAAGGATGGATTGGCCCTGAGGGGGCGGCTTGGTGAGTCTGCCAGCCTCCAGCAAACCCTCAAAACTAATGGCTTGAAACTGTCACAGGAACAGCATCGAGGGCCAAGATTAGTTTCTCTTTTCCCTGGACTCGGAGGGTCTATTAAATGACCCCTGAGTGCGGCACGTCAGGAGAATGCTACCTCTGAGTGCCTGGCGAGACATAATGGCTCAAATGCACAGAAAGTGAAATTGAAATCCATGGCTATTTTGCTCTTTGGGAAAGATGATGGGCAAAAGACCTGGCATAGGGTGGGAACTGCCCCCAACAAATCTCTCTGGATTGCAGGGAGCATGTACCGGGTGGCAGGTCTCTTATGAGCTGATTTTAAGGTGGCCAGCGGCTCATCACCAAACTTGAGAATTCATAGAGCTATGGCTCAGTGGTAGAACATCTGCTTTTTATGCAGAAGGGCCTTGGTTCAATCCCCGGCATCTCCAGGTAGGACTGAGTATGTCCCTGGAGAGCCTTTGCCAGCCAGTGTAGAAAATAGCACTTGGCTCACTTACAGACCTTCCAAGTGTCCCTATCTCCCAGGGACAGTTCTGGATTTACAGAAGCCATCCCTGTTTCTGATTTGATCCCAGAATGTCCTACATTTCCTTAAAGGTAAAGGGACCCATGACCATTAGGTCCAGTTGTTTCCAACTCTGGGGTTGCGGTGCTCATCTCGCTTTACTGGCCGAGGGAGCCGGCGTACAGCTTCCAGGTCATGTGGCCAGCATGACAAAGCCGCTTCTGGCGAACCAGAGCAGTGCATGGAAACGCCGTTTACCTTCCCGCCGGAGCGGTACCTATTTATCTACTTGCCCTTTGACGTGCTTTCGAACTGCTAGGTAGGCAGGAGCTGGGACCAAGCAATGGGAGCTCACCCCGTCGCAGGGATTCGAACCGCCGACCTTCTGATCGGCAAGCCCTAGGCTCTGTGGTTTAACCCACAGCGCCACCTGGGTTTAAAAATGTAAAGACCACTTAATCAGAAAAGTTTCTAAGCAGTATGCACAATAAAGAGATATCGATATAAAGACACACAAACCAAGCGGTCTCAAAAATACCTTCTAAGGAGTCAAGACATAGACATAGTTTTAAAATATCATTTTAAGGTTTTGGCTTTCTAGATCATTCGTTTCATTGCCTTGTTAAGTGGGATTAAAAAGGGTTCTCTTTTTAAAAGGAGAGAGGAAGGAACGCAGCCTTCAAGTATCTACCAAATGCTGACATTTTAATTTAATCAGTTTTAATTGTTATTCCTTTTAAATGTCAGCTGGATGCATTATCCGGAGCTGGAGACCCTTGTTAAAATGACTTCATGAGCTCTTGCCTTCAACAAGGAGTCAATGCCACTTTGCTGGCTGGGCTTCTCCTATAGATTTCCTGGAATCGAGAAGCACAAAGAAGCAGAGAGAGACAGAGACAAAACATCTCATGCATTTTTATTTATTTACTTCCTTGACGACCCATTTCAAAGTAACAGCCATGACAAGGTTGGCTCGGTGGAAATAATCTAAAATAAGTGCCGGAACAATACTGAGAAATCCAAAAATATACTGTGTCGGCATTGAAACAATGGCCTCTGGGTGGAGTTTGTAACTGTCTCTCTGCTGTGGTTTTGCCACTCGGCATGCAGTTCAATCTAACTGCCCATAGCACTATTAAACTATGGAACTCACTGCCACTGGAGGCAGTATTAGCCACCAACTTAGATGGCTTTGAAAGAAAATCAGTCAAATTCATGGAGGAGGTAAAGGTAAAGGTAAAGGACCCCTGGACGGTTAAGTCCAGTCAAAGGCAGTTATGGGGTTGCGACGCTCATCTCGCTTTCAGGCTGAGGGAGCCAGCGTTTGTCCACAGACAGCTTTCCGGGTCATGTGGCCAGCAAGACTAAACCGCTTCTGGCGCAACGGAAACATTGAGTACCAAGGCGTTTGAGAAGCAAGGTACCACTATAAGAGGAAATGGATCACTAAAACACACACACACACACGTGAGATGACATTGATTTGCATAAAATCTGCTTATTCTGTGGCAAGGCTACCTGAAGAAAGTATATTATTGTACCTGTACCTCATACTTTTATGCCTTATTACTGAAACTAACTCTCTATGCTTTAAAATAAGGGCTTTGTTTAAGAAATCAAGATGCTGTGTCTCACTGTGCCTTATTGCTGCGTTAGCAGAACATGTATATATTTAGCTATGTTTTCAGTCTGGAAGGAAAGACGTCCATCATGGTCATAACGGTCTCATAGTCACAAGATGTTTTTGGCAAACAGCCTATCAGGATGTCTGGAGGGAAGGGATTTTTTGCTTAGTGTGTCAGAAGGGGATTTTTGGTTTGGTTTGATTATATCATAGGAACGCCTAATATGGTCAACGTAACTTAAAATTAAGAAAAGAGAAGTAATCTTTAAAAGGACAAAAGGAAGGGCGATGTCACGCTTATTGGTTTAATTTTGCTACAATGTATGAATATGTAATATCTGAAGAGATCTATAAAACCTCTGGACACCATTGTTTCGATGTCCAGATTTTTGGAGGTTACTCACTGGACCTTATTGCTCAGCAATAAAATTTACTCTCAATTTCTCTGAAAACTGCGTTTTAGTAATTATTCTAAGAACTAAGGTTCCCATTCTAGTGCAACAATTCTAATTTCTACTATGTAGCAATCGTTGCTATCCTATATAATAAAGAGCCTCTGTCCGTACGTACTACTTTCCGTGTGTCACAGGAATTCGCAAGTGCGCATGCGTTCCAGTGACACAGGGATTGGAGGACGCAGACCAATAGGAAGCGGGGGCAGCGGCGCAACGCGCCGCTTCCCGCAGCCTCCTGCTGTCGGCCATCTTCAGCGGACCTTTCCGCTGCCTCCGCTGATGGCTCCGGCTTCCTCTTTGCTTGCCGCACTGCCGCCCATCTGCAGCGGACAAAGCAAAGAGCAGGGGCAGCGGCGCAACGTGCCGCTGCCCCCAGCCTCCTCCTGCCGCCCTTCCGTTGTTGGAGCGCTGCTCGCAACGACGTTTCCGCGGCGGGGGGAAAGGTGTGTGTGTGCGTGTGTATGTATGTGTGGCCGGATCGGAGCCGCCGCCCTCCCGCTGCCGCCTTGCTTCTAGAGCCCGTAATCTTTACGGGCTTAATTTACTAGTATTCCTATATAACCCACCCTGACACCCCTCTGTAGTGTGCTCAGTTCAACCCCTCTTGTCAGAATGAATTCTGTGACAGTTTATTTTGGAAAACCTATGAATTTTCATTGCCCCAAAAAGAGGGGGGGGGAGAGGCATGCACAGAGAGATCCAAGTCCCATAGATGCCTCAAGTCCCACTGCTCTTCTTTTGAAAGTGTTTAAAATTAGCCGGCTGATCAAAATTATTCAACAAGCGGGGAGTAAGATCAAACGAGGCCTGTCAATCAGCATGAGGGGAGGCTTGTGGCTGATTGGAAAATAATCCTTTATGGTCCTCAACAAAAAAAAAAACCACCTCTGGATGTAGATGTTTTCTAGAACAAAGGAGTGAAACTTTATGCCTGACCGCTCTCTGTCTGTCCCTCCAATTTGTCCCAGGTCACGAGCCTCACCAACCCTGCTTCGCACCCTCATCGAGTGATTTTGCTTAGCTGGAATATGTCTCTCCGCAGTTTAAGAAGGATATTGGCAAGCTGGAAGGTGCACAGAGGTGGGCAACCAAGATGATCAAGGGTCTGGAAACCAAGCCTGATGAGGAATGGTTGAAGGAGCTGGGTATGGTTAGCCTGGGAAAGAGGAGACCGAGAGGAGATATTATATCCATCTTCAAGTATCTTAAGGGCTGTCACATGGAAGAGGGAACAAGCTTGTTTTCTCCTGCTCTGGAGGGTAGGACTCAAACCAATGGCTTCAAGTTACAAGAAAGGAGATTCTGACTAAACATTAGGAAGAACTTTCTGACAGTAAGAGCTGTTCGACCATGGAACAGACTCTCTCAAGAAGTTGTTGACGCTCCTTCCTTGGAGGTTTTTAAACAGAGCTTGGGTGGCCATCTATCAGGAAGTCTGTGATTCCTGAATTGCACAGGGTTGGACTAGATGACCCTGGGGGTCCCTTCCAACTCTACAGTTCTATGATTCTAAGTCAGCTTCCTATGCTATGTGTTAAAAGCAGGCTCTTTAATTGAGCCCAGTAGTTTACTGCAGGGTGGATAAAAATCAACGATTTTTTAAAAGAAATTAAAAAAAAATTGGATTTTTCTTATTTAAATCGGATTTTTAAAATAAAATGCTTTTGGAGGAAACATCTTTCTAAATATAGTCTTCTATTTAAGTTATATTGTAGTCCAAAGGCTATTCATCAGGAAATAAGGATTTGTTTTAAGTTTATCAAGTGTGCTAAAACTCAGTCTAAGTTTTTTTTAAAAAAAATGTTTAACCACATCAGTTAACAAACATGGATACATATGCTATCATGTTATTGTTTTAGTTAAATAAATTGTTTAAATGGTTATTAAGGAAATGATTATTTTTCTCCTTCCAATAAAGTACAGCAGAAAAGTTGTCCAAATATAAACAACTTATTAAACCTCACCATAATTTCATAATTATCTGTCTATGTATTTCTAGTAGTATAACCAAATCAGTAATTTGATACCGGTAAAACTGTAAAAACTACTCTGAAAATTTATTATTCCAAAAATGAAACCTTCATATGGTTGTAAATATTAAGATTAGACCAGCAAGAATGAGTCTTTCTGTAAAAAAAATATTTAAATCAAGTCTTACTGACTAGTGATTTAAATCAAGCCTTACTGACTAGTGATTTAAATCGTGATTTAAATCGTGATTTAAATCAATTTGATTTAAATCAAATGCACCCTGGTTTACTGGCAGTGCAGAGCCTTCAAACTTAAAGTGATGTGCTCTCTCCTCACTGAATAAAGCTGCATGCTGACCGACAAATTGGAGGTGAAAGAAGACAGAATTAAAGAGGCAAGAGACATTGTTATCAGACTATTTTATACTAGTAAATTAAGCCTGTAAAGATTACGGGCTCTAGAAGCAAGGCGGCGGCGGGAGGGCGGCGGCTCCGATCCGGCCACACATACATACACACGCGCACACACACCTTTCCCCCCGCCGCGGAAACGTCGTTGCGAGCAGCGCTCCAACAACGGAAGGGCGGCAGGAGGAGGCTGGGGGCAGCGGCACATTGCGCCGCTGCCCCTGCTCTTTGCTTTTTCCGCTGCAGATGGGCGGCAGTGCGGCAAGCAAAGAGGAAGCCGGAGCCATCGGCGGAGGCAGCGGAAAGGTCCGCTGAAGATGGCCGACAGCAGGAGGCTGCGGGAAGCGGCGCGTTGCGCCGCTGCCCCCGCTCCTATTGGTCTGCGTCCTCCAATCCCTGTGTCACTGGAACGCACGCGCACTTGCGAATTCCTGTGACACACGGAAAGTAGTACGTACGGACAGAGGCTCTTTATTATATAGGATGGGAGGCTTATGTTGCAAAATAATAATAGTAAGAATCTTGTAAAGGGTCTTGCAAATTATGGCTGTAGTCCTGTAGGCACATGAGAGTCAGTCCCAATTGAATAGGGATTCTCCTGCAGAAAAGTGCAGAAGCATATTTACAAAGCAATGCTTCTGTAGCAACCTCCTCCAACCTGATTCCCTACAGATGTTCTGGACCACAACTCCCATCATGCTTGACAACTGGCCATGCTGGATGGGGCTGATGGGATTTGTAGGTCCAAACATCCAAATGGCACCGCATTGGGGGAGACTGTCCAGCAGGTTGCTCCCGAGATCAGGAACACAGATGTCCATTTCTTCCATACGCGAAGAGCGCTGCTCATTATAACTGAGCCTATTTTTGCAGCAAAGGAATATTATATAAGCAGTCTTTGCATCACCTTTTCTCTCAAAACACAGAGCAGTTTCCAGATGAGATGCAGCCAGGCATGGCACGTTACGAATCAGCAGAGGCAACTTTCAGGTACTCTAAGAGCCTGAGTAGACAGAGATTTCTCTCTCTCCTTTCCTAACAATACAACCTGAGGTCTTCTACTGAAATTGATGGGCAGGAGATTCAAGACGGACTTTGTTTTGGTTTTGTTTGTTTGTTTGAAGCCACACAGATGCTAACAAGCAATTTTGAATTCCACACAAGAGTGAAGCCGATGGCTTTGGGTTAGTGGTTGCACCCCGGGAACAAGAGAGTAAAACAGACCGAGGCTTGTCTCAGCAGAGGAAGGGTTTATTTGCTGCGCAGCAGACGCCAGTGGAATCGCTTCCCAAAGACTGGCGCGCCGGTTTGACAGAAATGCTTCTCTTTTATACATTTCTAAAGCCACATCAGCAGTTACAGAAAGCAAACACTTCTTCCATAAAAGGCAATTCCAGTTACAAAGTTTAGTTACAAAATTCATTCTTTAGGGCAGTCAGCAGACCATAAAGACGTTATCAGTTACTCAAGAGGAAGGCAACTCAAGAGGAAAGCTTATCAATTGCTCAAGAGGGAAGGTTTATCGTGTATGGGGACATTCCAATGTACTCATCTTCTTTCCGAGAACCAAGGCTTATACGCACGTAGGCAGGTAATAATTTCCCCATTAAAGGGCTCAAGCAAAAACCTATGTTCTACAATCCCTCCTCTTCGTGTGGACAATCTCTGGATTCGTCCAGGGGGATCAAGGTGTAATCTCTCATCACTGCAATTACCTTGGGGCCGGTAACTTGGGATACAATGCGAGTTATAAAACTTTGTAAGCAACGCAAAAAGCAGGGGATACAGAAGCAGAGTAAGCAGAGTATAACCAAAGGACCCACTAGAGCCATGAGTATTCCTTTAAACCAAGAGCCAGGGAGGAGCTTACTCAGCCAGGAAGTGTCCCATCCATTCCATGTCTGCACTGGTACATGGGCAACTTGCTCAATTTTGGAGGCTAGGTTCCTGATTGCCTCTCCGTGATCTGAGATGTTAAAGCAGCAGGCCCCTCCCGTCAAATTAAGGGCAGCACAGAACCCGCCCTCTTTGGCCAGTACGTAATCCATTCCCAGCCTTAGCTGCAAGACGGCCGTGCGGGTCTCATCTAGCTGAGTGGCTATAAGACGAAGGGCTTTGGCTGTGGCGTTAGTTACAATTTCTACTACTGCTTGTAGACGGATGATGCGATTTAGGTTATATATAGGTTCTCGGGCCCCTGCCACCAATTCATTCTGGTCCCAGGAGGCGGGGTCATAGTAGGCTACTATTCGCTCTGGTGGCCACTGATCTTTTCCCCAATGCTGGTCGCTGCCTCCTGCCACTTTCACCGAGTCCACCGCACGGGGAACACGATGTCTGTGTTCAGGGGTAGGCAAAACCCACATGGGGGGGAGTAAAAAGGCTGGAAAACAGGTCCCATCCCATCCCGTAGGGAGGAACTGGTAGGCTCTGGTTCCGCAAACCCAATAGACATTAACCTTGCCAGTCGTAACATTCGGTTTAGTAGATGGGCAGGAGAAGGATAGGAGAACCCGATTGCGGAATTCATGTAGGGCCTGGCACGAACCGTCACACCCGGGGTAGTGCATTTTGCTATTAACGGAGGTTACATTAGCCGTATCGCAAACACAGGTGCAAGTAGATACACCCACGGGGATTTTGTTCCTCGTTTCTGGTTGTTGATGAACACAGACTGGGGCTTTTACAGCATGTACACGAAAAGTCAAAGATTGGGCTTGCCATGGCCACAGCCGGGTGTCTGGCAGGGAAGACATATTTTTAATCGTTGTCTGATTAAGGGGAAGAGGCAACAGGGGCATTCCTCCGGCTGCGTCCATTGGACCTAGGGTGCAAACCGTACAATGGGTGCGGTTTACGGTATGTGCCACCATCTCCGCCACCTGAAGCCAATAATTCGTTTCGTGATGTGCGCCCCACGTTCTCATAAGTGTCCTCATAAGTTGAGGCATATCTGAAGCCTGCGGGGATGTGGAACGAGTAATACAAAGGGGAATAAAGAGGAGGAAGACGACCAAGACTGATTGCCGGGAGGTTCCACAAAATAGCTCCTTATGGTGACAACAAATTAAGAGAATTGCCAGGAAAACCCCCATTATTATCGCCACCATTCCCCAAGTTGGGATTTGGGTCCACATGACTCAGCCTGCGGTGTCTCCTATGTTGCCTACAACAACGAGTGTACTAAATCTGGCTCCAAGGGCAACCCTGCAGTTGTTTACACCGGAGTGGGGAGACTTTGGTTAGTGTGGCGATGCCCTCTAATCAGGTAATTGTAATGCCCACTGTTCCTCCCTATTTAACATTTCCTCCACCTCAGGGCTGTGGGTATTCCAAAGCCAATTCTCGAATCCTATTACTTGGCACAACCTTCCCACTCTCCCAGGGGCGTGTTTCTGGCCTTGGTGGCTCCTCCTTAGGACGTACCCAAAGGGAAACTGTCCTGGTTCGTTTACCTCAATACAGCCACAGGTATAAACTCGGCCCTGCAGGGGTTCAGCAAGGGGTGTCACTATCTCAAGGGGAATGAGGGGCTCTCCAATCCTTTCATGTACTATTGCAGCTGCATGTGGGGAAAGAAAATTATCGGGTACAGAGGTTTCAAATGTCCGGGTGGGTGTGCCCACCTCGCCTCCCATTCAATTCTTAGAGGTATCAGCTTCCGGTGTGATACCAGCAGGACAGCTGTCTCCGGGTCGTCGGGAGAAGACAAGCTTCAGGGGCGAGTCTCCAGGGGATACTGTCCACGTGATGTCATCAAGCTGGGCTGCAGGTTTCACCCTAGTGTAATGAACCCACGGAGTGTGACCGGACACACGCACGGCCGTGGGCGTGGAGAGAAGAACCACGTGGGGGCCCTTCCAGCGGGGTTTCAGCGGCTGTTGGTTCCAGTCTTTCACCCACACGTGGTCGCCAGGCTGGTAAGGGTGCAGGGGTTCCTGCAGAACCACGGGTAACCGACTGAGTGTCCACCTGTGTAAAGAAGAAAGAGAGCGGCCAAGCAACTGAAGATACCTTTCATGATTAACTGCCTGAACCTGTTCTGGCCTCACAGAAAAGGGTCGAGGAATTGGTCTCCCATACATTAGTTCAAAAGGGGAGAAGCCTTTGGCCTTGTCAGGGGTGGTTCGGGCACGAAACAAGGCAATAGGTAACAAGTCCTTCCAGTTCCTGCCAGTTTCCTGGCACAACTTAGACAAATGTAATTTCAAAGTTCTGTTCATTCTCTCCACTTTCCCAGAGCTTTGGGGCCTGTAAGCTGCGTGGAGGTTCCACTGAATACCAAGTGCTCGTGATACTTGTTGTAAAGTGGCCTGAACAAAGGCTGGTCCATTATCTGACTGGATAGACCGAGGTAGACCATAGCGAGGTATTATGTCTGTGAGGAGGCACCTAGTTACTTCCGACGCTCGTTCAGTCCTAGTAGGTGTGGCTTCAGGCCACCCTGTGTAGGTACAGACCAAGACCAGTAGGTAGCGGTAAAAACCCACTTGGGGCAACTCAGTAAAGTCCACCTGCACATCCTCAAATGGTTCCTGACCAATTCTCTGGATTCCTGGTGGCCGGAGTGGTCCAGTGCGGGGATTATTAGCCTGACATAGATTGCACCGGGCTGAGATGTTAGTGGCCAACTGACGGAGTTTGCTAATGTACAGGTAGGGATGGAGATGGGCATAGATGGTATCTGGGCCTTGATGTGTTGCTTCATGGCATCGCTTAATCACTTCGCGCGACAAGGATTCTGGAACCCACAATTGGCCTGAGGGTAACTGGTACCATCCCTCTCGATTAGGCTTCAGATTTTGGTCTAGTGCAAACTCATGCTCTTGGGATGAGTAAGGGGGCTTTCCTTCCTGGTCTGGCAGCACATCTACAGGTATGAGAGGACACAGTGGAGCAATTAAGTTCAGTGGCCGCAGGGCGGCCTGCCGGGCAACCCTATCAGCCAAACGGTTTCCACGGGCTGGATCTGTGTTTCCTGTCTTATGTCCATAACAATGTATTACTGCCACCTTGCGGGGTTTCCAGACTGCATCCAGCAGCCGAAGGACAGCTTCCGGATGAGCTAAGTGTCGGCCGGCCGTGGTGAGGAGGCCTCTCTCCTTCCAGAGGGCCCCATGTGCATGAAGGGTCAGGAAAGCAAATTTCGAGTCTGTATATATATTGATGTCTTTTCCTTCAGCAAGCTCTAAGGCCCTAGTAAGTCCCATCAGCTCCGCCAGCTGGGCCGAGGTCCCTGGGGGAAGTGGTCCTGCCTCTATCTCGGAGTCTTCCAACTGCACGACTGCATACCCTGCCTTTCGGATCCCCTCCTGCACAAAGCTGCTGCCATCCACAAACCAAGTGGTCCATGAGGGATCCGCTTGATCTTTTAAATCTGGCCTGCTGGAATAAACTTCATCCATAACTGAAATGCAATCATGCTGGGCTGGATGGTCAGAGACTGGTAGAAGGGTGGCTGGGTTGAGCCCCTCTGTGGTAGAAAAACTAAAACCTTCTCGAGAGAACAGTTTCTGGCACTTTCGCATAGCCTCCTGAGACATATAATAGTTCCCTTTCGTATCCAAAAGGGGCAGGACAGCATGTGGGGTGATGCATTCCGTAGGTTGCCCAAAAGAGAACTTATCCGCCTTTTTCAATAGGGCCGCTACGGCCACAACTATCTTCAGGCAGCCAGGCAAACGTAAGCCTGCTGAAGGCGTTCCAGAAACTGGCCCGGCGATTCTTCGGGCTTCTGGACAACGTCAGAAATTTTAATCAGACTGACCTTCTTACGTCCTGCCCTGCGGATGCCCTGCATAATTGCCTCCCGGAAATTTCGAAGAGTGGTTAAACCCGGTTGGGTATTGTAATCCCATTCAGGGTTGGGCTCAGCATCAGGTACGGCGACGAGGGCCACTGCCGGGGTATCGCCGACCTGTGTTCGGTGCTCCCTAGCCCCTTGTATTATTTTTCTAATTTCTTCCTGCGTGAATAAGCCGCGGAGGACATACATCACGTCCGTATAACTTGGCTCGTACACCCCGAAAATACTGCCTATTAGGTGATAAACTTTCTCAGGATTATCCTCCAGGCTAGGCATAGTATTTTTCCAGTTTATAATGTCACACGGGGTGAACGGGACATGCTGCATACTAAAGGTTCTTACGTTCTGCCCTTGTACGGGAGGGTCATACACTTTCCTAAGGGGCATTAATCCTTGTGTGCCTTGAGGCTTATTTGCTTGTTCATGTTGTCTTCGCTCCCTGGCGACTTTGTAAGCTTGTAAATAGTATTTCTGTTTGGTCACACTCTTATTAGATTTAGACGCTCCTAATATGGCATCCGGAACGCCGTGCGCCATAGAATGAGCCTGTATCAACTTCAAGGTTCTGTCACGTTCTCCCTTAGTCCACACTTCTCCCTTCTGATTCTTTTGTTCCAATCTCCTATATAACTTATCCTCATCCTCATTTTCCTCTTCCCACTCGTCCTCTTCCTCATCTTCCCCCACCTTCGAATCATCCTTCTTATCGTCTTTCTGATCCCCCGGGGATGCAGGGGGCGTTACTGCGGCAGGATCAGGTACAGCCGCCGGAATATCAGCTGGCAAGGCTGGCCCCGGCAAGGCACCTGGGTCAGGAGGTGCTACAGCATAAGGTGGTGGTCTGAGGGTCTCGTGCCCCTCACAATCACATACAACGGGTATCTTTTTCTTTAGAGCGCATATTTTGGCGGTGGTGGGCTCGCAGCGGCAGTTGCGCAGCCAGGGGGGGTTTTCTCTAAGCCTTTGGAGCCAGACATCGATAAACGGAATCTGATCCGCATGTTTTTGTACTATTTTAGTCCACAATCGCCGCGTGATCTCCTCATTAAGAGTTCCCTCAGTCGGCCAATCAGACTGTTGGGTCGGCCAATCTACCTCACAGAGGGTTCGCAGTCGTGCCCTCGTCAATTTCATTCCATAATCAGTGTGCTTGGTTGCTTCCTTCCAGTTGGTCAGAAAACATTGGAGGGGGGTAGGGGTTTTGCTATTACTACCACCCATTTTGCAGTTGGTCCGCTCCTAATTTTGACAATACAGTCACTCAATCAGGCACTTACCGGCAGCGACCTGGACGCGGCATACACAGACACCGGCCAGGAAATGCGCTACCCAGATACGCTCGGCCAAGGGAACGCTAAGTCCCGACCTTCCACACAACACACACACTGGACCTCCTGCCACACAGCCTTCCCGTAAATCCCACCGCCCAACCTACCTTCTGGTTCCCAAGATTCCCTAACTAGGAGGTTTCCTTCCCTCCTCTTCTCTTCTTGAAGGGTTTCCTTCCCCTTCCCAAACCCCCGGGGTCTCACTCACCAGTTTCCGTCCCGGTCTCCCAGCCGGCTCTGCCTTCCTCTTCGGACGACGGCGTCTCCACTCAACCACGGGAGGAACTTCGTCCCCTCTCAACCGGGAGGTGCGCGCTGGACTGGTTTCTCCCGCGGCGGCTGTTCTCCGTCGTCAGACTCGGCTCTCCGTTCCCAAGGGGGAACCCCAAATCCCGGACCGAGCCCCCAGATGAAGCCGATGGCTTTGGGTTAGTGGTTGCACCCCGGGAACAAGAGAGTAAAACAGACCGAGGCTTGTCTCAGCAGAGGAAGGGTTTATTTGCTGCGCAGCAGACGCCAGTGGAATCGCTTCCCAAAGACTGGCGCGCCGGTTTGACAGAAATGCTTCTCTTTTATACATTTCTAAAGCCACATCAGCAGTTACAGAAAGCAAACACTTCTTCCATAAAAGGCAATTCCAGTTACAAAGTTTAGTTACAAAATTCATTCTTTAGGGCAGTCAGCAGACCATAAAGACGTTATCAGTTACTCAAGAGGAAGGCAACTCAAGAGGAAAGCTTATCAATTGCTCAAGAGGGAAGGTTTATCGTGTATGGGGACATTCCAATGTACTCATCTTCTTTCCGAGAACCAAGGCTTATACGCACGTAGGCAGGTAATAATTTCCCCATTAAAGGGCTCAAGCAAAAACCTATGTTCTACAAGAGGATTTCACAATAGGCATCCAGAAAATATTTTCAGAAAATACGAAGTATTTGACAATGGAACAAGCTGCCTTGGAAGGAGGCAAACTCTCCTTTGCTGGAAATGTTTGAGCATCGTCTGTGTAGCCATCTATGCAGTAGTGAATTTACCAGTTTGGCAGGGTTTTGGATTAGATTACCTTTGAGATGCAGGAAGATTCAGGCCAGATAAAAGGAAGTCCTTCTTCACACAGAACACATTTCAGCTTAACATTCCCTTTTTATTATTATTTAAAAAGGAAAATAGTAGGAGTTTGCACATGCCCATAGATTTGTCTTATAAGTGTATCTGTTGTTGTTTTTAATGGCGTGTTCTGAGTCACTCAGTGCTCTCTCTTTGTGTCAATCTATTTTGTGTGTGTGTTCCAAGCTGCTCTGCTTAAAACAAAGCTCTGCGTTTCTCATTCACTACCAGATAATCTAAAAACAGCTATAACTTTTTTCACCTTTGGACAAAGTGGATGAAATTTGCAGGTGTAAGAGCCACTCCAGTGTGGATTAAGCCTTTCAGATTGCAGACATAAGAGATCCAGGGGCTTTTTGTGAGAAAAGCAAAAGTATTCAGTTTCCTCTATCATCCATATTAGGACCATATCTTTATCAGGCTAACTAAACATCCAAAATCTATATTAGCGCCTATTTTCAAGGGCAGGAGGGGTTTCTCTCTTGCTCTTTCTTAGTTTAGGATAATTAAGAGTGGGACAAATTGTGTGTATTCTTCCTTGTACATTTTTAAAAACTTGACAGCTTCATAGTGGTCTTTTCTTATAGGCCTTTAATAGACTTTACAACGTGAGGCTGTCCAGAACACTGCCTGACAAGTTCTGAAGAGCTCTGACTCACTTGATCTTTTTTGTTACAGCTGAGTAATGTGGAATTAAAACAACAACAACCCTAATATTATTATTTTAAAAACACAAAACTGTTATCTGCTACTCTTTTAAGAAAAAATAAAGCAGGGTGCTTCTGCGCTCTTCAGGCACCAATTTAGTCAGCGTCACCTAGCAAAACTCATGGGCCTAGAGAAACATGTAGGAAATCATAGAGCTATAAGTTGAGAAATGCAGAGAAACCTCAGAGTGACACATTGCTTTGTGGGAGCCCTAATCTGATCCGGGGGGGGGAGAAAGGGGGGTTATTGACATCCCACTTTGCCTCTGGGGTGTGGGAAAGACCCTTGAAACACCACGATTTCCCTCAGCATTTGTCCCTCAGATCTGATAGGTAAAGGTAAAGGGACCCCTGACCATTAGGTCCAGTCGAGACCGACTCTGGAGTTGCGGCACTCATCTCGCTTTACTGGCCAAGGGAGCCGGCGTACAGCTTCCAGGTCATGTGGCCAGCATGACTAAGCCGCTTCTGGCGAACCAGAGCAGCGCACGGAAACGCCGTTTACCTTCCCACCGGAGCGGTTCCTATTTATCTACTTGCACTTTGATGTGCTTTCGAACTGCTAGGTTGGCAGGAGCAGGGACCGAGCAACAGGAGCTCACCCTGTCGCGGGGATTCGAACCGCCGACCTTCTGATCGGCAAGCCCTAGGCTCTGTGGTTTAACCCACAGCGCCACCCGCTGATGCACTCTGTAAAAAAAGATGTTGTCATAGCTAGCACACATGAAGAATACATCATTGCACACAAGAATTAAACAAAGGTGATTTTGTTCCTGTGTGTGTGTGTGTGTGTGTGTGTGTGTGTGTGTGTGTGTGTGTAAGTGAGGACTTCTAACTTCCTATGTTGTATTCTGCAAAGAGAGGTGCATCACACACTAGCCAAACCCACCAGAACCTCTTTTCGCTGAATTTGCAAAAATTCACAGCATTCAGTGTTTAATCAGCTCGCATTTTCCTAGTGCTGTCGGCCTGTGTCAGAATTTGCTGATCTCTGGAGTTTCTAGGGACCTTTTCAAATTCAATGACACTCCTATCTGGAAGATCACGATGAACACAGCAGCTGCCCTAAATAAAGGAGCAATCTTCCCAGGAGACATCAAGGTGGCTTTGGGTAGGGCTTCCTACCAGTCTGAATTTTTCCAGTCAATGGGAGAGTTGAGGATGTTGAACAGTTTGCAACTGATTTGCAGGATATACTGGGCAAGATTCTTGTAGCACAGGGGCATGACACACATTTGCATAACATTTGCATATGCAAATTTTCTATTTAGAGAAGCACAATCTGCTGTTGGAGTTTATTGTGAGATACGGGGAACACTGTGCTCACAGACTTTGCCATTATGTAGTGGAAGATTTTGCCATGCCCTGTCTAGCAGTGTGTGTGTGTGTGTGTGTGTGTGTGTGTGTGTGTGTGTGTGTGTGTTCTCCCCCCCATCACAGAACAAAACAGTATTAAAACCAAACCCCACACTCCCACCCTTTCTGAGGGTGAATTACATCAGAACTTGCATCCTGTAAATTCTTGCATTTCCAGTTGTGCAGCGGTTAATTATCACACCAATCCATTGAAAATGTGTACAGTAGCACCTCGGCTTACGTAACCCTCTGGTTATGTAAACTTCACATCACGAAAGCGGCAAATCCAGAAGTATCGGACCAGGTTTCGCCGTGTGCGCATGCACAAAAGCGGTCTACCGCCCCACGCACATGCACAGAACAGTGATCCTTGGGTTGCGGAAACCTCCAGATCCGGCCAGACCTCCGGAACAAAACCAAGACTTATGAGGAGCAGTTGGAGGAGCTGAGTATGTTTAGCCTGGAAAAGAGGAGACTGAGAGGAGATATGAGAGCCATCTTCAAATATCTAAAGGGCTGTCACATAGAGGATGGAACTAGCTTGTTTTCTCCTGCTCTGGAGGTCCACCAAATGTGCTGATGGAAGCTAAGAACCTCAGAAGAGCCTGTTGGATCAGGCCAGAGACCTGTCTAGTTCAGCATCCTGTTTTCACAAGTAGCAAATCAGATGCTTTTGAGAGACCCACAAGCAGAATCCGAGCACAAAACCCCTCCTGGGGTTTCCAGCTACTGGTATTCGGAGGAATTGCTGTGATGGAATATTCTAGAAGAAACTTGAAAATGGTCTTGAACAAGCAGCTAGGCAACAGAAAATTTCCCCAGCAACAGGTGCCCTTAAAGGGCATGTGATCAACTATTTTATTTTTACATTTATTTTTACATTAAAACACATACATATCCATTTACACAATACACATACACAACACACTACCTTATTTTCATAACATAAAACATACCGGTACCTACATTACTCTATATAATACCTACCTATACTATACATATCAACATACCTACACAGCTACCCCACACGGACGCCCACCAAGTGACTTGACTTCCAGCTGTTCTTGTTACGCTACTTTATTTTTCCAACTAGCTTAAACGGATTTCATTATTTCTTTAGTCTCTTCTTCTATCTTGACTTTACTCTCCTTCACTCTAATCATTTTCTGGATTCACTCAATATCTGTCAGAAATTCTACTTTTTCCACATAAATTTTGATGTATTCCTTAAAGATAGCCCACTCCTTATTCCCTTTTTGTACCATATCTCCTCTTATCCTCTCTGTTAGTTCAGCAATATGAAAGTATTCCATCGTTTTAGATGGAACCAACACAAAACAAAGAGCCATGACAATAAACAGTGAAAAATATATTATAACAACAGTGAAAATAATAACTACAAAATGCAAAGTGCAAATGCAATAGCCTGACACATATGCTCAATAGTGCATAAACGCTACTAACAAATACCAGTCTGTAGTGCAATAAATCACATAGGAGTCATGAATGTTCCAGGAAACGATGCCTTATGAGGAACGGCTTAGGGAGCTGGGTATGTTTAGCCTGGAGAAGAGAAGATTAAGGGGTGATATGATAGCCATGTTCAAATATATAAAAGGATGTCATATAGAGGAGGGAGAAAGGTTGTTTTCTGCTGCTCCAGAGAAGCGGACACGGAGCAATGGATTCAAACTACAAGAAAGAAGATTCCACCTAAACATTAGGAAGAACTTCCTGACAGTAAGAGCTGTTCGACAGTGGAATTTGCTGCCAAGGAGTGTGGTGGAGTCTCCTTCTTTGGATGTCTTTAAGCAGAGGCTTGACAGCCATCTGTCAAGAATGCTTTGATGGTGTTTCCTGCTTGGCAGGGGGTTGGACTGGATGGCCCTTGTGGTCTCTTCCAACTGTATGATTCTATGATTCTATGTTTCTAGGTAAGTGCAAAGTTGGTATTCAATAATATTCTGCTTTTGGGGGCCAAGGCTGACACCAATTTAAAGGGGAACTGGCTGCACGTGGCAGCCCAGTCTGCCTCTTCTACAGAAAATTTACCAGTCTGTGTTTGTTTCAAAAGACAGGCATCCATGCAAAAAGCAAGCTCAGTAAGGCCTGGAGTGATCTGCCATGGAGATGTCAGTTGTGTCCAGCTAAGACTACCCTCGGGCTTCTTCGACCTCTGGCCCCTGCTCCTTTTTAAATTTTTGTTTTAGAAAATGTCTGGAGCGTTTTTCAAAACGTGCGTGCAAAACCCCGCAGTTTTCAGAGCTAATCCACCCAATGCAAAGTTGGGGACATCTGTTCTGGGTGTTGAACCTGCCGGGGGCATCTTGTGGCTCGTTGGCCAAAGCCAAGCCAGCGCCGAGCATCACTTCCAGCAATCCAGTGTGCCAGTTTGAGAGAAGGGAGAGAGGAAGCAAGTGCAGAAGAGAACTCGGCATCCTCTTTCACAGGAATCATAGAATCATAGATCGGTTTCTAGTTTGTTGTTGTTCAGTCGTTCAGTCGTGTCCGACTCTTCGTGACCCCCTGGACCAGAGCACGCCAGGCATGCCTATCCTTCACTGCCTCTCGCAGTTTGGCCAAACTCATGTTAGTAGCTTCAAGAACACTGTCCAGCCATCTCATCTTCTGTCGTCCCCTTCTCCTTGTGCCCTCAATCTTTCCCAACATCAGGGTCTTTTCTAGGGAGTCTTCTCTTCTCATGAGGTGGCCAAAGTACTGGAGCCTTAACCTCAGGATCTGTCCTTCTAGTGAGCACTCAGGGCTGATTTCTTTAAGAATGGATAGGTTTGATCTTCTTGCAGTCCATGGGACTCTCAAGAGTCTCCTACAGCACCATAATTCAAAAGCATCAATTTACTAGGGTTAAAACCCAGATATTTGGCTGGAATAGTATCTGGGAATGCTGGCATTGCGTCTTGCATTTTGCTGTTTTCAGCGCTGTGTTCAGATTGCAGTCTCCCCTGGAAGCGTGGGTTTGAATCCCACTTCTGACAAAGTTTTACCTGGACCACTGGATAGCTCAGCTGGTTATAGCGTGGTGCTGATAACACCAAGGTTGCAGGTTCGATCCCCAAATGGGACAGCTGCATATTCCTGCATTGCAGGGGGTTGGACTAGATGATCCTTGGGGTCCCTTCCAACTTTACAATTCTATGATTCTATGCCTGTTACAAACTGAACAGTTGCTGGACTGCTTGGCAGAATGAAGCTCTTCCTTGACTCTTTGCAAACACACTTGTTGTAACTGTTGTTTCAAAGTGCACCATTTAAGATTTGGCCTTGATTATTAGAGCTTAAATGCATGAACCTACCACCTAACCTATCAATCTCTCTGTACTTCATATAGATTCATTTTTGGAAGTAACGAAAGGTCACTTTGTGGTTCCTTATTAAACGCGTCTTGTTAACACAAACCCCTCCCCAAAATCAGGCGTTTTGTATTTAAAAACCTGACTTGCGGGTGCCCTTCCGTTCCCTCTAACCGATTTTAACAAAACAAACTCAAAATGTCACTTTAGACTATCAAGACGGAGACAATTACTTGCTGTTCTAAGGAAGGATTGATTTATCGCTGTCACGGAATATATGTGCAGGTTTTTTTTTGTTATACTTTATTTTGATGGAGTCTGATGAATTGGACTTAAAATGTCAACCCGCGACAAAAAAAAAAGCATGATAAAATATAGCAAAGTAAGGAATGTCCCCACATCAAGTTGCTGAAGCCAATGAGAATGCTTAGGGTGAGTGAAAAGAAATCAATGAAACAAGCAAGACATTGGCAACGCCATCTCCCAAACGTTTCAATCACAAAACTTTCCACAAGGCATCTGTTGGATGTCTTCCAATGATGTGCAGGGAAGGGTAAGGGCAGATGCTGTTGGGGATGTACGACACTATGACAGGCTACAGTTTAAAAGCCCACAAAACACACTTATGCGCTGTGTCTCTACAAGCCATAGGTATATTGCAAAACAAATGTGCTGGTCCCGAGGGTTACCCAAGAGATGAGGTCCTAGTCTGGTCCGTAGGTTCAGGGTGGAGACAGTCCAAAGTAGCCAGAGCTGGGAGCAGGGCAGGGCATCAGGTGAGGTCAGGAACACAGGCAGGAAACCACGGCAGGTCAAAGGCAGGAACACTAGCAGGATCTAGCAACCAACAATGTTGCTCCCTCAACTTGGGTCTGGGGCTGGCCGGTTTTTATCTGCCCCAAGCCATAGGGCAGCCCCGATCCTCTGGTGACTCGCCTCTCCTGGCCTGGAGGCGAACACTCCTCCTGCAGGAACTCAGTTCCCTTCGCCTCTCTGCCCTGAGCCTCTGCAGCTCAGGAGAGACCGGAGGGTTACCGGACCCAGAGGCAACCTCAGCTTCCCCTGACGGGGCTGATAGTGGAGCACCTGCAGGCAATGGGTCCTCCATCCCAGCAGGAGCCAGAGCAGACTCAGCAGATGCCTGCACCTGAGGATCCAGCACAGGTGAGGACCCTTCAGACTCAAGCCCTAGCCCCGGCTCTGCTGGTTCTGGAGGCGGGGAATCCTGTGCAGGCTGGCATCCCTCAGGTTCAGCGTCTGAGTCTGAATCCCAGGCCATCACAATACCAGTGCTTTCCACAGTTCCCATTCTGTCAATCCATCACTGAGGCCAGCAGGGATAGCAGAGAAGTCCGATGGAAACAGAAACGGGAGGGGGGAATTGCAGAGCTTTGTTTATTTGACTCATGTCCAGAATGGAAATCAATCCAACTAATAACAGTCAAGTGTTCCCTGCTGTTGTTTTCAGCCTACAAAGGATGCATAATTGATTGCATTCCCTCATCCATCCCCATTGTGTTTCCTTTGCGTCGAAACAAACGGAGTTGAATTCAACACAATGGCATCGTAATTTACCTAATTACATACAATTGCATGAGGTACGTAAGCTATGTCATCTTGCCACAGTGGACAGAGAGGTGAATAACATAATTTGGGGTGGAAGTCGAACTGCAGTGGAACGGAAACGTTGCTGTAGGAGACAAATACAGGACGGAATGGAAAAGGGTGCTTTCTTACATTCCCAGAGGCCTGTGTCTCTGGCAGAACAATACTTTATTCTGCCTAATGTGAGGCACCAAGAATCAAACCAACCACCCAAATCTGCATAGTTCTGCTCTGAGCTCTCATTTCTTAAAATGCGATGTTGTTGCCAGCCAGCTCTTTCTGTTGATGTACGGTATGTAAAATATAGATATTAATGTGGCAGGGAAGATGTACGACACTATGACAGGCTACAGTTTAAAAGCCCACAAAACACACTTATGCGCTGTGTCTCTACAAGCCATAGGTATATTGCAAAACAAATGAAAATGACTATTTCCAGACCAGGCAGGGGTGGGCGAAATGAAGGAAATTTTGCTTGGGGAAATGTGAGTTTACAATTCAAAGGAAGGAACAACAAAGCAGTAAATTCTCCACCTTGCTAAAGCCACACAAAAGAAATAAATATTGTCGGAACAGTTCCACAGCTTGCTAGCCAAGGCTTTCCCCTAAAGGAGTACAAGAAAGTAACGTCAGCCAGACACAGTAAATCTGAAGAATGCAACGCAGTGTGAACTGAGGGGGAATAATGAAACAGAAACTGATCCCAAGCGATATGGTAAGCAGGCAGTTAGGGACTGCAGGGCAGGGATTTGGTTTGTTTTGGATTGTTAATGTGCACCTTACCTAACACACAGAACTGAAGCACAGCTATCGGTTGAAATTCACACTTCGTTGAATATCTCTGTGCAGTTCTGCAACCCAAGAACATGTCTGTTATGCACTGAGCTGAATAGGATCCAGAATGCAGCAGTCTGATTGGTCCTAGAACAATAGGATTCAGAATGCAGCAGTCTGATTGGTCCTAGAACAATAGGATCCAGAATGCAACAGCAGGAGCCACCCAATCCAGCTCCAGGTGGAAGTGAATCCACAACCTGATTGGCCTACAGGAGTATCCCGGAATTAGCCAATCACGTGGGGCCCATTGTGTAAATAATGTATTTATAGCAGACGTTTTGGGAAAACATTCATTCCTTGCTACTACCGGTAGGAGCTGAATAAAGAGCATGAAATTCACACCTGACTCAAGTATATTTCAATCTCCATGCACATTTGATTGTTCGGAGAAACCATAGATGCCAACTCCTAGGGACCAAGATCCCTTGCCCCCCCCAAAAAAAATATTTGAGGCCAGCCCCCCCCCCCAGTTGATGGGCATTGCTATTCAAATGGTGTTTGTGTGCCGCATCTCATGATCAATTATGTGGAATGGGACTTCCCTGACCCCCTCCCCAGTATTTTATTGGCATCCCTGGGAGAAACACTGCATAAATATCCATATATTACTGAAAGTCATATTCAGATACACAGGATATTGGGAGAAACTGCCTGCACAGATATATATGTTCTGAAAAATTGCATGCAAAACTATGTATATTAGGATAAATCCATACTGCAATGAAGGTAGATTTTCATGAGGACCGACACTGATCCTTGCAAACTGATGTGAATATTTGGAGATCCACACCAAACATGGGGAAATGAGAAATTAAAGGCAGATCCACAACATTTAAAGCACAAAACATCATCCAAAGAATCCTGGAATCATCCACGCACAGCACACTTAAGAAACCACAGTTCCCAGGATTCCTTGGGTGAGTCATGTGATTTAAATGTATGGTGTGGTGCTAATTGCACAGGTAAGCATGCTTAGGATTGCAGCCCTGTTTTAAATTCTAGTCTGTGTTTCCATTCTTGTGTGTATGTGAAATGTATTTTTCACTCAAGCAACCCAAGGGGTCTAGCAATAGGTATGGGTAGATTACTTGTGGGGGGGCTGCTGCCCTCTCACTCCCTGCCCCCCCCAAGTGCCGCCCGTGTTTTCCAATCAGAGTAATTCTGAAGACCCTACTGATGGGCTGTTCTAATTCTTGAGGGTATCAGATCATGGCAAAGCAGCTTCAGCTCACTGTGTTGTCTTTTGTTTGGGAGTGTGGATGCTAAATTTGCATGCCATTAAAATTACATCATGGCCTCAAAGCTCTTTCAGCGCTGCTGCTTCCGAAAGTGGCTGTCCTAAAGGCAACTGGAGGAGAAATACTGAATTTGCCTTTACGGGCTTGCTTTTATGTCCATCCCCCACCCACCCCACCGTTCTTATTTCAGACGATTGTACCAGGTTTCTGCTTACAGAGAGAGAACCGGGAAGAGGGGAGCAACAAGGAGGAGCCTGCTTATGTAACCTGACATGTTTATCTTGGACTTTTTACCCCTCCTGGCAATTCCCTTTGGAATTCACGTTAATGGCCTGGGTTTGTTTCTGCTGAAATCACCGGCAGCAAATCCATGCCCCAAAGGAACAGCCTCAAACTATTTAAACTCAAGAGACAGCCTCGCTTTTGCTTAATAGTTTCATCAAAGCCAATTAAGCAATTTCTCCTGAAGTCCTCCCCTTCTCAACTCTACCGGCCTTGAATCATCGTTGCCGCTTTGCTTTCTTCTTCTTCGGAGAATCACAAGTGAGCGCGGAGACTTAACGAAACAGTCTCCTTCTGCCTCTTTTACATTGGTCCTTAAATGCTGCTTCATAGATGCGTGTAAATGGCTTCAGTCCAGGATTGTCTTAGGGACTAGAATCCCATGCGCTAAGATGTGAGATAGCTCATCTCTGTGCCCCATCTGGAGTGGAGATTTGACGGATGGGGAGACGAGAAAAGACCTCCTCTGTGACTGCACCTACATTGTTCAATCCCAGGCATTTTACAGGTAGAGGGTTGGTAGGATTCCTGCTTGAGAGAGAGAAAAAGTGAATGCAATTAAAGGCTGTAATAATAATAATAATAATAATAATAATAATAATAATAATAATAATATTTATACCCCGCCCATCTGGCTGGGCTTCCCCAGCCACTCTGGGCGGCTTCCAACAGAATATTAAAATGCAATAATCTATTAAACGTTAAAAGCTTCCCTAAACAGGGCTGCCCTTCATATGTCTTCTAAAAGTCTGGTAGTTGTTTTTCTCTTTGACATCTGATGGGAGGGCGTTCCACAGGGCGGGTGCCACTACTGAGAAGGCCCTCTGCCTGCAATAACAGAAGTCTAGTGCCCAGATCAAGGGAAATAATAGTACTGCTGTATTCTGCCTTGGTCAAACCACACTTGGAGCACTGTGTCCAGTTTTTTTGTGGAGATTTTATTATATAACTAGACTTGTCTCCAGTTATTGTTGGCAAAAGTTTTTATTTTGGAAAATAAAAATCTTATTGGGAAAAAATGTGTGTGAGAGTGAACCAGGCTAAGTAGGAGTGGCATAGGGTCAGGGATCAATGTTTGGCTCTCCTGGGCTGCAGTTGAAAGGCACTGACTTCTGACACCAGTCCAGATGCAACCTTCTCCGGTATGCTGAAAAACCAACTCAAAAGACACTTAATTGGAGCTGCGGAAGAGTCGGAAGCCCAAGGATTTGGCCTCAGCTGGAAAAGCAGGCTCTCCTATGCTGTGAACTTTATTCAAAAGGAAGGACAGTGCCCGCTTAAAATTCAAATTCTACATTCCTTATCCCCACGAGTCTCCTGGGAGCTCTGTACAAAGGTCATTATGTGGAAACCAGCTGTAGCAAAGGGAAGGGGAACAACCTCTTTCATAATCCACCACAAAAACCTGACAGGCAGACTGCTGTTAGAAGGTGTTCTGCAGCAAATGTAAAGCTGAGCTGCTTTGAATAATGCTGGCATTGTACAACAGGGGCCACTGATATTTTGGGCCCAGTGGGCACACTCGGAATTTTGAAGACGCGTCATGGCCGCTAGTCACAAAATGGCCGCTGTGGCAGGGCCACATGACACAGGACGGCAGCTGTGGGGTGTGCCATGACACAAACTGGCTGCCACATTTAAAAAAGTAGAAAGAGATAGGAACACAAAGTGTTGGGGTCATCCCCTCTCCCATTTCGTTCATTGTGGTTTTGGGGAAATATTTACTGAGACCTTTAAAAGCCACGATTCAGACCAATTCGCAGCGACAATATCCATGATAAAAACATCCAAAACAATGTTTCTTTCTCATATATATATAGAGGGGGGGGGAGAGAGAGAGAGACACCATACCTAAAACAACGTCACATATAAAAACATATATAAATGTCATATGTGAAAACAATTAAATGCAAACTGGGATTTTAAAAAAATCCGCTTAGAAGGCTTGTGAAACAGGAAGGTCTTCTATAGGCATTGAAAATACAAGGTTGATTTTATTTTGCTCTCCCTTTTTCCAATGTAGATCTTTATTCCCCCCTTGTTCCTGTTGTAGATCATCACTCGCCCCTTCATCCCTGGTGACGAGGGGCGCCATTTTGTGGTTCGCCTCAGGTGTCTAAATGTCTTGGGCCAGCTCTGGATGGTCTAGTTGTAGAGTTCCTGCACTGGCAGGGAGTTGAACTTTGAGGTCCCTTTCAATGCCACAATTCCATAATTAATGCTATGAATGTTTATAAAGGAGGAGATGTAAGAATAAATGTTTAAGGGCACTTCCCATGTCTAGTTTAGGAGGCCAGGCCCCAGCAGGATACAGGGCTAGGAGCAGAGCGAGAAAGTAGCTAAAGGAGAAAAGACCTGTTGCACATACCGGTAGTTCTTCAATCAAACTATTTCTCGTTCAGCTTCTCTGACCTGCTCCTCATTAAACAGAGAGCATTACATGGTACCTGGGAGTGAGGTCAGCAAGAAAGGTAAGGGGAAGAAAACCGAGATTAAAAGATGGAATGGCTCAAAGCCCCCCAGGGAGCTGAAACTCAGTGGCAATGCAACCGAATTCTGGAAAAGGTTTAAGGAAGGCTTCGCCATCTGCATGCAGGCTACAGGAAAGGATGAAAAAGAAGATTCTCAAGAGGTAGCTACATTTTTTGCAAATAGCCAGGGAATGAGGCGGTAGACATGCCATGCAATTAAGCCAGGAGAAGCAGGCTAGTTTTTTCCAGCAGTTCTAAAGACATGTGAAGGCTATTGCATGCCTAAGAGCCATGAGACTTAAGGAAAGATAAAAAGTTTCGCCTCAGAGTGCTGCAGAAATGGGAATCACTAGAGGCAGTCGTGTGTGTGTGTGTGTGTGTGTGTGTGTGTGTGTGTGTGTGTGTGTGTTCAGTTACAGTCCAATAATAGTCTCATTATAACAATACCAAATTATAATACAATTACTAATACCAGTGCTTTTTTTTTTCTATAAAAAAATGCTTAGGGGTACTCATTTTCCTACTCATATTGAAATACTGCCCCTCAATGAGGCCAAACTTAGATTCACAAAATGTTTAGGCGTATGCGTACCCCTGCATCCCCCCGTCCGTTCTCATCCTGGGGCAAAGTTCTCAACTCGAGGTAACTCTTCCAGGTTAGCGGAGTTTGTAACCTGAAGTGTTTGTAACCTGAGGCATTTATAACTCGAGGTACCACTGTATATAATTTCGGTCGCTCCCCACGTGTTAGATTTGATGGATTGTTGATTTTCTTTATTTCTGCGTTCCAAAATCTTATTAATTTCAATTACAGTCTGGTCAAAATAATGATCCCTTATACAACAGCTGCAATATTAATAACTTCTATTTGTGTAGACACATTCAATGATTTATACAGCTACAAGTGAGGCACTCAAAATATATCCTTGTTCTTCCTGTGTGTGGCAATTATTCTGTCCGTGGTGTAGCAGAGGAAGTCTTGACCTTAAACTGGTGAATCAGACATGCAACTTTGAGACTCTAACAGTTATTATTATGATTATTATATTATGATCTGGTCAGACCTCACCTGGAATACTGTGTCCAGTTCTGGGCGCCACAGTTCAAGAAGGATACTGACAAGCTGGAACGTGTCCAGAGGAGGGCAACCAAAATGGTCAAAGGCCTGGAAACAATGCCTTATGAGGAACAGCTTAGGGAGCTGGGTATGTTTAGCCTGGAGAAGAGAAGGTTAAGGGGTGATATGATAGCCATGTTCAAATATATAAAAGGATGTCATATAGAGGAGGGAGAAAAGTTGTTTTCTGCTGCTCCTGAGAAGCGGACACGGAGCAATGGATTCAAACTACAAGAAAGAAGATTCCACCTAAACATTAGGAAGAACTTTCTGACAGTAAGAGCTGTTCGACAGTGGAATTTGCTGCCAAGGAGTGTGGTGGAGTCTCCTTCTTTGGAGGTCTTTAAGCAGAGGCTTGACAGCCACCTGTCAGGAATGCTTTGATGGTGTTTCCTGCTAGGCAGGGGGTTAGACTGGATGGCCCTTGTGGTCTCTTCCAACTCTGATTCTATGATTCTATTATTATTAAATTAGATTTGTATACCACCCTTCATCCATAGATCTCAGGGCGGTTCACATTTTTAGAGATCAGATAGTGTTACGGATTCAAGACTGCAAGCTGCAAAAAAAGACTCCGGCAACACTGCCGTCTGACTCTAGATTGCACAAGTTGTTGCTGCAACAGAGGCCAGAATGCAAGTCTCAGAGAGAGAGAAAACTACTAATGTTTCCCCTGATATAATTAGTGGAGGGAGAAGCCCATGGAATCATAAATACAACAGGAAGTATACAACAGGTATTTCAGAGAAGCCTCTGGAGGAAAAGAATGCTAAGAAACAAGGAAATCATGGACTTACTGGGCTGCAACATGCACTTATTTCTGAATGAACACTGCTCCAAGAAAATTGCATGCAATCAGAGACGCAATATATTCTAGATACCAAAAAGAGAGGGAAGAAGTGGAAGGAACACACCAGGAAAAACACCACCGGGGAAACACTGAGCTGTTCATGCCTAAGGCAAATGAAGAATAATCAGAAATGGTCCAGCCAAAACCAGAAGGCTCCAGAGAGACTTATGGAGCATTGTTAAACAATTTAAGAGGAGAGAGAGAGAGAGAGAGAGAGAGAGAGAGAGAGAGAGAGAGAGAGAGAGTTTACACACACACACACACACACACACACACACACACACACACACACACCCCTGGCAGGGTTTAACCTGTTTGGAAAAGGGGAGGTGTATGGGTAAGAAGAGAGACAGAGTCATGCACTAACAAATGCCACAAGCATCTGTGGTTGACGGCCCGATTCGCTGCACACATACATCTGTGCAATGTATTATGTATCTCAATTGGTCTCTTGTGGGCTCTTTGTTGTTTTGACTTCAACAGAAGAACACGGCTGTCCCTGTGCTGGCCCAAGGGTATCTGGGAAGCGAGGTCCAGGTCCGGTCCAGGGTTCAAAGAGTTGGCAAGTAATCAGTCCACAAGATTCAAGGCAGGGAACGGAGCAAGGAACCAGGCAAGGTCAGGTACAGGAACACAGGCAGGATCAGGCAAACAGCAATGTTGCTCCCGCAACCTGGGGCGGGGTCCGGCAGCCTTTTATCTCTGATGAGGTAATGGCCGGTCCTGATCCCCCAACGACTCACCACCTTGTCTCGCCCGAAGGCTAGCACTCCTGCTAGTACTCATGTCTCTCCTTCTTTCAGACCTGAGTCTCTGCAGCTCAGGAGACGCCGGTCAGTTACTAGACCCAGGGGCCGCCTCAGCCTCTCCTGACCCAGCCGGTAGTGGAGCAGCTGACAGTGATGGCCCAGCTGACGGCAATGAGCTATTCTCCGCACCTGGAGCCAGGACAGGCTCAGGCCCCTGACTCGGCTCAGCTGGTGCTTGTTGCAGGGGAACCTGTGCAGACTGGGGCTCCTCAGGATCAGGCCCCAGACTTGGTTCAGATGATGTCTGGGGCAGAGGGTCCTGTCAGGGGCGTAGCAAGGGGGTGGGGGTGGGTCGCCCCGGGTTCCACCCCAGAGGGGGGTGACACTTTAAAAAAAAAAAATTAAAAAATTTTAAAAAAAAATTAATTTTAACTTCATTGAAAAAAAGAGATAATAGACACACACACACACACACACACACACACACACACACACACAACCCCCCACACCTCACAAAGTGGCACCATCAGAGGGGGGTGACACTTTTTATTTTTTTATTTTTATCATTTTTTTTATTTATTTTTATTTTAACTTTTTTGGAAAAAAAAGAGATAATAGACACACACACACACACACACACAACCCCCCACACCTCACAAAGTGGCACCATCAGAGGGGGGTGACACTTTTTAATTTTTATTTATTTATTTATTTATTTTTAGCATTTTTTAATTATTTTTTATTTTAACTTTATTGGAAAAAAGAGATAATACACACACACACACACACACACACACACACACACACACAACCCCCCACATCTCACAAAGTGGCACCATCAGAGGGGGGTGACACTTTTTAATATTTTTTTTTATTATTTTTATTTTTATTTTATTTTAACTTTATTGGGGAAAAAAGAGATAATAGACACACACACACAAAACCCCCACACCTCACAAAGTGGCACCATCAGAGGGGGGTGACACTTTTTAATTTTTATTTATTTATTTATTTTTAGCATTTTTAAATTATTTTTTATTTTAACTTTATTGGAAAAAAAGAGATAATACACACACACACACACACACACACACACACACACACACACACAACCCCCCACACCTCACAAAGTGGCACCATCAGAGGGGGGTGACACTTTTTAATTTTATTTTTTTTATTTTTTTATTTTTATCATTTTTTAATTATTTTTTTATTTTAACTTTATTGGAAAAAAAGAGATAATAGACACACACACACACACACACACACACACACACAACCCCCCACACCTCACAAAGTGGCACCATCAGAGGGGGGGTGACACTTTTTAATTTTTTTATTATTATTTTTATTTTTATTTTATTTTAACTTTATTGGAAAAAAGAGATAATAGACACACACACACAAAACCCCCACACCTCACAAAGTGGCACCATCAGAGGGGGGTGACACTTTTTAATTTTATTTTTTTTATTTTTTTATTTTTATCATTTTTTAATTATTTTTTTATTTTAACTTTATTGGAAAAAAAGAGATAATAGACACACACACACACACACACACACACACACAACCCCCCACACCTCACAAAGTGGCACCATCAGAGGGGGGGTGACACTTTTTAATTTTTTTTTTATTATTTTTATTTTTATTTTATTTTAACTTTATTGGAAAAAAGAGATAATAGACACACACACACAAAACCCCCACACCTCAGAAAGTGGCACCATCAGAGGGGGGTGACACTTTTTAATTTTTTAAAAATTAAAGTGGGGGGGGGGGTTGTGACAAAAAAAAATCCGCCCCGGGTACCACCTGGGCTTGCTACGCCTCTGGGTCCTGTGCAGACTGAAACTGCTCTGGTTCCGAGTCTGAGCCCGAATCCCAGGCCATCACAGTCCCTTTGCAACATTGACACCTGCCACCCCAAATTTTCATAACAGAGATGGGACTTCTGTCTCTGGCTGTGCAGGTAGGGAATCTGCCAAGAGCTAGCAATGAGGCCAAGAAAGAAGGGAAGCTCCCCGAGGGCTGGGCATCTGGATCCGTCCACTGCCAAGCTAACAACTGAAGCTGTTCCAGCTTTGGAAGCTGTGCATGCAAAAAAGGGAAGGCCTTAAACATTCCCCACCGGACCCAAAAATCTAAGGTCTTTCCGGACCCCTGTAAAGTGGGTCATAATGTCAGCGGAGCTTTGCTCCGACTCCACAGATTGTGGTATTCCTTGTTCACAGGGTGGATGTCACGGGCTAAAGGAAGCAGTTACAAAATGGTAGACAATGTCTGCACCCCTCTATTAAACCAGACCACAGCGCCACCGCACTGAGCCTCTTGGGCTTGCCGATCGGAAGGTCGACGGTTTGAACCATGCGCTGCTCTGGTTCGCCAGAAGCGGCTTAGTCATGCTGGCCACATGACCTGGAAGCTGTACGCCAGCTCCCTCGGCCAATAATGCGAGATGAGCGCCGCAACCCCAGAGTCAGTTATGACTGGACCTAATGGTCAGGGGTCCCTCTACCTTAAGTAATAAAAGGAGAACAGAAAAATGGGAGAAGAGTGTGGAGTGTCAGAAAGTGTCGGAAAGACTAACAAAGCTTTGTTTTTTCCCATGATGACTACTTTTTTTTTTTTTTGGAAATATTGAATGTCAAATTCTTCCGAGGGGGGTGGGAATCTCATTTATTTCGGTGCCCCAGCTTTGCTGGTGCCCACAGCACATGCTTAGTCTGCCTACTGGGCAGCACAGCGCAGGATTGACCCATCATGTCTTGCTCACTAATGCGGAAGACAAGTTAAATTCCTGCAATAAATTATCCCTAATGATCCATTCAGCCAGCTCTAATTGCCGTCGAGAAATTCGATAACTAAATGATCCAGTTCTTCAGACGTGGACCATGCTAGAAGCCCCACAGCAATGAAAGAATGGGGGGGGGGGAATGAGCTCCTGCTAATTTTGTAACAGAAGGCAGCCTGATGATTTGGTCCATAAGGAGGAGGCATTTCCAGAATTTCCATGTATAATTAAGACGCAAACCAATTGGTCTAACGCATGGATGGTGCATGCTGTAGAAACGTAGGAAGCTGTATTAACACCACTGGTCCATCTAGTTTTCCCCTACAATGCATACAATGGGGAAACAGACCCGAGCAGGATTGAACCCTCCAGCAGGGGTGCCCTTCTAATCAGTCTGATCAGAATTATTGGAAGGGTACACGCCGCGCTCACAAAAACTCACAAAGCAGAGCTGGCATCGCATCATTGTCAAGGCAGTGGCTGGAGACTGTTCCTGGAGTTGGGCGAGATGATCCTTGGGCTCCCTGTTGGAGATTCATTCCCTGTGTGCAGTCATGGGTTTATTGTCTATCACATGACTGGGTATGTATTATAATTCCACAGAATGGATTGTGACGAAGACAGGATGTTTGTCTTACTGTGTTTCCTGAAGTGGGACTATTGTCCTTTGTTCTTTCTCTTTGCTGTCTGATGATAGAGAGAGAGGGATCCATGTTGAAGTGCTCCGTGTGTGTTTATATGTAAATAAAGTAGATTAGCCAAGGTGCTAAGTTGCTGAGTTCTGTTACGCAACTGTGCAAACCTCTGCAGATCCCTAAGTGTGCTGATGTCTTCTGGCATAAGTCGCTGTGATGTTCGAGCTGGGGAATGATTTTGAAGCTCCCAAATGATCACCCAGGAGGGAGGGAACATGCCAGTCGGGTATGTTTCTCTGCCAAGCTCCTACTCGTGTGTAGGACATCCTGACACTCCCTTCCAAGTCTACAATTCTGTGGGTGTCTTGTAATGTGCTGACACGTTAAACTGGCCTTCCTTCTCCAAGGCTTGTGCTCTCTCCATCCATTGCACAATTCACAAGACTCTACAATTTACATCAGAGGGTATGTGAACAGCCAAGGGAATGGGGGGAAGTTGCTATTTAGGTTAAAATAGATGGTGAGTTCAATAGCTGATGGCTACAAATTGGCCATTTCCCCATTGAAATTTTAGCTATTAGCATTCAGCTTTTATTTTGTCCTTCACGCCCTTTCGTGAACCCCATGTAGACGAAATGAAGAGATGGGATGAAGGTCACGTCGTTCCCAAGATAATGAGACACGCAGAGAGAGAAAAGTTTATCATATTAAGAAAGACATAATTAGGCACGTCACCTGGTGGTGTGCATTCATCTTCTAATAAATACAGAGGGCAACTCCAGGATGGCAGGTCTTTGAGTTTACGGTTCCAAAAGATGTGCCTTTTAATGACTGTGTGTGGAAAAGGAGGATGGGAAGATAAGGTTGCCCTCAAGAGAGAAAGAATAGAGTGCAGTGCTTGAATGTGATCCAGTCCCGTAAGACTCTTTCCAGCCTCCTTGATCAAGAGAGAAGGTGCCCGCAAAGTTTTCGAATGAAGGAAGAGGGAGGGTTTTGTAGCCTCCCTCTCTCTCAGATGAAGGCCCTCTGCCTGGTTTCCTGTAACTTCACTTCTCAATGAGGGAACTGCCAGAGGGCCCTCGGCGCTGGACCTGAGTGTCTGGGCTGAATGATGGGGACAGAGACACTCCTGCAGGTATACTGGGCCGAAGCCGTTTAAGGCTTTAAAGGTCAACACCAAATCGATCTTTTAGGACTGGTGTTATATGGTCCCAGCGGCCACTCCCAGTCACCATTCTGACAGCTACAGTCTGGATTATCTGGAGTTTCTGAGTCACCTTCAAAGGTAGCCCCACGTAGAGCGCATTGCAGTAGTCCAAGTGGGAGATAACCAGAGCATGCACCACCCTGGAGAGACAATACGCAAGCAGGTAGGGACTCAGCCAGCACACCAGATGGAGCTGGTAGACCCCTGGTCACCTCAGATGATTTTGCTTGGTTGGACAGTATCTGTAATAATGTCTCTTTCTTGCCTGGATCTAGAGACACAAGTCTCTCGTCAGGGGTGCCGTCAACCGCTCACTGGCTATCTGCCTAAGAAAAGTAGAGATACAGGTGAAATCTACACACATAAAAAGCATCCTAAAAAGCGTTTAAAAAAAATACAGTGGTACCTCAGTTTACGAACTTAATCCGTTCCGGAAGTTCATTCTTAAACCGAAACTGTTCTTAAACCGAGGCGCGCTTTCCCTACTGAGGCCTCCTGCCACTGTTCGGATTCCGTTCTTTTTGTTGTTCAGTCATTCAGTCGTGCCCGACTCTTCGTGACCCCATGGACCAGAGCACGCCAGGCACGCCTATCCTTCACTGTCTCTCGCACTTTGGCCAAACTCATGTTAGTAGCTTTGAGAACACTGTCCAACCATCTCATCCTCTGTCGTCCCCTTCTCCTTGTGCCCTCAACCTTTCCCAACATCAGGGTCTTTTCTAGGGAGTCTTCTATTCTCATGAGGTGGCCAAAGTACTGGAGCCTCAACTTTAGGATCTGTCCTTCTAGTGAGCACGCAGGGCTGATTTCTTTAAGAATGGATAGGTTTGATCTTCTTGCAGTCCATGGGACTCTCAAGAGTCTCCTCCAGCACCATAATTCAAAAGCATCAATTCTTCGGCGATCAGCCTTCTTTATGGTCCAGCTCTCACTTCCGTACATTACTACTGGGAAGACCATAGCTTTAACTATACGGACCTTTGTCGGCAAGGTGATGTCTTTGCTTTTTAAGATGCTGTCTAGGTTTGTCATTGCTTTTCTCCCAAGAAGCAGGCGTCTGGTCAGGAGTCTGACCAAACTGCAGGAGGCAGTGGAAGACAGGAATGCCTGGCATGCTCTGGTCCATGGGGTCACGAAGACTCGGACACGACTGAATGACTAAACAACAACAAAGTGAAGAAGCACATTTGTGACTCCTCCCACTTACTGGCTCCTGTCCCATCCACCAGTGAGTGGCATGTGCCCCCCCCCCCGAAAGTTACCATGAGGGAATAAGGCCCTTGAACTGGGGCACTGGGGGGTTCCCCACTCCTGCTGTCAAACTTAAATCCCAGCCAAAGACATCACCGGGAAGGCGAAGGGAGGGAGGGAAGGGGGAATGTGTGCCTTCGGTAATTTTGCTCTAGTTAGAGATATTGTCTGTTCTGAAGTGGGGAGGGAAATGATTTATATCAAGGATGCTAACTCAATTTTGCACCGGTGTACCTTCTCCCATCAATCTTACAGCGCTCACCCAAGAAAAATAAAACATCGGAATAATTTCCCAAAGAGCGTCTGCCGAGCTTCTCCTCTGTGAAGTTTGTGCGTTATTGTGGCAGCCTCTTTTGAAATTATAAAGAGCCTTATTCTCTTCTCTTTTTGCAAAGTGAATTATATTTTCATACATTTGCTTTCACAGGATCCTCCGATTGCTAGGCAACTGGGCTTCAGGATGGAAAGAAGCAGCTCAGGCTCTGCAGCGAAGAAGCTCGCGTTCACTGCCGACAGCGGTAATGATCCCAGTGGGGTTAACTCTTAAGTGCCGCTCTACACATTACGCTTAATGAGATGGGACACGGAGGTCGTAGAATTTTGGACTGTACCACTACAGACAGGAGGGAGACAGGAGAGACGGGGGTGGTGGTCATTTTTAGACCGTTCTCCCGTGCAAAATAAGTTTCTTTGCATGCAGGATGCTAGAGCACTTGGGGAGGGAAATTTAATGTCATGAATGCCTCCCAAATGTATTTCGTTTTGTCACCAGAAGTCACAAACAGAATTAGCAAGCTGGGAGCAGAGAGGGTTTCACCATGGGAAGAGGGGTGCTCTGTTCTGCTTCTTGTTCTTGCAGTTTTTTTCTTCATCATAAGCCCCCCTCCCTCCCTTTCTGCAATGTTTTCTTCTCCTTGCAGGATGAGACAGAAGAAAGAGAGAGCTAGCTCTGAGCTCTGGGAAGTGGAAATGCATCTTGGGGTACTTGCCTGCCTCCTGAGTCCTCACAATGCTCAAACGTTACATAAAACTTAAATAAATATTTGAATAAATAACTCAAATATTATGGAAATACTTCGTAGTGGGGGTGGGCAGGAGGAGACCTGGGTCTACTGTTACATCTCCAGGCGATTTGAAGTGACCCTGCAAAAATGTCTGGCTCCTAATTGTTTCATAAACTGGCTCTGCCTTTATTTTTCCTGCTGAAATAATATTATTGTTGAATAATAATAATTGTTGTTGTTTAGTCATTTAGTCATGTCCGGCTCTTCGTGACCCCATGGACCAGAGCACGCCAGGCACTCCTGTCTTCCACTGCCTCCCGCAGTTTGGTCAAACTCATGTAGCTTCGAGAACACTGTCCAACCATCTCGTCCTCTGTTGTCCCCTTCTCCTTGCGCCCTCAATCTTTCCCAACATCAGGGTCTTTTCCAGGGTCTTCTCTTCTCATGAGGTGGCCAAAGTCTTGGAGCCTCAGCTTCAGGATCTGTCCTTCCAGTGAGCACTCAGGGCTGATTTCCTTCAGAATGGATAGGTTTGATCTTCTTACAGTCCATGGGACTCTCAAGAGTCTCCTCCAGTACCATAATTCAAAAGCATCAATTCTTCAGCGATTAGCCTTCTTTATGGTCCAGCTCTCACTTCCATACATCACTACTAGGAAAGCCATAGCTTTAACTATATTATAATAATAGTAATAATTATTATTATTATAATAATTATAATAATTATAATAATGGCATACATAGGTCTCTTCCACCCCCAATTTTATCCTTAGAACCACACTAGGAGATATAGGTTAGGCCAGTGGTTCTCAAACTTTTTTCTCTGGGCCACACTTTCAGAATAAAAATTTGCTCACGTCACCCCAAGTTTTTTTATTGATAAGAAATAGGTTGAAAAACAAAAAACAACAACTCCTAGCAGTGCTCGATATTATAACATAGAACACAACTACTTCATAAATTGATCGTGGGACAACCAGGAAGTAAAACACAATGCAGCTGCCTAAGAAAATGAATCATTCCCATAATATAACTATAAACGAGCCTCTTACATATGTACCTTAAGTATGTATGCAAATTCAAGGAGAGGTGTGAGCTTGCTTTTGCTGGGTAAATCTCATTTATATTAGGTCTAATTTGAGACAAACTAACTCATCTCCTCATCAGCACAAAGAAGCCTTTCTCTTTCCTGATCTCTCCTATGCCGTGGAGAACTGCAGGAGAAGAGCCAATTCTCTGGAAGAGAGGCATGGATGCTGTTTGTGTTCTGCAAATTCTTTCCATATGCTGCAAATAAAACATTTATTTTGATACTGTACTACACTATACTGCACTGAAATGTTTAAAGGTCTCTTTGGTGGTCCTTGAATGGTTTGTTGGTGATGTTTTGGTGGGTGAGTATTTGTTGACTGGGAATAATAGAATTATAGAGTTGGAAGGGACCCCGAGGGTCCTCTAGTCCAACCCCCTGCAATGCAGGAATCTCAGCTAAAGCACCCATGACAGATGGCCATCCAACCTCTGCTTAAAAACCTCCAAGGAAGTAGAGTGCACAACCTCTTGTGGGAGACCGTTCCACGGTCGAACGGCTCTTACTGTCAGAAAGTTTTTAGTATTGCTATTAAATTCCGTAAAACCTTGCACTGCCAATCTTGAGGGCGTTGCTTGCTGGATTACATTTGTACCGACAGGGAAGCAGGCATCAGAGAGCAACGGAATAATGTCAACAGCAAGTCACCTGGTTTGTCTTTCAAAAGATTTGAGAGTCTCAACTTGTCTTAAATTGGGTCCTTTGATACCTTTGGCTGCCAAGAAATGCTGTCCTTAGACCAAAAAATAATAAATGATTAATTGAATGAATGAATGAATGAATGAATGGGGGACGGAACTAATCACTGGCTAAGACATAGTGCATGAGAGTCCATGAAGTGTGATCTCTAAACGTAACACTCTTCTGAACCAGGCAAGCAAAAAGGTACATCATTTATTAAATACACCAAAGAGGTGTTTGATCTATTATTCAATCGATGCTCTGTTGAACCAGATGGTCATTTTAAATATCAAAACCTTACAAAAGGCAGAGGAAATGAAAGGAAATAAACCTCTAGTAGGGGAGAGCTGAATGTCATTATAGCCGTTCGAATGGAGAAGGAAGCACACTGAGGAAATCAACAGCAGCAGCAACAACTATTTGCATATCCCTTTTGAGTGTTGAAACAGCTTCACCAACAGTAGGCCCTACTATAGCAACGCCGCAAGGCTGTTCAGTATTATTATTCCCATTGCATAGATGGTGAGACTGAGGCAAAGAGAGAGAGGATTCCCTACCACAACCTAACGGGTTTATGGCTGAGGTGAGATTGGAAGCAGGGGACACCCCAGAGTGCAGCTCATATTCTTAGGGCCCATCTGCACAGCAACTTGGTTGTGTAGCCACAACTTGAGGGAAAGGGAATGGCCTGGGAAAAGTCCTGTGAACTTGCAACCTCTAGGCCTGAAACGTCGTCCCATTCCTGGTGTAGACAACACTCCATTTGACAGAGCAATGATCTACCTCACATATCCTCCAACTTTTCTCTGATGGAAATAGGGACAGCCTATTCCATAATAGGGATGCCGCGGGTGGCACCGTGGGTTAAACCACAGAGCCTCTTGGGCTTGCCAATCAGAAGGTCAGCGGTTTGAATCCCTGTGACGGGGTGAGCTCCCGTTGCTCAGTCCCTGCTCCTGCCAACATAGCAGTTCGAAAGCATGTCAAAGTGCAAGTAGATAAATAGGTACCACTCTGGCGGGAAGGTGAACGGCGTTTTCATGTGCTGCTCTGGTTCACCAGAAGAGGCTTAGTCATGCTAGCCACATGACCCAGAAGCTGTACGCCGGCTCCCTCGGCCACTAAAGCGAGATGAGCACCGCAACCCCCGAGTCGGTCACGACTGAACCTAATGGTCAGGGGCCCCTTTACCTTTATTCCATAATAAGAATATTTATACTCTGCCCATCTGACTGGGTTTTCCCAGCCACTCTGGGCAGCTTCCAACATGTATAAAAACATAGTAAAACATTGAACATAAAAAACTTCCCAATACAGGGCTGCCTTCAGATGTCTCCTAAAGGTTGTATAGTTAGTTATCTCCTTGGCTTGGGGGAGTCACATAACTCCATACCCTCCAACATTTCTCCGATGAAAATAGGGACATCCCAAGGCAGTGATGGCTTACCTTGACACTCCAGATGTTTTGGGACTACAACTCCCATCATCCCTGACCACTGATCCTGTTAGCTAGGGATGATGGGAGTTGTAGTTCCAAAACATCTGGGGTGTCAAGGTTAGCCATCACTGTCCCAAGGCAAAGCGGGACACGGCAGGATTAAATCAGAAACTGGGACGGCTTCTGTAAATCTGGGACTGTCCCTGGAAAATAGGGACACTTGGAAGGTCTGAGCTCAGTTTAAGGCAGCATCCTGTGTGAGGAGCGGTGAAGCAGACTATAAAGAGGATTTTATTTCACAGGTTGCAAGTCTGAAACATATTAGTGGGTCTTAGTGTATGTAGAATATTTTTGCCGGTACACACTTTTGTTCCCAGCAAAGCCACCAAACAGCCCAATTCTTCCTGCCCTCCATTATTTAACTTCCCAACAGAGCTCCCCCACGGCCTCTCGGATGACGCTCCCTTTGTCAGAGAGCAGGACGAAGTCATGGGGGGTAAACAGGCCCTCGGCTCCCACCGGGAAGAATAAGTGGGCAGGAATGAGCGAAACGGGAGATCAGTCAAAGGAGTTTGGCATGCTGAAAGACCTCCTGCGGAACGCTGAAAGGGCGTTTGGGGGGTAGGGTGCGCACATTAGAAGCAAAGCCCTCCACATATAAATCATTCTCCTCCTCTTGCAGCTGGTGATAGAAGACAGCAATGCTGCTTGGTTAAGTTTTTGTCAGAGAGGCTTCCTGGTCCACAGCTCTGCCTTTTTGCCACTGCTTGCGAACCAATGTCAGGATTACAGCTGTGAAAGGGCCTTGTGGTAGCCACACCTTGAGACACTTTCCTCTTTTAAAAAAAAAAAAAAATTCTTAAACTTCGAAATAAAGGTAGATAGCCGTGTTGGTCTGTCATAGTCAAAATAAAACAAAATAAAATAAAAAAATTCCTTCCAGTAGCACCTTAGAGACCAACTAAGTTTGTTCTTGGTATCTAAGATTATCTATTGCTCTCCTTTCAGCATGGTTTAGATTTTGTTGTAAGCGATGGTGTTTTCTGGTCACATCTGTTTGGATTCTGTGGCGGAAGCAATCGATGTACAGATCAAGTGTGGTATTGCGTCCATCATACCAAGAACAAACTTAGTTGGTCTCTAAGGTGCTACTGGAAGGAATTTTTTTTATTTTGTTTTGTTTTATTTAAACTTCGAAAGTTTAACTTACATACTTCAATGCATAGTAATTTCTTCTTTTGATTTTGTTGAATTCCCACTCCGTTTTCCATGATGCTTTCATTTCCCTCCTATCGCTGCACCAGAACAATACTATAATTGGGCCAACTCCCATCTCCTGCGGGGGCCCAATTAGTGCCAGCGCCTTCTGTCAAGAGTCTGGGTGTAACCTTCGCCGCCTCCCTTTCCATGGAGGCGCAGGTTGCAGCCACAGCAAAGGTGGCATTTTTTCCATCTCCTCCGTATTAGGCAGTTGGTCCCCTACCTCTCAGGGACCCAGGTGGCGCTGTGGGTTAAACCACAGAACCTAGGGCTTGCCAATCAGAAGGTCGGCAGTTCGAATCCCTGCGACGGGGTGAGCTCCCGTTGCTCGGTCCCAGTTCCTGCCCACCTAGCAGTTCGAAAGCATGTCAAAGTGCAAGTAGATAAATAGGAACCACTCCGGCGGGAAGGTAAACGGCATTTCCGTGCGCTGCTCTGGTTCGCCAGAAGCGGCTTTGTCAGGCTGTCCACATGACCCGGAAGCTGTACGCCGGCTCTCGGCCAATAAAGCGAGATGAGCGCCGCAACCCCAGAGTCAGACACGACTGGACCAAATGGTTACCTTTACCCCTACCTCTCTCGCCCTGATCTGGCCACAGTGATCCACGCGACGGTCACCTCCAGGCTTGATTATTGTAACTCGCTCTTCGCGGGGCTGCCCTTGAAGCTGACCCAGAAACTCCAGCGGGTGCAGAATGCCGCGGCGAGGCTCCTTACAGGGTCCTTGCTGCGGGACCACATTCACCCAGTGCTCTACCAGCTGCACTGGCTCCCGGTGGAGTAGGGACGAGGGGCAGAGGACGAATTTAATAAATGAATAAAACTAAATAAGAGTATTTACATGCAAAAAAAAAAAAAAAAGCTGTAGAGCTTCAACATGAAAATTCAACATGAAAAGTTTATAACAAACAAAAACAAACATAAACTTTATTTGCGTAGCCGATAGGCCATAGCATCAAAAAGGACAAACACCGACAAATACAAACATTACAATTATGGTAACCATAAAATCTTATGGCCTATTAAAATCTTAGGTAGAGGCTGAAATATCATTCATCAGTGTCCCTCTGTCCCATGGGCGGCGTCCATTTCTCTGGTAGATTGTTCCAGGCCGGTTAAGTAAATAGACCAGCCAAATTGAACAATTATAAATATAAATATAGCCTCGAGGGATGGCCTCATGAAAAGTTTAAAAAACCTGGCTTTCCTGCTTGGCTATTCTCTAAGCTGCCTCTTTCCATCAGGAACACCAACATGCCTTTCAGCTGATCGTTTCAGAAAGGTGGGGGGGCCTGCGGAAACTACAAAACCACAGCAGGCGTGAAAAGAGAGTCCCAAGTCACTAGTAGCGCCTGCAGCAAAGTCCACGTGACATTGAGTGAACTGCCTGTGCACAAGGAAGCCACGGGATCAAAGGATGTGATGCTTTGGAGATTGCTGAGCCCAACGTCAGTCTGAAGGCACTGCAAGGCATCTTTGCATCTATGTGTTCCCCATGCTCACACTCTTTCCTAAGGTATTCTATAGCATAGCTGTCAACTTTCGGATTTGAAAATAAGGGATTTTTTAAAAACTTTCAGATTTGAAAATAAGGGATGCCGCGAGGGCGGTGCAATGACACCAAGTAGCCTCGCCACCCTGCGCTCCAGAGGCTGCGCGCGAACGGGTGAGCGAAAGAGCGAGCGCGTAGATGGCAGGCAGGCTGTCTGTCTGGTTGGGCATGAGGGTCTGGCTGCTCAAGGCATGCAAGCTCTGCCCCCAGTCGGTCTCAGACTCCTTATTGGCAGCCAAGCAATGCAGCTGAGGAGCCTCCCTGGCCGGCAGGGAGGGAGAGGAGCTGCTTCCTTGGAAATCCGGGAAATTTAAGGGATATCAACAATCCGGGATAGCAGCGGGAAACGGCATTGGAATAAGGGAGTTTCCTGCAAAAAAAGGGAGGGTTGACAGCTATGTTCTATAAGTAGGCCTCAATACATACTTCATGTGCGAGTAAATTATTCGTTACCATTTTATCGTCTATTTAAAGCTTTTCTTTTCACCGCACTAGAAATAGAAATAGAAATAGAAATAGAAATAGAAATAGAAATAATAGAAATAAATAGAAATAGAAATAGAAATAGAAATACTTTATTGGCACAGTACCACATGTTTACAGTGAGATTAAACGACCCCCCCAAATCTCTCAGTCCTTGTCACACTCTTTGTGCTGTCGTACAACCACCGACCCCGAACGCCAGCTGCAATGTTGCTGTCTTTCATTCAGCAGCCTCACGGCCCACAGGTAGAAACTGTTCTTTAACTTGTCGGTTCGGCTTATCATGCTACTATATCTCCTGCCCGAGGGCAGGAGATTAAAAAGGTGCTGGCCAGGGTGTGAGTCATCCCTAAGAATGTTCCTCGCTCTTCTGAGGCAACGGTCTTCTGCGATGACATCTAGCGGACTCAGGGGACAGCCCACAATATCCTGTGCTGTCTTCACCACCCTCTGTAGGGACTTTCTGAAGGAGAAGGAAGGCCCATTGTCTTTCACTGTGTTTTATCTACAATGTGCACCCAGAGAATCTGGATCCACCTTTGGTTTCCCATCGCCTGTTTCAACTTAGGCCTGTTCCTGGTTCATTGTTAGTCGCTTCTTTTCCTCCCCGATGCATAAACAACGATAATTTTAGCAGGCCCCCACCACTATTTTAATAAAGCTTTGTCAGGCTGGTAGCTACTAATTATTCAGTCACTTTATATAATTCCGCTTATTGTCGAGGCAGTTTTTAAATGTATTATTAGCCGTCCGCAACAAAAGAGGGTTTCTTCCAAACTCATTGTGACGATCTTCATTGTGGAGCCTTTATTTCCTTAAAAGAAAGTTAAGGGGTGGCAGAAGAGAAGAAGACGTTTTCAAAGGATGAGAACATCACAAGGGGGCTCCTCAAGATGTTCTTGTCTTTATCTTTTGACTCCCAGGAGGATGATTCAAGTCCACATTCTTTGCTGTGTGGGGGTAAAAGGCTGGCTCTCCCCTCCCCACACATTCACGCAAATCATGCTCGTTCTTTTTATAACTCGCATGGGCTGGCAGTTCATATCCGGGCCCAATTCCAGGCGCCCACACTAATGTTTAAAGCGCTAAACCAGTGGTCTCCAGCTGGTCCAGACCTGAGATCTGCCTCTAACTCTTGGCCTGAAACACAGGGCCTACTTTTATATATGCAGGAGATGTGGGAATGTTTAGGAATGTGGATGAGGATATATTGCTTAAGATATCCTATCCCAACTTGTGTTTACAAGTTCCAACAAAGTCAGCAGATTTACATTCCCCTTTTTAAAATCACACAGCGGAAGGTTGCTCAGGTTTGTTTAAACCTCTGTAAAATAGTTTCCTGGTATTTCCCCTTTAATCCCTCCAAAATAAGACACTACACAAGTCTTCTATAAAAGCATATAAAAACGTTTACTCACAGATATCAAATGGTCACAATAAGATCCCAGATGGAGGCAGACTTAAGTTTAGAAAATATATGTACATGTGGAGACTCTCCATGAGGGAGAAGGCTCCATTTGGGCCCTCTTGGCTGGAAGCCAAGAGTCCATCTCTGCTCTAAGATGTTGCTTGCTTGAAGTCCTGATCCAAGAGAGGGAAAATGGCCGCTGACCTGTGGCTTTGTCCTAACATGCCCAGGTGAAGCCACTCCCACCTTCAGTTACATAGAGGAAGTTGTCTCAGTCCAGGTAAACAGGAAGTTATGGCTGGAGGACTGAGACACCTTCATGTCCACTCTAGCAGTGTTGTGTTTGACTGCGCTGTGTGTTTACATCCCACAGGAGAAGGCTTGCTATTCCTAGCAAGCACTCACCTTTTCCTGCCTTCTCTGGGCGTCTACCTCTCCTCGCTGCAACTCTGACGGTAGACCATGTCTCCAAAATCGAATTTAAAGACTGGAACACGGACCATACATACAAGGGAGTGCATTTGCCAAAGTGTTGATGAGCTAGATCAGAACTTCACAGAGGATGGGAATCATTTCTGTCTGTCCCCATGTCTCAGGTGGTCAGTCTGTCTATTATTATTATTATTATTATTATTATTATTATTATTATTATTATTATTCTGTTGTTGTTTTAAGAAAAAGTGTGCCAGTACTCACCATGAAGTGTCATACTTTTAACATTTGAGAAAGCAAAAAAGGTGCCAGTACTGCATACCCAGAAAAAACACTGGGTATTGTACACTGTACCCACAGAAAAAAAAACACTGATTATTATTATTAGTAGTAGTAGTAGTAGTAGTAGTAGTAATAGTAGTATATATCATACTTTTCTGAGTATAAGATGTCCCCATGTATAAGACACCCCCTATTTTGGGGGACTCCAAAAGAAAACACCCCCTCAGCACTACCCGTGTATAAGACGAGCCTCAATTTAAAACCTTTTTTTGGGAGGGGGGGTTAAAAAATCCTAGTCTTATACACGGCAAAATACGGTATTTATTTATTTGTACCCCACCTTTAATCCTGACAAGGCATCTTACTGATAAAATAAGAACAGCTAAGAACATAGAGGGAAACGCAATTGTTATAAAACAAACAGTAATGGAATTAAAACTACAGTGGTACCTCAGGTTACAAACGCTTCAGGTTACAGACTCCGCTAACCCAGAAATAGTACCTCAGGTTAAGAACTTTGCTTCAGGATAAGAACAGAAATCGTGTGGCAGCAGCGGGAGGCCCCATTAGCTAAGGAGGTACCTCAGGTTAAGTACAGTTTCAGGTTAAGAACCGACCTCCAGAACGAATTAAGTTCTTAACCCAAGGTAAAGGTAAAGGGACCCCTGACCATTAGGTCCAGTCGTGATCGACTCTGGGGTTGTGGTGCTCATCTTGCTTTATTGGCCGAGAGCCGGCGTACAGCTTCCAGGTCATGTGACCAGCATGACGAAACCGCTTCTGGCAAACCAGCGCAGTGCACGGAAACGCCGTTTACCTTCCCGCCGGAGCGGTACCTATTTATCTACTTGCACTTTGACGTGCTTTTGAACTGCTAGGTGGGCAGGAGCTGGGACCGAGCAACGGGAGCTCACCCCGTCTCAGGGATTCGAACCGCCGACCTTCTGATCAGCAAGCCCTAGGCTCTGTGGTTTAACCCACAGTGCCACCTGCGTCCCTAAACCCGAGGTACCACTGTATATAAAAATATAAGATCTATTAAAAACACGCAGATAAGCAAATAATAAAAACAATACGGCAACAGCCCGTTCATTAAAAGTACTGTAGTCCACTCCCCAAAGCCTGTTGGAACAAGAATGTCTTCACCTGCCGGCGGAAGGACAAGGAGGGAGCCAGTCTGGCTTCTCTAGGGAGGGAGTTCCAAAGTCTGGGAGCCGCCACCGAGAAGGCCCTCTCCTGCATTCCTGCCAAGGGTGCCTGTGATAGTGGCAGTACCAAGAGGAAGGCCTCCCTCAAAACCCATACCATCTTTCAGCACTTTGGACCATGCCTGGAAACAGACAGGTAGCCAGCAGAGCTGTTGTAGCAAGAGACTCATCTGTTGGGAGAGCGCTCCGGGCTATCTCCAGTCCTCCCCCCCCCCCCCGGATCTCCGAGTGTCCTCCGGTGAGCATAGTTCTGGAAAAGAAGAAGAGAAGAAGAGTTTGGATTTGATATCCCGCTTTATCACTACCCGAAGGAGTCTCCAAGCGGCTCACATTCTCCTTTCCCTTCCTCCCCCACAACAAACACTCTGTGAGGTGAGTGAGGCTGAGAGACTTCAGAGAAGTGTGACTAGCCCAAGGTCACCCAGCAGCTGCATGTGGAGGAGCGGAGACGCGAACCCGGTTCACCAGATTACGAGTCTACCGCTCTTAACCACTACACCACACTGGCATCCCCTTCTTCTCCAGGGCGCTCCAGCGACATAATCCAACTTGATTTATGCACACTAGCCTTCTCTCTCGACACAGCAAAAGAAAGAGGACAAACCAGGAAAAAAAACCGATGTAACAGTACAGTTTCACAGTCTCACACCGGAAGTGAGATAAGAAAAGTCTTCCTTTCTCAGGCTCTACTCAAGACAGGCTTGGGAATTATACTAATCATTAAGAAACCAGCATTGGGAAGCATGAAATCCTAACAACATCTGCTCCCTATAACCAGCCCCGGTCAACAATCTGGCTGCCGGTCCTCGAGCAAGTTGAAGCTCTTCATCGCTGGGGGAAATGGGGAGCGTTTCTAGCAATACGAAATATTGCAGCTCATTGGAGCCAACTCCTAGGGGCCATAGGGGCTTTGCCCCCCCCCCCACAACAAAATATCTGAGTTAATGGGCATTCCCATTCAAATGGTGTGTGTGCACGGTGCCATGTGATCAATTGTGCAGAGTGGGGCTTACCTGGCCCCCCCCCACGATATTTTATTCGTTGGCACCCTTGTTGTAGCTGTTTGCACTCGCGCGGTAATTTTCTTTTTATTGAATCAAATATCCAGTTCGTTTAGCTGAGCTGTTTTCGCATCTCGCATTTGAGAGGCCCATTCTGAAGCAATACAATTAGCTTAATGAGATTACAAAGTGTGTTAATGCCCATAATTAGGAGGGAAAAAAGGTTTACAGCGCTTCCGCATTTAATATGCTTTGATTTAATACCACGGTATTGTCACACACACACACACACACACACACACACACACACACACACTAAAAACCCCATTCTGCAACCAGTTTCCTCAACTATTACGTGGCTTGGTTTCTGGAATAATGAAAGAGACACTGTGACAGTTGGCTTTAATGATTCAATAAATCATATTAGATAGAACTGAAGTACTGTACAGACTAATGCAGGACTTACTCTAGGAAAAATGCTTTGCTTTGCTTTGAAGTAACTGTAATATAGTCATGGAGGGGGCAGACAGAATATTTAAATTTCACATTAAAACTCAAGGTCCCCTTTCTACAGCTATGGCTTGTCTTAGGCTACCCACCAGGTAATCTTGACTGCAATTTCCACTATTATTTCATTCATTAATCACTTTCCTGCAGCATCTCAAAGCAATTTCATAGAATTGTAGAATTGTAAAGTAGGAAGAGATCCCAAGGGTCCTCTAGTCCAACCCCCTGCAATGCAGGAATCTCAGCTAAAGCATCCATAGCAGATGGCCATCCAACCTCTGCTTAGAAACCTCCAAGGAAGGAGAGTCCACCAGCTCTCATGGGAATCTGCTCCACTGCTGAACAGCTCTTACTGTCAGAAAGATTTTCCTGGTGCTTAGTCAGAATCTCCTTCCTAGCAACTTGGAGTCATTGGTTTCCTGCCCTACCCTCCAGAGCAGGAGAAAACAAGCTTGTTCCCTCTTCCATGTGACAGCCCTTGAGATATTTGAAGATGGCTCTCATATCTCCTCCCAGTCTCCTCTTTTCCAGGCTAAACATCCATAAGATTCACTTTTTTCCTCCTAAAAAGTAAGGGGAAATGTCTATGCATCTTATGGAGTGAATGTGTGGTCCCTGGAGCTGAACTGCCCAGGGGCAAAAGCAGATCGTGCTTTTTTTAAAAAAAAAAAGCTAGAAGGGGGTGTTGAAAGGAAGCCCCCTGAGCAGCTGCTCAGCAAATGATCGGGGAGAGAGATAAGGGAGAGAGATTCCGGCCCCGCCCCCTTGCAGAGGGAGGCTGTTTCCCCAGCGACATGTGACTGGCTGATAAGATTATCTGTCTGGAAACTGTAGAAATGGCTTCCTGAAGCTGCAGAACTGAGTTAAAACAGGGTTTTTCCCCTTTGCAAAGTAAGCTCAACAACTTTGAGCTGATCCTCAAAAAATGGGGCTTTTCTCCTTTGCAAAAGAAGCTGCAGAAATTTGAGCTGATCCTCAAAAAAATGGGGCTTTCCCCCTCTATAAACTGGGTGCGTCCTATGGTCAGGTGCGCCTTATAGAGAGAAAAACACGGTATTTTCTCCTCCGTCAACTTATTTACACAAATTCCGGGAGGCTCTTCCCTCCCTGGGTTTCCCGCATCATTAGGGCACATAACTGTTACACATCTTACAGCCATGTCGGGGGAATTGCTACGATGCGCTGCGCTGTATTTTGATGCCCCGGGCTTTGTTTTCACTGGGGTAGGACCCCAAAAGCGACGCTAAATGCCAAGGCTGAGGTTTGAAATGCACAACTTCAAAAACAGAGCTCTAGCAACGTGTTGGAACTCTTTCCAGAAACGTTTCGTTCTTTCCTGCCGGCGTCACTCGTTCAGAGCACTTATCTGCAGAAGCAGAAATGCGATCTTTGCAAACTGGAAGTGAATCAATGCCGTGCTTGTTGCCATCATCTATGGTACCGCACACACTCCATAGCCTGGAGTAAGGATTTGCAGCACCGCTGTGCATCACATGCCCAATTGACTCAACTGCGCATCATGTTCCCATTCAAAGGGGCGATGCCCAGTATAAATGCAGGCAGACCTGAATTATCCTTGGGTATTGCATGCTCAGTTGGCCTAATGTGTCATGCTTCTGACAGCAGCATAAATAAGTTAGGAATACTTGAGGGATTCCTTTTTTCTTTTCTTTTCTTTTCGGGGGGGGGGCAAATTTCTATATGGACAGATCGGCTCTTCATCTCTCAGACTGATGGGTGGATTTTACACTCTAAATCAGTGTTCCCCAACCTTGGGCCTCCAGCTGTTTTTGGACTACAACTCCCATCATCCCTCGCTAGCAAGACCAGTGGTCAGGGAGGATGGGAATTGTAGTCCGAAAACAGCTGGAGGCCCAAGGTTGGGGGAACACTGCTCTAAATGATCTGACACAGTTTCCAGCTCAAAACACACACACCGGGATGCGGGCCAAAATGCATATTTTAAGAGAAAATGTGTTGGGAATTGTGTACTGCGGAGAGAAAATGTGCATTTCATAAATAGATACATTTTAAGATATCTATTTAATTGGGATATGTGTATCAACCAAAGACCTGATATTTACCCTACTTTGTCACATCAGGAAGCAGCTGCCTTCGGTCCAATGTGCTTCAGAGACTACTCAATTCATCTCAAGGTCCATTCAAGGTCCGTTTGCTACTGAGGAAAAAATGCAGGTTTACTACCCCATATCGTCCAATATTTCTCCAAAGAAAATAGGGATGTTCTATTCTATCATCATCGTCATTTTATTATTTATACCTTGCCCATCTGATTGGGTTGCTCCAGTCACTCTGGGCGGCTTTCAACATACCCTATATACTCGAGTATAAGCCTAGTTTTTCAGCACATTTTTTGTGCTGAAAAAGCCGCCCTCGTCTTATACTCGAGTGAGGCAGGCAGTGGCTCCTATGAAGCTTTCCCAGGTTTTTTGTGGTAAAATTGGGTGCCTTGGCTTATATTCGGGTCGGCTTATACTCGAGTATATACGGTATATAAAAACATAATAAAACATTAAACATAAAAAAAAAAACCTTTCGGTGACTGAAAACAAGGGATGCAGGTCGCGCTGTGGTCTAACCACTGAGCCTCTTGGGTTTGCTGATTGGAAGGTCAGTGGTTTGAATGGGTGAGCTCCCGTTGCTCTGTCCCAGCTCCTGCCAACCTCGCAGTTCGAAAGCACGTCAAAGTGCAAGTAGATAAATAGGTACCACTCCGGCAGGAAGGTAAACGGCGTTTCTAAGCACTCTGGTTTCCTTCACGGTGTCCTGTTGCACCAGAAGCGGTTTAGTCATGCTGGCCACGTGACCCAGAAAGCTGTGGACGAACGCCGGCTCCCTCGACCTGAAAGCGAGATGAGTGCCGCAACCCCATAGTTGCCTTTGACTGGACTTAACCATCCAGGGGTCCTTTACCTTTATCTGCTTCTGTGAGCCATCTGGTTGAGAAATCCTTCTGCTGGGAATCTTAGAGAGCGCTATGTCTGTCAGAATAGACAGATGGACTCTCACTCTGACTCAGTAGAAGGCAGCTAAATAATAATAATAATAATAAATAATTTTTATTTATACCCCACCCTTCCCAGCCAAGACCGGGCTCAGGGCGGCTAACACCCATAAAATCACAACAAAACATACAAAACAATCAATTAAAATGCAGATTAAAATACGATTCAAAGTTTAAAATGCAGCCTCATTTTTAAGTAGCTGAATTCATCTCTCACCTCTCTATCCTATTTTCTCTTTGTGTGTGTGCTTGCATAATGCATTCCTAGGTATACAGATTTTTTTTAAAAGAAAAAGAATAATGCCACCTATATCCACCCTGAATTTATAAACTTGTCTATTTATAGTTTCTCCTAGCAGCTGATTGTTCGCATCATCAGTTTTTGGCATTTCTCGTGATTTACCGCGTCTTTCATGAGATTGTGCATACTTCGTTTCCTGCTCCCATTGCATAGCAATCTTTCTACGCCCCTGGCAGCTTTGCTACTTAGGTTCCATTTCCTTCGGGGGAAATCAAACATTTTTAAGGGTCTGCTAAGAATGCAAAAGTGACCCATTTCATCTGTGGGTGCGATTTCACAAACCTGAGTTGAGAAAAACAATTCCATGCTGTTGTAGGAGCAAACTTAATAGGAAAAGCTACCAAGAGCCACACATCTGATAACGAGGGCTTTCTAATTAGACAGTTAAATAAAAATAGGGCATTTGTTTTAAAAGTTAAAGCATTGCAATTGCCTGAGGACTCGTTGCTCTGCAAATGAGGGCTACCAGTGAAACATTGTTTTGAACAGCTTGCAAAGGATATTCCACCCACTCCACAGACAATAGGTGATTTATCACTACCAGCAGAGAAGCGGGGAGGAGGGTTGCTAGCTTTTCTTGTTGACCCTTGCTGCTGTGCCTTTAAAGGCAGCTTGATCTGCTGGCATTAGCAAATGATTGTGTTTTTATCTCCAGGTCTTGAAAAGCTTCACCTGCTAATTCTTGCAGAGCCAGATGCTGTTAAAAGCATAGGAGCAAGTTAGACTGGGGTAGGCATGTTTCAGGCCGGTGGATAAAGCTCTGGCCCACTGGGCCAGTGTTTGATATAAGGCACCTTTCTGTATTCCCAAAAGCTTCCCCTGCTATATTTGTTTTTTTTTACTAGATTTAGTGCATTGCACCTAAAATACATCCTGCCAACCTAGCAGTTCGAAAGCACGTCAAAGTGCAAGTAGATAAATAGGTACCACTCCGGCGGGAAGGTAAATGGTGTTTCTGTGCGCTGCTCTGATTCGCCAGAAGCGGCTTAGTCATGCTGGCCACATGACCCGGCCGGAAGCTGTACGCCGGCTCCCTCGGCCAATAAAGCGAGATGAGCGCCGCAACCCCAGAGTCATCCGTGACTGGACCTAATGGTCAGGGGTCCCTTAACTTTTACCTTACCTAAAATACAAATGATTTTAAAAAACACACTGTTTAGGAAGGAAACTGAAAGATTACAGAAATAGCTGGATAGTAATTTGGGGACAATATTGATTCCAATTCATAATAAATCGCAGGCACTTACCAGCCAAATTTGCTGATTGGCATATTCTCTGTCCTCTGCAACCAGCTTCAGCAAGTTTATCTTTCCAGCACGCCCACCAATTTCAATAACGGCTCCCATAATGCTGGAGAACATTGGTGGGAGGGGGTCCCCCCCCCCCCAAAAAAAGCATATTAATGTGCATTATGCGGAGGTTAGCAACTTTGATTTCAGAGCATTAGGATTACTCGCAACATTTTCCTTCGTATACGGCAGTGTTTGGGTTTGTAGGGGGCTACATCTTACGATGTGGTTTGCAAATGCCACCAAGAAATAAATATAACTCGCACATTTGTGGAGGTGGGGTGGACGAATTCCTGCAAAGTTTTGATGTGCAGAACTCGCCAAACGCAAGCGTACCAGCCATCCCCAGTGCTGAGCACTTTGTTACGGCCGTAAAGCAAAAGGCATTTCTCTACATTTAAAGGGGGGAATTGGCAGGGTGCAATATCAACAGCTCGCTTGCGCTCTCCAAAGTGCCTCGGACTTACATCAATCTCCACCCACACAGGCCTTGAAGACAGCGGAGTTCTTGGGTAAACATGGGGAATATCTCAGTGGGAACTGTTTGCTTCTCAGTTCAGCCCTGTCTGCTCCGATGAGGCACTTAAAAAATAATAATATTGGAGCTGCAAAATGTAGCCATCAGGAAGAACTGAGCTCAGTGGTGGAGATGCTGGTGAAGAAGGTCCCAAGTCCTATCTCCAGGAGCTCTGGGAATGTCTCCTGTCCAAAATGTCGTCGAGCCAATGCCAGTCGGTGTAGAGCATGGTGCTGAGAATGCCAAGGTTGTAGGTTCGATCCCCGCATGGGACAGCGGCATATTCCTGCATTGCAGAGGGTTGGACTAGACCACGCATAGGCAACCTTGGCTCTCCAGATGTTTTGGGACTACAATTCCCATCATCCCTGACCACTGGTCCTGTTAGCTCGTGATGATGGGAGTTGTAGTCCCAAAACATCTGGAGGGCCAAGTTTGCCTATGCCTGGACTAGGCGGTCCTCAGGGTCCCTTCCAACTATTCAGTTCTATGATTCTGTGAAATTGCTTTGAGATGCTGCAGGAAAGTGATTAATAAATGAAAGAACGGTGGGATCCTCTCTATTTCGCATTGTGCGGAGGCAGGAGGTGGGGGGTACAGATCTTTTTCGAAACTGCATTTAAAGAGTTCCTGGTGTTGCTATTCTTCAGGTTTCAGCCCTCTCCTCTAGAAGTTCAACTCTGAAAGGAGTCTTGGGGATGGCAGCATCCTGCATCTATTCCTTTCTCTAGCTAAAGATACAGTGTGCAGGCTGCTCTTTCATGTGTTGCAGCTGGCGAGTTCGTTTTGAGATGTTGATGACATATTATAGGACAATTATGTATTTCTGGTGTCTTTTTTAATCATAAATACCCACCCCTTTATTTCCCTTTGCCTTTCTATCAATGCAGGCCAGGCTACCACTGAGCAAATTAATACCACGCACAGCAGGCAGAGTGGAAGCTAATGTGTAATTGTGTGCCTGTGTGGGCAGGCGGGCGAAGGAACGAGTAAACAAATGTGCACATCTGGAGCAGACCAGACTTCCCACGGGGAGCGGTGCCTTGCTTGGAGGTGCATCTCTCCGTTCCCCCATTGGCACGTTGTGCGGGCATGCACCTGACACAGGTGTGGGTCCCTGGGCCCCATCTCTAAATGTGTGTGAGCAATGAGATGGAACGGGTCTGGCCTGCAGCAAAAGGTCACAACAAAATGGTGCTTCATACAGCGGGTTCTCCTTCATGGAGAGTCAGGTGTTGCGGTGGGGGCCAACAAGTCACCCCTCTGTTGCTGGGCGGGATAGTAGCCTATAGATGGCCACTGCTGTGATTGGATCCTGGGTGTCGTTGGGGAGATCTTCATGTTGCAATTTGTTGATGGACAGCCCAGTGACTATATATTGTTTGGTTCGTAACATGCTATTCCTCTTTGCTGCATGCATCGGATCACCCGCCCTCCCTTCCCTATTTTTAGGCCTCTGCGTTGACCTTGCTATGCCTGTCATGGGGTCGTCTGCTTTTGGGGCAGGGGCCTGGTAGGAATTTTTTCCATTTGGCTGATTGGCTGATGCCATCTGGTTTTCGCCTACTGCATAGCAATTAGTCCCAACTTGTAAGGTTGGCGGTTAGGCATTGGTTATGTTATTAAATTGGACCCAGGTGGCGCTGTGGGTTAAACCACTAAACCTAGGGCTTGCCTATCAGAAGGTTGGCGGTTCGAATCCCTACGACGGGGTGAGCTCCCGTTGCTCGGTCCCAGCTCCTGCCCACCTAGCAGTTCGAAAGCACGTCAAAGTGCAAGTAGATAAATAGGTACCGCTCCAGCGGGAAGGTAAACGGCATTTCCGTGCACTGCTCTGGTTCGCCAGAAGCAGCTTAGTCATGCTGGCCACATGACCCGGAAGTTGTATGCTGGCTATCTGCCAATAAAGCGAGATGAGCGCCGCAACCCCAGAGTCGGACACGACTGGACCTAATGGTCAGGGGTCCCTTTACCTTTATGTTATTAAATTGGTTGGTAGAGGGGTCAGGGTTGGCTGTGGTCTGCCCCTCCAATGCTGCTGCTGCACAGGGAATTCCGTTAAAGGAATCCAGGGGCTCACCATGCTTTTGTCCGTATCCCCCGGTCGGGGGCCAGGGCCACGCAAGAGCCCCTGGGGAGCATTTGGGGAGAGGCGAGGGTCCGACCCCCGGCTCCCATTCTCTCCCCAAAGTGTTTTTCCCTTTACTGATAAATGTCAGTTCTGTCCCCAGCGGGACAGATAGTCGGAACCAATGCCTATGCAACCACTCACATATTTTGTATTTTAATAAAGTTGTGGCCAAAATCATGCCAAAAACCTTAAACTTAAATTTCTGTCTGAAGTGTGATTTATTTGAGGGGTGGTTTGGGGACCTCGACATGCAACTTCAGCCAGCCATGCCATTTTCCAGGATCACTCCATTCCATTTCCCTCTCCACAGCTTTCAATTCCCCTTTCCTCTCAACAGTTAGCCATCAGCCCCTGCGCTTGGAGCATGCTTGGTCTCTCTGGGTTGTGAGGTCCCCAACTGATGCCTCACACTTTCCATAGATGACGTTGTTTTGGCTGCAGAAGGATCGGCTCTTAGAGAACGAGTTTGCAGCATGGGATGTTGAAAATTTTGAAAATCTAGGGAAGAGGTTTGGGATTTCTGGATTAAAACTGGGAGCAAAAGAATATTTATGGTAAAAAAAGGGTAATAAAATGAGTAAATTGATAAATGGATAATAAGAGGTAAGATCAAAGGTTAGATATGAAGATGAATCTGCTTAAAAAAGGATTAAATTGAAAACCAGGAAGGGAGGATGGGGGGAAGTCCCAACAAGATGTTAAGGAAACTAGGTAAAAATTGTATATTTCATTGTTGTGTTTAATTTTTATGTTATGTTTTTTCTTTTGTTGTTGTGTGTTTGTTTTGTTATATATGATAAAATGAATAAAAATTATTTTTTGGAGCCATTGCACCGCCCTCGCGACATCCCTTATTTTCAAATCCAAAAGTTTTTAAAAATCGCTTATTGTCAAAACCGAAAGTTGACAGCTTCGCCTGGCGCAAGAGAGGCCACTTGACAATTTACAGGGCCAGCCCAATACATTTTGGCACCTCAGGCAAAAGCCACAAAACAGTGCCTTCCCTCTCCACCAAGGAAGGCGGGGTGAGTGAAGATCTACAAGGGCGGGAGGAGATCAGGAGATCCTGTTTGCCAGGATGCTGCTGTAGAGGCAGCACTGGGGCCGTTGCTAGGAGCAGATCCAGCCTCCAAGGAGCATGCAGCAGCAGCAGCAGCAAGCTACATTCCTTGGAGGCTGGATCTGCTGTCCCTGTGGATCCTGCCACCTGAGGCAGTTACCTCGCTTTGCCTCATGACTGGCATTGCCCTGATGCTTTGGGAAAAAATATGGTCGACAACCTCCAAAGCAGGGGGGGGGGGGGGTAAAAAGGCGGCTCTAAGTAAAAAAAAATTAAATTAAATTATTTTTATTAAGTTTCCATTTTATATAAATATAAAACACTCAAATTTTTCACATTATATTCACTCTCACGAGCACTTGACTCGCCTCCCTCCCGGCCCATGATTACCTTAAATTATATCTTTTTTTAATTGCATTTCAATTTCCACTCTTCACTCTCTATTCAATTCCAATAGTCACTTAATTATATTAATTGTAAATCAGTGCTTTCTATAAACTATCAAGCTTTAAATCTGTCCTTTCAGTGTTGTTAAGTGTTTACAATTACCCGTATATACTCGAGTATAAGCCGACCCGAATATAAGCCGAGGCACCCAATTTTACCACAAAAAACCTGGGAAAGCTTCATAGGAGCCACTGCCTGCCTCACTCGAGTATAAGCCGAGGGCGGCTTTTTCAGCACAAAAAATGTGCGGAAAAACTAGGCTTATACTCGAGTATATACAGTATCTTTCAAATACTCTATAAAGTCCTTTTGAAACGTTTGATCCCGCTGGTTTCGGATTCTCCCAGTCAATTTCGCCAACTCAGCATATTCCACCATCTCTGCCTGCCAGTCCTGGATAGTTGGTAAGTCTTGCTGTTCCAATCTCTGTGCTAATAAAACTCTTGCTGCGACAGTTGCATACCTGAACAGTTTTTGGTCTTTCTTGGGTATTTCCTCGCCTGTTATTCCTAATAAAAATGCTTCTGGTTTCCTAACAAATGTACTACAAGTAAAAAAAAAAAAAATAATTTTAATGAGTTTTGCTGTTTGCAGTCCAACCTAGCTCATTGAATAAAGCATTAAGATGCTTCTCATCTGGGATGAATCTAATTCAACAACAATAGCTGTTATAGCAAAAACAAAATAAAAAAATTCCTTCCAGTAGCACCTTAGAGACCAACTAAGTTTATTCTTGGTATGAGCTTTCGCGTGCATGCACACTTCTTCAGATACACTGAAACAGAAGTCACCAGACCCTTATATATAGTGAGAGGGTGGGGATGGGTATTACTCAGAAGGGTGGTGGGAATGAGTGATAGGCTGATAGCTGTGGTAAACCTGTTGACGACTGTTACCATTTGATGGCATACACAATGTTAGACGATGAGCAATTAAATAGTCCTGAGATGGTATGTTTGATGTTGTTGGGGCCAGTAATGGTGTTGTCCGGGTGTATGTGGCAGCAAAGTTGGCATCTGGGTTTATTGCAGGCTCTGGTGCCAGTGTCCGTGTTAAGTCTGGTTGTAGTATTATTGTGGGTGAGGAGTTGTTTAAGATTGGGTGCATGCACACGAAAGCTCATACCAAGAACAAACTTAGTTGGTCTCTAAGGTGCTACTGGAAGGAATTTTTTTATTTTGTTTTGACTATGACAGACCAATACGGCTATCTACCTGTAACTGTTATAGCAAAAACAGTGAAACATTCTCTTTGTGTTATATTTTTATATATATATACAGATACACAGCTCAGTATGTGCACTTCATAGATTGACAGGGTGCTGTTTTATGAAATTTCAGAAGGATGGAAGCAAGGCGAGGCAGGGGAGGGGAGGAAAGCAATAAAAACGCTTTGATAAAGTGAAATGCACTACCCCCCCGCCCGCCCGCCCCAAGCTGCCTTCACGTCCCTGTGCAGCCTGCAATAAACTCTCTCCACCCAGCAGAGGTTATGGGAGACCTGAAGAGAGAGAGAATGAGTTGCTTATGAAACATACTAAGAATGGAAGCTCATTTTTGGAGACGGAGAGGTAGAATTTATAAATCCAAAGGGGACTTTTGTTGCAGGCTTTCAGCACCCTGTGCTAACTCTCTTTTGTTTTAAAGTGACATGCCAAGGTCTCTTCTGATCTTTGCTGGGGATTTATTTGACTCTCATTCCTCGCCTCTAGCGCTCTGTAAAGGTATGTATTGCTGTCTGCCACACAAGGTGTTTGGGGTTTTTATTGCAAATTTCAGCATCCCTCCCTTTGGGCATATTTTCACAGCCATGGATCTGAGATTAGACGCTGCAGGAGAGATTTTGCTGAGTGCGTTATTCTAACAAAAAGGAAGGCGGGATTCCCCCCCCCCCCCGAGCGCCAATAGCTTTGCAAAAGAGCGCTTGTAATTCTGACAAGCCTTCCCACCCCCACCCCCACCCCCTTTTACCTGGGTGGTTTCATATTTGAAAAGTGATCAGTTGGCCAGGGCTGGTTATGGAGAGCATATGACAAGCCTTGTGACCATAGCTCCCCTTGCTACCAGTCTGTTTCCAGGCACGATTCATAGTTCTTCTTAGGATATATAAAGCCCTACATGGCTTAAGGGACGCGGGTGGCGCTGTGGTCTAAACCACTGAGCCTAGGGCCTGCCGATCAGAAGGTCGGCGGTTCGAATCAACGTGACGGGGTGAGCTCCTGTTGTTCAGTCCCTGCTCCTGCCAACCTAGCAGTTTGAAAGCATGTCAAAGTGCAAGCAGATAAATAGGCACCACTCTGGCGTGAAGGTAAACGGCGTTTCCATGCGCTGCCCTGGTTCTCCAGAAGCGGCTAAGTCATGCTGGCCACATGACCCGGAAGCTTTCAGTGGACAAATGCTGGCTCCCTTGGGCTATAGAGTGAGATGAGCACGCAACCCCAGAGTCATCCGCGACTGGACCTAACAGTCAGGGGTACCTTTACCTTTGCCTTTACATGGCTTAAGTCCAAGCTATCTGAAAGACCAGGGGTAGGCAACCTAAGGCCCGTGGGCCGGATGTGGCCCAATCACCTTCTCAATCCGGCCAACAGACGGACTGGGAATCAGCATGTTTTTACATGAGTAGAATGTGTGCTTTTATTTAAAATGCATCTCTGGGTTATTTGTGGGGCATAGGAATTCGTTCATCCCCCTCCCCCCCCCCAAAAAAAGTCCTGCCCACCACATGGTCTGAGGGACAGTGGACTGGCCCACGGCTGAAAAAAGTTGCTGACCCCTGTGAAAGACCATATTCCTGCCCTTTTGAGATCTTTGAAGGAGGCCCTTCTCTCAGCCCCTCCACCCTCACAGGCACACTTGTTTGTGGGAGGGGGCAAGAGAGGGCCTTCTCGGTGGTGGCTCCCAGACTTTGGAACTCCCTCCCTAGAGAAGCCAGACTGGCTCCATCCTTGTTGTACTTCCACCAGCTGGTGAAGACTTCCTGGTTCCAACTGGCTTTGGGGAACTGGCTGCTTTTAATGAAGGGGCTGGTGCTGTGTTATTTTCATTACATGTTTATCTGTATGTTTTCAATAGGTATTATATTCATATATAGGGATGGTGCTGTGCTGTATTTGTTTTTAATAGGCCAGATAGGCAGATAGAAACAAGCTTGCACCATCTTCCATGGGACAGCCCCTCCAATAGCTGAGATAGCTATCATATCACCTCCCAGTCTTCTGTTCTCCAGCATGAACATACTCATCTCCTTCAACCATTCCTCATACGGCTTGGTTTCCAGACCCTTTATCATCCTGGTTGCCCTCCTCTGCACACCTACCAGCTTATCAACATCCTTCTTAAACTGTGGCACACAGAACTGGACAAAGTTCTCCAACTGTGGTTTGAGCAAGGCAGAATACAGCGGTACTATTACTTCCCTTGATCTGGACACTAGACTTCTGTTATTGCCGCCTTGAATTGCATTCATTCACTTTTTCTCTCTCTCAAGCAGGAATCCTACCAACCCTCTACCTGTAAAATGCCTGGGATTGAACAATGTAGGTGCAGCCACAGAGGAGGTCTTTTCTCGTCTCCCCATCCATCCGTCAAATCTCCACTCCAGATGGGGCACAGAGATGAGCTATCTCCAGGCCCGGCGCTACCATTGAGGCAAACTAGGTGGTTGCCTAGGGCGCCAAAATGGAGGGGGCGCTGGCCAGTCTGTCCCCCCACCCACCCCCCGCCGCCGCCCGCCACCGCTGCCCCAAACAGAGGCGAAAATTGTGGCGGCGCGCGCAGCGCCCGGCACGTGGAGTGCCCGGCAGCACCCGGCAGCACCCGGCAGCACCCAGCGCGCGCAGCACCCGACGCGCAGGGGACGGGGCACGTGACGTCATTGCGCATGACGTACGGTGCCCCGCCCCCGGCGCGCTGGGTGCCCCGCGATTTTCGCCTAGGGCGCGAAAAGCCCTAGCACTGGCCCTGGCTATCTCACATCTTAGCGCATGGGATTCTAGTCCCTAAGACAATCCTGGACTGAAGCCATTTACACGCATCTATGAAGCAGCATTTAAGGACCAATGTAAAAGAGGCAGAAGGAGACTGTTTCGTTAAGTCTCCGCGCTCACTTGTGATTCTCCGAAGAAGAAGAAAGCAAAGCGGCAAGGATGGTTCAAGTCCGGTAGAGTTGAGAAGGGGAGGACTTCAGGAGAAATTGCTTAATTGGCTTTGATGAAACTATTAAGCAAAAGCGAGGCTGTCTCTTGAGTTTAAATAGTTTGAGGCTGTTCCTTTGGGGCATGGATTTGCTGCCGGTGATTTCAGCAGAAACAAACCCAGGCCATTAACGTGAATTCCAAAGGGAATTGCCAGGAGGGGTAAAAAGTCCAAGATAAACATGTCAGGTTACATAAGCAGGCTCCTCCTTGTTGCTCCCCTCTTCCCGGTTCTCTCTCTGTAAGCAGAAACCTGGTACAATCGTCTGAAATAAGAACGGTGGGGTGGGTGGGGGATGGACATAAAAGCAAGCCCGTAAAGGCAAATTCAGTATTTCTCCTCCAGTCGCCTTTAGGACAGCCACTGTCGGAAGCAGCAGCGCTGAAAGAGCTTTGAGGCCATGATGTAATTTTAATGGCATGCAAATTTAGCATCCACACTCCCAAACAAAAGACAACACAGTGAGCTGAAGCTGCTTTGCCATGATCTGATACACTCAAGAGTTAGAACAGCCCATCAATAGGGTCTTCAGAATTACTCTGATTGGAAAACACGGGCGGCTCTTGGGGGGCAGGAAGTGAGAGGGCATCAGCCCCCCCACCAGTAACCTACCCACCCCTATTGCTAGACTTTCAAGTACATTCAAAAATTATACATAGTAGTCATGGGTGACTTTCGTTATCCCGATGTCTGTTGGAACTCAAACTCTGCCAAGAATGTAAGGTCCAACAAATTTCTCCATTACCTCTCTGACAATTTCATTCCCCAGAAGGTAAAAGGACTACCTCACCATCAGTGAGGAACTGACTGATGAAGTGGAAATACTTGGAAACTTGGGGAAAAGTGATCATGTTCTCCTGGGTTTCATGATACACAGGCCAGGGAAAGCTGAGTGTAGTCAGACATGTACTCTTTACTTTAAGAAGAGCAGTGTACACATTGTTGCAGATATTAATATTGCACAGTTTGAAGTGACTGGAAGGATAATAACTGACTCATTATCTGGGCCCATAAACATATTATTCAAACTTTTACTTGGCAGAACACTTCAAAAACAGAACATAAGCATCAAAAATGCATCCCAAAATATTCACACAATGTCTTGTGCTGTCTAGCACAGGCTCAGCAATTCAGCAAATAGGAAATAATCCAAACAGGTCTAGAAAAAGAGGTCTGTCTCTCCCCCACAGCCTGCATTGCAGCGTCTATTGGCCTTAGACTGTTTATTCTCCCTTCAGAACAGGTTCATTTACATCCTCACTCCATGGGCTTCGGGAGAAAGAAGCACAAAGGCAACTCCCTTTCAAAATGGAGATTTGCAGCTCAATACCTTCACCGCATGATCAAAGGTTACATTCAGTTTACAGCTAGAGAACGATCAACAGGTAAACATTTACCCATTTAGGAGCTCAAAAACCGCAATGTTAGCAATACACATTTGCTATTTCGCATTTTTAAACCTTCCATTAAATCAATTATGCTCATCACACATGCACATCAAGGTGTGAAAGTCTGTGAAGGTGCCTCTGCACTGGGCCCTATAAAGGTAAAGGTACCCCTGACCATTAGGTCCAGTTGCGGACGACTCTGGGGTTGCGGTGCTCATCTCGCTTTATAGGCCGAGGGAGCCGGCGTACAGCTTCCGGGTCATGTGGCCAGCATGACTAAGCTGCTTCTGGCGAACCAGAGCAGCGCACAGAAACACCGTTTACCTTCCCGCCGCAGCAGTACCTATTTATCTACTTGCACTTTGACGTGCTTTCAAACTGCTAGGTTGACAGGAGCAGGGACCGAACAACAGGAGCTCATCCTGTCGCGGGGATTCAAACCGCCAACCTTCCAATCGGCAAGCTCAGCAGTTTAGACCACAGCGCCACCCGCGCCCCCTATAGGCCCTATAGGAATCCATTTTTGCAAGTTGTGTTTATACTAGAAGCGATTGGACTTTTGTAAGCTTGTTTCTTTATTTGAAAGAGTCCATGCTGTAAGCTATTAAAATCATGCTCTTGGTTGTCTGGAGAGGATGCCGAGAATAAACTCCAAGCAAGGGTCATAATTTAGCATTGATTGAACAGGACCGAACCTCCCACTCCAGGGTGAACTGAGAGGATTGGAAAATCCTCAGCCAATTCTGGCTGGAAATTGCAAGTGGGAGGTTTATGAAGTTCCACAGCCTGTTTATTTATCAAGCTCAGCCAGCAGACATTTTAGAGGGTGTTTGTGGGTGGTATCAATGTGATTGGACTGAAATTGCCGACAGGGGAACAAAAAGGCTTTTCTGAATCAGCAGGGACCAGCAGGGCAGACATTTAGAGACCCTCCAAATGTCCCTATTTTCCAGGGGCAGTCCCGGATTTACAGAAACTGTCCTGGTTTCTGTTTTGATCCCAGAATCAGGATCGTGGCAACGTGAGGGCGGTGGGGGCGGAGCGCTCCCGGTGCCACGTCTCTGGGGGTGACAAGGCATGTGGTTTTCCAGCAGCACTGCTGCAGCGCCATACAGACGGTGTCGGGATCCTTGCTGCTGCAGCCCCATGTAGAGGATCCTCCGTTCGCAGCTGCATCTGCAAGCAAAGGATCCCGGCACCGTCCGTACGGTGCTGGAGCGGCGCCGCCAGCAACCCGCTACATAGCGCACATGTGCGATATCGCTACATACGACGCATGCGTCGTATGTAGCGACGCTGCGCATATTCACTATGTAGCGACGCCCTGCCCCCCGGTGCACGTCATGTTTGCCGTTCCGGTGTTGTGAATTCTGTCCAAGTCGAGCGACACGCTGCTGCAGTGAGAATGGTATTACTTTTGCCTATCACACAGACCCGTGAGAAAGTTGCTTTCTTATTTGCTGCTTGGAATGTTTACTTTTACTGTACAGTTGTAATATTAGCCTTTGGGCTCTTTCACTCTCTTGCTTGTCCTGAAGCTAGAAGGACGGCTAATATGGCAGCTCCGGCTGGCAGCAGAGAATGTCTCTGCACAATTACTTAGAATAAATAGATTAGCCTAAATAACGGCTGTGTGTGTTGTTCTTTCAATCTGGGAACAATCACATATTACTAGCACTCCGGACTCTCTGTAGCCAGGAATGTGCACAACGGATGTGCTCTGGCTTTGGGGCAGTCTAACAACCCGCCCCAGGCGGGGTATATCACAACATCCGGGTGCCCAAGCGGCTTCCTCCACCTCTGCCCAGAATGTCCTGCTTTTCCTTAGGATGTCCCTATTTTCATCAGATAAATGTTGGTGGGTATGGAGTTATCTGCCCCACCCCACCCCACCCCAAGCCATCTGAAGGCAGCCCTGTATAGAGAAGTTTTTTTAAAAAAAATGTTTAATGTTTTATTATGTTTTTATATATTCTGGAATCCACCCAGAGTGGCTGGGGCAACCCAGTCAGATGGGCGGGGTATAAATAGTAAGTTTGTTTGTTTGTTTGTTTGTTTGTTTGTTTGTTTGTTTGTTTATGCATTTAGGAAGGGCAAAGAGGGATAACCACCAACCCCCTCAATCTAAGCTCCCCATGATATTCTAGAGGAGAGGCTGGTAAAGTGTGAGCTGAATGAGGTAAGAAGAAGAAGAGTTTGGTTTGATATCCCGCTTTCTCACTACCCGATGGAGTCTCAAAGCGGCTAACATTCTCCTTTCCCTTCCTCCCCCACAACAAACACTCTGTGAGGTGAGTGGGGCTGAGAGACTTCAAAGAAGTGTGACTAGCCCAAGGTCACCCAGCAGCTGCATGTGGAGGAGCGGGGAAGCAAACCCGGTTCCCCAGATTACAAGTCTACCGCTCTTAACCACTACACTACACTGACTCTCTGTTATGTGGATTTGTAGCTGGATATTGACAAGCTGGAAGGTGTGCAGAGGCAGGCAGCCAAGATGATCAAAGCTCTAGAAACCAAGCCTGATGAGGAACGGTTGAAGGAGTTGGGTATTTATTATTATTATTATTATTTTGTCTAGAAGAGAGGAGAGCAAGGGGAGATATGATGGCCATCTTCAAATATCTAAAGGGGCTTTAAAGAAGTAGGAGGGGCTGGAATGAAGAGGGAGGCAGAAGTGGAAGAGGAAGAGAGTCCTTCTGCTGTTGCATGTCCTCCATGTAATTGTGTTTGTTCTTTAATCACAAAGTAACATTTGTCTGGCTGCGAAATGACTGTCACTGCCACAAATCGCCCTCCTCCTCCTCCGATTCCTTCCGATTTTTTTGGCAAGTGCTGCATCTAGTTCAAAGGCAACTGCCGGGTTATTAATCATGTCTGTCAGACAAGGGCTGCAATCATTTTTCCGCCTGGAAACAAACCAACAGGCTGACTTGCACAGTTTTAAGATGCGACCGCGATTATTCTGCAGAAGCACTCGATGGCTTTCCATGCTCGTTGTTAACCGGAAAACCAGAACCTTCCCCTCTGCGTAACGAGGAACCAGAAGTGGCAGAGCAACGGCTTTAGAAATAATAACTCAAGTAGCATAATAATTCAAAGGGGGATACAGTGCCTTTCACCCTCATGGGGAAGACGGTGAGGCCCACTCCTTACTGCTTATTTGAGCAGTAATATTACTGTACAATTTGTAATTTATTGTGCTTTGTTTTGCATATAGCTTATTCTGAGGATTAAGTCGTATGTAAATCCCTCAGACCTTGTGGGGGGCCGGACTATATTTTGGGGGGGAAATATGAATGAATTCCTATGCCCCACAAATAACCCAGAGATGCATTTTAAATAAAAGGGCACATTCTACTCATGTAAAAACACGCTGATTCCCATACCGTCTGCGCGCTGGATTGAGAAGGCGATTGGGGTGCATCTGGCCCCCAGGTCTTAGGTTGCCTACCTCTGGTAGAGGAGAAGAAGAAGAAGAAGAAGAAGAAGAAGAAGAAGAAGAAGAAGAAGAAGAAGAAGAAGAAGAGGAGGAGGAGGAGGGGGAGGAGGAGGAGTTTGGATTTGATATCCCGCTTTATCACTACCCAAAGGAGTCTCAAAGCGGCTAACATTCTCCTTTCCTCCCCCACAACAAACACTCTGTGAGGTGAGTGGGGCTAAGAGACTTAGAATCATAGAGTTGGAAGAGACCCCAAGGGCCATCCAGTCCAACCCCCTGCCAAGCAGGAAACACCATCAAAGCATTCCTGACAGGTGGCTGTCAAGCCTCTGCTTAAAGACCTCCAAAGAAGGAGACTCCACCACACTCCTTGGCAGCAAATTCCACTGTCGAACAGCTCTTACTGTCAGGAAGTTCTTTCTAATGTTTAGGTGGAATCTTCTTTCTTGTAGTTTGAATCCATTGCTCCGTGTCCTCTTCTCAGGAGCAGCAGAAAACAACTTTTCTCCCTCCTCTACATGACATCCTTTTATATATTTGAACATGGCTATCATATCACCCCTTAACCTTCTCTTCTCCAGGCTAAACATACCCAGCTCCCTAAGCCGTTCCTCATAAGGCATTGTTTCCAGGCCTTTGACTTCAAAGAAGTGTGACTAGCCCAAGGTCACCCAGCAGCTGCATGCGGAGGAGCGGAGACACAAACCCGGTTCACCAGATTACGAGTCCACTGCTCTTAACCACACTGGCTACACCACACATAGAGGCATCGGTTGATGGTTTTCTCCAATTTGTGATTTTTGCATAGCACATACACATCACGATTTGCGATATATATATTGCCAGGTCAAAAATTATGAAAACAATATCACAATATGGACTTCAAGCCAGTTTTGGGTGATATATCGATATATTACCCAGCCCTAGTAGTTAGGTCGCATTCTTGTGTCCATGACACTGGCATGACAAAAAAATAATCCACCTCTCATTTTCTCCCTGCATAAGCTTCTAGTCTTTCCAAGACTTCAGTGGGAGAAAAAGTATGGAGCCCGTAATACTGGTAGGGCAGTGAAACAAAATCAGACGCTGCCACTTTGTGAGTAACGCTGCAGGAGCCAGCTATCAGATGCACTATTCCTATATATATACAGCACCAGCAACAAACCTCGCTTGCAAAGGAGTTAATGCATATTTATGGGTTGGCATCATTTTAATTTATGAGCATACCTAATGTAGCATGAGCCTTCAGTTCACCTACTTAAACAAAGGTGTACATTCTTTTTCCTAGGAATGAAAAAAAGAAAAGAAAACATGGATGAAATGTTTATTCCCTCGGGGACAAACTATTTGCTCTGAATTATTTTGCTCTCATTTTAATGTGTGTGTAGTTTCCGAGGGAGGACAGTTTGCTCACTGTTGGAAATCCAGGTTCATTTGTTTCCCATTACCATAATAGGACAGGAAGTTTTAATATTGCAAGCTCGATGGCTGTATAACTTGAAGGCCTTTCCCCGAAAACAGAGGCTCATTGGGTGACCCTGTTGTTTTTCAGGTGCTCATCACAGGTTGCCAAAGGATTTGTACACTTTGTTGCCACGTTTATCCTGCGTTCAAGCAGCTGGACACAAGCTTACCATCACTTCTGATATAATGGAAACAAAATAAAAAATAAAAAAAATTCCTTCCAGTAGCACCTTAGAGACCAACGTACGTTTGTTCTTGGTATGAGCTTTCGTGTGCATGCACACTTCTTCAGATACACTGAGACAGAAGTCACCAGACCCTTATATATAGTGAGAGGGTGGGGAGGGGTATTACTCAGAAGGGTGGTGGGAATGGGTGATTGGCTGATAGCTGTGGGGTGAGAAGGTTAAAAATAGCTTTGTCGTGTATAATGAGATAAGAATCCAATGTCTTTGTTCAGACCAGGTCTCTCCATGGTTTTAAGCTTGGTAATGAGTTGCAATTCAGCAACTTCTCTTTCCAGTCTATTTCTGAAATTCCTTTGCAATAAGACAGCTACTTTGAGATCTTGTATAGAGTGTCCTGGGAGATTGAAGTGTTCTCCTACTGGTTTCTCTTTCTTGTGATTCCTGATGTCAGATTTATGTCCATTTATCCTTTGGCGTAGGGTTTGGCCTGTTTGTCCAATATAGAGAGCTGAAGGGCACTGTTGGCATTTGATGGCATACACAATGTTAGACGATGAGCAATTAAATAGTCCTGAGATGGTATGTTTGATGTTGTTGGGGCCAGTAATGGTGTTGTCCGGGTGTATGTGGCAGCAAAGTTGGCATCTGGGTTTATTGCAGGCTCTGGTGCCAGTGTCCGTGTTAAGTCTGGTTGTAGTATTATTGTGGGTGAGGAGTTGTTTAAGATTCCTGTTGTTTCCTGCTTGGCAGGGGGTTGGACTGGATGGCCCTTGTGGTCTCTTCCAACTCTATGATTCTATGATTCTATTCTCAACCTATACATACAATAAATATAAATACCATAGCACACTGTAAGCCTCCAGTGACCTCATTCCAAAGAAGACGTAACCCTGGGAGCGATCATAGTGTGGAGAACTGGAGTGCACATAATGATATCATTAAATACCCCTCATGTTAAAATTCTCCGCATCAGGAAATCTAGCATATCAGAGACCTACTCTTTGGCATGCTAGCTTTCCAGATGCAGAGAGATTCCAATGTGGAGGGGAAAGGTAATGACCTATGGGAGATCTGCACCATTTGGAACAGCTTCTATATTCCTTTTTCAGTTTTCTTTTCAGAGTGGTGTGCGAGAGCGCTGCACTCGCTGTCAGATCGCCCTTCATGCGACCTCAGCCTCGGGTTGAACTTGTAAGGTGTCCTGTAAACAACAGCAAGCTGAGGGGGAAACCAACTTGGCATGTTTCTCTTGGGTTTCTGTCTCCGTCTAAAAGAGCTCGACCCATTTGCAAGAAGAAAAAAAGCAGACACGGAGACCCAAAAGAAACAAACAAAACAAAATGCAACCGGCTCAATCATAACCTCTTTGCATTTCTATCTGTGTTGAGTGAATGAGGCAACGCGCAAGTCACAGGGCGTCGAGCTCAGTTTTGCTCCTCTGTCCTCCATTTTGTTTACCGCCACACGAAATACCCCAAAGACAGCTCTCTCTCTCTCTCTTCTGAGGGAGCAGGGTTTGGCTGAGTTAAGTCAGCCATCCAGAAAGAAACATGGAGTCCTGTCAGCTCCGATCCGCCTTCAGCTCTTCATTCCAAATCGCATTCACCAGCCTTCGCTGTGGAGAAAAGTACCTCAGAGAATGTGTCGAGGTGAAGACTCTTCAGACATGCTGCATTTCAAGAGTCGCTCTAAATTGTGCACCTGAGGTCTGCTCAGTAGCAGGTGCCGTGAGGGCTGAACCGCAATCTCCCGAGAGGGTTTCAGGAAGCAAGTTAGCTGTGCAGGAGAAGGAACTTGAGGCGATCTACTAGGGCTGTGTATGCACACCAGAGGCGCTGGCTTGGGCCCAAGATTGGGGAGGCCTGGCATCGCATTGCATGCCTCAGGTTGCCACCTTTGTATTAACAAAATACAGGAAAGGGCCATTTTTTCCCATCAGGTGCTGAAGTGACTTCAAAGCAATCCGTTGCAATCTACCGCAGCCTTACAGGATGGCTCCTTTAGAACAGGGGTCAGCAACCTTTTTCAGCCATGGGCCGGTCTACGGACAGGACCGGTGCTAGCAATTTTGGCGCCCTAGGCGAGGGGGCGGGCCACGTGACGTCATTGCGCATGACGCACGTTGCGGAGCGGTGCCCCGCCCCCTGCCCGGCTGGGCGCCCCCCGCCGCCGGGTTTTCGCCCCAAATTCCTTGTTCCGCCACTGGTTGGGGTGGCACCGGGCGGCGGCAGGGGGCGAGGGGCAGGCTGGCCAGCGCCCCCTCCATTTTGGCGCCCTAGGCAACTGCCTAGTTCGCCTTAATGGACGCGCTGGCCCTGGGTCTACCATCCCTCAGACCACATGTTGGGTCGGACTATACTTTTTTTTGGGGGGGGGGGGATGAACGAATTCCTATGCCCCCACCACAAGTAACCCAGAGATGCATTTTAAATAAAAGGACACATTCTGCTCATGTAAAAACACCAGGCAGGCCCCACAAGTAACCCAGAGGTGTATTTTAAATAAAAGAACACATTCTACTCATGTAAAAACACGCTGATTCACAGACTGTCTGTGGGCCGGATTTAGAAGGCGATTGGGCTGCATCCGGCCCCCAGGCCTTAGGTTGCCTACCCCTGCTCTAGAATTTGTCACATGCACACACAAATACACATGAATTTGTAAAACTGTCTGTGCTTGGCTACCCAAAGCTTAAATACATGACCTTTTACACACACTGGCGGAGGAAGAGGAGTGCGGGGGGAGCGCATTGCCCCTTTTAGTGCGATCCCAGCAGGGTGTCATTGTGGCTGCCTCCCCACCCGCGCTGGGTGCCATGTCCCCGCAGGTGGCGCGCCCTGCCCCCAGGAAAAATGATTTTGAGGAGATTGTTGTTGTTGTTTAGTCGTTTAGTCGTGTCCGACTCTTTGTGACCCCATGGACCAGAGCACGCCAGGCACTCCTGTCTTCCACTGCCTCAGTTTGGTCAGACTCATGTTGGTAGCTTCGAGAACACTGTCCAACCATCTCGTCCTCTGTCGTCCCCTTCTCCTTGTGCCCTCCATCTTTCCCAACATCAGGGTCTTTTCCAGGGAGTCTTCTCATGAGGTGGCCAAAGTCTTGGAGCCTCAGCTTCAGGATCTGTCCTTCCAGTGAGCACTCCGGGCTGATTTCTTTAAGAATGGAGAGGTTTGATCTTCTTACAGTCCATGGGTCTCTCTAGAGTCTCCTCCAGCACCAGAATTCAAAAGCATCCATTCTTTGGCGATCAGCCTTCTTTATGGTCCAGCTCTCACTTCCATACATCACTACTGGGAAAACCATAGCTTTAACTATAGGGACCTTTGTCAGCAAGGTGATGTCTCCGCTTTTTAAGATGCTGTCTAGGTTTGCCATTGCTTTTCTCCCAAGAAGCAGGCGTCCTTTAATTTTGTGACTGCTGTCACCATCTGCAGTGATCATGGAACCCAAGAAAGTAAAATCTCTCACTGCCTCCATTTCTTCCCCTTTTATTTGCCAGGAGGTGATGGGACCAGTGGCCATGATCTTAGTTTTTTTTTGATGTTGAGCTTCAGACCATATTTTGCGCTCTCCAGGGAGGGTGTTTGTAGAATTTGTATTGTTAAAATGGAAAGGGGTCAAACCATCGCAAGAGGTGTTTGGGAGGTTGGATGGTTACAATGGAATGGTCTCGGTGGTGGGGTCTACATTTTTATACTTATTATGTATTATTATTACTGCTAAACGATATTGAGGGGTCTGAAGACACCTCCGCCATTAGGATTTGGCACCTATCATACACCCCATACATTTAAAGCACACGGGGTGGGATTCAGCTATCCAGCCCCATCAGTGTGGAAGCTCCGAACAAAGGACTTCCACTTGCACAATGGGGCTTCCCACCTCTGTCCTTCCCCTTGCCCTCCAGAGTTGTCTCTGGGGGTTCAGGAGAACCTCTAGACGGGGAGAGGAGAGAGGTGGTTATTGCGATTGGCAAGCTGGTGTGCTTGCACAGACAGAGCAACGGGAAAAGAGGTTGAATCCCACCCATGGCCTCCCCCCAGAGATGCCCAGGGACCTTCTGCATGCCAAGCAGCTGCCCTCCCACTGCAGCCCTTCCCCAATTCCATATCGCCCAGTGCAAACCTGGTTAACGTCTACGAAAATAAACAAAGGGTGCACTTCCATCCATTTTTAATGCCCTTTCATCAACTTGAAGCTACTTTGATGAATTTTAAGGTGCTTTAATGTGCTTTCCCAAATATATATATATATAATAACGTGTAGTATTTTTAGAACCATTTTTAGGTTGAGATGACTTAAATAAATGGCAGAAATGTGATAGTATGTGAGCGAGCGCAGCCAAATTAATGTTCCCTTAAGTGGAGGACATAAATCCAAAGGGGAAATCCATTACGTGATTAACTTTCATTTGGGCTGCCTTTTCAGTTCCCGGAGTTAAGCCTAACAGAATTTGTGCGTGATGTTTTGGAATGATTTTTAAAGGGTTTTGTTTGTTTGTTTGTTTGTTTGTTTGTTTTTTAAAAGCATTTTATGCAAGCATGACATTCCATTCATTGCAATTCTGGAGAATGCCGCATTCGATGAAGCTTAGAGCCCATGTTTGAAGCCATCTTTCTGTATTTTCTACCCAAGAGTATTCTGCCTGTGTTCTCATTGCTGCTGCTTAGATATATGCATGAACCTGACCTTTGGAACATTTTGTAAGTAAAACATTTTAAACTTAAAAAAAAAAAAAGTTTGCATCAGATAAAAATAGTTGCAGGATAATAGCATATTGATGATAGTGCATGCGGTTTGTTTGCAGAAGGTTTCAAGTTCAATCCCTGCCATCTCTAGTTAAAACATGGGGAACCTGTGGCCCTCTGGATGTTGTTAGACTTCTTAACTCTCATCAGTCATAACCAGCATGGCAAGTGGTCAGGTGTGATGGGAGTTGGGAGTCTAGCATAATCTGGAGTGTCACAGGATCCCCATCCCTGAATTAAAAGGCACAGGTAGCTTTAAGGTTAAATGATAATGGGGAAGACCCTCTGCCTGAGACCCTGGAGAGTTGCTGCTAAGTAAAGGCAAACTACCCAGATTAGAGAGCACTTCTTCATGCAGTGCATAGTTAAACTATGGAACTCCCTCCCACAGGAAGTAGTGATGGCCATCAGCTTGGATGGCTTTGAAAAAGGACTGGGCAAATTCATGGAGGAGAAAACTATCAATGGCTACTAGCCAGGATGGCTATGCTCTGCCTCCATGATTGGAGGCAGTAATGATCGAGGGTAGCAGTTGCTGGAAACCAGCAGTTGCTGAGTTGGCTCAGTCACCAAAGTTGTGAAACTGTGTGTGCTTACTTTGTACATTTTAGGCGCTGTTATTTATCGTGGTCGGCAAACTTGTTGGGGGAGGGAGTATGTTGCTGTAAGCAAAGTTATGGTTGTTTTTTCTATATATAAAGGGTAAAGGGACCCCTGACTATTAGGTCCAGTCGTGACCGACTCTGGGGTTGCGGCACTCATCTTGCTTTATTGGCTTAGGGAGCTGGCGTACAGCTTCCGGGTCATGCAACCAGCATGACTAAGCCGCTTCCAGCGAACCAGAGCAGCACACGGAAATGCGGTTTGCCTTCCCACTGCAGCGGTACCTATTTATCTACTTGCACTTTGACGTGCTTTCGAACTGCTAGGTTGGCAGGAGCAGGGACCGAGCAACGGGAGCTCACCCCGTTGCGGGGATTTGAACCACAGACCTTCTGATTGGCAAGCCCTAGGCTCTGTGGTTTAACCCACAGTGCCACCCAATTTGTCTATATATACATAGCATTAAATATTGTATTTTGTCTTTCCTTCCAGGAGCTCAGGTTGTGTACATTATTGTCTCCTCTTTTTTCTCTTTCCTTGGCTCCCCCACCCCCCAATCAAGTAAAACAATAGAAATAAAAAGGTAAAGATAAAGGACCCCTGGGCAGTTAAGTCCAGTCAAAGGCGACTATGGGGTTGCGGTGCTCATCCCGCTTTCAGACCGAGAGAGCCGGCGTTTGTCCACAGACAGCTTTCTGGGTCATGTGGCCAGCATGACTAAACCGCTACTGGCGCAACGGAACACTGTGACGGAAGCCAGAGCGTACGGAAATGCCGTTTACCTGCCTGCCACAGCAGTACCTATTTACCTAGGTTGGCAGGAGCTGGGACAGAGCAACGGGAGCTCACTCCGTTGCGGAGATTCAAACCGCCGACCTTCAGATCGGCAAGTCCAAGAGGCTCAGTGGTTTAGACCACAGCACCACCCGCGCCCAATAGAAATAACTAACTGACCAATCACGTCGGTTCTGCCCCCCCCCAACAGAAAACTGCTCAGACCCAGGCTTTCTAAGTGTGGGACAAGCAGAAGTATGGGTGAGCTCTTACATTCTAAGTTACACAACTTACACTGAATAGCAGACAGCAATACAAATAATGTAGGTTTTGGCAGAAATAGAACTGCAGCGGGATGGAAACAGCACTGCTGATGACAAATGCAGGTTGAAAGAAGCTAGGTTTGCCTTACAACTGAAAAACACACTGTGCTCTTTTGAATACTGGGTCTGTCTTCACTCTGTTTCATGTTTTATTTTACCCCCAAATCATCAATGGATGCTGGCAGCCACTTCCAAGAGTGCCATGCAAATGTACATTGCAAGATTGGGGTTGGCTGCCCACATATTTCATCTGGCAGCATCATGTCCAGAGATGTCCATCCACTTCTTTTGTTGGCGGCTTGTGGGATGAATGAGCTGGGCAGCTGCCCCCATCCATTACAGAAGCAAAAGGATGTCAAAGAACAGTGGCATAGGATTTTTTTCTCTTGATCTCGTGCTAAATGTCCAGTGTGGGTTTTTCTCTGCTGTAAAACAGATTACATTAATGTTAAGTGGGGAAGCTGTGCCTTTTGTGAGGACCTGGACAGAATTGCCAAGTGACAGCAGAGGTCCGGTACCAGAATTGTAAGGTCTGGAAGTTTGGAACTTAGCATCAAACTTTGGCTATTGTAATATGTGTCATTACCAGGTATGAGGAAGTTTGGCTCTGGCCCTTCAATGTGGTACCTCAATCTTCTCCATGTAGTCCAGAATGGTCTACTCTGACTGGCAGTGACTCTCGGGATCTCAAGGAACAAGTCTTCTAACCGGCGGCTGAATCTGGGTGTTCTGTGCTGAGCTGAATAGGATCCAGAATGCAGCAGTCTGATTGGTCCTAGAACAATAGGATCCAGAATGCAGCAGTCTGATTGGTCCTAGAACAATAGGATCCAGAATGCAGCAGTCGGATTGGTCCACAGGAGCCACCCAATCCAGCTCCAGGTGGAAGTGAATCCACAACCTGATTGGCCTACAGGAGTATCCTGGAATTAGCCAATCACGTGGGTCCCATTGTGCATTCAGGGCTGATTTCTTTAAGAATGGATAGGTTTGATCTTCTTGCAGTCCATGGGACTCTCAAGAATCTCCTCCAGCACCATAATTCAAAAGCATCAATTCTTTGACGATCAGCCTTCTTTATGGTCCAGCTCTCACTTCCGTACATTACTAAGGTGGTACCTCGCCTAACGACGATAATTCGTTCCGACGCGATCGTCGCTAGGCGAAAAAATGCGTTCCGCGAAGCCCCATAGGAACGCATTGAAAAAAAATTCGTAAGTCGAAAAAATCGCGTCAAAAATTCGTAAGTCGAAAAAATCCTATTTAAAGCGGCCGCGACGTCTTTTCGCTGGGCGAAGAAATTCGTTTCCGGCGGCCATTTTGTTTTACCGGAAGTCCTTCGTTAGGCGAAAACGACGTTGGGCGAGTTATTCATTAGGAGAGGTACCACTGTACTGGGAAACCATAGCTTTAACTATACGGACCTTTGTCGGCAAGGTGATGTCTTTAACTTGTTTTAATTTTGTCAGCAAGGTGATGTCTTTAACTTGTTTTAACTGTTTTTAATATTGAATTTTGTTGCAACTCGCTCTGGGATCTGTTGGCAAAGGGAAGGAGATGAATTAAATGATGATGATAATGTCTGATTGTGGTGCCCACTGTAGGGATTTTTAACCCAGGTCTTCAGGACAAGTCCAAGACAATCAGCTGAAATGTGGCTACTTTATCTTTATTTCCTTTCCAAGAGAAGCAGAGTTAATCCAACCTCCAAGTGCCAACCCATTTTCTGAAAAGGAATGCCCTGCTGCCATTTTAGCGGGGGCCTAATTACCCATAAAATGGGCTCCCTTGGCCTGGTTGACAGACACACATGAAAACACTGTCATTTTGCAAAAGTACAGCAGCTATTGTGGGTCAGGTTCTTCAGAGACAAATGAAAATCCATTATAATCACCCCCTGTGCAGCATAAGATTACAAAGGGAGAGCCTTGCTTAAAATGGCTTTTGCACAGCCTGGGCAACAGCATGCTTTTTCCTCTGTGAAATGGCCTAGGTAGTCCAGGGTGCCAATTCAAATAACAATCTTCATCAGAAGGCTAAGTGGATCGGCAAAGAAAGTATTTTTCTCTGGGCTTTCATGGGGAAGCTTATTAGGAGCAAAGGAACGTTGCTACCTTACTGCCTGGGTTGATGTCCCTCCAACCAAGCTAGATTTTGGAGCTCATTCTAGAGCTTACTTCAGGCCAGGTGTTTTGGACTACAACTCCCATCAGGAGTTCCCTTCAGGTATACTCGGCCTTGGCCCAGTATAACTGAAGGAACGTCTCCACCTCCATCATTCAGCCCAAACACTGAGGTCCAGCACTGAGGGCCTTCTGGCGGTTCCCTCACTATGAGAAGCCAAGTTACAGGGAACCAGGCAGAGGGCCTTCTCGGTAGTGGCACCCGCCCTGTGGAACGCCCTCCCTTCAGATGTCAAAGAGAGCAACAACTACCAGACGTTTAGAAGACATCTGAAGGCAGCCCTGTTTAAGGAAGTTTTTAATATGTGACATTTTAATGTATTTTTTATTTTTGTTGGAAGCTGCCCAGAGTGGCTAGGGAGACCCTGCCAGATGTTGTTGTTGTTCAGTCGTTCAGTCGTGTCCGACTCTTCGTGACCCCATGGACCAGAGCACGCCAGGCACGCCTATCCTTCACTGCCTCTCGCAGTTTGGCCAAACTCATGTTAGTAGCTTCGAGAACACTGTCCAACCATCTCGTCCTCTGTCGTCCCCTTCTCCTTGTGCCCTCAACCTTTCCCAACATCAGGGTCTTTTCTAGGGAGACCCTGCCAGATGGGCGGGGTACAAATAAATTATTATTATTATTATTATTATTATTATTATTATCAGCCCCACCATGGATGGCCAATGGATATGGATGATGGGTGTTGTAGTCCAGCAACATCTGAAGGGCACCATGTTTTTAAACCCGTGCTCTACATGATCCCTGATTTGCATCTTGCCAAAGTCCTCCAAAATCTGAAACTAGAACTGGAGAAAAGTGACAAGTGGGGTGCCACAGGGTTCTATCCTGGGACTTTTGTTGTTCAATGTCTTTACAAATGACTTGGATGAAGGAAGTGAGGGGATGCTCATCAAATTTGCAAATGACACCAAACTGGGAGGGTTAGCTACCCGGTAATGCCACAGAAGACAGAAACAGAATTCAAAATGACCTTAACAGACTGGAGAACTGGGCGCAGGCTAACAAAATGAATTTCAGTAGGGACACATGAAAGGTTCTGCACTTAGGCAGGAAGAACCAGATGCACAAATATAGGATGGGGGACACCTGACTTACTCATAGTACATGTTACAGGTAGGTAGCCGTGTTGGTCTGCAATAGTCAAAACAAAATAAAAAATAAAATAAATCCTTCCAGTAGCACCTTAGAAACCAACTAAGTTTGTTCTTGGTATGAGCTTTCGTGTGCATGTATCTGAAGAAGTGTGCAAGAAGTGTGCATGCACACGAAAGCTCATACCAAGAACAAACTTAGTTGGTCTCTAAGGTGCTACTGGAAGGAATTTTTTTATTTTTTATTTCATAGTACATGTGAAAAGGATCTAGGGGTCTTGGTCGACTAACATGAGTCAACAGTGTGATGCAGCAGCAAAAAAAGCTCATGCTATTCTAGGCTGCATCAACAAAAGCATAGTGTTCAGATCAAAGGGAGTAAAAGTACCATTCTCTTCTGCCTTGGTCAGACCACACCCGCAATACTGTGTCCAATTCTGGGCACCACAATTTAGGAAGGATGTTGGCAAGCTGGAACGTGTGCAGAGGAGGGCGACCAAGATGATGAAGGGTCTGGAAACTAAACCTGATGAGGAGCACTTGAAGGAGCTGGGTATGTTTAGCCGGGAAAAGAGGAGACTGAGATGAGATATGATAGCCATCTTCAGATATCTTAAGGGCTGTCACATAGAGGAGGGAGCATGCTTGCTTTTTCCTGCTCTGGAGGGTAGGGCTGGAACCAATGGCTTCAAGTTACAAGAAAGGCGATTCCGACTAAATATTTGGAAAAACTTTCTGACACCAAGAGGTGTTCAGCAGTGGAACAGACTCCCATGAGAGGTGGTGGACTCTCCTTCCTTGGAGGTGTTTAAGCAGAGGTTGGGTGGCCATCTGTCATGGATGCTTTAGCTGAGATCCCTGCATTGCAGGGGGTTGGACTAGATGACCCTTGGGGTACCTTCCAACTCTAAGATTCTATGATTCCGTGGTCCTAGTCCAACACACTATCTCTGCTCTTCATGGACACCATGAAAAAATGACCTAAGTCAGATCAGAAGCTTCATTATGAAGGTTAGATCTTTCTTTAAAAAACAAAATAACTCACCTTTCCCCCTCGGTTGGTTAGCCCAAGTCTTTGAAGTGGAGGCATCAATGTGAAATTCTCTTAATGGGAACCCTGCAAGCCTTTTCTTTAGAGGCAAACATCAATAATAAACTGCATTTTCAAGATGCACGCCTCTGTCCTTTATAAAAAAGTAATGCCGCCAAGTAAGTATTTATAGCAGATTCTGAACACAGAATGAGCAGCAGCAAATGCCTTTGCGCTCTTGCTTTGCAAAGGTTAGCTGAGCGATAGTAAATAAAGCATACAGGTTGGGGCTTCAAAGGATTCATATGGTGTTTTCTCCTAATCAGTGGTTAAAAGCCATGAACTCAGAATTGGGCACATGAGCTAAGAACGTAAGAACAGCCTGTTGCATCAGCCCAACGGCCCGTCTCACCCATAGTAGTCAACCAGAATGGAATAAATAAGCAAAACCACAGCACTCTGTGGTTTCCAGCAACTGGTATTCAAAAGCATTGCTGCCTGCAACTGCAGAGGTTGAACATAAGCATGATGGCTAGAAGCCACTGATAGCCATCTCCTTCATACAGAATGCAGAAGTGCACATTGTCCTCCATGCAACCTGCCCCCCACCACCTGGTGAGCGCTCGTGCACCGGGCAGGGGCGGAAAGTGTGGATGGGTGCATGATGTCATTGTGTGAGGTCACGTGATGTCGGGGCCCCTCAATTGGGGGGGTAAGTTGGCACCCTGGCTGCAGCATTACCTTCAGACAGGGGAGGGCTTTCATCAGGAAGATTTTGCTACTTATCTGTAGTTAGATAGGCTTACCCTCCTCTGCCTGTAAATTTAGTCCACTTTGGCAAAAATAAAATAAAATGGGGAAGGATTGTACCAATTGCCCTTTATAGCAAAATGGGGAATGCAGAGCTTCATTTTATTCAGAGCGGCATGAAACCCGAATTAAAAACAGAAGCAGAGGGAGAACAAATCAATTTTGAAACAGATCAGAATTTCTTTTAAAAATTCTTTAAAATTTCTTAAAAATTTTAATTTCTTAAAAATTTCAGTCATAAGGTTGATCCTGGGGCCTATGCACATCCCTGCTGCATTTTAACAGCAAACTCCTTCTCTAAGAGTCAATCCTTCTGCAGCCAAAACGACGTCGTCTATGGGAAAGTGTGAGGCATCAGTTGGGGACCTCTTAGCCCAGAGAGACCAAGCACGCTCCAAGCGCAGGGGCTGATGGCTAACTGTTGAGAGGAAAGGGGAATTGAAAGCTGTGGAGAGGAGAAATGGAATGGAGTGATCCTGGAAAACGGCATGGCTGGCTGAAGCTATGAAGCACCATTTTGTTGTGACCTTTTGCTACAGGCCAGACTCGTTCCATCTCATTGCTCACACAAATTTAGAGATGGGGCCCAGGGACCCACACCTGTGTCAGGTGCATGCCTGCACAACGTGCCAATGGGGGAATGGTGAGATGCACCTCCAAGCAAGGCACCGCTCCCTGTGGGAAGTCTGGTCTGCTCCAGATGTGCACATTTGTTTACTTGTTCCTTCACCCGCCCACACAGGCACACAATTACACATTAGCTTCCACTCTGCCTGCTGTGCGTGGTATTAATTCGCTCAGTGGTAGCCTGGCCTGCATTGATAGAAAGGCAAAGGCAAAAAAGGGTGTGGGTATTTATGATTAAAAAAGACACCAGAAATATATAATTGTCCTATAATATGTCATCCACATCTCAAAACGAACTCGCCAGCTGCAACACATGAAAGAGCAGCCTGCTCTTTCAGGAATAGATGCATCCTTGCTCCCACCCCAAGACAAGGAACTTCTAGAGGAATGGGGCTGAAACCTGAAGACTAGCAGCACCAGGAACTCTTTAAATACAGTTTTGAAGAAGGTGTGTGTGTCGCCCTCCTTGCCTCCACACAATGCAAAATAAAAATGATTCAGGGACAATAATTTCAATAGACGCCCAATGTTGATGTCTCTTTAAATCTGTGATATTAGCCTTATCAAGTAGAAGCGAGGAGGGAAATTAGTTTCACTTCTGCTGTGTCGCAATTTGTTCTTGTTCTGCTGGAGCTCGGAGAACACAAACGTGATTATGGAGTCTCTGCATATAGACTGTAAATAAATGTAGTTTAGTTCTACGGATGTTTCCTTCTTGCTGTGTGATGCTAGAAGACATGTGTGCTCTTTTCATAAGAGAAGGGTCGCAGATCGTAGGCACTCTGGACTGAAGGGACATGCCAGCCAGAGAGGGCCACCGGGAAGACGCTCAGGGGTCTTGGAGTTTGCTGTCCCAGGACAGAGTGCCATTCCCAACAGATCTGGCATCCCCAAACTTGGCCCTCCAGCTGTTTTGGGACTACAACTCCCATCATCCCCAGCTAACAGGACCAGTGGTCAGGGATGATGGGAGTTGTAGTCCCAAAACAGCTGGAGGGCCGAGTTTGGGGGTTGCCTGGACTAGATGAACCTCATGGTCCCTTCCAACTGTATGATTCTATGATTGCATGACTTCAGGTGCATGACTTTGAGCCATGGCTGCAAAGGAAGACTTATAAACCAGTGTTTTCGAAACTGGGGTTGCCAGCTGTTTTGGGACTACAGTTCCCATCATCCTTGACCACTGGTGCTGCTAGCTAGGGATGGTGGGAGTTGTAGTCCAAAAACAGCCAGGGACCCAAGTTTGGGAAACCCTGCTCTAAACTGATTATTTGTTTGCAGCAACAGCTTGAATTTGCCACATTTTAAAAGGCACCCGTTTTTAAAGAGAGGGATTCCCATTCTTTCATTGCTTGAACTTCCCTACAGCTGATATTGGGCATGTGATAGTTGAGCAGGACTCGTGCAAAATGACCTCACAGGCCAAATCTAGGATAGTGGCTGTCCAAAACAGACCTGGCAGGCCAGAGATTCTCTACCACAGAGGTAAAGGGACCCCTGACCATTAGGTCCAGTCGTGTCCGACTCTGGGGTTGCGGCGCTCATCTCACTTTATTGGCCGAGAGCCGGCGTACAGCTTCCACATCATGTGGCCAGCATGACTACGCCGCTTATGGCGAACCAGAGCAGCACATGGAAACGCCGTTTACCTTCCCGCCAGAGCGGTTCCTATTTATCTACTTGCACTTTGACGTGCTTTCGAACTGCTAGGTGGGCAGGAGCTGGGACCGAGCAACGGGAGCTCACCCCGTCGCAGGGATTCGAACCGCCGACCTTCTGATCAGCAAGCACTGGGCTCTGTGGTTTAACCCACAGCGCCACCTGGGTCCACAGAAGCAAGCTCTATTACTGCAGAGCGGTCTGAGTGGGGCTTCCCTTGCACTTGATCCGGAAACTGCCGTGTAAAGTTCTTCCAGAATTTGGCCATGGTGGATCGAGCTGCTAATAGAAGATGGGAAATCTTCTGAGCATCATGGTTCGCGAAGGAAACTGCATCACGCTCCTTTTAACCGGAGGACAAAAGTAGGTTCTGCTGTTCTTGTCCAGCCTTTCGGTGGAAACACGTTTTGCTTAATTGCAAAGAGGCAGCAATGTCCATCCTAATCTAAGGTGAATCTCTGTTGTCCTTCATGAAAAAATAATGGGGGCTTTTCTTCAAATGTGAGTGGTTCTCTTTGTGACTCCTGATGAATCGGGCATAAGTAAAGCTTGCAGAAGGAATAGCCAATGAAGCAGCGGGAAGTGAAGTGCAGGAGACAAATGTCTGATGTGACAGGTGAGTTGTCTGGTTCAGTTGAGAAGCATTTACCTTTTGAGGATTCGAGTGTTCCTAACTCTGCAGATGGGGCCGAAGTAACAGGGAGCAAGGCATTAGCGTACAATCTTAAGCATGTGAACGAGACCCCCAAGAGAGAGCGCATGTTTAAAAATACATGAATATTTCCATGGAGCAAAGAAATAAATGCATCAAATGAAAGGGCTTTATAGGCAGAAGCAATCCATTATGCAACCTCCAGAGGGGAGGAAAGGCTGAATGAGGAAAAGCGCTGCTTGGGACGAACAACTCCTGGGTGCACCAAACCTTCCTCACAAAGAAGCCCATCAAAGATATGGTTACCAGACATCCCCGTTTCCCAGGGACAGTCCCCAGATTTACAAATCCGCCCCCGGAATGTCCCTGGATTTCATTTAATGTCCCCGGATTTACCGTATATACTCGAGTATAAGTCGACCCGAATATAAGCCGAGGCACCCAATTTTACCACAAAAAACCTGAGAAAGCTTCATAGGAGCCACTGCCTGCCTCACTCGAGTATAAGCCGAGGGCGGCTTTTTCAGCACAAAAAATGTGCTGAAAAACTAGGCTTATACTCGAGTATATAGGGTATATTGTAAGTGTTGTAGATTTATTAGTAGGGACCCAGGTGGCGCTGTGGGTTAAACCACAGAGCCTAGGGCTTGCTGATCAGAAGGTCGGCGGTTCGAATCCCTGCGACGGGGTGAGCTCCCATTGCTCGGTCCCAGCTCCTGCCCACCTAGCAGTTCGAAAGCACGTCAAAGTGCAAGTAGATAAATAGGAACCGCTCTGGCGGGAAGGTAAATGGCGTTTCCGTGCGCTGCTCTGGTTCACCAGAAGCGGCTTTGTCATGCTGGCCACATGACCTGGAAGCTGTACACCAGCTCCCTTGGCCAATTATGCGAGATGAGCGCCACAACCCCAGAGTCGTCCGCGACTGAATGCTCAGGGGTCCCTTTACCTTTAGATTTATTAGTAGGGAATGAATGTTGTGTGATTGGTTCAACGGCACAAGACACATCATATGGGTACTTCCGGCAAGGCAAAATGGCGGGCACCATGGCAGCGAACAGCTCTTGAAGCCAGCCAGACCCAACTGCGCTAATAGGCTGGCTCTGGGCTGCTGAGACTGCCACTGCCACCACCACAGGGGAACCAGAGACACCTGGCTCGTCAACTGGGGAAACCACTGACTCCCTGCCCCCGCCCCACCCCGCGACCCAAATTGAGCCGGGAGTGAGAGTGCCTGGCCATCCATTCGACTGCCCAGCAGCACTCTGGGGCCAGGGAAAACCCCAGCGCCAACACAGGGAGAAAGGAGAGGAGAAGGAGAAGGCAGAGGAAGAGGAAGGAGAAAAAAGAGGGGAGCCCCAGCCTTGCCACACCACTGCCGCTGAGGAGGAGAGGTAGGAGAACACAGGGAGGGCAAGGACACGTGACCGAGCCCAGGCCTGACCTGAGCCTTCTCCATGGCGGCTAGCACTCCAAGAGAGTAGGGCGGGGCCCAGAGGAAGGCCGTGCGACAGAGGAGACCACAGAAGAGAAGATATTACTTCTCTTCTTTAAAAATTCTTTTTTTAAATTCTCTTTTCAAAAAAAAAAAGTGTCCCTGGATTCTTTGGGGGGGAAACTGGTAACCTTAATCAAAGAAGCACTTTCATTGCTGTCCATTGCCGTGGCAGTGCGTCCTGTTTTGCCCCCTGAGGAGCTGCCACACCCAGCCACTGCTGCTTCTGCTACTCATCCTTAGCCGAAGGCTCCCCTGCCCCACAAATACTGGAGCCTTCTGGTTCCACCAGTGGGGCCTCCACCATCACAGGAGATGCGGTAGCAGCTTCTGGGTTCCAGCGAGATCATCCCATAACTTGGAAGCCAATGTTGCAATGCGGTGGCAGCAGGTGGGGCGCCCAAGGGGGTGGCACCCCAGGGGGGTTCTGCCTCCCAAGGCAGCTGCTTCAGTCTGTCTCATGGGTGGGCCAGCACTGGTTATTTGGAAGAGGAAGAGGTATAGACGAGGTGATAGCTCAGTAAGGGACTCAGCTACATTAATCAAAATACAGCGTTATAAATACATTAGAACACTGTGACAGAAGAGGGCGCTGTAGAGCCGAAATCGCAACTCGATGATACAGTGGAACCTCGGTTTTGAAGCATCTCGGAAGCTGAACGATTCGGAACCCGAACGCCAAAAACCCAGAAGTAATTGCTTTCATTTCATAGAATCATAGAATCAGAGTTGGAAGAGACCACAAGGGCCATTCAGTCCAACCCCCTGCCAAGCAGGAAACACCATCAAAGCATTCCTGACAGGTGGCTGTCAAGCCTCTGCTTAAAGACCTCCAAAGAAGGAGACTCCACCACACTCCTTGGCAGCAAATTCCACTGTCGAACAGCTCTTACTGTCAGGAAGTTCTTCCTAATGTTTAGGTGGAATCTTCTTTCTTGTAGTTTGAATCCATTGCTCCGTGTCCGCTTCTCTGGAGCAGCAGAAAACAACCTTTCTCCCTCCTCTATATGACATCCTTTTATACATTTGAACATGGCTATCATATCACCCCTTAACCTTCTCTTCTCCAGGCTAAACATACCCAGCTCCCTAAGCCGTTCCTCATAAGGCATCGTTTCCAGGCCTTTGACCATTTTGGTTGCCCTCCTCTGGACACGTTCCAGCTTGTCAGTATCCTTCTTGAACTGTGGTGCCCAGGACTGGACACAGTATTCCAGGTGAGGTCTGACCAGAGTGGAATACAGTGGTACTATTACTTCCCTTGATCTAGATGCTATACTCCTATTGATGCAGCCCAGAATTGCATTGGCTTTTTTAGCTGCTGCATCACACTGTTGACTCATGTCAAGTTTGTGGTCTACCAAGACTCCTAGATCCTTTTCACATGACTGCTCTCAAGCCAGGTGTCACCATCCTGTATTTGTGCCTTTCATTTTTTTTGCCCAAGTGTAGTACTTTACATTTCTCCCTGTTAAAATTCATCTTGTTTGCTTTGGCCCAATTCTCTAATCTGTTAAGGTCATTTTGAAGTGTGATCCTGTCCTCTGGGGTATTAGCCACCCCTCCCAATTTGGTGTCATCTGCAAATTTTCGAATGCGCCTTGGAAGTCGAATGGCTTCTGAGGCACATTTCTTCATTTTTTCAATGGATTTTGCCAACCACCCATTGATCCTCGGTTTTCAAGCATTTCGGAAGTCAAATGGTCCTCTGGAATGGATTACGTTCGAAAACCGAGTTTCCACTGTATTTCAAATTGTGAGCTTTACAACTGTTTTTTGTTTTGTTTTGGGGTTTTTTCTGCAGGGCGTATTCAAAGTGTTTTTTTATAGCAGTGTTGATCTAGCCAGGATGAGAGGAAGCAAATGAAAGTGAGTTCAAGTGGGTTAAACAACTCTGTAAACAACTCTGTTTTTGCACAGGTCCAAAAATTGCTGGGAATTTTTTTTTAACCCATGTAAAGAGTGTGAGTGTGAGTGTGTGTGTGTGTGTGTGTGTGTGTGTGTGAGTGAGTGAGTGAGAGAGAGAGAGAGAGAGAGAGAGAGAGAGAGAAATAGTAGTTTCTGTTCCGCCCCGATGCAAACTAACACCATAAATATGAAATTATCTGCACAAAAGTTGGGCTGCTGAAGAATCAGCTAAATTGACTGAAGCCCAGGGCTCATGGGGAACAAAATGACAGGTTGGTTCAAGCTTCCCATCTGGGCTGCAAGATGCATTTGTTCTGACAAGATTAAAGATGTATTCCAGCTAGGAGTAAAGAGTATCCTTAAAGTCAGCTGTGCCTCCGGCCATGCAATTAAGAAATAAGAAATGGCAGCCTTCTAACCTGAGCTCGACACACCTCAGGTATGCCACAAAGTACTGAAAAGGACAGCACATCGTATCCACTCCCTTAAGACTCAGCATCGTAATAACCAAGGACTTGGCTTTAAAATATGCCATCTCTGCATTCTGGGCTGCATCAATAGGAGTATAGCATCTAGATCAAGGGAAGTAATAGTACCACTGTATTCCACTCTGGTCAGACCTCACCTGGAATACTGTGTCCAGTTCTGGGCACCACAGTTCAAGAAGGATACTGACAAGCTGGAACGTGTCCAGAGGAGGGCAACCAAAATGGTCAAAGGCCTGGAAACGATGCCTTATGAGGAACGGCTTAGGGAGCTGGGTATGTTTAGCCTGGAGAAGAGAAGGTTAAGGGGGATATGATAGCCATGTTCAAATATATAAAAGGATGTCATATAGAGGAGGGAGAAAGGTTGTTTTCTGCTGCTCCAGAGAAGCGGACACGGAGCAATGGATTCAAACTACAAGAAAGAAGATTCCACCTAAACATTAGGAAGAATTTCCTGACAGTAAGAGCTGTTTGACAGTGGAATTTGCTGCCAAGGAGTGTGGTGGAGTCTCCGTCTTTGGAGGTCTTTAAGCAGAGGCTTGACAGCCACCTGTCAGGAATGCTTTGATGGTGTTTCCTGCTTGGCAGGGGGTTGGACTGGATGGCCCTTGTGGTCTCTTCCAACTCTATGATTCTATGATTCTAAATCAGGTGGTACCCCAAGAGGAATATGCCATACCTTTGTTATGGATCTCCTTTCTACTTCTTGAGCATCTTTGGGGAGAGCAGTTTCAGCTGGCTGTGGAAGCTCGGGATTTCTGGGAAAGGGTCAGGGGAACTGCCGGCAAGTGAGATGGAAGCGAATTCTGCCTAGCTGGTTCTTGCATTCATTACCTGCCTTGAGCCTTCAGGTGTGGCATTTCTGAGGATGACTTCAACTGCCAGACCTCCACTAACACAAACACACAAGTGTGAAGGAGCTTCCACACTGCAGAGGTATAGGATTATTTTTACTGATCGGATTTTCCGCGGCAAGGGGAAATCTGGATGCAAAAAATAAGAAGTACAGTTTGGCATTTAAATAATAATAATAATTATTATTATTATTATTAGGGAAGTTTTTAATCTGTGATGTGTTAATGTATTTTAATGTTTGCTGGAAGCCGCCCAGAGTGGCTGGGGAGACACGGCCAGATGGGCGGGGTACAAATAATATATTATTATTATTATTATTATTATTATTATTATTATACCCCGCCTATCTGGCTGGGTTTCCCCAGCTACTCTGGGCGGCTTCCAACAAAAATATTAAAAATACAATAAAACATCAAATAAAAAGTACAGTTTGGCATTATTAATAATAATAATAATAATAATAATAATAATAATACCCCGCCTATCTGGCTGGGTTTCCCCAGCTACTCTGGGCGGCTTCCAACAAAAATATTAAAAATACAATAAAACATCAAATAAAAAATACAGTTTGGCATTATTATTATTAATAATAATAATAATAATAATAATAATACCCCGCCTATCTGGCTGGGTTTCCCCAGCTACTCTGGGCGGCTTCCAACAAAAATATTAAAAATACAATAAAACATCAAATAAAAAATACAGTTTGGCATTATTATTAATAATAATAATAATAATAATAATAATACCCCGCCTATCTGGCTGGGTTTCCCCAGCTACTCTGGGCGGCTTCCAACAAAAATATTAAAAATACAATAAAACATCAAATAAAAAGTACAGTTTGGCATTATTATTATTATTAATAATAATAATAATAATAATAATAATAATACCCCGCTTATCTGGCTGGGTTTCCCCAGCTACTCTGGGCGGCTTCCAACAAAAATATTAAAAATACAATAAAACATCAAATAAAAAGTTTGGCATTATTATTATTAATAATAATAATAATAATAATAATAATAATATCCCGCCTATCTGGCTGGGTTTCCCCAGCTACTCTGGGCGGCTTCCAACAAAAATATTAAAAATACAATAAAACATCAAATAAAAAGTACAGTTTGGCATTATTATTATTATTATTAATAATAATAATAATAATACCCCGCCTATCTGGCTGGGTTTCCCCAGCTACTCTGGGCGGCTTCCAACAAAAATATTAAAAATACAATAAAACATCAAATAAAAAGTAGTTTGGCATTATTATTATTATTATTAATAATAATAATAATAATATCCCGCCTATCTGGCTGGGTTTCCCCAGCTACTCTGGGCGGCTTCCAACAAAAATATTAAAAATACAATAAAACATCAAACATTAAAAGCTTCCCTAAACAGGGCTGCCTTCGGATGTCTTCTAAAAGTCAGATAGTTGTTTATTTCCTTGACATCTAAAGGAGGGTGTTCCACAGGGAAGGCACCACTACCGAGAAGGCCCTCTACCTGGTTCCCTGTAACTTCGCTTCTTGCAGTGAGGGAACCGCTAGAAGACCCTCAGAGCTGGACCTCAAGTGTCTAGGCTGAATTATGTGGGTGGAGATGCTCCTTCAGGTATACTGGGCCAAGGCCATTTAGGGCCAATAATGCCATGTGGGCACTGTGGAAAACATCCAAGCACCCAATCCACTCAAAAAAACAGTAATATGGAAGCACCTACTATCCCATTTCACAGTCCTCAGAAGGTCTACTCAGAAAAAAGTCACAGGTGTTCAATAGGACTTAAACCCTGTAGGGCAGTGATGGCCAAACTTGGCCCTCCAGCTGTTTTGGGACTACAATTCCCATCATCCCTGATCACTGGTCCTGTTAGCTAGGGATGATGGGAGTTGTAGTCCCAAAACAGCTGGAGGGCCAAGTTTGGCCATCACTGCTGTAGGGGATGTACACCGATGGTACCTGCACCCTGCAAAATTGCATAAAATCAGCCAAAATAGCTCTCAATTACGCTGGCAAGACTGCACACTTCCTGAATCACTGTGGCACATGTGGTGGTGCTGTCCAAAGATTATTCCCTTTGAGGGGGGGGGCGGAATTCAGACCGTAAACCAGATTATGAAATACCCGGTCCAGTCAGGCCCCAAAATAGCGCTATTATCTTGTTTTCCTTTAGGAAATGTCAAGGAATACCTAATAAAGATCTTATTTCCCATTTGTTAACTGCTGCCAGATTAATAATTGCCCAGTACTAGAGGACTGCAAGAAGATCAAACCTATCCATTCTTAAAGAAATCAGCCCTGAGTGCTCACTAGAAGGACAGATCCTGAAGTTGAGGCTCCAGTACTTTGGCCACCTCATGAGAAGAGAAGACTCCCTAGAAAAGACCCTGATGTTGGGAAAGATGGAGGGCACAAGGAGAAGGGGACGACAGAGGACGAGATGGTTGGACAGTGTTCTCGAAGCTACTAACATGAGTTTGGCCAAACTGCGAGAGGCAGTGGAGGATAGGTGTGCCTGGCGTGCCTTGGTCCAGTGTTTCTCAACCCTGTGCCTCCAGATGTTTTTGGCCTACAACTCCCATCATCCCTGACCACTGGTCTTGCTAGCGAGGGATGATGGGAGTTGTAGGCCAAAAACATCTGGAGGCACAGGGTTGAGAACACTGCTGTCCATGGGGTCACGAAGAGTCGGACACGACTGAACGACTGAACAACAACAACAACTAGAGGACTCGAGCGAACCTGATTGCATCGCTGTGTCACCAAAACTTGTGAACTGCTTCAGTTGTTTTTTTCTCTTTTAAAAAGAGCCAGGGAAATGCCATACCCCAAATTTGCAAAAGGCATGTCAATGACAGAGGGGGGGCATTTTTGCTCAGTTCAATTATACACTAGAAGCAATTAGAAAGAAAAATTAGATAGGTTTTCTTTTGCTTCCATTAATAATAGCAGAGATTTACATTCCCCCCCCATCATTGTTAATGCAAATTTAATAAAGGCAGCTTGTGTTTGAACAAGCAAAGCATTTCACAGTCTTCATGCGAGGAAAGTTGCGTCGCTGAGACTTCATGCCGTTCAATGTGCTCCATTAACCCCATGCCGTTCAATGTGCATCATTAACCCCAACCTGTCCCATATTATGTAACAGCAGAAACCCAATGTCATTATGCCTTGCTCCAGTGTCACCTGCCCTGAATGGATCTGACGCGATAATGGCATGGAAAGTATCTGTAGCTTTAGCAATTCACCTCAAATATGAGCGAAGCCTTCCAGTGTTTCTGGAATAGCCTCTAAGAAGCTGACCCAGACATTTTGCAACTATCAACAGTTGTCCGGGATCGCAGGCCGAAGAGGTCTTTCCCATCTCCTGCTACTTGATCCTTTTGAGATACCAAGAATTGGACCTGGGACCTTGTGCCTGCACAGCAAGTGCTCTGCCACTGAGCTATGGCCTCTCTCATTGATGGGGAATTTCTGCCCTAGTGGTAGTGCTGGAAGTTTAACAGCAGAGATCATTCAGTGTGTAACTGAAGAGTTAATTCTGTAGTCAGTAAGCCAGCTAATGGGGGGGGGCATTGCTTAGCAACAAGGCTAGGTGGTATGATCTTTCCTGAGGTATCATGCGATCTGATTGCCAGTGTAGTCCTGAGGGAGTTTTCTTCTATATATCTTTGGTTGTATGTCTCCCTGCTATGAACAAGGACAAAGGAAGGCAAAACCTTTCTGATCCTTTCTCCTCAAATGATGTACAGTGGTACCTTGGTTTTCAAACGTAATCCGTTCCAGAAGACCATTCGACTTTCGAAACGTTTGAAAACCGAAACATGCATTTCCGGAAGCATTTACGTTCGGAAAACTCAATACGGAAGCTGTGTGGCATTTTCGACTTCCAAAAAGCGTTCGAAAACCGAAGCATTTACTTCCGGGTTTTCAGTGTTCAAAAGCCAAAACGTTCAACTTCCGAGACGTTCGAAAACCAAGGTTCCGCTGTACAGTTTTCTTTTCCTCAGTAAAGTGTTATCAGGATTTCCTTTCTCTCTGGACTCTGTTATTTAAGTGGTTTTGCTAATAACAATAATAATTTTTTATTTATACCCTGCCCTTCCCGCCCGATTTAAAAACCGGGCTCAGGGTGGCTAACAACAAATATAAAACATTGATTAAAAACGACTTTTTTAAAAAAAGGGTTAAAAACAGCATCAAATACAACATAAATGAACATCACCAGGGCTAACTGGCCAAGTTATTCCTGCTAGGGCCAGTAAGGAGACCAGGGAAGGGTTTAAATGTGGGGTCTCAGAAAGGTTTCTTCAAAGAAAAAGGGAAGGGGGGGGAAGGAATGATGGATCAGGCTAGATTGAAGGCCAGGCGGAATAGCTCTGTCTTACAGGCCCTGCGGAAGGAGATCAGGTCCTGCAGGGCTCTAGTCTCGTGGGACAGAGCACTCCACCAGGTCGGAGCCATCACTGAAAAAGCCTTGGCCCTGGTGGAGGATAATCTGGCTTCTTTTGGGCCCGGGACCCTTAAACTATTTTTATTCATGGACCTTAGGGTTCTCTGCGGAACATACCAGGCATTCTCATTTTGCACCCAAGAAGGTTGAAGGCAACATGGCTTACATGCATCCGTTTTTAACTTTAAGGAGTTGGGGATGCCTTTCCCGAAAAGCTCTCAAAATTCTGGAGATGGCACCAGGAAGGATTCCATCCAGCATTATATCAGTTCCCACTCTGGGTGGATCTACACACAGGGGAGATAAAACCCCCACTATAAATAAGATAGAAATTAAATTGTTATAACAAATGGGGGGAAAGCGCTATGTAAAATTGCATAGAAAGGTTTTGTGCTCTACAGCGCCATCTGGTGTTGCATGTTTATAATGCATTTAAAATGCTGGGGGTTTTTTAACTAATGTAGCTGAGTCCTCTGCCCTACGCCATGTTGATTCAGGCTGAAAGTCCGTTTCCTTGCTCCGTCTGATTCTGCAGACTGTGCACATTGCAAGAAATCAACAGCTTCCCTCCAAGGCGCAAACCTTCAGCTACCTGATGAGGCTGAACCTGTCAAGCACCGAAACAAAACAAAAAAAATAAACCCAGCCTCCAGCTGCCAGGCTTCTCTTTCTTAGGCCGGCTGGGGGATTTCTCAGCTTCTATGAACTCCATTCGTGTTTGTGTTGTCAAGATACTCCAGAAGCTTTGGATCCATTGTGTCAGGACGTAAAGAAATAATATCACTCCAGATGTTCTAATCCTTGACGGTTTTGTGTGCTATTTTAATCCACGTATTCCATAAAAAGCCCCTGTGGAATAGCCGGTATAAATGGGGAGCTGTCTGAAGTCTCTTGCAGTAGCCACAACAAAGACTCCGCACTTTTCTATTCCCTTGCATTTGTATCTCGCCTTCCACCATGGAGATTGTGGTCTTGTTGTGGCCCCAGGGGCGGAGCAAGGTGGGGGCGGTCCGCCCCGGGTGTCATCACCAAGGGGGGGGTGACATTCGGAGCGCCGCGAGCCCGTGACTCCCGCCTACCCTGAGCCATCGGGGGAAACGGGTGAGTTGCGCTGCTTTGCCAGTGGCCTTCCCTCCTTCCCCCTTCGACAGCTCCGCGCTCCCGGGCAGCTGGAGGAGGCAGGGAGGCAGGCAGGCAGGCAGGGAGGGAGATGATGGGAAGGAGGCTGGTGAGCAAACAAGCGGAGGGTGGAGGGAAGGAGAGAAGCAGAAACTCCCTCGAGTCAGGACCCAAACCCTGTAACACCCAAAAAAGCTCAACAATTTTGGGCAACCCTCCCTGTGCTGGCCCCGGGGGTGCCCCGCCCAGAGGACACCGGGTGGGAAGACCAGGAACTCACCCGGGGCCAAGCGGGGCGTGCTCAGCAGTCCCAGACAACAGCAGTGGGTCCAAGTGAGGCAACCAAGTCCAGGCGCTGGGCGGTAGCAGAGTCAGGTAATAGTCTGTGGGTCTAGCCAGGTAGTCAGAGGTCAGGAACATGCCAAGGGTTCATCCGTGAAGCAGGGTCAAAGTCCAGTCCAAGGTCCAGGAGTCCAACAGAGGGTCAGTCCGGCAAGGAGCAAGGCAGGGAGCAGGGCAAGGTACAGGTCAGGATCAGGCACGAGGACACAGGCAGGCACACAATAGCAACTGTGTTGCTCACGCAACTTGGGGCTGTGGCTGGCCGGCCTTTATCTGCCCTGGGGCATAGGGCGGCCCCGATCCTCCGGTGACTCGCCTCTCCTTCTGGCCTGGAGGTGAGCACTCCTCCTGCAGAAACTTAGTTCCCTTCGCCTCTCTGCCCTTCGCCTCCGCAGCTCAGGAGAGGCTGGTGGGTTACCGGACCCAGAGGCAGCCTCAGCTTCCCCTGTCAGGGCTGGGAGTGGAGCACCTGCAGGCAATGGGTCCTCCATCCCATCAGGAGCCAGAGCAGACTCAGCTGATGCCTGCACCTGAGGATCCAGCACAGGTGAGGACCCTTAAGGCTCCTGCCCTAGACCCAGCTCAGCTGGTTCTGGAGGCAGGGAATCCTGTGCAGGCTGGGATCCCTCAGGTTCAGCATCTGAGTCCGAATCCTAGGCCATCACACTCCCCTAAAAAAAAGCCTGAACAACTTTGGTCAACACTTCCCTTAAAAAAAAGAAAAGAAGAAAAGTTCAAAAACTGGCAATGAAAATGGGTAGATCACAGCCAGTATTTTTATACTGTGAGTAGATCGCAGTCTCTTGGGAGTCCAACTAGATTTCAATGTGGGGGGGACGGGACAAGAAATTTTCTGCACTGGGTACCACCTGACCTTGCTAAGCCACTGTGTGGCCCTGGTCTCACAGTGGGATGGGAACGTGAGAAGGGCTGTCAGGGAGTTGGACTAGATGACCCTAGCTTCCAATCCTACAATTCTATGATTTTATGAATCTTCTTCATATTCCAAAGGAATCTATGAGCAGTTTACAACACACTAAAAATATCACAGATAAATGTCAAATGTGGGGGGGGGGGGATGCAATAAAAATTCTCTCAAACAGCAATATAAACTGTTGTACAGAGTGCCTTGAGACTGAAACCACGGAGTCAATCCATCTACTGTTTTTAGAACAGTTTTCTTAATTGTCATATAACTTCAAGCCGGTAAGAAGAGCAGGATGCATTAATGATCCCTTGGATCAGCTGAATTGGCAGCGACAATTTCATGTGGGGAGGAAATAATGTCTATTGATTGGAGATAACAACTTCCTGTCTGCAGGAGCTTCGGAACTTGTGCTTCCTTCTCAGATAGATGTGCGCTGCACGCTCAGTGCTGATTAACTGGGGGAATTTCTTTCTTCAAGACATGACCGTCATCATGTACCATGAGAGAGTGAGAAAGTTTGGGTGTGTGAGTGAGTTACAGAGGGGTGGGAGGTGTGTTCAGATGTTTGGGGGACAGGAGGCGGGCAGGTGTGGAGGACTCCCTGGTCCTGAAGGGGGTAACTGTGCCCCTGAAGGACCAGGTGCGCAGCCTGGGAGTCATTTTGGACTCACAGCTGTCCATGGAGGTGCAGGTTAATTCTGCATCCAGGGCAGCAGTCTACCAGCTCCATCTGGTACGCGGGCTGAGACCCTACCTGCCCGCAGACTGTCTTGCCAGAGTGGTGCATGCTCTGGTTATCTCCCACTTGGACTACTGCAATGCGCTCTACGTGGGGCTACCTTTGAAGGTGACCCGGAAACTACAACTAATCCAGAATGCGGCAGCAAGACTGGTGACTGGGAGCGACCACCGAGACCACATAACACCGGTCTTGAAAGACTTACACTGGCTCCCAGTACGTTTCCGAGCACAATTCAAAGTGTTGGTGCTGACCTTTAAAGCCCTAAATGGCTTCGGTCCAGTATACCTGAAGGAGCATCTCCACCCCCATCGTTCAGCCCGGACACTGAGGTCCAGCGCCGAGGGCCTTCTGGCGGTTCCCTCACTGCGAGAAGCAAAGCTACAGGGAACCAGGCAGAGGGCCTTCTCGGTAGTGGCGCCCGCCCTGTGGAACGCCCTCCCAGCAGAGGTCAAAGAGATAAACAACTATCTGACATTCAGAAAATACCCGAAGGCAGCCCTGTTTAGGGAGGCTTTTAATGTTTTATAGATTATTGTATTTTAATGTTCTGTTGAAAGCCGCCCAGAGTGGCTGGGGAAACCCAGCCAGATGGGCGGGGTATAAATAATACATTATTATTATTATTATTATTATTATTATGCCTGAACATGCAAATGCTCCAAATGTACAGAGGGACAGGGGCAGGCACACGAGCCACACCTCGCAACGTCTTCAATAATTATGTCACACACACCCTCAGTCCTTGATCATCACCATCTTGATCACAGAAGGTCTGCAGGGGTGCTTCTACTCATGTTTGCTTGAGTGCAAGCAGAAAATTTCACACAATTGGGGTCCCTGACTGTCATAGACTGGCTGGCTGCAGAGGAGCGGTGGAGGGGGGGACAGCTGGGGAACCCCCAAGGGAACAGACAGGGGGAGAAAGCTCAGAGCTAGGGGACTGGTGGTGGGACAATGATGAGTGGTCAGAGGGAGAAGAGGGAGCAGAATAAGGAGGAGGTGTTGGAAGCTGAAGAGGTAACAGGTCTTAGTGAGCTGGGAGAGTCTGTGGCAGAGAGAAGTCCGGAATCAGAGGCAGAAGTTGAAGCAGGAGAGGAGGGAGTCCAAGAGGCAGACATGAGTCAGTCAGGAGACAGTGAAGAGTCTGTCTCCTCTTCTACTGCAACAAGCTTCCATCCACATTGTCTCCCAGAACCAGAAGAGGCATGAAGAGAGGAAGGAGAAATTGGTGACACGCAGACACAGTCTCTGACTGCTTGAGGAAAACCCTGGAGAGGAGGAGACTGAGATGGCTGTGAGGAGGCAGGCACTTTCAATCTCGGCAACTGATCCACGGGGCAAGACCTATTGGGGATGAGTTGCTATTCTCATTAGGCCTGACACTCCTGTGTCGATCATGCTTTTGCTAATAAAGTGTTAACTCCAACTTGCACATTGTGATTTACTGCTGGCTCGCTCCTGACACAAAGTATCATGCTTCGATTTGATGCATTCTCTGGACATTCAACCATTTGGTTGCATTAGCATGCTGGGAATTGTCCCTTGTTCCCTCGTCATTTACTGGGAAGGATAAGATGCAATAGCCACCTTTAAATCTTTATATACCGTAGCATGACACTTTCAGGTGTGCGGGGGGGGGGGACTATAAATCTCACACTTGCATATAAAAAATTATTTCTTTTTTGCAGAATTATTTCTTTTTTGCTTCTATAATTTCACCTGCTATTAGTTGATGAGATGAGAGATTTTATGAGCCTTTCTCTCTCTCTCTTTCCCAAACTAGCCTTGGTAATATTGTGCATGCTTACTCTAAAAAACAAGTTAGCAATGGTTTCCTGGGAGATTCCCAGGCCAGCCAATTCTCACAGGGTTTGCACCTGGGAAGAGCAGGAACAGCAGACATCGTCCGCATTTCATTATGCCATCATTCAGCATTAACATTCCACTTATGATTCCCCCTTTTGGATAAAGCAACCATCAGGAGATGCCTCCAGTGGTATCCCAGCCTCAAAGTCTTTCATTTATTTTATGTTTCTAGCAAATCTTACACCTGCCCACCAAAGAGCCTTGAATAATAATAATAATAATAATTTAAGATGAGATGGTTGGACAGTGTTCTCGAAGCTACTAACATGAGTTTGGCCAAACTGCGAGAGGCAGTGAAGGATAGGCGTGCCTGGCGTGCTCTGGTCCATGGGGTCACGAAGAGTCGGACACGACTGAACGACTGAACAACAACAACAACAACCCCGCCCATCTGGCTGGGTCTCCCCATCCACTCTGGGCGGCTTCCAGCAAATATTAAAATACATTAACATGTCACAGATTAAAAACTTCCCTAAACAGGGCTGCCTTCAGGTATTTTCTAAATGTCATGTAGCTGTTTATCTCTTTGGCCTCTCAGTTCTGCTGCTACTTTCCTTTTATTTCCTGGTAACTCCAGTTGGTGGAAGGTTTCTCCGGCCACTGCCAGTGAGGAACATGGGGGAGGGCTTTTGCTCAAGGGCACAGAATCTCCTTTGCATGCAAAAGCTGCCAGGATCAAGCCCTAGCATCTCCAGGTGGGACTGGGACTACCCCCTGCCAGAAATCCGGAAGAGCTACCGGTACTGTAAGTCAGAGTAGACGGCCCTGAGCTCGGTGGGACAGTGGTTTGACTTGGTGTGAGTGCACTTCTTATATTCCTAGAGATATAGGAACGCGGGTGGCGCTGCGGTCTAAACCAGAGCCTCTTGGGCTTGCCGATCAGAAGTTGGGCGGTTCGAATCCCCAGTACGAAGTGAGCTCCTATTGCTCTGTCCCAGCTCCTGCCAACCTAGCAGTTCGAAAGCACGTCCATGCAAATAGATAAATAGGTACCGCTGCGGCGGGAAGGTAAACAGCATTTCCGTGCGCTCTGGCTTCCATCACGGTGTTCTGTTGTGCCAGAAGCAGTTTAGTCATGCTGGCCACATGACCCAGAAAGCTGTCTGTGGACAAATGCCAGCTCCCTCGGCCTAAAAGCAAGATGAGCGCCGCGCCACACACTGGCGGAGGAAGAGGAGTGCGAGGGGAGCTCACCGGCCCGGGCAGCGTGATCCCGGCAGGGTGCCATTGCGGCTGCCCCCCCCACTGGGCCCCCCGCCAGAGGCGTAGGAAGGTCAGGTGGTACCCGGTGTGGAAAATTTCTTGTCACCCCCCCCCCAATTGATTTTATTTTATTTTTTTTGCCTGCAAAAATGGTTTTACGTTATTTCATATTTTCTTACAAAGGAATAATAATAAGTAAAAATAAACTTTTATTTATATCCCGCCCTCCCCGGCCGAAGTCGGGCTCAGGGCGGCTAACATCAGATACATAACATTAATATAAAAATCAAACAATAATTAAATTGCCTCCTAAAAACATGTCAAAATCAAATTAAAGTCTAATTAGATGGCTTTCCGCAGGGTTAGGGTTGGGAACAGTAAGTGCTCCACTGAATTGAAATTTCAGCCTTCACGACATAGGAAAACAGCCAAGTAAACAGCTATTTTCGTTAAACCAGAGGGTCAAGATATTAACTGATATGCATGAAATTTCATATATAGCTATATAATCTCTAGTGTAGTAAGATAAGACCTTTGGTGCAGGCATTTAAAAAAAAAAGTTTTTTATGAACCACCCTAGTAGGGCAGTAATTGTTCCTTGATAATTTGTCACACACACCCCATGATGGAACCTGGGGCGGATCGCCCCCTACAAGGGGGCGTGCCCCGCCCCCAGGATGCACGTCACGCCCCCAGGACACGTGCCAGCCCCGCCCCCGCCTGCTCTCCCTCCCCCGGTGCTGGAGCATGAAGCTCCGCCACTGGCACCACACCCCATAGTCGCTTTTGACTGGACTTAACCATCCAGGGGTCTACCTTTCCCTTTTACCTAGTCCTAGAGATGAAATCTCTGATATTCCAAGGCTGCTTAAAACCTGGTGCCAACTCTCCAAATGAAGCTAACAGGATATGTTTGCATGCATGAGAAATATGTGTGCAAATTCATTTTATTTACTTATCCAGACCCTCCAAGTGCCCTTATTTTCTGGATTTACAGAAGCCGTCCTGGTTTCTGATTTGATCCCAGAATGTCCCGCTTTTCCTTAGGGCAGTGATGGCTAACCTTGACACCCCAGATGTTTTGGAACTACAACTCCCATCATCCCTAGCTAACAGGATCAGTGGTCAGGGATGATGGGAGTTGTAGTTCCAAAACATCTGGAGTGTCAAGGTTAGCCATCACTGCCTTAGGGTGTCCATATTTTCATTGGAGAAATGTTGGATGGTATGGAGTTATTAAAAAAAATTAATAGAAGGGAGGTCAAGGAAAAGGGAGGAATCTCATAATTTTTTATTAGGAGAAGATGTCTTCAAGCATGAAAGGTAGGTTGGTTGTTCCAGCATGGGACGCCCACTTGAGAGAAGATCTTCGATCAAAGTCTGCAGCCGTGTAATACGTTGGCAGTGCTGGGATTAAAGTAAGCCTTTGGAGGCAATATTATGACAAGAGGCAAAAAAGAGAGAGGAGAAATAATGAGCCGAGGCTGTTTGGCTCTGGGAAAGCCTCCCCACGTTACTGACAGGAACACAATGCAAACCTTTTAATCTTGGTGCTCAACAGCGCTCCACGGTTATCAGACAAAATGTCAGGCAATGAGATTACTGGAAGGAGAAAACATTTCTAGTGGTGCATGTCAGAAGAAAAACGGGAGGTGTGTTGGGAATGTGGAAACAGAACAGCCAGGCTCGGCTGCGGCCTAGCAGCAAAAAAATATACTTTGGGAAAGAAGCGACTGCACATCCCATAACTTGCCTCAGAATTGTCCACATGTCTATTGGAGCAGCCAAGTGGGCGAACCCATCTGACCAGCTCTGAATATTTTTTCGGTGGCCTTGCCAAGGCCTCTTATGCATGGCCTGATTTGAATGAATTTTCTGTCTAAAGGAGTGCCTGGGCCAAACCCAGTTTAAAGAGAAAAAAGATTTAGGGCTCGCTCATCCGGTGCCTAGAAAACAGGAGTCCATGTGGTCTTCCGCTTGCCCCTCTCCTTTTCCAGGGGGAAAATGCTCTTTGGCTCTCTGTTGGAACAAAGGACACGGAAAATCTCAATTGCAGTTTGCTCCAATTGAGTGCTAAAGAGCGGTTTCCCCCCAGGAAAAGCAGCCAGACAAGAAGTGAATAAGCCCTAGGAAGGAATGATAGGAGGGGCTTTGAAGTTTGTGTGTGTGTGTTTATATCTTGCCTTTCTCCCAACTTGGGACTCGAGGTTTAAAACAGCATTACAAAATGCAAAGTAATAAAATGATTATGATGATGGTGGTGATTGATTTATATACTGCCCATCTGACTGGGTTTCCCCAGCCACTCTGGGCAGCTTCCAACAAATTAAACACATTAAGCACAGTAAAATACCAAACATTAAAAACTTCCCTATACTGGGCAGCCGTCCGATGTCTTCTAAAAGTCAGAGAGTTGTTTATTTCCTTGACATCTAACAGGAGGACGTTCCACAGGGAGGGCGCCACTACCGTGAAGGCCCTTTGCCTGGTTCCCCATAACCTCACTTCTCGCGATGAGGGAAACTAGTTAAAAACCATAATCAAAATATAGCAGAACACATCTGAAACCAACTATTAAAATAGACTTTGCTGTGGCAGCAGCCTTAATTTTTCCATGGCCTGTCTGAATAGGTGCCATTGATAGCCTTATCCTCCATGAATTTGTCTGATTCTATAGAATAGACAGAAGTGAGAGCTGGACCATAAAGAAGGCTGATCGCCGAAGAATTGATGCTTTTGAATTATGGTGCTGGAGGAGACCCTTGAGAGTCCCATGGACTGCAAGAAGAACCTATCCATTCTGAAGGCAACCCAAGTTTTGGAGGTAAACCCCATTTTGCTCAACGGAGCTTACTCCCTAGTACAGATGCAAAGGATTTCAACCCAACACTTCAATCCTTAAGCATGCTAGGGGGAGGAAGGGAAGAACAAAGAAGAGGAATATAGGGAAAATGTAAAAGTATATTAATGCCGAGGTATGAACTTAGATTTAAAGAAGTGATTATATTTGATGATGATGATTCAAAAGAGGATGCATGAACCTGATAAGAAGATAGAATATGAAATCAATAGTGAGGGATGTGAGGGAGTCATTTGAGTTAAGAAATAGAGGAATTTAGAATTGCCTGGCCTGGAAAATGGTCAGGCCTAAGCAATGGTATGACATATTATTGTTAAGGTTAAAGATAAAATGAACGGGTATACCTCTGTGAGAGGGGGGGTGGATTTGGGCTTCCCACGGTGAGAGGGAGGAAGCATGAAAACTTTAACCGAGATGTAATGTGCTTATAAAATTGTAAAATCAATAAAAATTATTTTTTTTAAAAAAAAGTAGATAAATAGGCACCGCTCCAGTGGGAAGGTAAACGGCGTTTCCGTGCGCTGCTCTGGTTCGCCAGAAGCGGCTTAGTCATGCTGGCCACATGACCCGGAAGCTGTACGCTGGCTCCCTCGGCCAATAAAGCGAGATGAGCGTTGCAACCCCAGAGTCATCCGCGACTGGACCTAATGGTCAGGGGTCCCTTTACCTTTACCTTTAGCCATGGGGGCTCAGCTCTGCCTCTACCATTGGAGGCAGAAATTCTTCTGAATGCCAGTTGCTAGAAGCCCCAGGAGGGGCGAGTTGCTCTTCTGCTCGAATCCTGCTTGAAGGATTCTGGTTGTCCACTGCGAGAACAGGATGCTGGACTAGGTGGTCCATGGGCCTGATCCAGCAGGCTCTTCTCACATTCTTATGTTCTTAATTTCAAGGGAACAGGAAAGTAGAACTGCAGTTTTTTTAATATACCCCCAAAAAACCCCACACCTCTTCTTCAGATCGCACACACACACACACACATACAAAAACTTCTGCACAAAGGCAGCAGCAATATTAAACCCATCTGTTAGGATGTTTCTTAAAACCAGGACACTCAGCTTGCAGTCAGAAAACCAGCAAGACAGCTGAATTATTGATATTGCCTGGAGTGGGATTGCGTACTCTGTGCCCTGTAAATATTCCAGCAATTCGTTGCTCAGTGTATTTCCTTCTGTCTTCAGCTTGTTGTTTCTTCCCCAGTCACCTTCAGTAAACAAGGTGAGGAGGTATAAAGGAACGGTGGGCTGCCACACAAGGTGTCTTAAGGTGAATTCATCACATTACACGGATGCAAAACACATCTTCCAGCTTTTCTCATCATCCGGAAGGGCAAGATTAAGCGACGGCTTCCAGCAACTGGCCTTGCTGCCTTTAAATAACGCCAAAGAGTTCAAACTCTAAGAGAGAAGAAGAAGAAGAAGAAGAAGAAGAAGAGGAGGAGGAGGAGGAGTTTGGATTTGATATCCCGCTTTATCACTACCCTAAGGATAAGTAGGGACGCGGGTGGCGCTGTGGGTTAAACCACAGAGCCTAGGGCTCACCGATCAGAAGGTCGGCGGTTCGGATCCCCACAACAGGGTGAGCTCCCATCGCTCGGTCTCTGCTCCTGCCAACCTAGCAGTTCGAAAGCACGTCAAGGTGCAAGTAGATAAATAGGTACCTCTGCAGCGGGAAGGTAAACGGCGTTTCCGTGCGCTGCTCTGGTTCGCCAGAAGCGGCTTAGTCATGCTGGCCACATGACCTGGAAGCTGTACGCCAGTTCCCTCTGCCAAAAATGCAAGATGAGCGCCGCAACCCCAGAGTCAGTCACGACTGTACCTAATGGTCAGGGGTCCCTTTACTTTTACCTAAGGAGTCTCAAAGCGGCTCACATTCTCCTTTCCCTTCCTCCCCCACAACAAACACTCTGTGAGGTGAGTGGGGCTGAGAGACTTCAAAGAAGTGTGACTAGCCCAAGGTCACCCAGCAGCTGCATGTGGAGGAGTGGGGATGTGAACCCGGTTCACCAGATTACGAGTCCACTGCTCTTAACCACTACACCACATTAGCGTAGCTCAACACCCATTCAGACACAACTTGGGCAGAAAGGTTTTGCAATGGCAGTGAGACGCTAAAGGACCATCACAGCTGAACGAAGCCTCAATGAATTGGCAGCGCTTGGTTTTTGGAAGGGGGGGGTGCAGGATGCGAAAATAAAGCTCAAAGATGCTATAGTGATCAATATCCTGCAGTGTGCCTGAGTGTGCGCACACACATAACCACCGCCCTCCAGGTGGAGTACGCTGTTCTCATTGCTAACCACGGCCACCCTCCATCCTTCCCCCTTTTTATTCCTGCTTTGGGGCTGCTGGTATTGTAAGTGAGCAATGGGAAAAGCGTTAGTCACTCACTGCAGGGCAGAGAACCGGCAGCTTCAAAACAGCAGCTAAGATGCCCTCAGAAATACATCCTCTCTCCCCCCACACATTGTCAGAAGCCTCTTTCATACCAGTGTTTCCACCCCTGGCAAGGCAAACGCCTTTCTCTTTGACAAGGAAGAGAGAGAGAGAAAGGTCTGCAAGGCCAGCGCCTCTGAAAAGGGAAGGATCCTGAAGCACAACGGTGGGGTCATGTTGAATAGTGGGAAAGATGGACGAAGACACAGCTCTTAAAACAACCAGCTCTTTATTTTGGCTCTGAGTCCTGGACTGGAAACAGCAGCTCAGTTGCCTGGCTTATATAGAACTCAATAACTTGCAACAGTAACAACTCCTCTGGCTACCCAATCAGTGAACGTCACTTTCAATCCTTCATTTGCATGTAGGGACCTGAGTGAGAACTGCAGCCACTGTGGGTAGAGTGAGAACTGCAGCCTCAGTGGCCAGAATGTGTACTGCAGCTAAACTCAATACATAACACCCCTTCCCACCAGGATGAGATGTTAGGCCCCAAATTCATAAAGGTTACAACTAGGCCCCGTAAGCATATGGTTTCACAAGTTTCAACAGCATACATTTTTAACTATATACAAGTACAATATACTGGTTCATTTGGCAACATAATCCTTAAGATAGGCTGGATGACTACGAGTCCGAGTAGACCGACGAGGTACTACTGGAGAGGCATCCAGCGTACCTGAGCCTTGGCAACCGTCCGCCACAGGTGACGCAGTTGGATGGGTTGAGTCTGAGGCTTCCGCGTCGGCTGCTGCAGCGGCAGCGGCATCAGACTGCGGTTGTACTGGAGGCTCCAGTGAGGGTGCCGGGGGAGATTGTCTATGCCCTGGATGTTCTTCCTCAGTAGTACTTGGTGGCTGGCCAGCCTCTGCCGGGGCCGGCGGAGGCACTGTTCCAGTGTCCAAATTCCCAGACCGGCGGCGCAGCTGGTCAATGTTCCGGCGCCATAACCGGCCGCAGTCCAAAGCTACCTGATACGATTTCGGCCCTGTAACCCCAACCACCACAGCCGGCATCCAGGGAATCTCTCCAGCATAGTTCTTCGCAAACACCTTGTCCCCTGGAACAAAAGACCGTGGCAGGTTACCACAGCCTGGGGGATCTTCCACAGCAAAGTCTGGGTGCAGCCGGTCAAGAGGAGATCGCAGGCGGCGGCCCATCAAAAGTTCGGCCGGACTCCGCCCTGTTGCTGTACACGGGGTGATGTGTTGGACAAACAGGTACTCGGCTACCCGTTCATGCCAGTTCCCATGGTCCATACGTGCCAGTGCCTCCTTAGCCGAGCGAACCATTCTCTCTGCCTGTCCATTGCTGGATGGATGAAAAGGTGCCGTCAGAGCATGGCGGATGCCCCGGCCAAGGAGATAGCGCTCGAATGTGCCCGACGAGAATTGGGCCCCGTTGTCTGATACCAGCACGTCAGGCAATCCATGGGTGGCGAAGAGCCTCTGCAGCACACGTATAATGGCTTCTGAGGTGGTTGAGGACATCAGAACCACTTCCAGCCATTTGGAGTACGCGTCCACTATCACCATGAAGAGGTGGCCATGGAATGGCCCTGCTAGATCAACATGCACCCTCGACCAGGGTGCCTTGGGGGTCTCCCAGGAGTTTCCACGGTGCACCGGTGGATCTGGCCTCGATTGTTGACAGGCCTGGCATGATTCAACCCAGGATTCGATGGCTTTGTCCATGCCCGGCCACCAGACAAAACTGCGCGCCAACGCCTTCATGCGCACAATTCCTGGGTGGCCAATGTGGAGTGCCTGAAGGACGCGCTGACGAAGCTTGGGCGGAATGATGACTCGGTCTCCCCACAGGAGACAGCCGCGGTGAGCTGAGAGCTCGTGCTGCCGTTGGGTGAAAGGTTGAAACTCTGGATCAGTTGGCCCTTTTGGCCACCCCCTCCACACCCAGTTGAGAACGCGGGCAATGGTGCGATCCTTGGAGGAATGGAGGGCGATGTCAGATGCCGACAGCGGAGATTCAGGTAGTTCCTCAATCAGGAGTACCTCTGACGAGGGTGCTGGATCTTCGACCAGTGTTGGCAATGGGCAGCGGCTAAGGGCGTCAGCATGCCCTAAAGCCTTGCCAGGTCGGTGCTGGAGTCGGTAGTTGTAAGCCGCGAGAAAGACTGTCCAGCGCATCATGCGTGGCGACAACACCTGTGGAGTTGGGCGGTCACCAGCCAGGATGCCCAGAAGAGGCTTGTGATCCGTGACAAGGTCGAAGTCTCTGCCATAAAGGTATTCATGGAAGCGTTTGATGCCTGCCACAAGCGCAAGCGCCTCCTTGTCAAGCTGGCTATAGTTCCTCTCTGCTGGTGACAGGGTTCGTGAGAAGTAAGCAATAGGGGCCTCCTGGCCATCAGGGAAGCTATGGCTGAGAACAGCCCCAACACCAAATGGTGATGCGTCGCATGCCAGGACGAGAGGACGCTCCTCATTGTACTGGACGAGGACGGAGTCCGATGTTAATAAGGTCTTCACAGCAGCAAATGCAGCGGCCTCCTGGCGGCCCCACCTCCATGATGCCTCTTTGTCTAGAAGCCGATGGAGAGGCTCAGCGACGGTTGCCTTATGCGGCAGGAACATGTTGTAAAAGTTCAATATGCCTAGGAAAGCCTGAAGGTCTGTCTTGTTCCTTGGTTTGGGAGCCTGCTGGATGGCCTTGACCTTCGCTGTCGTGGGATGGATGCCGGAGCCATCAACCAGGTACCCCAGGAACTCGACCTGTGGTACGGCGATTTGGCATTTTTCTCTTTTTACCTTGAGGCCTGCTTCCTGGAACCTGGTCAGGACAGCTCTAAGACGATCAAAAAGCTGTTGCATTGTCTCCGCCGAGATGAGCACGTCATCAAAATAGGGGACGATGCCAGGCAGACCCTGTAGGAGCCGCTCCATCAAGCTCTGGAAAATCCCTGGTGCTATGCTGACCCCGAACTGCAACCGTCGACAACGGAAAGCCCCACGGTGTGTGACAATCGTTTGTGCCTCAGCCGTGGCGTCGTCTACCGGCAGCTGCTGGTATGCCTGAGCAAGGTCGAGTTTTGCAAAGACCTTGCCCTCTCCCAGCGAGTGTAGCAAGTGGTGAACGACAGGGACAGGGTACGCATGCTGTTGAAGTGCCTTGTTTATCGTGCATTTATAGTCCGCACAGATACGTACTGACCCGTCAGGCTTGATGGGCGTTACGATGGGAGTTTCCCACTTAGCCTGGTCTACGGGCTCCAGGACCCCTTGTGCGATCAGCTTGTCCAATTGTTCATCGACTTTAGGCTTGAGAGCAAATGGTACACGTCGTGGCTTGATCCGGATGGGCGCAACTTGTGGGTCAAGGTTAAACGATATGGGCGACCCCACATACTGTCCCAAGGTTCCGTCGAACACGTCTGAAAACTCAGTGAGGAGAGCGTCTACTTCTGGCTGTGACACGCTATGGATGCCAGTGACTTCCAAACCCAAGGACGCAAACCAGTCCAGTCCAAGCAGGCTGGGACGATTTCCATCGACCACCACTAGTTTCAGAGGTCCTGAAAAATCCTTGTAGGCCACCCTGAACATGCCCACACCTACAACTGGAATGCTATTTCCCTGGTAGTCTCTCAGGTGCAGGTGGTGGGAGTCAAGGCGTCTCTTGGATATCTTGGGAACCAGTCTCTTGATGGTACTCCAAGAGACGATGGACATGGCAGAGCCCGTGTCAACTTCCATGTCACAAGGTTTGCCCTCAACAGTCACAGTGATGTGGATTTTCCGGTGCATAGAGTCATCAGCTCGACCAATTGTCTGCTCAGCTGAGCAGTGGCAGTGGGTGACGGCATGGCAATTCTCTGTGACCGACCTTGATGCCTTCTTTTTTCCAGGTGATGGGGGCGTGTTTGCCGGTGTAGATGAGCGGCAGACCCTTGCAAGGTGTCCCTTACGGAAGCAATGCTGACAGATGACGTCCCTGAAACGGCATTTGGATCGAGGGTGGTTACCGCCACAACCTGCACAGTCCGATTGGTCCATTGTTCGCTGTTTGAACTTCCTATGCTCCTGCTTAACACGGTGGACGTCATCATCTTCAGCCGAGGAGCTTTCTGATTCGCTGATTTCCCCATGGTGGACTGGGGTTGGCTTCCTTGGAAACGCCGGACTGTTAGCCTTGCGAATCTGAACTGTTGAGTGCTTTGCCAGCTCCGCAGCCTGGGCATCTTCGATGGCCTGCTTGAGGGTGAGGTTGGGCTTGGCAAGGAGTTGGCGCTGCAGCTTTTCATCCCACACACCACACACAATTCTATCAAGCAGGGCGTCTTCCAGGTCTCTGAACTCACAGTGGTAAGCCGCCTTCCTGAGAGCAGACAGGTATTCGCTGATCGTCTCCCCCTCGGCTTGATTCCGGTGATGGAATGCGTGGCGGGCAACAATCCTTGATACCTTGGGCGCATAGTGACCCTTGAGTCTCTCCTTCAGCGTGTCCCAAGGTGTGGTCTGCACAGCGAGTGGTGCAATAAGTGCCCGAGCTGTTTCAAAAACTTCTGAACCGCAGACGGTGAGGAAAAGGGCTCTCTTCCGATCATCTGTTAGGTCGACGAAAGCGTTTGCCTCGATGTAGCATTCAAAACGGGCCATATACGAGTGCCAGGACTCAGTTGCTGAAGAATATGGAGGTAGAGGCAGTAGCGAAGCCATGGTTCCCTGATGCCGACTGGATGGCGAAGGAATGGAGGCTAGCCTCAGCAGTGATTCAGTTCTTAAGTGTTCAGTTCAGTGATTCAGCTTTGGCTGTGGCTTGCTGCATCCAATCCCATCCTCGTCGCCAGTGTTGAATAGTGGGAAAGATGGACGAAGACACAGCTCTTAAAACAACCAGCTCTTTATTTTGGCTCTGAGTCCTGGACTGGAAACAGCAGCTCAGTTGCCTGGCTTATATAGAACTCAATAACTTGCAACAGTAACAACTCCTCTGGCTACCCAATCAGTGAACGTCACTTTCAATCCTTCATTTGCATGTAGGGACCTGAGTGAGAACTGCAGCCACTGTGGGTAGAGTGAGAACTGCAGCCTCAGTGGCCAGAATGTGTACTGCAGCTAAACTCAATACATAACAGGTCAGATGCCAGCAAATATTGGATTTTATTTCTTTGCATACACATCATATGAGGGACAAGTGAGAATCAGGAGATTCCTGGTGGATCAGACCAAAAATCCATTGAATCTGGCTTCTTGTTTTCAGCAGAAAACCTCAGCAGAAGATCACCTGCTCTGCAGGCAAAAAGTGCCATTTCATTCAGGAGAGATGAAATCCTGTAAAGTTTCTAGACCTCAACATGTAGGATTTTACTCTCCTCTCTGTCCTGTTCACTGACCATGCAAACAGAACGCCCAATAAAATGGGGTTGTATAACCAATTTTTGTCACAGACGTTTAGACTCACCTGGCACCTTTATTACATATTGCTCCTTTCTCTTCAACCAGTTGTTTGGTTGATTGACATTTTATGGCCTTCTAAATGCGCTTGTGGGCCAGGGGGATAGTGGTTTGTTCTTGTTTTATTACATATTTTGTGTTCTTGTTTTGTATTTTTATGTTGTGAGCGGCCCTGTGATCTTCAGATGAAGGGTGGCATACAAATCTAATAGATAATAATAATAGTAAAACTCTATTTTACTATTATTCTTATTCTTATTCTTATTCTTATTATTCTTATTATTACTATAATTAAACATGACAAAGTTATTTTTAACCTTCTCACCCCTTGCTTTTTCCTGTAAGACTAATTGCAGTCGTTAACAGTCATCAATAGGTTTACCACAGCTATCAGCCTATCACCCATTCCCACCACCCTTCTGAGTAATACCCATCCCACCCTCTCACTATATATAAGGGTCTGGTGACTTCTGTTTCAGTGTATCTGAAGAAGTGTGCATGCACACGAAAGCTCATACCAAGAACAAACTTAGTTGGTCTCTAAGGTGCTACTGGAAGGGGGGGGAATTATTTTTTATTTTGTTTTGACTATGACAGACCAACACGGCTACCTACCTGTAAGTAAAACTCTCAACTAGTATTTGGTTTCGGTTTCATGAAGTGAAGGAGAAACAGACAAAGCAAGGACTGTATCCAAAACCTACTCATAATGAGTATCACCTTCCTCCTAGTGTGGTGAAGAGCCAGTGTGGTGTAGTGGTTAAGAGCGGTAGACTCGTAATCTGGTGAACCGGGTTTGCGTCTCCGCTCCTCCACATGCAGCTGCTGGGTGACCTTGGGTTAGCCACACTTCTTTGAAGTCTCTCAGCCCCACTCACCTCCCAGAGTGTTTGTTGTGGGGGAGGAAGGGAAAGGAGAATGTCAGCCGCTTTGAGACTCCTTCGGGTAGTGATAAAGAGGGATATCAAATCCAAACTCTTCTTCCTTTATTCCCTTCCTCAGATTCATTGGAGGGTGCAACACTCCTGGATGTGGACAGACCCAAAATTTAAAATATCACTGCTCACTGTGGGAAAGCAGAGGGGTTTTTTCCCCAGTGGAAACTCGTCAGAACTCAGTTCCAGCACCTCTCAGGTGGGCGCCATTGCCATTCTAAGAGAACGAGGGAGGAGTTCATGGTGAGTTCTGGCACCTCTTTTTTCCAGAGAAATAGCACTGTGGGGAAAGAACCAAAAGAGTGAGACCATTTTAAAAGAAGAAAGCTCTGAATGATACTGGGGCACTGCAAAAATAAATCTGCCTGCCTGGAGGAAATATTTAAGCCCCCAACCCCACCCTGGAATGGGCTGGAAGTGTTTCACGTCCTTCACAGCTCGCAAATAGGGCACATCTTAAATATTGTGCTAATTTCATACTTTCATTTATTAACCAGTTAGAAAACGTTGCTAAATTGGCAAATTTTACGTCGGAATATTATGTCCCATTTACAAGATCAGAGCATTTCTTGTTTCCCAGATTTTTTAATTATTATTTTTTTGCTGCTGATCTAATTAAAATTGCTTGTCTTTAGCTTACTAGAAGATGATGGCCAGAGAATAAACACGATGCAAGAACATCAGTAATTATTAGAAGAGCAACATTTAGTCAATCGGGTCGATTAATTTTATGTTGAGCTAGGGTAGCAGAGCACTTTAATGCACTAATTGCGCAAGCCCAAAGCGCCGGCCAGTGCATGCTTTGAATCGCTCCTGCAAAATGCGGACAGACTAGATGGAAGCAAGCTACCATCCACAAATCCACCTAATGGTCGCATCAGCCAGCCCGCATTTTTACCAGCTCTCACCGCTGCTAGGATTGTGCTATTTAAAAAAAAAACAAAAAAACGCATGATTAATTGGCTAAGATTTCTTTAATTGGGTGACAGCTCTAGTAATTACTACGTACAACTTGGACTTGCCGCAGGCAAAAAGCTAATATTGGAATTAGGACCTATTATGCGTTTTTATGTCCTGAGCTTTGCTGCCACCTAAAGGGAAAGAAAAGGACGGCCACCGACTTGGAGGGCTTTAAAAGTGGATTGCGTAGGTGAATGGATGAAGGAGAGGACCATCAACGGCTGGATGTCACCATAGCTGCGTTGTACCTCCGCTGTCAGAGTCAGTAGGACTCCAGCTTCCAGGAATCATAAGGGAGGGGAGTGATTCTTGTGGGAGTGTTGAGAAAGGTAAAGGTAAAGGTAAAGGTACCCCTGACCATTAGGTCCAGTCGTGGATGACTCTGGGGTTGCGCGCTTATCTTGCTCTATAGGCCGAGGGAGCCGGTGTTTGTCTGCATACAGCTTCCAGGTCATGTGGCCAGCATGATTAAGCCGCTTCTGGCGAACCAGAGCAGCACACGGAAACGCCGTTTACCTTCCCGACGGAGCAGTACCTATTTATCTACTTGCACTTTATGTGCTTTCGAACTGCTAGGTTGGCAGGAGCAGGGACTGAAGAACAGGAGCTCACCCCGTCACGGGGATTCGAACCGCCAACCTTCTGATCAGCAAGCCCTAGGCTCTGTGGTTTAACCCACAGCGCCACCCGCGTCCCTCATTGAGGAAGGTAGGAGAGGATATATTGATTAAATATTACCTCTCCTCACTCACACTAGTGGTAAGATTCCCCTTTACAGTCGTACCTTGGTTGTCGACGTTTTGGCTCCCGAACAATCGAAACCCAGAAGTGAGTGTTCTGGTTTTTGAACGTTCTTTTGGAAGCTGAACGTCGGACGGGGCTTCCACAGCTTCCGATTGGCTGCAGGAGCTTCCTGCAGCCAATCAGAAGCCGCGATTTGGAAGTCGGACGCTTTGGAAGTCGAATGGACTTCCGGAACAGATTCCATTCGACAACCAAGGTATGACTGTAATTCCCTCTTAAAATAATAATAGCACGGCAGTCTTGTTAAAAAGTAAGGTTTACTCACATTCAGTTCACAGCAGTAATCTGAAGGCAGGCTTTATCTTGTGCTTGCAGTTACATTTGTAGAGAGAAGAAGTCTGAGCTGGGCCTCAGACTTTCTGCCTTGTGGTTTCCATCCTCTGTAAGGATGAGCCATGTGCTGGCTAAGACCCAGAAGAGCAGGTCCAAGAGAGAAGTTTGAAAGGAGAAAAGGGGAAAAGGGGAGATGGCTGCATGGCTAGCCCTTTTACAGGGTCAGCTAGGGTCACACCCATCTACCCAGTCACACACAAGGGGAGGAGGCTCCAGAACAGGTATGACAGGAAGTCCTCCCTGTCTGGAGCCACATCCTCCTGTGTGGCCACTCTAGGCAACAGGAAAATGTTGTACTTGACTGCTTCAGTGATGATACATCCCACAATTATGAACTCCAGCTTGCGGGCTTCCAATAGGCATCTGGTTGGCCACTGTGAGAACAGGATGCTAGACTTATGCTCTTATGATTATTCAAATCCCCCTTTGACCATGAAACTCACTTGAGGGTCGTCACTCTCTCTTGGCCTAATCCACTTCACAGCGTTGTTGTGAGTGGGAATCCATGTATGCCGCCTTGAACTGTCATACTTGGAGGGAAAGCGGGTGTCGTGGACTGGTTGGGCACAGAAGAATGTTGGGAGGAACCTGTGGCGATCACACAGGGTCCCTGGACGTTTCACCGTCTATTGATCCCTGTGCCACCACGCTCTTTCTCCGCTGCCACCAACCAGGCCCTACCAACCAGGCCCTACCAGTCAGGGTTAACTTGAAACATGAAACTTAGGCTTATTTAGTGCAGTTTAACAAGTGTGTGGGATCCAGGTGGTGCTATGGGTTAAACCACAGAGCCTAGGGCTTGCCGATCAGAAGGTCGGCGGTTCGAATCCCTGCGACGGGGTGAGCTCCTGTTGTTCTGTCCCAGCTCCTACTAACCTAGCAGTTCGAAAGCACGTCAAAGTGCAAGTAGATAAATAGGTACCGCTGCAGCGGGAAGGTAAACGGCGTTTCTGTGCGCTGCTCTGGTTCGCCAGAAGTGGCTTTGTCATGCTGGCCACATGACCTGGAAGCTGTATGCCAGCTCTCGGCCAATAAAGCAAGATGAGCGCCACAACCCCAGAGTCGGACATGACTGGACCTAATGGTCAGGGGTCCCTTTACCTTTACCTTTAACAAGTGTGTGGTTTCATAAACGTTCACAGTTAATTACAGTTATTTTCCTGTCTTCTTTGTTCCTAACTGTTCCTGCCTCCGCTTATCCTACTTCACTAACTCAACCGGCCTACAACACCTTGCCCCACTCACACCCACAACGACCAACGAACTCCCAACTGCCAACCAACCCCCCAACTGCCAACCAACCCTCACAACTTCCCCAGAGTGGGTTTTTATAGTCCCTCTGACTCCACCTTCCCCCTCCCTCTGGGTTCTGATTGGGTAACCTGTTTAACTATTTCCCTTCTAGCACTCCCATATGCTAGCATTACCTACCGGTCCCATCACGGAACCCACTGGGGCAGTGTTCCCCAACCTCTGGTCCAGGCATGGCCAAACTTGGCCCACCAGCTGTTTTTGGACTACAACTCCCATCATCCCTCACTAGCAAGACCAGCGGTCAGGGATGATGGGAATTGTAGTCCGAAAACAGCTGGAGGCCCAAGGTTGGGGAACACTGCACTGGGGAACTACCAAGGGAAGAAGACTTAGAGCCCAGGGATTGGTGGTGGGATGGCGATGAGTGGTCAAAGGGAAAGAGGGAAAGAGCTGCAGTTTAGAGTTGTGCGAACTGGAGAAATAAATATTAGTAGGAAAAGTCCCTTCCATCTCCTGCTGTAGAAGAACTCCTAACCCCTTGAAATGCAACCTCGGATGACCACCTGTGACAGCTGAGCGGCAAGGCGAGTCCTGCTGGCATAAATGCCAGGAATTGTTGCCCTTACAGCCATGCCTGGAGCAAAAGAACTTGAAGAGGCTTTAAGGTTAGCTAACTATGATGTGTTTTCTCCTCCTCACAGTCCGCGAGGAGAAAACCTTGTATTGGTGGAACATTCACCGTAGCAAAACATGGAATGCAACCCTGTGCTTTTATCCTGCCTTACTGGACTTCCGTTCCCTCTGTTTTCTGTTCCATTCTTCCCTGTATGCATTTGCACGCAGCGTGGTTTCCATTCCATTCCAGCTTGTGGCTTGACAGGGCCTCCTCTGTGGTGGCATCCCATTGATGGAACTCTCTCCCTTCTCTGTGATGTTGGCCTAAATGGGCCGTTGGACTGGTCCTATGTTTCTTAAACTGGGGGTACCTTTAATCATGCTCCTGGGGAGACTTCTGCTGCAGCAACAGGACTTCTCACTCCTTTCCTCTCCTCCCTACCCCAAATTGGCTCTGGAGGGCGGCTCTGTTTTTTGGAGGGGACTGCATGTGAGGTTGCAGGATGGAGAAGAGGAAGAGGAAATCCCTTCAGTTGGTGGGTGGACAGGTACCGGTAGATGTCATGTCATCCATTGCCTTTTGCACTGCGTCATTGTTCTTTACCTATTAGAGAGAGTAAGCCGCATTGATGGGACGCGGGTGGCGCTGTGGGTTAAACCACAGAGCCTAGGGCTTGCCGATCAGAAGGTCGGCGGTTCGAATCCCCGCAATGGGGTGAGCTCCCATTGCTCAGTCCCTGCTCCTGCCAACCTAGCAGTTCGAAAGCACGTCAAAGTGCAAGTAGATAAATAGGTACTGCTCCGGCGGGAAGGTAAACAGCATTTTCGTGCGCTGCTCTGGTTCGCCAGAAGCGGCTTAGTCATGCTGGCTACATGACCTGGAAGCTGTACGCCGGCTCCCTCAGCCAGTAAAGCGAGATGAGCGACGCAACCCCAGAGTCGTCCGCGACTGGACCTAATGGTCAGGGGTCCCTTTACCTTTACCTAAGCCGCACTGATAAAGAGAAACAGAGCCCAACTTTTTAAATGAAATGCGTAATGAACACGCACTTGTTTCAATAGAAATAGAACTTTATTAGTAAGACCATGCACATATACATGTATTTATATATATTCATTCATTTCATTTATATTTTAAAATACATCTATTTCCCCACCCCCCCCCTACTGTTCACTTTAAAAAAAAGAAAGAGAGAGAAAATAAGAAGAAAAGCATAAAAACCTTTCCGGTAGATCTCAAGTAGGTCCAAAATGTTGATTGTACAACACACACAAAAAGTCACTCCAGCAAAGTGCCATAAAAAAATCAAACCCAACCCAACATCTGAATTCAAGGCCTATTCATTCTGTTAACTAGCAAATGCATTATTGCATTTCTGATACCATCCAGGGCTGCAACTTCTTAATGAGCTAATGGGGGTGATTGATTGACAGACGGCGTCACAAACCATTTTAGCAGGAAGAAGAAGAAGAATAGTTTGGATTTGATATCCCGCTGTATCACTACCCGAAGGAGTCTCAAAGCGGCTCACATTCTCCTTTCCCTTCCTGCCCCACAACAAACACTCTGTGAGGTGAGTGGGGCTGAGAGACTTCAGAGAAGTGTGACTAGCCCAAGGTCACCCAGCAGCTGCCTGTGGAGGAGCGGAGACTCGAACCCGATTCCCCAGATTACAAGTCTACCGCTCTTAACCACTACACCACACTGGCTCTCACAATGAGCCTTGTGGCACCTTAAAGGCTGAAGTGTTTGTTTGTGGCATTATCCACAGCCCGACTCCTATCAAATTGCCGGCGATATCTTTGACATCGCTTACAAAGGCTGTTTTCTGCAACTGCGGTTTGTGGTGAGGAAGAGGCAACATCTAGGAGGTTTAAAAATGAGATAACAGTTTTAATCTCCAGAAATCAGTGGCTCTGGCAAAGGTACATGCAAAAAAACACAGTCCCATGATTGCAAGCACCTCATAAATGAAAAGGAGCATAAAGCTGTGTTTCCCGGTTGAAACAATTTTCAGTTTTTGCCCATTGTACGTAGAAATCAATTGTAGCTACAGCTGAAGTTGCAAAATGGTAGCAGAAATGCAAAAAGTAAAACAGAATAGGGCCACACTCAAACCATACATTTAAAGCACTATGAGACTGTTTTAAACAAACATGGCTTCCCCCAAGGAATTCTGGGAGCTGTCATTTCCTAATGCTGCTGACAGTTATTACGAGACCTCAATTCCGCTCCCAGAACTACAATTCCCTGGGAAGAGGGATTAATTGCGAAACCACTCTGGGAACTGTAGATCCACGAAGGGAACAGGGGTCTCCTAACAGTTCTCAGCACCCTTAACGAACCACAGCTCCCAGAATTATTTGGGGAAAGCAGTGACTGTTTAAAGCAGTATCATAATACAGGTATGGTGTGAAGGTATGGCCTAGGTCTCAACATGAATGCGGAGTTTTGGGTCCAGGTCTGCTCTGATTACAGTCTGAAGTCCTATCAGAGTTTTGTACAGAACAATGGCTTTTTAGGGTAGACCCAAGGACCAAGCATGGGTCTTCACAGAGCATCAAATAATCCTCGGCTATAGCACGCTTTTTACAGTTATCACAGAGAAGAATTGAAGGCTCACATGATAAGGGAACTTTAAGGCACAATATTCCATATACTCAACCACACACATTCAGCAACCACAGCAAAGAGCGGAAGAAAAAAGAAAGAGCGAGCAAGATACAGGTTTTCTAGAATAACAGCTCATTCATAGCTTCAGACCTGAAATTGAGGCGTAACAAGATTCACCGCACTTGGCTACATTTGCATTGCCGCAGCGCAAAACAGAAATGTTGACAGCGTCCACCTTTCCAAACTGGCAAATTTGGCATGTGTCCTCTCCCCTCCAGATAGGTCTCAACTTTTGTGGACCAAAGAAATGGCTTTGGTCTGTGTAATAGTCATCCTTAGGGAAAATCCATGCCTCTTCTCACACAAAGTAAGGGAAACTGCAATCTCCTACCTCTATAATTCCCATCAGCCCTGACCATTGGCCATGCATGCTGGGGCTGATGGGAGTTGTAGTTCAGCAACCTCTAGAGGACCAGAGGTTCCCACCCCTGCTCAAGATGATGTGAGTTGGGACCAAACTCCCTGAGAACAGGTTACTGGTTTCTGACTGGCCCACAGACCAGCACTCTAAGATGGCAATGCTAAAGAGAGCTGTAGAATGGCAACTTGGAAGAAAACTTAGCACTACCCTAAGGAGACATGTCACTAGTCCTCTTGAAACTACAGTATTTTAACTTTCCTTGAAGCTCTTCAGATGTTTCCCCTAAGGAGGAACTGCCAGAAAGGCTTCAAGTTCCATTGCAGGCGACATCCTACAGACATGCAAACCCCCCTCTGAGAGATTGCACCTAGTCTTTTAGGCATTCCATGAGACTATGATTTATACTCAGAGTAGACCCACTGAAATCCATGTACCTAAGTTAGCCATGTCCGTTGATTTCAATGAGTAGGATTCATATTGGCTGGAACCCTTAATTATCCTGCCAGCCTATTTGATTTTAGATGCAGTTCTGATGGCAACAAACTACCCGTTCACAACAACTCGGGATGGATAGCCACACTAAAGGGTTATCTTATAATGATTGGAAATAGGAGGTGGCTATGCAGTTGGTTCAGCTGTTTTTATATATACAATTGTTTTACATACGTTTTATTGTATTGTGATATGGCTTCAAGATGCTTAATAATAATAGGTTTGTGGGGTCAGTATGAATGACATCTGCAGGTCCTTTCCAAACCTGTGATCTGTGAGGTTAGAAGCAGTAACAGGAAACCTGTTGAACCAGCCAAACCTGCTCCTTTGTTAAGGTAATGAGCTTATCTGGCCAGTTAAGTACAGTGGTACCTCTGGTTACGTACTTAATTCGTTCCGGAGGTCCGTTCTTAACCTGAAAACATTCTTAACCTGAAGTATCACTTTAGCTAATGGGGCCTCCCGCTGCTGCTGCACCGCCACTGCCCGATTTCTGTTCTCATCCTGAAGGAAAGTTCTTAACCCGAGGTAATATTTCCTGGGTTAGCAGAGTCTGTAACCTGAAGCGTCTGTAACCCAAAGCACCTGTAACCCGAAGTACCACTGTACCTCCATTTACATGTCCAAAGTTGTTGCCCTGGTTCCATGAATGGATGAGTGTTTTCCCACATCACCTAATTGGATGCCACATCCTTCTAGAAGGGAGAACAATAGCAAAAGGTGACCGTGTGTTTCTGCTTGTGAGTTTGGGTAGAAACACTGGTGAATCTGTGTCGGAAGGTCTGCAAACACCATCTTGGTAGTCAAGCTAAGCTGGGGACTAACTGTTATTTGTTGTAAGAATATCTCACAAATGGGAGATATTCTTGGGATATAGCTTGGTAGTCTTTGTTTCGTTCAGTTAGTGGGGACAAGGGAGCTTCTCAAGCTGGCTACTCCTTTATCTGAGAGGTGGAAGGGTCCTCTAAGCCAAGTGCTGTGAGCTATTCCATCCCATGCACAGGTTGTATATATGCGTAAATAAAGCCATACATCCCAAAGACACCATCACCTCCATGGACCTTCATTCCAAGGAAACCGAAACCTGGGTAAGCACTGGAACCCCTGGTATCTCTCACCGGTTGGAAACTTGGATGTACACAATGGTAATAGCAATGTAAGCCAACAACCTGGGACACTTCATTTAATTTTCCTTGGAACGTGCCAGAGCTGCCAACAGATACATTCAGTGCAATGATGGCTGACGTCCATTGGGACCGGTAGGGCGGAAGGCAAGGAGACTAACAGCAGGTGGCGCCAGAGCATCATTCTAAGTCATTCTAAGTTTTGTCCCCCTCCTCCTGTCTGCTGAGCTGAACAAGGGGCAACACAGAGGAGGAAGCAGACAGCCAGAGCCACCCCCCCTGGACTGGTTGTAGGCAAGAAGGCAGGCTGGTGGGGGTTGGCTGTGGGCACTCTAAGGTTGGTGGGGCAGTGCCCCATTTGCCCTAAGTAAACCAGCCTCTGCTGATTCAGTGGTAAAAAGGGAAACCACCAGGACTGATTGCTGCCAGCATAGCTGTCAACCCTCCCTATTTTTGCGGGAAACTCCCTTATTCCAATGCTGTTTCCCGCTGCTATCCCGGATTGTTGATATCCCTTAAATTTCCCAGATTTCAAAGGAAGCAGCTCCTCTCCCTCCCTGCCAGCCAGGGAGGCTCCTCAGCTGCGTTGCTCGGCTGCCAATAAGGAGTCTGAGACCAACTGGGGGCGGAGCTTGCATGCCTTGTGCAGCCAGACCCTCACGCCCAACCAGACAGACAGCCTGCCTGCCATCTACGCGCTTGCTGTTTCTCTCTCCCGTTCGCACACAGCCTCTGGAGCACAGGGTGGCGAGGCTACTTGGTGCCATTCCACCGCCCTCGCGGCATCCCTTATTTTCAAATCCGAAAGTTGACAGCTATGGCTGCCAGCATGAATTTGACTGCTGACTCTAACTACATTGGGATTGCCAATATTCCGAACACGCTGCGATCAGTAGGAAAAAGGCTGATGTCCTTAAGTTCCTTATTTACAAGTCATTATTTTTTTAATAAAGAAAGAAAGAAAGCAGGAAAAACATGCAACATTCCACTGAACGTTAAATAGCTGAAGCCACTTTTCTCCTAGGTACACTTCAGTCTCCAGTGCCACGTGCCAAGATGGCAAACTGTTTATACACTCTCAGATGCCTAAAGCACGGTGCTTAGCATTACTATGGGACGCAGGTGGCGCTGTGGGTTAAACCACAGAGCCTAGGGCTTGCCGATCAGAAGGTCAGCGGTTCGAATCCCTGCGACGGGGTGAGCTCCCATTGCTCGGTCCCTGCTCCTGCCAACCTAGCAGTTCGAAAGCATGTCAAAGTGCAAGTAGATAAATAGGAACCGCTCCGGCGGGAAGGTAAATGGCGTTTCCGTGCACTGCTGTGGTTCGCCAGAAGTGGCTTAGTCATGCTGGCCACATGACCCGGAAGCTGTACACCGGCTCTCAGCCAATAAAGCAAGATAAGCGCCACAACCCCAGAGTTGGTCACGACTGGACCTAATGGTCAGGGGTCCCTTTACCTTTACCTTAGCATTATTATTGAGTTGTGCAGAGGCAGTACAGAGGCAGCCTCTGTGCAAAGCTATTCTCACGAGGTGGTATCAAAGCACGAGAAATCTAAGGTCAGTTAAGGCTAACAGTGCGCAGAGGAGCCAGTATCCGGAGGGCACCCAGTTGGCTACCCTGGAGAGCTCTGTTGGTTAGAGCATGGTGCTGATAATGCCAGGGTTGCAGGCTCAATCCCCGTATGGCACAGCTGCACATTCCTGCATTTGCAGGGGGTTGGACTAGATGATCCTCAGGGTCCTTTCCAACTCTACAGTTCCATGATTCTACCCCTGGCTCTCAACGGACCTTGACATCAGACACTTTGCAAACCGCTTTGGGGTTTTCTTACAGCCGAGTGCCATACAAATGTTGTGAAACAAACAATACGCAAGAGCGTGGGTCCTAGGACTCAAGCACATTCATCCTTCGCTGGCTGTAGCATTCAGGTGTGAGCGAACATCACAGAATAGGATTTCCACATTGCCCGGCACCAGCAGACACGCAGTGCTATGCAGTGAGGTCCATTCGCATGATCAGCTGGGAATCCTCACAAGCACCACTCGAGTAAGCTAATGATGTGTGTGCAAAAACGAGCAAAAACACAGGCCAAAACGAGGCATTTTAAGTTGGCTCAGAATTATGGTGCCCCCCTCCCCCCCCCCTTGCTAGACTTCGCTAAAGATTTTTCTTACTTGCCCCCCTAAGAAAAGAAACATTCAGAGACGGCTTTAACTGCCTTTTGCATAAGAACAATGGCTTTGCTTGCGGAAATTAAGAGGGCACCCTGGTATAACATCTGTCCGTATTAGTCCTTCTTGAACATAAGCTTTCTTTGTAATGTTACAATGTACAAATGCAAACAAGGAGATCCATATGCTTGCAAGTGATGGCGTCCCATTAGGGCCCAACCCTTTGGATTGTTCTCCCGTGTAAACCCGAAGGAAATTCAGTAGGAGTCACGGAACAGCACAATACGGGACTTCATCTCGGCAGTGCATCTTCAGGAAAATGCCTCACTGGGTTGTGTCATTTAATGCTGAATGATGCAACTTTCAAATGTTCAAATAGAAACTTCCCTAGATCGGAAGGTATACCCACACTGCAGATGTAGGCCACATCTGCACCACACATTTAAAGCACCACCAGACCTCTTTGAACAGCCATGGCTTTCCCCAAAAGAATCTTGGGAGGTGTAGTTTGCTAAAGGTGCTGAGACCCCTATTAGGAACTGCAATTCCCTGAGTGGTTTAACCATCAAGCCCTCTTCCCAGGGAACTATGGGATTTATAACTATGCAGGGGAGACAAGGGTCTCCTAGGAACTCGCAGCACCCTTAACAAACTACAGTTCCCAGGATTTCTTGGGAGGGAGCCATGACTGTTAAAGTGGTATAAATGGGCTTTAAATGTGTGGTGTAGATTCAGCCTTAAATTCGCTTTTTCTCTGAGTTTAATTTTGATGTAAACCCAAAGGAAAGGCCCTGTTACCACCACCTACTGACTCTGCCTCCCTAGGGAACTGTGGGAACTGTAGTTTGCGGAGAATTGTAGTAGGATCTGATAGGAAAACCTTGGCGAACTATAGTTCCCAAGATACTTTCGCGGAAGTCCAGAGTAAAAATTGGGTACAAATCTGCCATGAGCTTGCAGTGTCAATCGGGACTTGGTATATTCCTCGCTTTGGGTGTCTCCTCTCTAATACTTCTCTTTGGCAATTTCACCACACACCTTGGGCAGCAATGGCATTCTCCCCAATCTTTGTTGCTCTATTAGCCATCTTCCTTTGCGTGACATGCTCGAGGGCAGTAGAAGACATTTCCTAAGCCTCAACTGGATGCCTTCATCAACTGTGAACACTGGGGACAACTGCCTCATATGGTTCACTGAATCAAACATATATTTGTCCTCCAAATCACACACACACACACACACACACACACACACAATGATCTGCCAAAGCATTAATACTGATAAGCACCCTGCCACCGAACCGTCCTATCCGTTTGACAGGAACTCAAAGAGGATGGCTTAGAAAGCGGCAATCACGGGGCGGATGCGTTTTTTCCGGCTCACCAAATTCACTGAAGTTACACAAAGTCAGAAGCGCCAACCAAAACAAGGAGCCATGCGTGCTGGCATAGTCAGTGAGCCAGCAAATGAATGGCTAAGCATAACAATCTCAGAACAGTTAATAGCGTGGAATACCCTAAGGGAAAAAAAGCATGAAAAGGAATCCATATCTGTAACGGCAGAGAATCCTTCGGTGCCGAAGGACTCCCTTAAAATGAAAGCTTGTTTCTTGACCCTTCTGAGAGGTCAGTCCCACCCACCCTTTCTGATTCTCACCAAAACCTCACTAACGGATTAGTCTCCCGTCGTCAGTTTACGTTTCCTAAGCAAGGGTGGTCTAGTTAAGCTGCTAATGTTAATTCATCTATATACATAACGGACAAATCAAAAAGCCACTGATCGCTGAGCGCAAGATCTCTCTCTGCTTCTGAGGAACCTTCCTATTGCACCAGTTCCAAGTGGACACCTAGCGACGTTTGCAACCAAGCTGGCCAAAGCTCTCCCAGAGCTACCATCATTGCAGCCTAAGATGATGAACTAACCGTTGACCTCTCCCTACGGCTGCAGCTAGCGCCTCGCCGTAGCAGGCTAAGAAGCCCTCCTAGCCGCTCAGAAGCAAAACAACCGGCAGGTCTTACAAGAAAAGAAAGCACGACCTTTACTCCATCTTATAAATAAGCAACTGAGAATTCTGCTCCAGGTGGCCACTCGAGTAGCCCACTCCGTAAATGGCATTCTCCGTAGGGTAAGGCACGATACGATATGAATGCAGCTCTTCGTAATAAAGGGATTGAGAACGGCAATCTTGGACCATGAACTTCAGCCGTTTTCGTGCATCCGCGTAGGCAGTCCGGCAGCATGGACCCCCCTTAAAGTATTCATAGCGTTCCCGCTCCGTTTCCAGGTGGATCTTCCGCAGCAGGTTGTTGATCAAGACGGACCGGCGGAGGTAGATCTCGGGATCTTCGAGGAACTGGAGCTTCTGCAGAGAAAGTTTCAAGATACAAGTCCGGTCTTCGGGCAGGATCAGGTGCTGAGGTGAGTTGAGAGGATAAATAGAGACCGTTAGCACAGAAAACTGATTTAGTACCTAACAGAAACATCAGATGTGTGGGATGCAACATAAGCAGTCAAATGCAACATTTCCTGTTTGCCTAGAGTGGACATGCAGGGGAATGTTGGTCCAGCCAGTTGAACTTCCTGTTACACCTGGTCTGGAGCATCCTTCCTTTGCATGTGACCAGGTAGGTGGGCGTGACCCTTCCAGACCTAACAAAAGGTCCAGTCACGCAGCCACCTTCCTCTTTTGATGCCTTTTCTTGTCTCGGACTGCACTGCTGACTCTCAGCCAGCAGCATGTGGGATGAGTTCCCATATGAGATGAACTCAAACCCTCTCCTGTAACTCTAAGCTAAAGCCTGCCTTCAGGGATCCAACTGTGAACTGAATGTGAGTAAACTTCTTATTACTTGTAAAAGAAGACTGTTGTGTCTGTATTCTTTTAGGAGGGAATCAAAGGGGTCTTACCAGGAATAATAGAACTTAAGAGATTCTAACGAATCTGCAACTAGCTTCCTGCTGTGTAAAGAGGGGGATGTACTCTGCTGTATGAATAAACTCACTAGCATGAGTTAGGAAGGATAATATTTAATCAATATATCCTCTCCTGCTACCCACAACATTCCCACAAGCTGGTGAAGAAGACTGGATTCAAAACCTTCCCCAGCCTGGTCCTATTCCCAGTGGTTTTTGGACTACAACCTAAGAACATAAGAAGAGCCTACTGGATCAGGCCAATGGTCCATCTAGTCCTCTTCTCACAGTGGCCAACCAGATGCCTTTATGGGAAGCCCACAAAACCAAGACCTGAGCACAAGAGCCCTCTCCCCTCCTGTGGTTTCCAGTAACTGGTATTATCAGAGAGTTATTATTTTACCGGGGTGGGGGGCGGTGGAGTCAATTCTTTTCGATCTCAGAAACATACTCACTTTTGGAAAATACCCCTGGTAATCCTGATGTAAATCTTCTTCTTCTTCTGCATATTTCCTCTTAAAATAGGCTACTTTCGACGTTGTTAAGGTATTTGTCGATACTTGGCTGGGACCTGCTGTGCAAACAAGGAGGAGTTGTCATTAGGAATTGTGCTGTTGGCGGAAAAAGAAGATACTTTCTATCATATGTGGTGGGAGTGTAAGAAAGTGAAATGCTTTTGGGATATGATTTATAATGAAATTAAGAAAATGTTGAAATATACATTAATTAAAAAAACCTGAAGCTTTCCTATTGAGAATTACAGGTACAGACATTAAAAAACAAGATGTTAAATTTTTCCAATATTCCAATATGCTGTAACTGCGGCAAGAATTTGAATAGCACAAAAATGGAAACAAGAGGAATCACCGACAAAGGAAGAGTGGATAATGAAGTTAATGGAGTTTGCGGAATTGGACAAGATGACGGGAAGAATCCGAGAACAGCGGGATCAGAAGTTCATCAAAGATTGGACTAAATTTGCAGATTATTTGAAAGACAATTGCAGTCAACTGAATACGTTGGTAGGATTGCAAGAAGCCCTGTAAGTTAAATTTTAAAAATCATTGAAGATATGGAATTTTAGTGATAAATTTAGATGTTATAATTTTAAGCAGTGGTTAAGTAGTGAAAATATAGAAATCAGTAATGAATGTAAGAAAATCATAAGGAAGGTTTGATGGAAGTCATGGCTCTAAAAAGCCAAAATGTATAAGATGAGAAGAGAAATTGTAATGGAAATTATTATTGTATTATTGTAAAATGAATAAAAATGATTTGGCAAAAAAAAGTAATTGTACTGTTGGCTTTCCGTATGTCTGTTTCCATTGGACTGTCGACTTCAATTGTGTTTTATTCCCAGCTTTATTGTGTTAGGAAACATTTTTGATAAAGCAGGTTAAAGAAAGAAATATGGTTTGTTTTTATTTTCAGAAGTAAAATCAATTTTTGTTGCATTTGGCAGCAATTTTCTACAATCACACGACATCCATTTGCAAACAATTGCACAATGATCAGCTCCGTGTATGGAGCCCAGCAGAACCGTGGAGGAAGTATATAATACGGCAGTTCCACCCCAGGTCTTTCTCCAGAGGAAATGGAATGTCATCTGCTGGAGCATTGGGGGAATTAACAAGACACCCCCTCTCACAGGCTTGTGGGGAGGATTAAATGGAGAAAGGGAAAAACAATGTACAGTTGTACCTTCGTTCTCAAACGCCTTGGTACTCAAACAACTTGGAACCCAAACACTGCAAACCTAGAAGTAAGTGTTCTGGTTTGCGAACTTTTTTCGGAAGTCAAACATGCTCCGTTTTGAGTGGTATGCTTCCGATTTGAGTGGCACACTTCCTTTCTGAGTGCCACACTTCCGTTTTTGTGCCACACTTCCATTTTGAGTGTTACGCTGAGGTCTGTCTCTTTTTGCTATTTATTTTGCATTTTTGTTTTCGCGGCTCTTTTTGTTTTGTTTTGTTTTGTTTTTGTGACTGTGTGGAACCCAGTCAGTTCAGCTACTGATTGATTGATTGATTGATTGATTGATTGTGTGACTGCAGTACATTGTTTATTGCTTTCATTTTATGGCTCAATGCTCTTGTTAGATAGTAAAACGCATGTTAAATTGCTGTTTTAGGCGTTGTTTTTGAAAGTCTGGAACAGATTAATTCATTTTGCATTACATTCTATAGGAAAGCGCACCTTGGTTTCGGAACGCTTTGGTTTTGGAACGGACTTCCAGAACGGATTAAGTTTGAGAACCAAGGTACCACTGCTCTGAGCTCCTTGGAGGAAAAAAAGGTGACATATAAATGTAAGAAATGGATATATAAAAGCAAAAAGGAGGGGGAGGTGTCGGCTGAGAAAGCACTGGTACTGCCCTGTCTAATGCTGGGGGGGGGGGGAGGAGAAAGGATTGGGAGGCAACAGGAGAGAGGATGATGCCACCACCAGGAAGGCAGAGTCACCAAACACCCACCTCAGGCAATGCAATTGCAGGGTGGCACTGTGGTCTAAACCACAGAGCCTAGGGCTTGCCGATCAGAAGGTCGGCGGTTCGAATCCCCGTGACAGGGTGATCTCCCATTGCTTGGTCCCTGCTCCTGCCGACCTAGCACTTCGAAAGCACGTCAAAGTACAAGTAGATAAATAGGTACCACTCCAGCGGGAAGGTAAACGGCGTTTCCATGCGCTGCTCTGGTTCACCAGAAGCGGCTTAGTCATGCTGGCCACATGACCTGGAAGCTGTACGCCAGCTCCCTTGGCCAATAATAACCCCAGAGTCGGTCACGACTGGACCTAATGGTCAGGGGTCCCTTTACCTTTAGCCCTGCAGAGATGACTTACCTCACAGCTGTATGTTTTAAAAGATAGATTTCCCTTTCAGCACAAGGTGGCACTGTTGACACATTGAAAAACCTAAGTAGGTGTTCCAGCTAAAACAAAAATAAAAGTATTTCCTCTCGTGATCACATTCAGTTTAGCTATTTTATTTTATTTTTATTTTAAAAATTCAATAAAATATTTAGCATTCAGCGGTGCTTCCTTTTGTCCTTTCGAGCAGAACTGTCTCGATACAATGGCAGCAAAGGAACGTAGCATCTCAGAGATTGGAGACTGATTGCTGTGCATTTGAGAAGCCCTCTGCTTAAGGGATGTGCTGACAAAGGGGTTTGCAAAGCCTCTTGCCTGACACTTCCCCCCCAAAAAACAAAACCCAGACAATCAGCTGGTTATGGGGCATTGGGGAAGCATCATGCAAAGTACTCAATACTTCCCAGGCGCCAAGATTAGGTCTTGCAAAGTGCTTTGTGCTGCATTTCTGAAGCACCTGACACTCCGCAATAATGTATCTGTTTGTCTTCATTGGGATTTCTCTCCCCACCCGCCAACAGAGTTCCAGAATTGGAATTTGCTTGCTATCTCGCTCTCTGGTTCGTTGGGATTCCTAGAAAGGCCAAGGCAACCATCTCCTGTTTTGTTTGTTTTGTTTTTACCATCTCTGTCTTTGAAAACAATCCATGTGCAACCAGATAAGGTGGAGCGAAGCGAGAGGCAGCGTCTCCTTACAAACCAAATCCGGAGGAGGGCTTGGAGCCAAGCTGAAATTGACATTGATTTTCAGGAGGCACAACGAGGCTGACATCATGGGATATATGGTGATGTTCTTGGCAGCCCTCTGCTTCATAACCTAAAGTGAAGTGTGTGCACTTGCAGAGTGCCCTTGCCGGAGAATCTGTTGCCAACCATCTGTCTTTGTTACACTTCTGCATTTCCAGTCTCCCTTGGGGCGGGAGGTATAGAGCAAGGATGAAACCTTCTCTCCTGCTCTGATGCGTGGACAGTAAGGTTGCCAAGTGACCAGGGATAAAATGGTTGGACTGCGGTTCTATTTTCTTTCGTTTGGCCTCAGGGCCTCTTGTCAGAATCTATGTGCAGAAGCCAGATTTTTGAAGGAAAAACAAAATAAAAAAAGTCCTTCCAGTAGCACCTTAGAGACCAACTAAGTTTGTTCTTGGTATGAGCTTTCGTGTGCATGCACACTTCTTCAGATACACTGAAACAGAAGTCACCAGACCTTTATATGTAGTGAGAGGGTGGGAGGGGTATTACTCAGAGGGGTGGTGGGAATGGGTGATAGGCTGATAGCTGTGGTAAACCTGTTGACGACTGTTAACGACTGCAATTAGTCTTACAGGAAAAAGCAAGGGGTGAGAAGGTTAAAAAAGCTTTGTCATGTATAATGTGATAAGAATCCAATGTCTTTGTTCAGACCAGGTCTCTCCATGGTTTTAAGCTTGGTAATGAGTTGCAATTCAGCAACTTCTCTTTCCATTCTATTTCTGAAATTATTTTGTAATAAGACAGCTACTTTGAGATCTTGTATAGAATGTCCTGGGAGATTGAAGTGTTCTCATACTGGTTTCTCTGTCTTGTGGTGACTTCTGTTTCAGTGTATCTGAAGAAGTGTGCATGCACACGAAAGCTCATACCAAGAACAAACTTAGTTGGTCTCTAAGGTGCTACTGGAAGGAATTTTTTTATTTTGTTTTGACTATGACAGACCAACACGGCTATCTACCTGTTTTGAAGGAAAAGTCAACAGAAACGTTTTCCTTTACCATGCATATTTGAACTGTGTGAGGCACACACACACACACACACACACACACACACACACATTATTATTATTATTATTATTATTATTATTATTATTATAATTTATATACCTCCCTATACCCAGGAGTCACAGGGCGGTTCCCAGAATAAGATCAAGAGATAAAACCACAAAATACATAATAAAAATAAAAGCAACAACTCAATAGCCCTGCCCCCCACAAAAAGCCACATTTTAGAAGGGCATAGGACACGGGTGTCAAACTCCGGCCCTCCAGATGTTTTGGAACTACAATTCCCATCGGCCCTCCAGATGTTTTGGAACTACAATTCCCATCAGCCCTAGCTAACAGGACCAGTGGTCAGGGATGATGGGAATTGTAGTCTCAAAACATCTGGAGGGCCGGAGTTTGACACCCCTGGCATAGGATGTCAATCAGATCAACCAAAGGCCTGGTTAAAAAGGAATGCTTTTGCCTGGCTCCTAAAGGGGTATAATGAAGGCACCAGGCGAACTTCCCTGAGGACAGCATTCCACAGATGAAGAGCCACTGCAGAGAAGGCCCTGTTCTCGTGTTGCCACCCTCCGGACCTCTCGAGGAGGAGGCACACGAAGGAGGGCCTCAGAAGACGATCTCATGGTCCAGGTAGGTTCATATGGAAAGAGGTGGTCCTTGAGGTATTGCGGTCCTGAGACATCTGGGACTCAGCTACACAGGTCGATTATAATGTTATAACAGTGTTATAAAAATGTGACACGAGATGGCGCTGTAGAGCTGGAATCCAAAGTGAATGGTAAATTGCTTTGGGACCTTTGACAGCGTTTTTTATATCTGTGTAGATCCAGCCCTGGTAATGAAGGCTGGTCTAGTAGCGCAAACATGGCCCCACCATCTTCAGCCTGCAACCACCATCTGCCTTCTGACAACCAGTCCGGAGGGTGACACAGGTTGCCAGCTTCCTCCTCCTTGGTCTCTGTGTTGCCCCTTGAAGAACTCATCAGGGAGCAGGCGGATGGGAGGAAAACTTCGACTCCTATCAGACCCAACCAGCATGGTCAATGACCAGGGAAGATGGGAGATTGTAGTCCAACAACATCTGCAGGGCCACAGAGTCCAACCTGCCTCTGCCATTCACCCTGCTATATTTTGGGATCGAGCTCCATTGAACCGGGTAGGTCTATATGAAGGACTGCCTCTCTTCATATGAACCCACATGGACCCTGAGATCACCCTCTGAAGCCCTTCTTCGCGTGTCTCCTCCGCAAAAGGTCCAGACGTTGGCAACACAAGAATGGGCATCTTCTATGGTGGCTCCCCATTTGTGGAATGAGGAGCCAGTGTGGTGTAGTGGTTAAGAGCGGTAGACCCGTAATCTGGGGAACCGGGTTCGCTTCCCCGCTCCTCCACAGGCAGCTGCTGGGTGACCTTGAGCTAGTCACACTTCTCTGAAGTCTCTCAGCCCCACTCACCTCACAGAGTGTTTGTTGTGGGGGAGGAAGGGAAAGGAGAATGTTAGCCGCTTGGAGACTCCTTAGGGTAGTGATAAAGCGGGATATCAAATCCAAACTCTTCTTCTTCTTCTTCTCCCTAAGGAAGCTCACCTGGCACCTTCAATTATAAACCTTTCGGCTCTAGGCAAAAACATTCCTCTTCAACCAGATATTTGGCTGGTTGACACCCAATGCCCTTTCAAATGTGTTGTGGGAGGGGGAATTATTGGTTTGGTTTTTTGTTCCTTATTATGTATTTTGAGTTTCCTATGTTGTAATTTCATTTTGTGAACCACCCTGAGATCTATGGAAATACAAATTTTAACAAAAACAACCACCACAACAGCTCGGTGTGGGTTTATGTCTGAGCAGAAATATCTAAGATTGGTCTGACGGTGGGCTGTTTCCCTGACTTGCTCTTTCTATTCAGATTTTTAAAAGGGGTGGCATGCAAGGATATCTGAACTATTTTTAACCTAATCACGTCACCACCACAAAAATTGGCAGCGAAAGAGGGCCTTTTTATAGGAGTGGGTTCAGATGACTTCAGGATGCTCTGAGCTTAAGCTAAACTGCTGTGATTTATTTAAAGCTACGGGGAGGAAGACTAAGAAAAACCAATTCAATTAATACTTGGCACTTTTTCATAGCCTATTGCAGCATCGAATATAATATTAATTTAAAAGCGGACAATACTAAGCAAGATAGACTAATGGTCTGACTGGACACAAGGCAGCAGCTTCCTGTGTTGTAAGTAAGAAAGTGGTTATAAATATACCAAATAAATAAAGCAAAAAGCAGAAACCCGGCAGGGAGTCTAGAAATGGGAAGGCTATCAATGAACAGCACCCATTAGTGCCTCTGAAGCAACAAATCCTACAAACTGAGGAGCCAGGACAGAGTCGGTCACATTAAAGGGGCAGGTGGAACCTTATTGGCTCTCCTGCATCACCTGATCACTGCTGGGGTACAGTCTGCAGTATCACTGGGCGGCCACCTGCAGTGGTGGCGCTGCGGAGCAGCTGAGAGGAGACCATCAAGCGAGTGCAGTAAGGAAGTTGAGCCCTGAGACCAGTCTTGTCTACAGCACAGCTGGTTACAGTGTTGTCGCTTTGCAGCGTTGCGCTTCCATTGAAGCAATTTGTCGTACCTCGTAATGCCGAATCAGTCCACAGAGCGCCTCTCTACAGTGTTTTCAGCAGCCTTGATGCGTTTCTCCCTCCGCACAGGCTCTGCTCGCATTGCTTCCCACGCGGTTCTGCTGAACAAACACCTGTTCGAGTGAAGCGAGGAGAGAGGGAGGAGTAGGGGAGAGGATAGAAAGGCGAGAGAGAGAGAAAGAGAGGTCGGCATGTCAGCGCATACACCTGGATGCGTCGCATCAGCCCAGGACAAACTCTCATCATTGTAATAATAATAATAATAATAATAATAATAATAATAATAATAATAATTTATTTATACCCCGTCCATCTGGCTGGGCTTCCCCAGCCACTCTGGGAGGCTTCCAACAGAATACCAAAATACAATAATCTATTAAACATTAAAAGCCTCCCTAAGCAGGGCTGCCTTCAGATGTCTTCTAAAGGTCTGGTAGTTGTTGTTCTCTTTGACATCTGCTGGGAGGGCATTCCACAGGGCGGGTGCCACTACTGAGAAGGCCCTCTGCCTGGTTCCCTGTAACTTGGCTTCTCGCAGCAAGGGAACTGCCAGAAGGCCCTCGGCGCTGGATCTCAGTGTCCGGGCAGAACGATTAGGGTGGAGACGCTCCTTCAGGTATACTGGACCGAGGCCGTTTAGGGCTTTAAAGGTCAGCACCAACACTTTGAATTGTGCTCAGAAACATACTGGGAGCCAATGCAGGTCTTTCAAGACCGGTGTTATGTGGTCTCGGGGGCCGCTCCCAGTCACCAGTCTAACTGCTGCATTCTGGATTAGTTGTAGTTTCCGGGTCACCTTCAAAGGTAGCCCCACATAGAGCGCATTGCAGTAATCCAAGGGAGAGATAACTAGAGCATGCACCACTCTGGTGAGACAGTCCGCGAGCAGGTAGGGTCTCAGCCTGCGTACCAGATGGAGCTGATAAACAGCTGCCCTGGACACAGAATTAGCCTGCACCTCCATGGACAGCTGCGAGTCCAAAATAATTTATTACTTATACCGAGCCTATCTGGCCAGGTCTCCCCAGCTACTCTGGGCGGCTTCCAACAGAATATTAAAACCACGATAAAACATCAAACGGGCTGCCTTCAGATGTCTTCTAAAAGTCAGATAGTTGTTTATTTCGTGGACATCTGGTGGAAGGGTGTTCCACAGGGCGGGCACCACCAGCGAGAAGGCCCTCTGCCTGGTTCCCTGTAATTTCAATTCTTGCAGTGAGGGAACCGCCAGAAGGCCCTCGGAGCTGGACCTCAGTGTCTGGGCAGAACGATGGGGGTGGAGACGCTCCTTCAGGTATACTGGGCCAAAACCGTTTAGGGCTTTAAAGGTCAGCACCAACACTTTGAATTGGGTTCTGAAACGTACTGGGAGCCAATATAGGTCTTTCAGGACCGGTGTTATAGGGTCTCAGCGGCCGCTCCCAGTCACCAGTCTAGCTGCCGCATTCTGGAAAGCAATACCCTCAAAATGCCTGTTATTTGGGTGCCTTGTTTGCTGAAGTCTCAGGGCAACAGAAAATACTTAGGTCCAAGGATGTGCTGCCCTTCTTCTGATAGGAAATGCTCTGCGGGGTGGGGATAAAAAAAAAGGAGGGTTCAAGGAGGATCAATTGGAGCGGGGAGTGATAAATGTCCCAATTTTCATCTGAGGAACATTGGAGGGTATGGACCAGGTGGATCAGGGCAAAGGCCCACCTAGTCCAGCAGCCTGTTCTCACAATGGCCAACTAGATGCCCATATAAGCCTGAAATCAGAACCTGCCCCTTTAAGAGCATCCTGCCTCCAGCAGTGGAGCATAGCCGTTGTGGCTAGTAGCCATTGATCGCCCTTTTCTCCATGAATTTGCCCCATCTGCTTTTAAAGCCATCCAACCTGATAGCCACCCCATCATCTTGCAGGAGCAAATTCCATAGTTCTATGCGCTGGGTTAAAAATGTACTTCCTTCTGTCTGCCCTCAAGCTTTCCCCTTGCCTACGCAGACTAGTTTAGGAAATGTGGAGATCTTTCTTTGAAACCGTAGGAGAACTTCAGCTGTGGGTCTGTAGGATGGTCCAGTGGCCACACTGTTCTTGGAGCCTTCAGGGTTGGCTTTTGGTGGCACCTCTGCATAGCATTCAAGTCTCAGGAGAAAGCTGAAGAATCCCGTGTGGTTTGTGTGTGATGGGAAGTTCTCCATCGTCAGACATGCAAGTTTCAAGACAGCTGTCGAAGTTCGCAAAGATTTAGCTCACCTGGCGATTTAGCTTCTCAAGTCCCAGGCCGTGGGGCAGAACCCCAAATAATTAGAGTGCACAGATGGTCATGACTCAGTTTCTAAAACACCAACTCTCCCACAAAAAATGGCAAAATGGGGCCGAGAGAGAGAGAGAGAGAGAGAGAGAGAGATGTTTACCACGTATAGGAACATAGCTGTCAACTTTCGGATTTGAAAATAAGGGATCAGCAGCCTCACCTGTCCTGGGGACAGTCTACAAATTAATTTACACCACGCTACACACCATCATCTTTCCCCACCTCAGGGTCTCTTTTCCAGGGAGTCTTCTCTTCTCATGCGATGCTTCAGGATCTGTCCTGGGCCGATGTCAGGGCTGATGTCCTTCAGAATGGATCGGTTTGATCTTCTTGCAGTCCATGGGACTCCAGCACCACAATTCAAAAGCGTCAATTCTTCATGGGGGGATTGATCAGGTTCACTCTTTTGGCTCTCTGGCATCCATTAATGACTTATTATACAAATGTGTTGCAGACTTTGCATCCTTTAAAACTCTTTTGGAAGGAGTGTATTTGTGGGCTGGGCCAGAGTGGTTGATTTTACATGCAAGCAAAGCACAAACAGTGCTATTGTCTAATGACATCCTATTCTCTGTAACTATTGGTGAGCAACACAGCCGAGCAACGCAGCTGAGGAGCCTCCCTGGCCGGCAGGGAGGGAGAGGAGCTGCTTCCTTTGAAATCCGGGAAATTTACGGGATATCTAACAATCCGGGATAGCAGCGGGAAACGGCGCTGGAATAAGGGAATTTCCTGCCAAAAAAGGGAAGGTTGACAGCTATGGAACCAGAAGAGTCTTCCAGCGATTGGCAAAAGTTGCCAAGCTGGAACGCAAGATGATCAAGGGTCTGGAAACCAAGCCCTATGAGGAACTGTTGAAGGAGCTGGGTGTGCTTAGCCTGGAAAAGAGGAGACTGAGAGGAGATGTCCCATGGGAGATGGAGCAAGCTGGTTTTCAACTGCTCTAGAGGGTAGGGCCCGAATCAAAGGAGTCAAATGATGAGAAAGGGGATTCTGACTCAACATTAGGAGGATCTTCCTGACAGCAAGAACTGTTTGACAGTGGAACGGATAACCTCGGAAGGTGGTGAACTCTCTTTCATTGGAAGTTTCTATTCCCAGTCCCCCGGTATAAAATGGCATAAGGCTCTGGAAAGAAGGAAAAGTACCGACCAGAGAAGAGCGGCAGACCAAGCTGGTGGAATATGCCGAAATGGTAAGATTGACGGGAAAGATCAGAAACCAGGAAGACCAAGTATTTGTGAAAGACTGGAATAACTTTTTAACATATTTGAGAGACCACTGTAAACAGTTGAAATCTTTGGCAGGAATACAATGACACTTGTAAAGTAACATGAACTTTGGATGTTATGGATATACCGGTATATAAAACATAGATTGCAGTTACAAGTAGGTAGCCGTGTTGGTCTGTCATAGTCAAAACAAAATAAAAAAATTCCTTCCAGTAGCACCTTAGAGACCAACTAAGTTTGTTCTTGGTATGCACTTTCGTGTGCATGCAGGATGGTATCTAAAGAAGTGTGCATGCATATGAAAGCTCATACCAAGAGCAAACTTAGTTGGTCTCTAAGGTGCTACTGGAAGGAATTTTTTTATATAGATTACAGTTAAAGATGCAGGAATAAAATTTAGAAATGGAACCCATGGAGGGAGGGAGGGAGGGTGGGTGGGTGAGACGTCTGACGGTTCAAGAGAACCTCCCCCCCCCTTTTTTCTTCTTCCTTTGGAACTGTTATACTTGTGATGTATAATCTTTATGTAAAAAAACAAAAACAAATAAAAATTATTATTTTAAAAAAAAACAAAAAAAACAGAGGCTTGGATGTCCATCTGTCAGGGATTCTCTAGCAGTGATTCCTGCATTGCAGGAGGCTGGACTAAACGACCCTGGTGGATCCTTTCCAACCCTACAGTTCTGTGATTCTATGGAGGTTGCCTGTGCTAATTTATACATTTGGATGCAAATTTAGAAACAGGGCTTCTAGGATTTAAATAGCAATGCAATGACACCGGTTAGATTGGCAAAAATGTATCATGCACAGAGTAATAAATGCTGGAAATGTAAGGGAGTAGAAGGTACCTTTTTCCATATGTGGTGGACATGCCTAAAGGTGAAAGACTTCTGGGAGAGGATTTATAATGAATTGAAAAAGGTGTTGAGAAACACATTTAGTAAAAAAAAACCAGAAGCCTTTTTACTTGGAATTGTAAAATGATGGACTATATGGAACTTGCTGAGCTGACCGGAAAACTTCGTGACCAGAGGGAGGAAGCGGTGGAGGAAGACTGGAAGAAATTTAAAGTATACTTTAAAAAGTATTGTAAGATTAAAAAGTAGAAGTAAGCTGGAAGATAAGGGAGGCTGTAGACTTAGAGGATAGATTTAAGGTTTATAATCATTGGAATAAATGATATTGACATTAGGATAGAAGAGATATTGAGGTTAATTAATTAAAAATGTTTTCAATGATGTCAAGAAATTACTAAAGATGATATACAAGGAACGCAGGAAGAGAGGATGGGAGGAAGTCAACCCACAATGATAAGAAGGATTACCAGTAATAGGTTAAAAGGAATTATTATGTTTTTTATGTGTACTATTGTTGTTTTCTTTTTGTTTGTTTATTGATGTTTGTTTTTTAATTGTATTATTTTGTTAAAACCAATAAAAAAAATTGGGGGGGGGGGAAATAATAAATAGCAACGCAATGCAACTCACCTCTCCAGGTGCTGCGAACTGTTGATGGGCAAGTTCAAGACCCTGCCCCCATTTCTCACTCCTTTGGTTTCTTTTCCCCTATCGGCTTAAGCCAGATTCACAGTAGACAGCCTTTCAAATAGAGGATTCTTTCAGAGAAAGAACTGTCCTCTGCAAAGCAGGGCATGCAATTACTCCAGCGCCAGCCAGCCATGCCCTGGCCCAAGACACTCCATTGCATTCCCCTTCCTTCCCCCATTTTCCTCCCCCACGCTCAGCATTCCGTGGCTACTGAGCATGCTCAGTGTTCTTCAGTTTTCTCTGCAACCCACAGGGCTCCTCTAAAACCTTCCTCTTCTGCGCGGGAAGTGCCATTTCGGGTTCATAAGGACAGGTTACCTCTTTCAAGATATGAAGGCTACGTTCGCATACAAGGCTGGCCCCATCCGGCAGGTGCTGCGTGGCCCAAGAGATGCTCAAAGGCTCCCTTACATTTGCCAAACCAGACAAGCCCCCAAACCATCAGCTGACCAAGTTCCAAACACGAAAAGCAGGGTGCATTCAACATGGTGCACCCCAAACCTCACACTGGTCTTCAGCGTTGATTTCTCTCCCACACTACACGCCGGCCCGACTCTTTTACAAACCTGGACCTGGGTTCAAATGTGACCTCAGTCAGGAATCGGCCTCAGGCAGGTCTCCTCACCCCCACCCCAAAGGGAACATAGCCGGGGCCTGGTCACTCACAGGGAAGCTGTGAAAACGGAGCTTTGCAAAAGTGCTTGACGAATGAACTCTTCAACCTCAAACCTATTGATCTGGAAGTAAGTCCCATTGATTTCGATGGCACCACTTAAGTGTGGTTAGGAAATCAGCTGGGGGCAGGGAGGCCGAACGCTGCATATACATAATTAATCCTAATTGCAGAGGGCCATGGAAGACCCGGCTCCACAATCCATCTCTCAGACAATTTGGGGGAGTCTATTAAACACCTCTAAAGCATTGGATGAGGACCGTTGTGCCGCCACTCATGTTCAGGAGACATTGTCAGCAGATGGATTAAAGAGCTGGCTGATCTGAGATGTGGTGGCTGCCAAACACACTTTTCCCTTAGACAGGTATGGGGAATCTTTCCAACCTTAAAGGTAAAAGGTAAAGGGACCCCTGTCCATTAGGTCCAGTCGTGGCCGACTCTGGGGTTGTGGCGCTCATCTCGCTTTATTGGCCGACAGCCAGCGTACAGCTTCTGGGTCATGTGGCCAGCATGACTAAGCCACCTCTGGCGAACCAGAGCAGCGCACGGAAACGCCGTTTACCTTCCCGCTGGAGCGGTTCCTATTTATCTACTTGCACTTTGACATGCTTTCGAACTGCTAGGCTGGCAGGAGCAGGGACCGAGCAAGGTGAGCTCACCCCGTCACGGGGATTCGAACCGCTGACCTTCTGATCGGCAAGCCCTAGGGCTCCGTGGTTTAACCCACAGCACCACCCGCTGGTTGATGGGCCTACTGATCTCTGCCAGGCTGATATAAGACCCTCAGCTGATACCCTGCATTGACCATCCAGACAAAAACATCGCAATGTGTTTTCCTTTACTAGCACGGTCTCTTAAAACAATATTTAAAAGTTTGGGTTTCTCAAGTGCACCAGCATGCCTTCACAATGAAGTCGCTCTGTACATTGATTGCGGAGGTACATTTCCTTCCAAAGTATCTCACAGAATCATAGAACTGTAGAGTTGGAAGGGACCCCAGGGATCATCTAGTCCAACCCCCTGCAATGCAAGAATCTCCGCTAAAGCTTCCACGACAGATGGCCGTCCAACCTCTGCTTAAAAATGCCTCGGAATTCTACTCTCTGCAGATTTTGATGTGGAGCATTAGGCAGGCACCCTTTTCGCTTTTGGAAAATTTGCTGGATATACTCAGGAAACTTGGTCATTCCAATTGGAGCACTCAGGAAGCAGCAATGACGAGCCCGTTTTTAAATGCTTAAAATCCTACCAATCAGCTGTTTGCTTAGGAAAGGAGAATGGGAAGGGCTGAATCCAGACACACACACCCCTCCAGCAACCCAACAGTGGGATTTGAGTGTTTTTCATAAGGGGTCCCGCACTGTTGGTTGCATGCCAAACAGCATTTAGTTGTGCATGATGCAGCCTCTCATCCGTGCAGCCACAGATAAGCATGTCAAAACTGTGCCCCTAGACTAGAGGGATCAAGCCCCAGATATCTGCATTTGCTAAGATGGTATGTTTTTATTTCAACATTTGAAACTTGATAGGATGTGAAGATTGAAATCACAGCATATTTTATTTTTGACTGTCTCCGAGAGTCAAAATGCAGAGGCATTTTGTTTTTGATGGATGGTTTGCAGTAGAATTTAGTCTCTGACAGTATTTATCACACAATATAAAATGGCATTTTGCATTTGACACCTGATGAAATTTCATAATTGATACCTGCCAAAATTCAAAACAATTAAGAGGCACCAGTGAAGGACTCTAGCGGCAAAGGATTCCGGCAAAGGATGAATGAAAACTTGGAAAATTTGCTGAGTTTTTGAATAATTTTATTCATGCACCATGCTCCAGAAGGTCTTGATGGATTGCTCACACCCAGCCTTTGCATTTTGTGTATAATTGATTAACTATTGCTTTATCAATTGATCAAAAAGCAATATTGATGAAATCCCCGCGATTTATGAATGTTTAAAACACTGCACATGCATTATCTTCAGTAATCCTCACAAGAACCCTGCAAGGTAGGCCAGCGTTATTATCCTATTGCAGATGAGGGTCTGAGGAACGAAGGTTTGGCTAAAGCCAACTTCTGAACGCAACTGTCTCCCCCGGGAGCTTGTGGACTCTCCTTCCTTGGAGGTTTTTCAGCAGAGGTTGGGTGGGCATCTGTCAGGGATGCTTTAGTTGAGATTCCTGCATTGCATGGGGTTGGACTAGATGACCCTTGGGGTCCCTTCCAGCTCTACAACTCTATGATTAATTGCCGAGGGGACTTCCTAGCTCATAGGAAGCTGTCTTATACCAAGTCAAACCACTGGGTCCATCTAGCTTAGTATTTTGTACCCTGGCAGTGGCTCTCCCGGACATTCCCAGTCCTACCTGAAGATACCCAGGATTGAAGTTGGGAACTTCTGGATCAACACAGATGCTCTATTGCTAAGCTACAGTCTTTCACACTCTAAATCATAATTGCTCTATCTATCTAATTTCTCGTGTAGGTATAGATAGATCCCTACGTATAAGTGCGGAGAATGCCTGCTGAATTGAGAAAGCACAGAAACAAGGGATAGTGTCAATTCAAAGGCGCCAAGAGAAAAACTGCAGACAGACAGCTTATTTTTCATTAATTCGCTGCAAAGTGTCATGGCAAGCCTTTCTAGTTTATATATATTTAAAAAGTGGCATGTGCAGCAAAGCAAGGACAACGGCAACAAATGACCGCAGCGGAAATGATTGGAAACTAAAGTTATAAAATAAAAGATTAAATCTTAAGGAATCGAATGCACTGCCCCAACAATAGGCATCATCTTTAAACAATGCCAGAGAATGAGCCTCAACTCCAGTCACAAAACGGGTATTTTGATCTGCGCCTAATCCCTCCATATTGGCACGTATATGAGCTCTCTATATATAGACAGTTATTTCATCCAGGGAGGAGGCTGCTTCACATGGATGGGGACTTTTAGTAGTGTTTCTATGGTTACTTTTCAGAGTTTCGAACACTCGAGGCTTACAAGGTGGGGTTGTGTTGGGGACTCTCCAGAAAAAAATGAGTATCCGGGCGGGGTGAGCGAGGAGTTGCAAATTGGCACCAGAGTGAGTATGAATTTACACACACACACACACACACACACACACACACACTTCTCTTCCTGAAATCTGGTCTTCTCCTTGCCACCACCTCGCTTGTCCTTCTTCCCCATATGACTGGATCTCTCCAGGGGAAAAGAGGGAAACTTCCTCCAAGCCATCAACACCTCCCAGCAAATATATACAGCAAGCATGTCCAACAGATAGATCGTAATCTACCGGTAGATCACTGGACATCTGTGGTAGATCACCGGCAGAGCAGTGGCTCCCACCAAAGAAGCTAAAAAAAACTTTGGCTCCCCCAAAAAGACTCAACATATTTGCCCTGCACCCCTAAAATGACCTGAACCACCAAAAACAGGGCTTTCCTTCCTTAAAAAAAAGCTCAGTGTCTCTTTCCTGCTCCCTAAAGAAGCTCAACAACTTTTATGTGAATCCCAAAAAACAGGGCTTCTCTTTCTAAAAAAAAAGCACAACAACTTTGACCTGAACCCCTCAAAAGGGGGTAGATCACTGCCAGTTTTTAACTCTGTGAGTGGATCGCAGTCTCTTGGAAGCTGGCCACCCCTGATATACAAGAAGACCACAAGGTTAAAAAACGAGGGAGAACACAAAAGCCACCTCACTTTGAGGTTCATTTTGACTGAGATGCTGGTCACAGAGTGTCATAGCCAGAGCTGGCCGAAGACATTTCGGCACCCAAACCAAACCCCAAATTGGGGTGCGCCCCCTCCCTGCTAGGGAAGAAGGGGTGAGTGAAGATTGACATCAGGAAGAAGCCAGTAAGGAGATCAACACTGTGATCTGCTGCCTCTGGGGCTCTGCCGCCCAAGGCGGTCGCTCACCTGGCCTCGTGCATGGGCCAGCCCTGGTCATAGCTGACTTGAAGATACATCCTTGGACAATGAAACTCCAAGGTAACTAGGAGAGGGGAGGACTCTGAGAGGTTATTGGGTGGATGGAGCCACCCTGTTCTTAGCTGGGGAAAGCTTCGGCCTTGGTGAGAAGAAGAGCACACACTTTGCAGGGGAAATGTCCCAGGTTCAGTCCCTATCCTATCCTAAAAGATCTCAGGTAGCCGTACCAGGGGGAAAGATCTCCCCGCCCCCTCCCGGCTGCCAGTCAAAGGAAAGGAGGCGATACTAAACCGAGTTTGCCCAAACTGGGCACAAGCCAGCTCCATTCCTTCGCCTCGATACTTTTCCCCACCCTCAGGCGCCTGGAAGCTTTGCCCGCGTTGCACGCTTCCTCGGCGGAGATTGGGGAAGACTCTCTGTGCATGCTCAGAAGCACTCTCGCCAGCGCCGAGCTCCGGGAGCGCACGAGGAAGCAGACGGAGGAGACTCGGTCCCGGTGAGGACTAAGCAGGCAAAGTCCTAGCCTAAAGCTCAGAATATGAAAGGGGGGGGGAGGAGTCGGGATCGCCCGGTTTACCTTGCCAGTCGCTGCAGGAGCGCACATGCCAAAGAGGTGCGGGGTGCTGGATGGGGTGATGGGGGGCCGTCTCCTTTTTCCCACGCTCCCTTCGGCAAAAAAAATAGCCTCTCCCGTGGCTGCAACAAGCCAGCCCAGCTCCTGCGGGTCCCTCCAGTCACTGCCGAGCTCATCGCCTCCCTCTCTCCCCAGAAGCAGGGAGGCGGTCGCCCAGATGTTCCCTTCCTTCCCGGATTGGTCCAGAGGGAAAAGATGTTGGGCTCGTTGCTAGGCGAGTTGCTAAGAGGCGGTGACGCTCTCGCAGCATCTCCGGAGCGGCTCGAGAGGGCCCTAGCCGAAAGTCCTGCTGAGATGCTGGAGAGGTGGGGAAGGAGGGGGGGAGCACACTCGCCCCCCCCCAGCCCAGTGGGAGCGCAGGGACGGTGGGAGGCGGGAGGGAGGGGCTGGTTAGTTGCGGGCATGGAGCCAGCGACGCAGAAACCCAGAGCTGTAGAGTTGGAAAGGGTCTCCCAAAGGTCATCCAGTCCAACCCCGGTAACGCAGGAAAAGTGGGCTTGGCTTGGCTTGTGGGATAAGAAAGGGGGAGGGGGCATTACGATGGGCGGGTGGATGTGTTCAGGTGTGTTTTGTTTTATTTTGCTCACATTTATTTATTTAACAGATTTATCTACCAATGTTATTTTTAAAATAAATAAATAAATACCCTGTTTAGATGAAATTGGTATTTTCAAAATTATTCTTAAAATAGCAAGAAAGCTTTGAAAATAGGAGACGTAATGGGTGGGATTCACATGAATCCCACCCCATCAGCAGAGCAAGGATTTCTGCTGGTCCAACTGAGCTTTGCACAAATACCCCTCGCCTCCTCCCACGTGCTCCCTGAGTCCCCTGGAATTGGCTGCCGATGGGGTCAGGACAAACCCCAGAACAGAACACGGTGCAGGGAGGAGAGATGGAATTGTTCCATCTGGAAAGCTGAAATGCTTGCGCAGAGGGAATGATTAGAAGAGTGCAACACTGCATTCCGATTTCCACCCATTATATTTCTCTAGTAAGATTTATATACTGAATAAATTAAAAAAAAAATATCTAAGTATTTATCATAAAATGTCACTCAATTTTTAAAGCAATTAAAACAGACTTAAAAATAGTAGACATTATATGCTTATTTCCGTATATATACTGCTTAATAATAATAATAATTCCAAAGCAGTTTGTTTTTTATATTGCATTTATTTCCTACCTCCCCCCCCCCCGCCCAAGGAGCTTAATTTGGCATACATGGTTCTTCCCATTCCCATTTGTTCCCCACAACAACCCTGCGAGTTGGGTTAGGCAGAGAGGCAGTGACTGGCCCAAGGTCGCCCAGTGAGCTTCATGACTGGGTGAGGATTTGAACCCTGGTCTCCCAGGTCCCAGTCCGACACTCTAACCACTACCCCACACTGTCTCTCTTTAAATAGAATGATATAAAACATTGTTCAAAAACAGGCTTTAGAAACAGTGAACATACTAAAGTTAGTTACCAAGATTTACATATCACTTAACAAAACTATTTACACATTGGAAACAGATGATAAAAAGTTACATCCCACACAAATGCAGGTTAAATCTACCCAAATCATTGCCTGGGAAGAAGGCAATGACGGGAAAAGGTGTAGCGATGGCATTGCCAGGGTAAATCTTTAGGGCACATGTCTCGTGTCCTGCTAGTGAACAAGAGGACCTCCAAACGCAGCAAGGCTAGCTTGCCACATGTTGAAGGAAGGGAAGTAATCACAGAATTGTAGAATTGGAAGAGACCCTAAGGGTCATATCCACCCCCTGGCAATGCAGGAATCTGAACAAGATTATACATGACAGGTGGCCATCCAACCTCTGCTTAAAAACCTCCAAGAAAGGAGACTCTACAACCTCCCGAGGGAGTCTTCTCCACTGTCGAACAGCTCCTACTTTTCAGAAAGTTCTTCCTCATGTTGAGTCGGAATCTTTTTTCTTGTAACTTGAAGCCAGTGGTTTGAGGCCCACCCTCCAGAGCAGAAGAGAAGAGGAGTTTTGGATTTGATATCCCGCTTTATCACTACCCTAAGGAGTCTCAAAGCAGCTAACAATCTCCTTTTCCCTTCCTCCCCCACAACAAACACTCTGGGAGGTGAGTGGGGCTGAGAGACTCCAGAGAAGTGTGACTAGCCCAAGGTCACCCAGCAGCTGCATGTGGAGGAGCGGGGAATCGAACCCAGTTCACCAGATTACAAGTCCACCGCTCTTAACCACTACACCACAAGCTTGCTCCATCTTCCATGTGACAACCCTTAACATATTTGAAGATGGTTATCGTATCTCCTCTTTTCCAGGCTAAACGTACCCAGCTCCTTCAACTGTTCCTCATAAGGCTTGGTTTCCAGACCCTTGGTCATCGTGATCAGCCTCCTCTGCACACCTTCCATCTTGTCAACATCCTTCTTAAATTGTGGCACACAGAACTGGACACAGAAAGCCAGGCATGGACTGTATGTACCAAGGCAAAATAGAGCGGGACTATTACTATTACTATTACTGTACGGAAGTGAGAGCTGGACCATAAAGAAAGCTGATCGCTGAAGAATTGATGCTTTTGAATTATGGTGCTGGAGGAGACTCTTGAGAGTCCCATGGACTGCAAGAAGATCAAACCTATCCATTCTTAAAGAAATCAGCCCTGAGTGCTCACTAGAAGGACAGATCCTGAGGTTGAGGCTCCAGTACTTTGGCCACCTCATGAGAAGAGAAGACTCCCTAGAAAAGACCCTGATGTTGGGAAAGATTGAGGGCACAAGGAGAAGGGGACGACAGAAGATGAGATGGTTGGACAGTGTTCTCGAAGCTACTAACATGAGTTTGGCCAAACTGCGAGAGGCAGTGAAGGATAGGCATGCCTGGCGTGCTCTGGTCCATGGGGTCACGAAGAGTCGGACACGACTGAACGACTGAACAACAACAACAACAACAACATTACTTCCCTTGATCTGAACCCTATACTTCTGCACATTACCGTTTAAAGAGAGACCCTCTCCCTGCCCCCAGGAAGTCCATTAGAGTCTGAAATTGTAACCCTGGTGCTAAGGAGTGTGCTCTCCCAGAAGCCCATATCACATCTCAAAGGATCTGTTCAGTACTATTCCCAAAATGGTAATCTGGGAAACAGACTGGTTTTGTTCCTCCATTCTTTCATATTTTGAGATAGGACAGGCATCCACTATTGGCACCTTCCGGAAACAACTGAAGACTTTTTTGTTCCGGTAAACTTTCCCAGCTAGACAAATTGGTCTCTGCTCAGTATTTAAATTCATATGATGTTATTTTCGGTGTGGGTTACTGGGCTGCTTTTACTGCATCTGGTACATCACCTTGGGACTCGTGAGGAAGGTGATTAATAAATGAATAAGAATATTTCAAACAAATCTCTGAGTGGTTTACAGCATTGTAAAAACACCACAAATAAATACAACTTGCAAATCCATATTTTAAAGCAGTACAGATCGATTATACATCCTCTTAAGACATCATCATAAACTGAAACAGCTAATATATGGGGGCCACGATAACTAAGAGCAGATCCAAAATACAGGAATACAAGCCGTCCCCCACACCAAATATGCAGTATGCATTTGTAGGAAGCAATAGCACTCTTGCCTCTACTGCTGTCTCCCCAACTTAAGCTCACCCTAAAAGGTGGGACAAAAATACTCCCCCACTCCCGGAGCGTCTCGCTTTCAGCAGGCAGCATCTACAATCATAGAATCATAGAACTGTAGTGTTGGAAGCGACCATGAGGGTCATCTAGTCCATCCCCCTGCGATGCAGGAATCTTTTTGCTCACCCCATATAGTGTCATTTTTGCCCATGTAGAACATTCCAGAAACACACTCAGGGAAGCATAAGAAGCAGGTAGCACCTCTACCACCTCCCTGCTCGTCGTTTCCATCCAACTTTATTTAAGCTCATCCAGGAAACAATATTTCACAAGGGAGCGTTAGGTCTGAATAATGAGATGAAAGGCAATTTGGCCCATCGCGAGAACCATGTCATTGAGTTTCGAGACTCGCGCTATTTAGCCTTGGCTCAGATACAAGAAGGAATGTCACCTTGCAGTTTTGACAGGCGCCTCCCGCAAGACAAGGGCAAAGAGATTCGCGCTTTCAACTTCTGGGTCAACGGCAGGGGAACAAGGGTGGCTGTGGGGAGCCTGGCAAGCTGCTTAGGGCAGCTATCCCATCGCGTTTCCCTGGGAGTAAAATCATAGAATCATAGAGTTGGAAGAGACCACAAGGGCCATCCAGTCCAACCCCCTGCCAAGCAGGAACACCATCAAAGCATTCCTGACAGATGGCTGTCAAGCCTCTGCTTAAAGACCTCCAAAGAAGGAGACTCCACCACACTCCTTGGCAGCAAATTCCACTGTCGAACAGCTCTTACTGTCAGGAAGTTCTTCCTAATGTTTAGGTGGAATCTTCTTACTTGTAGTTTGAATCCATTGCTCCGTGTCCGCTTCTCTGGAGCAGCAGAAAACAACCTTTCTCCCTCCTCTATATGACATCCTTTTATATATTTGAACATGGCTTATCACCCCTTAACCTTCTCTTCTCCAGGCTAAACATACCCAGCTCCCTAAGCCATTCCTCATAAGGCATCGTTTCCAGGCCTTTGACCATTTTGGTTGCCCTCCTCTGGACACGTTCCAGCTTGTCAGTATCCTTCTTGAACTGTGGTGCCCAGAACTGGACACAGTATTCCAGGTGGGGTCTGACCAGAGCGGAATACAGTGGTACTATTACTTCCCTTGATCAAGATGCTATACTCCTATTGATGCAGCCCAGAATTGCATTGGCTTTTTTAGCTGCTGCATCACACTGTTGACTTATGTCAAGTTTGTGGTCTACCAAGACTCCTAGATCCTTTTCACTTGTACTGCTCTCAAGCCAGGTGTCACCCATCCTGTATTTGTGCCTTTCATTTTTTTTGCCCAAGTGTAGTACTTTACATTTCTCCGTTAAAATTCATCCTGTTTGCCTTGGCCCAGTTCTCTAATCTGTTAAGGTCATTTTGAAGTGTGATCCTGTCCTCTGGGGTATTAGCCACCCCTCCCAATTTGGTGTCATCTGCAAACTTGATCAGGATGCCCTCAAGCCCATCATCCAAGTCATTGATAAAGATGTTGAATAAGACTGGGCCCAAGACAGAACCCTGTGGCACCCCACTAGTCACTTCTCTCCAGGATGAAGAGGAGCCATTGATGAGCACCCTTTGGGTTCGGTCAGTCAGCCAGTTACAAATCCACTGAATGGTAGCATTGTCTAGTCCTATTGAACTCAGCAGGGCTTGGTTTTGAGGAAAGATACGAGGGTAGCTCATTAAAGATTTCCCCCGACCCACTTCCGGTTATTGTAGGAGGACGAAATTGTACATGTATAACGCTACATCTCTCCATAGGTAACCTGGTAATTTGTAGCTCTGGACTCCTAACAGTTTCTCTGCTGCAGGTGCTAACGTGGAGTAACGTCTGATAATGGAATGAGTTGAGTGCAGAGCGGCTGTACATAGGATCTGGCTGTGCAGCTCACAGCCACTAGAACAGAGGGACGTAAATAGCATTCTTTAAATTAGGGGTGGATAGATTAGGTTCCCAGATGACATGTGTGCAGCCCATGCTAAAAGGTAAAGGGACCCCTGACCATTAGGTCCAGTCGTGTCCGACTCTGGGGTTGCGGCGCTCATCTCGCTTTATTGGCCGAGGGAGCCGGCGTACAGCTTCTGGGTCATGCGGCCAGCATGACTAAGCCGCTTCTGGCAAACCAGAGCAGCACACGGAAACGCCGTTTACCTTCCCGTCAGAGTGGTACCTATTTATCTACTTGTACTTTGACGTGCTTTTGAACTGCTAGGTGGGCAGGAGCTGGGACCGAGCAACGGGAGCTCACCCCGTCGCGGGGATTCGAACCGCCGACCTTCTGATCGGCAAGCCCTAGGCTCTGTGGCTTAACCCACAGCGCCACCCGCGTCCCGCAGCCCATGCTAGTGTCATGCTAAATGTTCAGCAAGGTGGGGGCGGGGCTTGAATAGAAGCTGGTCATGGTTTTAATTTTGACCCACCCAAACATCCCAAGTCCTCCTCCTCCTCCTCACATTTATATCCCACCTTTCCTCCAAGGAGATCAAGGTGACGTACATAGTTCCCTGTTTCTCCATTTCATCTTCACAACAACCTTGTGAGGTAGGAGAGAGAGAGAGAGAGAGAGTGACCGCCCCAAGGCCACCCAGTGAGCTTCAATGCTAAGTAGGGGTTCAAACCTTGGTCTCCCAGATGCTAGCCCAAACACGCTGTTTGCTAAAGAGCAAAAGGCAGTGTTCCCAGCTAACCCAATTCCTGCAATGAGTGGCTTAAAATGCTGGCATGTGTGTGTGTGTGTGCATCTGCATGTGTGCTTGTGTGCTGTCAGTATATTGCATGTCTTTTATTCGTTTATTTGTGCGCTTACAGATCGCTTTCCGTAAGGCACCCTGGAGCAATTTGCAATATAATAAAAATGAATCCGTAACAGTAACATATCTGAAAACAGTTTTTGAACTGCATATATAAAAACATTTCACACACCTGATGTGTGTGAAAACAGTTTAAAACAACAGCAGCACACATCAATAAAATCAATGTGAATCCAATGCAAATTTTCCATTTAGAAGGCTTGTTGAAAGAGGAACGTCTCACGTCTGTAGCAGGTACCAAAAAGACAATAGAGGAGGAACGCGGAATGGGAAGCAGTTCTAAAAGGCAGGTTCCACCACCCTAAAGGACCAGTTCTGACATGGTGTGGAATGGTATTTGCAGGATGCCCTCTCCTTCAGAACGCAGGAGTGATCTGTTGGGTATAAAAGAAGGTCTTTATGTGTGGGTGCACAATCATTTACACTGGCTACTTCACCCTAGTAAGGGTTGTTGTTGTTGTTCAGTCGTTCAGTCGTGTCCGACTCTTCGTGACCCCATGGACCAAGGCACGCCAGGCACACCTATCCTCCACTGCCTCTCGCAGTTTGGCCAAACTCATGCCAAACTGTAAGGGTGGCTGACCATTAATAGCACCCTTTGGACTAAAAAAAGAAGGTGGCCCTCTTCATTTTGCTTCCTGTCTGGGACAGCCAGACTGACAAGCCTATGGGAGACCACACTAAGTTGCTGCTTTTGGTTCAGATGGATGCAAGTTGCAGCTGGTTACACTCTTCCAGAATGCACCACGTTCCCTGCCGAACACCAGCCAATTATGTAAAGCTGCGTAAGGTCAGCAGGAGCTAAAATTACATCAGGGCCCTGTCTGTGTATCCATGACACGGTAAACTGTGCAAGGAGCAGCATCCCACAAGGGAGGCATATTAAAAAAAACCTCAAGCCATATTAGAGAAACGCAAGCAGGAGACTCGTGTGGTCCCAGGAGCAATTAAGGTGAAGGCAGAATGGAACAACCTTCAAGGTAATTAACTGAGTGCACTGAGGCAACACAAAGAGCTAAATTAATCCAGAACCGTGTTAGAAAATGAGGTGAAATTCTCAAGAAGTGTTCAAATTGCTTGTGGTGGTGGGAAGAGGGCAGAGGGATGGTGGCTTCTTAGCAACTGTTCTCAGAAAGTTATGATTTGGCTGAAATTGGTAGGAGGGGAAGTCAAGGGGTAGAGCTTATGGGTTTCAGTTAGAGCGCTCCCCCAATAATCCAAGCTGGGATCAAGTCCTCAGTTTCAAAATGACACAAACACATGTTGACTCAGAAGAGTGTTGAACAGCCGCTATATCTTTCTATATAATAAAAAGTAAGGTTGTTGTCACACTGTAGTTTGCTTGGCTGCTGACAGGCAGTGCTGCAAACTACAGAGTTCACGAGTGGGCAGCCCAGGTGAATTGCAGAGGGACAGCCAGAACAGGCTTCCCTGGTTCCTCAAGCTGCCAGCCTTGGGGGTACTGCCCCTGGGATCCAGATCTCCAAGCTGGTCCATGCCACTGTTGGCCACCTTCCTCCTCCAAGGCCACCCTTGGAATCTGCTGTTGCCACCACTACTTGTAATGAAGAGCAGCAGGAAGAAAAGCACAGGGATAAGAAATGTGCCTGGTGGCAGCAGTTTGGCTCAGGCTCTGAAGCCATGGTGACATAAGTTGGAAAGGATGGGGAAGACACTCAGAAGCAGCAGGCAGTTGGTCTCCAGATCCTCAGCGGGGGCAGCAGGGTGAGGTGGAAAGGGAAAAGTCGCCCGTAAAGACAGAGTTTAGGGATAGTTCCTTTGTATTTAGAAGCCGGACTTTGAGGATTTTGAGGACTATTTGAGGACTTGCCCTAACGTCATAGGACAAGGCAGTTCCAAAGGCCTGGAGGTCGCTGCACAAATTTGCCTTAGGATAAGGTTACCAGGTGTCCCCGTTTCCTGGGGACAGTCCCCGGATTTGCAAATCTGTCCCCAGACAAATTCAGTCCCTGGAATGTCCCTGGATTTCATTAAGCCTGACCCTCCCAGAGAAGAAGAAGACAGTTCAAAATTACAACAGGGGTTTGAGGGAGGTCACAGCTCAGAGGAAGATGAGAAGAAAAGTTGGGAAATAATGGGAGAGGATGTGGAGTCAGAACTGGAGCAGCTGGCTGACATGTTATTACTAGAAAGCATTCCAGATCCACCATCTCCCAGAACCCGGCGAGCCTTAAAAGTAGGAGAGCAAAGAGCTCGAAGACAGATGGCCCTAAGCAGCAACCGTAGGGGTGTGGGTGCTGTTGACGAATGAGGAAGTGGGAGAGAAGGGGGTGGCGTTTTACTTGGGACAACGCCACTATTACTTCAACAATGGGGAACTTGTGGCTCTCCTGATGTTGACCTCCAACTCCCATCGCCCAGCATGAGATGAATTGGTTTGTAGTCCATCAACATCTGGAGAGCTTCGGGTTCCCCATTGTCAATATAATCCTTCCCTTGGAGACCAGAGTGCAAAGGCCCCAACACTTTCGCTACAGGGAAATGCCTGCCATCCACTGATGCCCTTCTGCAGTTATCTCCAAGCCTTCCCTCCTGACCTTGCGTCACCCAACAGGATCAATGATTGCTCGTTTCTCTCCTCCTCCTCTTAATAACACAAGACTCATTCACAGCCCTCAAAGCCCAGCGCACAACAGAAATCTATGCTCAGATCAATGCCAGGCTACAGATGCAGGCAGAATACAAACCAGAGACCGTGGCAATGAAGGAGAGGAAACGTTTCTGAAGGTTCACCTCCGCTCCAGATCTCAAAAAGGCGTGATGGGGTGTGGGAAAAGAAAACACACACAAATTACTGTGCATCTGCAGTTTCCTTTGCATCAGACAGAAGGGTGATTGCGAGGCATGGTTTTCACAAGCGCCAGCAGCCACTGGCTTGAAGAGATATGTACAATTTCTATGAGGAGCAGGTGGCAGAATGCAGCTGCTGCATAATCACACGCGTCCTCCCCAAAAGAGCTCATCAATAGTCAATGGGGTGAAGTTAAACATGGGGTGAGGGAGAACCCGCAACGATAAATGGCATCGCAGATGAAAAGAAGCATAAATGCTGGAAGTGGAAACTGCACCAGCTAATCAAGCCAAAAACCTGCTCCAAAAATTCTACCTCATATATGCTTTAAAAAAAAAAAATCAGCATTAAAGAAATAGGACGTTCCAGAGTTACGTTTCATTATGTGCCGGGACCACATAACACCGGTTCTGAGAGAGCTACAATTCTGTGTTTCCGAGCACAATTCAAAGTGTTGGTGCTGACCTTTAAAGCCCTAAACGGCCTCGGTCCTGTATACCTGAAGGAGCGTCTCCACCCCCATCATTCTGCCCGGACACTGAGGTCCAGCGCTGAGGGCCTTCTGGCAGTTCCCTCACTGCGAGAAGCAAAGCTACAGGGAACCAGACAGAGGGCCTTTTCGGTAGTGGCGCCCGCCCTGTGGAACGCCCTCCCATCAGAGGTCAAAGCGATAAACAACTATCTGACATTCAGAAAATACCTCAAGGTTTAGGGAAGTTTTTAACCTGTGATATTTTAATGTATTTTAATATATGTTGGAGGTTGCCCAGAGTGGCTGGGGGGACCCAGCCAGATGGGCGGGGTACAAATAATAAATTATTATTATTATTATTATTATTATTATTATATATTTTTTCACAGAGCTGGAAGAGACCCCAAGGATCATCCAGTCCACCCCCTTACGATGCATGAATATGCAGCTGTCCCATACGGGGATCGAACCTGCAACCTTGGCGTTATCGGCGCCACGCTCTAACCAACTGAGCTATCCAGGCTGAGCTTATTTGTTGGGAATGGGAAGTGGGGAGAGTGTGGGGCACTCACGCCCTGCTTGGGGGCTTCTCAGAAGTATCTGGCCGGCCACTGTGACAACAGAAGAAGTCTGTATTCATTTAAATTTTACTCAGAGTAGACCCATTGGAGTTATTTGATTTATTTAACCAACTGGGTGTGCCAACAACCCTTTAAGCTCCCAGGATTCCTTGGAGAAATGCTTTAAATGTGCATCGAATGTGCTTTAAATGTATGGTGTTTGTGTGACCCTATTTGTTCTGCGCGGTTCACATAAACCTCTACCATAGCTCAGTGGCGGAATCATGCTTTTTCATGCGGAAGGGTCCCAGTTCTATCCTTCTCCAGTTTAATAATAATTTTTATTTATACCCCGCCCTTCCTGGTCCAAAAAAAACGGGCTCAGGGCGGCTAACAACAAATACAAAACAAGGATTAAAAACAACTTTAAAAACAGCATAAAAAACAAACATCAGTGGGATCACCAGGGCTAACTGGCCAAGTTAGACTTGCTAGGCCAGTAGGGAGACCAGGGAAGGGTTTTAATGTGGCGACCCAGAAGGGTTTCTTCAGAAAAAAGGGAAGGGGGAAAAGGAATAGGGGATCAGGCTAGATTGAAGGCCAGGCGGAATAACTCTGTCTTACAGGCCCTGCGGAAGGAGGTCAGGTCCCGCAGGGCCCTAGTCTCATGGGACAGAGCATTCCACCAGGTCGGAGCCAACACTGAAAAAGCCCTGGCCCTTGTGGAGGATAATCTGGCTTCTTTAAGCGGTCAGGTGGCAGGTGGGGGGGGAGGAGACCCTTCTCAGGCCTGTGGAGCTGTTGCTAAACAATCCTGGAATGGATAGACAAAAAGCTCTCTGGCTCGGCTTTGTATTCCTTTATCAAGATTGAAGGATGGAATGGGATCGATGCTTATCCGGTTAAAATTCTCTTTCCTCTGAGGGGAAAAAAAATCTTGCATTACAAGAGTCAGAATTATCCATCTGCAAAGCACATTGCTGCATTTGTAGAGGAAAGAAAGGGGAGAGCCTAGGCTCTATCGTGACACTCCCTGAATTGGGATATTAGAAACTAAAATGCTAAACCGAAGTGAATCTTTACTCAAAAGAAATTTTGCAAGCTCTTTGAGCTTTTAGAAATCTTTACTACCTTTGAGAAAACTGGCAGCTCCAGTGAAATGGGAATATTAGCTGGCCTCTCGTTAGGTTACTTAGGTTATTTCAGTTTTCTACTTTGCAGCTTAAGTTATTTAAGTCATTTCAGTTTACCAGTTTAAAGTTTATTTTTATTTACTTGCTGCTTTTTGTTCCTTTCTTCTTTTGAGTAAAGATTCACTTCGGTTTGGCATTTTAGTTTCTAATATCCCAATTCAGGGAGTGTCACGATAGAGCCTAGGCTCTCCCCTTTCATATTCAGTCATATTCCTCGTGACTGTCTTTTTTGTGTAGAGCACTTGTAGAGGAGGCTACAATCAAAGAGCAAAAGGATCATTCCTGAACGCCCCCAACCCAAAGAGCGTGCTTTGCAAAGGGAATAATGCAAGGGGACTTTGCTTACCACTTGACCGAAGAGAAACCAGGTAACTGGTAGAGTTCAGTGCACAGGCAGAGTCTGTGGGTGTCTGCAATTGGGTGCTGTATTTGCACCCTGAAGTCTATTGTGGCTTTGGCACTCCATGCGCACGTGGTACGGAAGCTGTACTACCCAGGACAGGATGGGGTTGTGCAGGGTTGTTAAGGCAGCAGAGAGCATTGTTGGCTGCTCGCTCTCCACCTTAGAGCAGATTTATGCCATGAGGTGCCACAGAAAGGCACTGGACATAGTGAAAGATCCATCGCATCCTGGTCACCGTCTCTTTGAACTTTTGCCATCGGGATGGAGATACAGGATGATGACAACAAGAACAAGCCGTCATAGAAACAGCTTCTTTTCCAGAGCGATTGCGGCCTTGAATGGGAAGCCTGGACTTTGAAGTCATCTAATCTTACCTGTTATGTTTTATCATTGTTTTAATCAGTGTGTATGGTTTTAATCAGTGTTTTTGTAGTTGTTTTGTCTTTGCGTGGAGTGCCCTATCTGGGTGGATGGAGCAGCCAAGTAATTTCGTTGTTCCCGAAGGGGACAATGACAATAAATATATTCTATTCTATTCTATTCTATTCTATTCTATTCTATTCTATTCTATTCTATTCTTTAATTGCTCGTGTTATGCGGCTACAATACTGGGAAAGTGTGCTTCCGCCAGTTTGCAGCGATGCGAGAGCCCTGACCCAGCCATTTTTGCTCTGCACCGACAGCTTGAGACTCAAAACATTTAAGGAAAGGTTCTTTCTAGATCATGAAAGCAAACCCCATGTGGAACTTTTGTAACCTTCCCCCAAGCTGTGCAACGTGGAAATGGTTTCCTCCAAAGGCTTGGTGCGGCCTGGTCACTAAGGGAAGCAATGGATACTGTCAGTCCCAGTCAGTGGAAAGAAAGGACTCAGCTGCATCAATAATAATAATAATTTTAAAAAGTGTTTTAAATGCATTATAACACTGTGAAACCAGATGGCGCTGTAGAGTTCCGTCTTTCAGTAACATGATTTTCCCCTTACAAGGTTTACGATGCATTTTCCCGAAACGTTTTTTTGATGTGTCTAGATCCAGCCAAAGTCTCCGCAATGCAATCCAAGGAGCTGGAGTGATCTCAAATGGCAGTTATTTCTACCTAAGTGCACTTCAGATTGCAACCTAACTAGCAGAGTGGGACTGAATACTAGCTTGCATAGGATAAGAACAGTCAGATCTGGATTTGACTGGCAAGAGAGAGAGGAAGAGAGCATTGGTTTTTAAAAAAATGCTCGTATTGCTTTGGGAGCAGTACTGTGCCCTGTCAACCTCTACATTTGTGACCCCACAAGTTAAAACCCACAAACCTCCTCCTGCAACCCTCTTTAACTGTTGCTTTGAAATTCTCACTTGCACAGGAAAGGGAGACAGGAAGTATTTCACTGCTTGGGATCAACACTTTGGGAAATTGCAAGTAGTTTCTGAACTCCACATCAATAAGATCCAAATATATATATTTGCCGTAAAGTAGACAGCACTCCACACTTGCACGGGGCAGTTAAAAGAAATGTTGCAAGTTTAATGTTGCACATTCAGATGCATCTCACACAAAAGTTAAGTATCTGAAAACGGTCAAGGTGTACATTTTGTTTCTATCGGTAAAAACTAAAACAATGCATACATTTAAATCAAGGGTATTCTGATGCAAGAACAAAACTACAATTATATAGATTTAAAAAATAATAATAATAATTAGATATTGTCCATAAACTGTGCTTAATTTATCCTGAAGATTTTGATCCCAATTCTTATCGATCAGCTACTCTGATGAACTGTGCTTCTGCATTTAGCAAGTCTAAAAAGGGGCTCCTTTGACTGGATGGAGGGTTGATTCCATGCTCATGCACCCATTACACTGCCATGCTTAGGGACAGGCACGCTCCGTAAGGGACTTCGGGGGTGGCCATCTACCAGTACTGACTGAGGATCTTTTCGGCTCCAGTGATCTCTTCCCAGCCCTGCAAGCCAATTTGAGATGCCCTAAGCTCAGCACTTCTCAATCGCTGGTCACAGGGCTGGCAAAGCTGCTTTCTGCAGGGATTGTGTTCCCCCACAGGGAACTTGCCAATCCAGCCAGGTCTCTGCCTGCCCCACACCTGATATCAAACGCAGCATCAGGTGTGCAGGGCGGGTTGGGCATGGTTTGGGGAAAATGTCTTTGCAGGCTGAAATGTGTCCCATGGGCTGCAGGTTCCCCACCTCTGACATGGAAGAAGCACGCCAAATCCCACCCCCTGCTGCACTCACCCCACACATCAGACAGTGCTATGGGGCTCATAGGCTGTTTGCTGGATCTTGGGGCTCCTCCCCAGTGGCCTGGTACACCCTTATTGTGGCTGCACAGGGGCACATGCCTGCAAATACATGTGACATTTCCTGGGATGAGACTACGTCTAACCTCCCAGCGAGCAAATCAGAATGAACGCTCCCTTTCTTCCCTGGAAAACCTGTCCAAACAATTCGAGATAAATGCTAAATAAACACAGTGTCCGGAAGCGACCCCAGGCAAGTGGCAACTCATCACACATGGCATGCAGGAGTTATGCAGCACCTGTGTGTGTAGCAAATTGAGATCGGTGCGTACAAGGTGCCCGTTTTTGGCTGTGCATACACAACATTTTATTCTAGACTCAATGGGGACCAAGTACTTGTTTTCTCTACATAGTCCACATGCAATCTAGACCTAGTGTATATTTTTCTGATCTCTGAACAGCACTTTTGGAGGAACAGGTTTCAACATGAAAAGCTTGTGGCAGATTGACTCTGCATTACCAAGCAAGTGTGTCCGTTTAAAAAATGATGAAATCCTATGTAAGGCAGTCCCTGCAGTGGTGTTGGTGTGTCTATCCAAGCCTGCCCAAGGATATGTGAGAGCCATACACCGAGACCATAAGCACCACATCCTTCTTCATTCACCTGGGGCAGGTTCAGAGATGGAAAGGCATGGATAACCTACGCAACGGAGGGTTTTCAATTGCTGCTCAAGTAACCACACTCATCCTTGTGGATGGCAGGATCTAGAATCAATCTGCATTGAAAGGAGCCCATTGAGGACAAGTGGGGGAAACTCTGGATTCAGGGGGGGGGGGGAATTAAGTTTTTGTGCTGCAAACAAGTACGTGTGTTCAGCCTTTTGCACAGAAATGCCCATCTCTGTGTGCAAAGGCTGGCAAATGAACAAGTGGGCCTTTTGCCTCGGAAATTAAGGAGCTGCAGAATAGATTTCAGCCAAAGCCCCTCCCTCAATAAAAAAATTGGGGATCCAGCCCTGGTTTGGGCATTCACAAGCCACCTCCTTATAAATGCTGCATCTGTCAGTCACATTCTCATGCAACCATTTGAACACTGCGGAGGGTGGGGAGATGCTGCAAGGTTTTGCATCTCCCCAGCTACTGATGAAGGAGTTCTTTGCTCATGTTGGATCCATTGCTATTCTTGGCACATATCCAAGTTTGAGCACAGCCTACCTTGGAAGTTTAAAGGGCGGGGTGGGTGGGGGAATCTACAGCTCTCCCAAAGGTGATCTGCTGGTCCACCTGCTTCGACTCGTCATCGTCCCTCAACCCCTTTCCTAGCCTGGAGCTGCAGCAAACGATGTTTTGTCTCAGGAATAGAAAATAAATTCCCAGGCGTTTTGTTTTGTTTTGTTTTTGTTTTTAAGAATAGATGAGTAATATGCAGTGCTAGACCAATGACCTCATCTGCATAATTTCAAACAAATCTTGCACCCAACTCCCATCCCCCCCCCCCCCATAGTCCTTTGAAATAAAAAGGTGGTAAGGAAAACAAAAACATGAGTTTTGGTTGATCAGTCCCTAAAACCTGCCTATATTTGTTCCTAAGCAGGGCAGCCAACTTAAATAAAATACTGGGGGGGAATACTGGGGGGGGGGGCAGGTAATCTCTGCCCCACATAATCGATCACATTACATGGTGCATGCAAAGCATTTGAATAGCAATGCCCACCAAATCTGGGGGGCCCTCAAATATTTTATTGGGGGGACAAAGCCCCCTCGGCCCCTAGGAGTTGGCTCCTATGTTCCGAAGTTAGATGCATGCTTGCTTTATAACAACAGTGTATCTGGCTCTTGGGACCCTCCGCTGGCTGTGTCACAGAATCATAGAATTGTAGGGTTGGAAGGGACCCCAGGGGTCATCTAGTCCAACCCCGACAATGCAGGAATCCTAGCTAAAGCATCCCCAAAAGACGGCCATGCACCGAAGGAGCTTGCTTTGCTTACTGGTCACTGATGCTTAAAAGAGGCCATTCCTGGGACCTTGTTCCCAAGGTTGGTATTGATTTCAGCTGTTTGGGGGGGGGGGGACTTAACTGGTGTTCCACTGAGTCCTGACCCGATGTACTACACATACAGGTCCCGCTTCTTTCAGATGATTCTCCTCTCATGGGAGGTGTAGAGGACGCCCCAGTCTAGAAGCTAGACAAAACCTTTGCAGCCCCTGCCCCCAGAAAGGAAACTCCTGACTCCACTCAGATTCAACAAACTCCAGTAACGAAACCATCTCTCATGGTGCCCTTACAAGTGGCACCATCCACACACCCTCCATGTTCTGAGTGCGACAAGCCTAGCTTTGCCAGAAGTTAAGTTTTTCTGTGTGGGCTTTGTACCTCAACTTGTTAAAACAGATTGATTTAAGTTTCTAGCCCTCATGGGCTTATAATGGGAATTCTGGATCTGCGGTCCTCCAAGTATTGTTGGATTGCCATCCCGTCATCTCTGATCATTGACTGCGTCCGCTTGGGCTGATTAGAGGTGTGTCTCAGCAAAAACACACCGGCCACACTCAGTTTAGGAAACAGAGGGACCACACTTGCAGGAAGCTGAGAAATTAAAAAGGAAGACTTGAGCAGGGTCTATCATGGTCAGGCCAGCTTCTACACCCGGTTTCTCCGACCATCCTACGCTACAGTGCTGAAGGCCAGCCTTTTAGATACTGTCTCCCCCCTTCCATGGCTTCTACCAAACATTCCCGTCGGAACCATTCGTTCTTTCCAAGCCTCCTCTTCCAAACGTCATCTCAGCGACTGCCATCGTATAAGCAAATTGGGGTTGAGCCAAATGTTCTCCTGCATGCATTGTTTTTGGCATGGAAAAAAGGGATGGTTTCGAAGAGAAAAATTGTACCCTTCTTGCATGACAACTTGCTGCCGTTTACAGCCCCTCTTCCATAGGCCAACCAATCAGATCTGGCGACATGATGGCATCGCCAAAGACAAAGAAAGCCTCATTTGGAAGCGGGGGATCTCAGGGACTGGACGCAGCCCCCCAGGCCTTGCAATCTGGTCCTCAAAACTCAACGCATCCTTTCAACCCTAAAAACGTCTCTTGCTGGTGTGGACAACGCAGCGGAAGGGCTGTGTGCTGTGGGTGTCTAGAAATTCAGCCTACTGGACAAATGTAACGTTCGCCCCCACCCTCCAATTTTGCCTCTGGCCCTGCTCAACAGTCGCATGCGGCCCTCGGGAGGTTGCCGAGAGCAGAATGGGGCCCTCGGAGCGGAAAAGGTTCATCAGCCCTGGCCTACTTCTCTGAGGGGCCGGATCCGAGTGCCAATCAGATCTGCTCTGCCTTTGCCAATGGCGTGGCTGTCGTTTTGAGAGATCTTTTTTGGGAGGGGACGAGTGGAAGTACAACTGTGACTAGTAAACATCGTCAGAAGTCCAGTTCATAACAGGGACTTAGCAGTCCTTCGTGTTTCGAACACCAGGGAGGGCTGGCCTACCCCTCTGGGGCTCGGGTGGAGACAACCACCATGCCGGGACCTCGGAGGCTCTTCCCCTTAGGATTCCAGGAGAGTATGCCACCGGCACACCTGCTGAGCTTTGCACTCCTTCATCTCCTGCCAGTGGCTCAGCTCTTCCTCCCCACTACTGTTCTGCCCCATGGAGAGCCAGCCAATCATCTCCTTGCGCTTGATGCTGCGGCGGTTGTAGACGGAGATCATTAGCGTGACGTCCGACAGCTGGAACAAGGCAACCTGGAAGACGAAAGTCTCTTTGTAGACGGGGTTCGGCTGCCCGCGGCGGAGGGAGGTCTTGCAGCGGGACATCTCCTGGCCAACGGAGTTGAGGAGGCAGAGCTTTCCGTAAGTGTCTGCAGGACAAAAATGAACGTGTAAAGAAAGGGGGAGGCACAGGCTATTGTTTCCAAATGTGTAATTTATAGAATCTTAAGAGCTGGAAGGGATCCGAGGGTCATCTATTCCAACCCCCCCTACGATGCAGGAATGATATGATAATATATGATATGATGATATGATGGGGGACTTGGAGGTTTTTAAGCAGAGGTTCAATGGCCATCTGTCATGGATGCTTTAGCTGAGATTCCTGCATGGCAGAGGGGTGGGCTAGATGACCCTTGGGGGTCCCTTCCAACTTTACGATTCTATTCTATTGTAATGGGGGGGGATGTAAGCGCTAGGTCATTGGCTTATCTCTGTTTTGAAGCTACCCCTCAGGGCTGTTTTGGAGATAAACAGCCACTTTTTAACCAGGAAGGATGGCCACAATACTAACCTGAATATCATGTTACAGGTAGGTAGCTGTGTTGGTCTGCCATAGTCAAAACAAAATAAAATATAAAAAAATTCCTTCCAGTAGCACCTTAGAGACCAACTAAGTTTGTTTTTGGTATGAGCTTTTGTGTGCATGCACACTTTGTGCGTGCACACTGGGACGCAGGTGGCACTGTGTGTTAAACCACAGAGCCTAGGGCTTGCCAATCAGAAGGTCAGCGGTTCGAATCCCTGCGACGGGGTGAGCTCCCATTGCTTGGTCCCTGCTCCTGCCTACCTTGCAGTTCGAAAGCACGTCAAAGTGCAAGTAGATAAATAGGTACCACTCCGGCGGGAAGGTAAACCACGTTTCCATGCGCTGCTCTGGTTCGCCAGAAGCGGCTTTGTCATGCTGGCCACATGACCCGGAAGCTGTATGCCGGCTCCCTCTGCCAATAAAGCAAGATGAGCGCCACAACCCCAGAGTCGGTCACGACTGGACCTAATGGTCAGGGGTCCCTTTACCTTTTTAAGGTGCTACTGGAAGGAGTTTTTTTATTTTTTATTTTGTTCTGAATATCATGGACAGAATCAACACCAAACATCAACAGTCCAATGTGAACGTGTTGCAATTAACGAACCTAGCTTTCGTTAGGTCTGCTCTGCATAGAATTTAGCTGAGTACAACTGGAACGGCAACCCTCAATCTTCCCCTGAGAGCATCCCGCTCCTTTCTCTTTGTGACGCACTCTTTTCCACACCTCTGCGCCTGAGAAACAAGGTGCAATGTCTCGCTTCTGGCATGAAAACGCTTGTATACGGCTCAGAAGCAAGGAGTTCCTCTCCAGGCAGCTCCCTCTTCTGTCACTGCTCCTGTCATCAGTGTGTGTGCGTGTGTTTGTGTGTGTTTCTGTGCATGTTTTGAATGAACAGCCTTCAGAAATTTTGCTACAAGTTCTAGGATGAACACATCAGCATACCTGAGCGTGCATTTGTGAAACATACAGGCAAGCCAGCCCCAGACATGTAATTCTATTACGTATGTTCGTTTGAATACTGTTATATATTTTTATTCAGCTGCTTTTTAAAAGTCTGCTTTTATTGCTTTTTAAATGAATATTTTATACTATTTTATGTAAACCTAAGCGGTGGAGTGTTGTTTCAGAAGAGGGCAACCAAAATGGTCAAAGGCTTGGAAACGATGCCTTATGAGGAACGGCTTAGGGAGCTGGGTATGTTTAGCCTGGAGAAGAGAAGGTTAAGGGGTGATATGATAGCCATGTTCAAATATATAAAAGGATGTCATATAAAAGAGGGAGAAAGGTTGTTTTCTGCTGCTCCAGAGAAGTGGACACGGAGCAATGGATTCAAACTACAAGAAAGAAGATTCCACCTAAACATTAGGAAGAACTTCCTGACAGTAAGAGCTGTTGCAAGTTTTTTATTCAGGCAACACAATAAACCTGCACAAGAAGGCGCTGTTTTCTGCTCGGCTGTTTCCATTCTGCTGCAGTTCGTCTTCCGCCAAAAACTCTGCTATTTGCCTCGCTGTCCTTTGCGGCAAAATTGTGTGACTTTCATAATCAGCAAAGCCATGTCCTCAAAACATTATTCCACCCTGTTCATTTCAATGCAATGGAAATGCAATTCAAATTGAGGGGGGTGGCGTAATTAATTACGTATTGTTTGCAGACTGAAGGCCGCCATGGAATGCTGGTCGCAATTGCTGGATTGATTTCTGTCCCAGACAAGGAAAAAAATACGTAATTTCCAGCCTGTTTCTGTTTAAATCAGAATCCTTAGACATTTTTAGGTGCAAGCTGGGATGTGTGAACACACTCTCAAGCACAAATCTCTCTTTGAAATTGCCTTCCACTGTCTGGAGAAATATCTCCACCTTTATTTATACCCCCCCTTTCAATATAAAATGCCTAGGGCAGGAGTCAGCAAACTTTTTCAGCAGGGGGGCGGTCCACTGTCCCTCAGACCTTGCTGGGGGCAGGACTATATTTGGGGGGGGGGGAATGAACGAATTCCTATGTCCCACAAATATCCCAGAGATGCATTTTAAATTAAAAAAGAGACATTCTACTCATGTAAAAACACGCTGATTTCTGGACCGTCCGAGGGGCCGGATTTAGAAGGCGATTGGGCCGGATCCGGCCTGCGGGCCTTAGTTTGCCTAGCCATGGCCTAGGGCAGGGGTCAGCAAACCTTTTCAGCAGGGGGCCGGTCCACTGTCCCTCAGACCTTGTGGGGGGCTGGACTATATTTTTTGGGGGGGGGGATAAACGAATTCCTATGGCCCACAAATAACCCAGAGATGCATTTTAAATAAAAGGACACGCTGATTCCCCGACCGTCCGCAGGCCGGATTTAGAAGGCGATTGGGCCGGATCCGGCCCCCGGGCCTTAGTTTGCCTACCCGGCCCTAGGGCAACTAGATTGTAGCTCCTCTGCCCCTGACCGCAAGCTTCTGAATTCAAGCCCAGCCACCTCTGCTAAGCTAGGAGATTCTGCATGCTGGCTACAAAAACAAAACAAAACGCTTTTACATACCAGGCGGCCTGTTAATAGCCAGGTTCCGGAAGTGGCTGCCTTTGATCATTTCGACAGACAGCCGCCCCGTCGTGGCGTTGTAGGATAGGCCCACCAGCAGTTCTGGAACCCCTCCGTGTGACAGGGACTGGGTGGAAGAAGCACTGTCGCTGTGAGAGATGGCCGAGAGACTCATCTGGGAGCCTCCACTCTGTTGGGGATGGAGAGCAGAGAGTAAGCGTTAACCAAGAGGTGGAGGGAATGTTCCTTCATATGTGGTGGACTTGTAAAAGGGTAAAGGAGTATTGGGAAATGATCCATAATGAATTGAAAAAAATGTTTAAAAGTACCTTCCCAAAAATCCCAGAGTCCTTTCTATTGGAGATAATTCAGACTGAAATTCCCAGGTGTCAAAAAAGGGTTATAATAATAATAATAATAATTTATTATTTATATCCTGCCCATCTGGCCAGGTCTCCCCGGCCACTCTAGGCGGCTTCCAGCATACATTAAAATACATACACATGTTACAGATTAAAAACTTATGTATGCCACTACTGCGGCCGGTGTTTTGTTAGCCCTACAATGGAAAACGAGCAAGGTCCCAGACAAAGAAGAATGGCAACTTAAGTTGACAGACTACGCGCATTGCGCAGCTTGCAGACTTAACATATAGCATAAGAGGACAAGAAGAAGATACGTTTAGAGAAGATTGGAAAACGTTTACTGAATATATGGGAAAGAACTGTGTACAGCTGAAAACGTTGGCAGCGTTAAGATAATCAGGGTTTCTGATTGGGGAGCGAAGCATCTCAGGGCCCCTTTTGGCCCCTCAGAGGGTTGAAGGATGGGAGTGGAGGGCCAGGATGGCACCAGTGCCCCAGGCAGTGTGGCGCAGTGGTTAGAGTGTTGGACTAGGACCCGGGAGACCAGAGTTCAAGTCACCTCTCGGCCATGAAGCTGGGTGGCTATGGGCCAGTCACAGTCTTTCAGCCAGGCCTACCTCGCAGGGTTCCTATGAGGATACAACAGGGAAGGGGGAAACCACGGATGTCACCTTCAGCCCTTGGAGGAAACATGAGCTGTAAATGTAAATATGGTGCGAGGAGGGCAAAACAAAGTTCTTCTTCTTTTCTTGTACCCCCCCCCCCTGCCCACCACAACACAGTTTTTGCCCTGGCATGTGCAGACTTGGCATTTGAAGAGGGTGAATGGGACTAAACTATTCACCAAACAAAGAGAGGAAGAGGAGGAGGAGGAGGAGGAGTTTGGACACCGCGCGTGCGCCACCACTGACTTCCGGACACGCCCCCCTCTGGGGGGGGGGGGACAGTAGAGCTGTCCAATCCCTGCGTCTGTGTGTGCCATGCGCAGTAGCGCACTTCCGTGACACACGGAAAGTTGAAGTTGGACGCAGGGACACTTCAACATTATTATATAGGATATCTTTGTATCAAGACCAAAAAACTAATCTAAATAAAGACAGAAGGAGAAGATGTAGAAAAAAAAGGGGGTGGGGGAGAACTTCCGATTCTTCATCTGTTAGCTATAACTAGAAAATTAGTCAGCACATCCACTCCAAGATAACACCTAACATATCCACTTTCTATAAACCAATATTACCTTCAGTCCTCAAACCCAAATATTGTTAAGTTGTTGTTGTTATTTGAATTTATATTCTGCCCTTTTCTCCGCAGGTCTCAGGGCGCTTCACAGGATAAAATCGGAATATAAAACCACAAAGTACATAATCAAAATAAAAACAGCAACAACCCAATAACACACAAACACCCCTCAACACATTTTAGAAGGGCACAGGATATCAATCAAAGAGGAACGTTTTTGCCTAAAGTTGTTTAATGGAGGCACCAGGCAAACGTCCCTGGGGAGAGCATTCCACGGATGGGGAGCCACTGCAAAAAGTCGATATGTGGTTAGATCAGTTTGTTAATTATTGTATTGCATGATGAAAAGCAGGGGTCAGCAACCTTTTTCAGCCGTGGGCCAGTCCACCGTCCCTCAGACCATGTGGTGGACTATATTTTGAAAAAATAATAAAATGAACGAATTCCTATGCCCCACAAATAACCCAGAGATGCATTTTAAATAAAAGGACACATTCTACTCATGTAAAAACACGCTTATTCCCGGACCGTCCGTGGGCCGGATTGAGAAAGCGATTGGGCCGCCTCCGGCCCCCGGGCCTTAGGTTGCCTATCCCTGATGAAAAGTCTCAATAAAATTTATGGGGGGGGGGGCGGAACAGTGTTAGGTGGCTTCTTCCAGCCCAGAGTGGCTGGAGAGACCCGGCCAGATGGGCGGGGTACAAATAAAAAAAAATTATTATTATTATTATTATTATAAAAACTTACACACAAGTTGCTTCGCGGCTCAAGGACCAGCGTGACCTTCATTTCCCCTTCCTGATTCAGGTGGCTGAGATAAAACAGGTTTTCCCCCATCATCCTCTCCTTGATCATTTTGCGCACGGAGTAGAGCCGGAACCGGAGGGCGTAGCTGCTCAGTTCCTCGGGTGCCAACTTGCTGAAGGTCACCTTGTCCTTGAACCCGGGGCTGGGGCCTCGCTGGACGCTGGTCTTCCCTCTCTGCTTCTTGCTGGGCATCAGGACCACGTGGACCTGCCAGGAGCTGGCTCCGCTGCGGTCCTTGTCAGGGATCTCCTTGGCCTCCAGGACGGTCACCAGCAGCTTTTGGCTGGAGGGCTTGTACTCAAAGAGGACGTCCAGGTCGCCGCACTTGGAAATTGGCACGTGGCTGCTTGGGGGAGCTGGAAGGGCGCTCGCTCCCTCGTGATCCTGCGGAGGAGATATATAAATGTGGGTGAAAAAATAAGTAATAATAATATTTTTATATATTTTATATTTTTTATATTTTAAAGCCCTAAACGGCCTCGGCCCAGTATACCTGAAGGAGCGTCTCCACCCCCATCGTTCTACCAGGACACTGATCATAGAATCATAGAGTTGGAAGAGACCACAAGGGCCATCCAGTCCAACCCCCTGCCAAGCAGGAAACACCATCAAAGCATTCCTGACAGATGGCTGTCAAGCCTCTGCTTAAAGACCTCCAAAGAAGGAGACTCCACCACACTCCTTGGCAGCAAATTCCACTGTCGAACAGCTCTTACTGTCAGGAAGTTCTTCCTAATGTTTAGGTGGAATCTTCTTTCTTGTAGTTTGAATCCATTGCTCCGTGTCCGCTTCTCTGGAGCAGCAGAAAACAACCTTTCTCCCTCCTCTATATGACATCCTTTTATATATTTGAACATGGCTATCATATCATCCCTTAACCTTCTCTTCTCCAGGCTAAACATACCCAGCTCCCTAAGCCGTTCCTCATAAGGCATCGTTTCCAGGCCTTTGACCATTTTGGTTGCCCAAAATGGACACCCACGGGAAGCTTGCAAACAGGACTCAAGTGCAACAGAAGCACTTTCCCTTCTTGGGATTCTGGCCTGGAAGTCTGGACCCTTGCGATGGTATTAAAATTCTGGGATCAAGTCATTTCTTTGGAGGGATAAACAGCTCTGAAGTCCTCCCAGATGCGAAAACTGCAACCAGGGCCTTGAAGCATTTTCAAGCTGCTATCAGCCGAGGAAGATCTTTGATACAGGACTTTAAGCCTGCCTGCTGCCAGCTGCTTAGACTGTTCTTCAATATAATAGCCGTTATTTTTGTGCTCTATACCGTAGTTCTCTGTGAGCTTCGCTGCAATTTACACGCTGCAATTGCAACAGCACTTTGCCTTGCTTTGTTGTGAACGAATATTCGGAGGCAAGCTGTATGGCAGTAGGAATTGCTGTAGCTCCATGATTCTGGAATTTTGTCATACTGCAGGCCAAGAAGCCAAGAGAGAGCAGGATCATAGACCAGGGATTTAGTCTCTTCTCTTGGCGTTAGGTGTTGGGACGGAGGCTAGTGGGAGGTCTGGGAAACGTGGAAGGATCCAAATCATTACTAATATCAGTGCTATCTTTCTAGAAAAAGAGGTGCTGGAACTCTACAAGAATGCCTGCCTTGTTGTTTTATAATGGCAATGGTACGCACCAGAGAGGTGTCAGAACTGAGCTCTGGTGAGTTCCAGCTGAAAATAACCCTGATTATTATTAGTTACAGGTAGGTAGCCGTGTTGGTCTGCCGTAGTTGAAACAAAATAAAAAATAAAAAAATTCCTTTCAGTAGCACCTTAGAGACCAACTAAGTTTGTTATTGGTATGAGCTTTCGTGTGCATGCACACTTCAAAAGCTCATACCAAGAACAAACTTAGTTGGTCTCTAAGGTGCTACTGAAAGGAATTTTTTTTTATCCTGATTATTATTATTATTAGTAGTAGTAGTAGTAGTAAAGGTAAAGGGACCCCTGACCGTTAGGTCCAGTCGCAGATGACTCTGGGGTTGCGCCGCTCATCTTGCTTTACTGGCCGAGGGAGCCAGCGTACAGCTTCCGGGTCATGTGACCAGCATGACTAAGCCGCTTCTGGTGAAACCAGAGCAGTGCACGGAAACGCCATTTACCTTTCCTATTTATCTACTTGCACTTTGACGTGCTTTCGAACTGCTAGGTGGGCAGGAGCAGGGACCGAGCAACGGGAGCTCACCCCGTTGCGGGGATTCGAACCACCGACCTTCTGATCGGCAAGCCCTAGGCTCTATGGTTTAGACCACAGCGCCACCCATGTCCCTATTATTATTATTATTATTATTATTTAGACTGCCCTTCATCCATAGATATTAGGGTGGTTCACAACATAAAATTAGAATATAAAAAACACAACGCATAATAAAAATAAGAACAAAACAACAACAGCCAATAATACCCCTCCCACAACACATTCAAAGGGGCATTAGATGTCAATCAGCCAAAGGCCTGGTTGAAGAGGAACATTTTCACCTGGCAGCTAAAAGTGTATAATGAAGGTGACCAGCGAGCCTCCCTGGGGAGAGCATTCCACAACTGGGGAGCCACCGCAGAAAAGGCCCATTATCGTGTTGCCACTTTCCGGACCTCTCATATATGAGGCACGTGGAAAAGGGCTGGTCTCAAGGTCCGGGTAGGTTCACATGGAGAGGTGGTCCTTGAGATGTTGCAGTCCTGAGCCATTTAAGGCTTTATGGGTCATAGGATTGCAGTCCGACTGGATGAAGGCAACAGTGCTCTCTCCACTTGTGATTCCCAATTACAGTGGTACCCCGGATTGCGCACTCAATTCGTTCCAGGGTGCAGTTCACACCCCGAACAGTACGCAACCCGAACGTACTCAACACGGAGCGTTCGCAGCCTGAGGCAGAATAGAATAGAATAGAATAGAATAGAATAGAATAGAATAGAATAGAATATATTTTATTGTCATTGTCCCCTTCGGGTATGACTGTACTGATACTCAGAGGCAAACAGTAGCCACCGATATTCACAGAGTGGTCTGAGAAGCAGGAAGCAACAGATGGAGGAAGAAAGAGCTTGGGAAGAATTGGGGTGGATGGTGATGGCAGCTGAGGAACGGAAGGAACAAGGAGAATGGGACTCGGGGAAAACCCAGCTTAGGGGCTGGAGGGAAAGAAAGTGAAGGAATCTGGAGAAAGCATTGAGGCATAATGTGAGAGAATCATGAGTTCCCAGTTTAAAACAGGCTAAACCCTGAAAGCCACCACAACTGCTGCAAAAAATGTAGCATGAATACTGGTGAGCTTTTTCTGGCACCTTGAACCCATGGCCTTCTGCAGGTGCTTCAACCTGCGATAATTTATCCTTCAATACATTTGTACAATACAGAAGTGTATTGTGCCATGAAAATTACAGTGTGGGAGGCTGGCCTAATTCCTAGCCAACCGTGCTGCAAACATCTTTCTTATGCCTTCAGGCTAACAAAGCAAAAGCATAAATACTGTTGTAGATTATTTTGGGGGGGGGGGAACGACTCCCTAAACCCTCGAAATTAATAAATGGTAGGATTTTGATCATTTGGGGTGTGAAGGGAGAAATAAAAACTGCAGAGGAATACCTCAGCTAGCCTATGCAAAATGACCCGGCCAAACTAAGGCCATCAAGAAAAAATAGAGGGCCATTGGCAATGCAAGAGAACTGTCCTTCCTCATTGTCCTGGGGTGACAGGAAAAGAGAGGGGTTTTTTAGCAAGGTGTGCTGGGAAGAAGAAGGGGGGGGGGAGACTGGGATCCATCTTGGGCAGGTTGGCTGAAGGCTGGTTGGGAGAGATGCCTTGGACCCCAGGATGCGCTGCTGTGGAGTACAAGCCCATCTTGAAATGACCATGCTGTAAGACAGTGATGGCTAACCTTGACACTCCAGATGTTTTGGAACTACAACTCCCATCATCCCTAGCTAACAGGACCAGTGGTCAGGGATGATGGGAGTTGTAGTCCCAAAACATCTGGAGTGTCAAGGTTAGCCATCACTGCTGTAAGATCTGGACTCCCTCCATGCAGACTGAAGGTGTCAACAGGTAAATAAACCATATTTCTTAAAGCGATGACAGTCTCTGCTGTGTCTCAATTCTCCAAAGGAACACAGAACTTGGCTGAGTGCCTGGGACACCGTGGAATCTTGCAGAGAGTGGGGGGGGGCACCCAATTTTTGTAGCAACACAAATGCTTTCCACCTCCTCCTCTCTGAGCTGCACATGAGCATCTTTTCGCTAAATGTGAAACTGAGCCATAGCTTTTTGTATTTTCCAGCGAGTCTTGCAGGCAAACCCTTCTGGCTTTTTGCAGAACATTTATTTTGATGAAACAAAACGAAGGTGGGAGGGAAGAGAGAGAGAGAGAGACAGATAGACAGACAGACAGGTGTTCTGCTTCCTGGGTACATGTGTTTCCTGTTCGAAGGTGCTCTTTAATCTCAAACTAGAAAGAGTTGCTATAGAGACCCTCCTTTCTATTTAAACATGAGCACATGCTGAAAAGAACAGGACATTCAAGGACTGGAGCAAGCCTACCCAAGCTTAACGGTTTTTGTTTCCACTGATGCTGTTTAACCTTGATTTGTTTAAAAATCATCCTGATGTTTTCCTGCTGCTGGTCGCTGTTTTAATTGTTTGCATGTTGCTTTGATTGCCAGCTGGCTGTCGTGTGTTTGGGAAGGAATGTACATAAGGGTTTTGCAAGCCCTGTGCTCAGAGCGCTCATACCTTCCAAGTGTCCCTATTTTCCAGGAACAGACCCGGAATTACGAAAGCCATCCTGGCTTCTGATTTGAGTCCAGAATTTCTCTATTTCCCCTGCCAGTATTGTGGAGCTCAGGGAGGAGGATGAGCCGGCACTTGCCCTGACCGGCTCCGTGGTCCTGAATGAGGTAACTGTGCCCCTGAAGGACCAGGTGCGCAGTCTGGGAGTCATTTTGGACTCGCAGCTGTCCATGGAGGCACCGGTTAATTCTGTGTCCAGGGCAGCTGTTTATCAGCTCCATCTGGTACGCAGGCTGAGACCCTACCTGCCCACAGACTGTCTCACCAGAGTGGTGCATGCTCTAGTTATCTCTCACTTGGATTACTGCAATGCGCTCTATGTGGGGCTACCCTTGAAGGTGACCCGGAAACTACAACTAATCCAGAATGCGGCAGCTAGACTGGTGACTGGGAGTGGGCGCCGAGACCATATAAAACCGGTCCTGAAAGACCTACATTGTCTCCCAGTACATTTCTGAGCACAATTCAAAGTGTTGGTGCTGACCATTAAAGCCCTAAATGGCCTCAGCCCAGTATACCTGAAGGAGCATATCCACCCCCATCGTTCAGCCCAGACACTGAGGTCCAGCGCCGAGGGTTCTGAGGCCAATCAGAACCCACGTTGGATGTTCGGGTTCCCAAAGAACGTTCGCAAACCAGAACACTCACTTCCGGGTTTGCGGCATTCAGGAGTCAAAACATTCGACTCACAAGGTGTTCGACTTCTGAGGTACGACTGTATGCAGGGATTTATGTTATGCAAAATGAACCATGGAAAGAGAAGAAGGGAAGTCATTGATATTTTAGGGTTGTTTAAATTAATATTCTGAAATGTAAAACAGAAAATTTAATAAAAATTATGCAAAAAGAAGAAGAGTTTGGATTTGATATCCCGCTTTCTCACTACCCAAAGGAGTCTCAAAGCGGCTAACATTCTCCTCTCCCTTCCTCCCCCACAACAAACACTCTGTGAGGTGAGTGGGGCTGAGAGACTGAAGAAGTTTGACTAGCCCAAGGTCACCCAGCAGCTGCATGTGGAGGAGCAGAGACGCAAACCCGGTTCACCAGATTATGAGTCTACCGCTCTTAACCACTACACCACACTACAACGTCCCTATTTTCATCTGATGAATGTTAAAGGGTATAAGCTCTTCAAGCATAAAACATGGGGCTGGCTAAACCCCTTTTTCTGCGGTACCCAAATGCCCAAGAGCAAGCTTTTTGCCAGGCACTTGGGGAGCACTGACAAAGGACTTTGGCAGGGCACTTGTCCTGCCCACCAGTCTGTGTTAACCTGCAGGGATGGGAGGGAGGGAGAGAGAGAGAGACCTTTGGTCTCATCCAGCAGGACTCTTCTTACTACCCCTAAATCCCCATGATTCCCCATCACATGGGGCGTGTGTGAATATTTTGCCACATTTGAAAGAGACATAACTCATTGGCTTAAGGAATTTGGGTTTTGGCTGTGAGCAGCTCTTTTTCCTTCTGGCCAGAGTTACCTGCGATGTAAGGAACAGATATAAGGTTAAACCACAGAGCCTAGGGCTTGCCGATCAGAAAGTCGGCGGTTCGAATCCCCGTGACGGGGTGAGCTCCCGTTGCTTGGTCCCTGCTCCTGCCAACCTAGCAGTTCGAAAGCACATCAAAGTGCAAGTAGATAAATAGGTACCACTGCAGCGGGAAGGTAAACGGTGTTTCCGTGCGCTGCTCTGGTTCGCCAGAAGCGGCTTTGTCATGCTGGCCACATGACCTGGAAGCTGGACGCCGGCTCCCTCGGCCAATAATGCGAGATGAGCGCCGCAACCCCAGAGTCGGTCACGACTGGACCTAATGGTCAGGGGTCCCTTTACCTTTTTTAAGGAACAGACAACCTGTCCCTGACGTACCTGCCTCTTCTGGCTGGAGCACCATAATCCTTGGCATTCTTCGCACCCTGTTTCATAATTCTGCTGCTTAGAAATGGTTGCTGAGCGCATTCATTTTCCAAGGCTGTGCAGACTGAATAACTCTCTTCCGAGCTCAAACAATGTTCTTCCTTTGAGCCCGGCGGAAAGATGTCATCAGCATTAGATTTCACTGAATACGTCCTTCACTGCAATCCACTCCCAATACAACAACTGAATTTATATACGTGTGGTGGAAGAAGAAAAAATAAGCAAATAAGAGGGAAAGGGGGAAAGCAATATCCATCTAACAAAGGAAGCAATTACGGGAATGGCCCTGGAATGGTTTTTGTGGTTCCACCATCAAAAGCGAAGGGTTCTTTTAAAATGAAAAATTTAAAAATCCAAATAAGTGGGCGTTTGAATGGAGTTTTAAGATACCGGGAGTATTTTTAGAATATAAGAATAACAGAGCCAGCCTTTTATCTCAGCCCCACAATGCAGCCAGACAAGCTACTCAGAGGAGGCTGAAAGAAATGCAGGCAAGTTCAACTTCGCTGCTTCTTTTTCAGCCCAACAGACCATTGTGTGCTGGTGATGGAACAAGCGACAAGCTTCAGGACTCTCCCCATGGCTCGGCTTCTTGGTTTGTTAAAATCGCAGATTCCTGCGACATCCAAACCAGGGAACTGGTTTAAGCGCTACTTACAAATCAAGACTGCAAGCCACAGTTTACAAGCCAGGACTGGACACAGCACTTAAACCTACGGCAAACTTTTCTTTTTTAAAAAAAAAAAGCTGGGTGGTGAAGCCAGTGTGGTGTAGTGGTTAGAACGTTGGACTGGGACACGGGAGACCAGGGTTCAAATCCCCGCTCGGCCATGAAGCTCACTGGGTGATCTTAGGCCAGTCACGGCCTCTCAGCCTGACCTACTTTACAGGGATGTTGTGGGGATTAGATGAGGAGGGGAAGGACCATGTCTGCCATCAAGCTGCTTGGAGCAAGTGTGGTGTAGTGGTTAAGAGCGGTAGACTCACAATCTGGTGAACCGGGTTCGCTTCCCCGCTCCTCCACATGCAGCTGCTGGGTGACCTTGGGCTAGTCACACTTCTATGAAGTCTCTCAGCCCACCGCTTTGAGACTCCTTTGGGTCTATCAAATCCAAACTCTTCTTCTTCTTCTTGGAAAAGGTGGGATATATAGCAATAAATAAACAGACAAGTATTGTAAGATTTGGGTACAATTAAGCTGGATAAACACACACACCCCTACCTCTGCATCTTATAATTTATAATGAATTATAGGAGCAGAATCCTGCAGCCTAGGCAGCAGGATTTAATCTTTGCTCATTGGCTGATGAGCACAACTGAGAGATGGGAGCAGATCCCGTGAGAGGGTGAGGATTTAAAACAGAAGGGAAGGGGGAGACTTGCAAAGGTCTTTGCATGTCTCCTCCTTCTAATTTCCTAATCTCAAGCAAAGGCAGAGGACTGGAGAAATCTCCTCCTTTTTCAAATGAAGGGGAAGGGAGAAAAAGAGGTATATTTTGCAAGCAAAGCCAAAAGCACCCTTTGAAACAGGCTAAAATATTATTATTATTATTATTATTATTATTATTATTATTATTCAGGGGAATCACAAGAAGACTTGAAAAGTCACAGAGATATGCCAACAGGTGGGAGGCCCCATGTCCCCTTGCAAAAAAAAAAGAGAGGAAGAAACGTGGATCTCTATTTTCCTGTGTGGTGTAGTGGTTAAGAGTGGTAGACTTGTAATCTGGTGAACCGGGTTCGCATCTCCGCTCCTCCACATGCAGCTGCTGGGTGACCTTGGGCTAGTCACACTTCTCTGAAGTCTCTCAGCCCCACTCACCTCACAGAGTCTTTGTTGTGGGGGAGGAAGGGAAAAGGAGAATGTTAGTCGCTTTGAGACTCCTTCAGGTAGTGATAAAGCGGGATATCAAATCCAAACTCTTCTTCTTCTTCTCTTCCTGCTTTGAAGTTGTAACATGAGCACTTGCAAGAGAACGGCTGAACTCGTCTTTCAAAACTGTTTGTAGGCTTCATCCCCCCAGAAAGGGCAACCAGGCCTGCAATGTTCATCAAATGTGGTAGGCACTAAAAAACGTTAGGGAGGGTATATATTTTCCTGCACAAAGACCTCTGGGTGGATCTGACCAAAAAAAAAATGCAGGTGCTCCTTTGCCTGCAAATTTCATCCACTTAAGTAAAAAAGGAAGACGTTGCAACTGTTTTAGATTCCCCGTTATTGTCAATGAGGTTGAAACAGAACTTGAGATTTAACAGGGCATATTCAGACCCGAATAACAGATTGAACTGGAATGAAACAGAGTGGATCTGAAACATATCAGACTGCTTCCAGGTGCTGCAGGTACAAGAAAAATGTATGAACTTAGAAAGAAGAAGAGGAGGAAGAGGAGGAGGGGAAGAAGAGTTGGGGACAGAAGGAGATAAAGATATCTGATCAGCCATCTTGCTACCAGGGCAGCATTCAGACGGGGCAGAAGTTCCAGCCACTAGGGGGTGCTGGACTATCAACTGCCTTAACTATGGTTAAGGAGCCACAATGCCTCAAACCTACAGAGCCACTAGTGAAAAGCAGGTCTTGTCGGCTTGTGGGGAACAAACCAAATTCTAAGTAGCCATCTGCCAAGTGCTGTCGTTTTAACTGTGGTTTGTTAACTATGGTTAATGATAACCATGGGCTTAGCATTATGTACAGCACACCATACCTTTGCCTGGTATTCTGAATCTGCCGGAAAGATTTTATGTTGATTTTAAAAAAAACCCTGCAAACTGACGTATTTCAGTAATAGCTGTCAAGCATGTGGAGGGAAGAGGAGAAGTATCTGCAGCTGCAGAATTTTATAAAGCCTTGAAAGTCCTCGTTTCCCAATCTCCTTCATAGCGATTGCTACAACATCCTTATCTGGAAAAGGATTCTGGCAGCCAAATGTGTTCTGTAAGAGCAGGCATAGGCAAACTTGGCCCTCCAGATGTTTGGGGACTACAACTCCCATCATCCCTAGCTAACAGGACCAGTAGTCAGGGATGATGGGAATTGTAGTTTCAAAACATCTGGAGGGCCGAGTTTGCCTATGCCTGTGTAAGAGTGACTGCATGAATCGAAGTGATGGACGCCACATTCCCGGGGGCAGAGCAGGCGGGGTTTGCAGCTGCCTTATATATATATATAAGGTCAGACGATGGGCCCATCAACCTACACTGACTGGCAGGGACTTTCCAAGGTTTCAGACAGGAAGGGCTCATCCGAGAGGGTTTTCTTTCTGTCCCACCACTTTCCCTGGGGAAACCCACTGTTTATTGCTGAATCAGAGCAAATGTCAATCGGGTTTTCTGCAGATCGGCTTTCGTTCCGATACAGCGGTAAACCTTGGGTCTTTCCGGGGAAAGCAGTGGGGCAAAAGAAAGCCTTCTAGAACCCCCTGCCAAGAAGTCATGGACCAAACAGAGGAAACTGCAGGGCAAATGTGTGGGGTGAGCATAATGGGGTGCCAGGAATTGAACCCAAGGCCTTGGGCGTTCAAAGCAGATGATGTACCATTGAGCTATGGCTTTGCCACCATGCACACTGGTGGTGCTAGATAAATAATAGTAATCCAGAAGCATTCCATAATAATAATAACAAAAATAACTGTCAGGGGATCTGCCTCCCCCTGCCAGTCCAGCCCTGAGTGTTTATAGGGAGCAGCCACCTGTTCTGACTACTGACTCATCTGCGAGCGAAACCAGCAGTTCCTTGGGTGAGAGACAGTTAGTGGCTGGGAGGGAAGGAGTGCCAGGGCTCGAGAGATATAGTGAGAGGCCTGGCACCAACCAGCAGTCAGGTCCAGCGAAGAGATTACGTAGGAGGAAAAGGCGTTTTCGGCTGCCAAAGCTGTTGTGTTGGCGCCAAATCGCCGGGAGGTACTTCCGGATTCTGCTAGTGAGTGAAACAGACATGTTTTGATTAAGCTCTGCACTGTATATAATGAGCACTGAATAAAGTACTAAAAGGACAGATGGTTTGGCTCCCTTATTGAACAACCGACGAGGGGGAGGACCTGACAACAACAACAACAACAACAACAACAACAACAACAACAACAACCTTTAGGAGACATCTGAAGGCAGCCCTGTATAGGGAAGTTTATTAATGTTCAATGTTTTACTATGTTTTTATATATATTGGAAGCCGCCCAGAGTGGCTGGGGCAACCCAGTCAGATGGGTGGGGTATTACTATTATTATTATTATTATTATTATTATTATTATTTGTACCCCCTCCATCTGACTGGGTTGCCCCAGCCACTCTGGGCAGCTTCCAACAAATAGAAAAGCATGATAAAACATCAGACATTAGAAACTTCCCTATACAGGACTACCTTCAGATATATTCTACATGGGCTTTCCATAACCGCAACTACACATTTTGGGCATGATCACCTTTGATCCGTTCATACCAAATGGACTTAACACCCACAACCTTCAGGCTGTGAGCGCACAAGACGTTCCTACAAAGGAGAGGTATCCTAATATTACAGTGCTCTTTCGTGAATTAACTCATTCCATGACATTAAACGTGGTAAACAGAAAACGTCTGAGAATGAATGAAACCACATCCATGTTGCAAGAACAACTGCTTTCATCTTACCTCCGGGCTCCAGGCTGACGAGCTGTCCGTGGCGTCGTTCCCTTCGAATCCTTGGTTGCTAAAAGCCGTCTCCATTTCCAAGCTCCCTTCCGTCTCTTGCCGGCTGAGGCTGGGCGTCGCGCTGACCTCCACCCCGGGGTTTTTGGGCTGCCCAGAGCCCCTGCTCTCCGAGGCCGTTCTGGAGTCGAGGGATAGATGGTCATCTTCGTGATAAGAGAGGTTGTCTTGGTAACTCAGTTGGCTGAACCCATCGAGATCTAGCACATTTTAAGAGCAGAGAGAGAAATCATTTCGGGGGGGGATTAAGACCAGCCGTTTCTTTATCCCTCAAGTGTGCAGATGCTTTAATCCACTGCAGCGCGGGGCCTACAAGTGATAACTACGCATGAGGGACTTGGGGATCCTGAGCCCCCAAAGGAAGAACGCCTCCTTCCAACAGAATGGCAACGAAAGACCCAAACTCTCCTGGTATGCCCCACAGAGGACCTTAAGGTCCTCAAATAATAGCATTTTGGAGGTCCCGAGCCACAAGGATGCTAGGCTGGCCTCAACTAGGGCCAGGGCCTTCTCAGTACTGGCCCCGACTTGGTGGAACGGTCTGTCACAAGAGACCAGGGCTCTGTGGGATTTGGCATCTTTCCGCAGGGCCTGCAAGACGGAGCTGTTCCGCCTGGCCTTTGGGTTGGTTTCAGTTTAACCCTGATGTTTCATTCCTTTATGGTTTGATTGGTGGGCTACTTAAAAATGAGGCTGCATTTTAAACTTTAAATTGTATTTTAACCTGCATTTTAATTGATTTTTTTGTATGTTTTGTTCTGATTTTATTGGTGTTAGCGGGCTTGTGCCCGGTCTTGGCTGGGAAGGGTGGCGTATAAATAAAAAAAAATATTATTATTATATTATAAACATGCTTCTCCCTTGGGAACCAACTGAAGGGCCTCTCGCACAAAACCCAAGGAGTTTTGTTTTGAAGTGCACATCTGAAAATGTAGGGTGAGTGATGAGCAGCTGTGCATCATGTACATGGAAGTCAGTGTGGAGAACCTCTGCTGCCTTGCGTGACATCTTCGGGAGAAGAAAAGGCTAAGGAGTAAACCATGGCAACCTAAGGCCCGTGGGCAGGATGCGGGCCCAATCGCCTTCTCAATCCGGCCCATGGACGGTCCAGGAATCAGCGTGTTTTTACATGTGTAGAATGTGTCCTTTTATTGAAAATGCATCTCTGGGTTATTTGTGGGGCATAGGAATTTGTTCACCCCCCCCCCCCCCAAAAAAATAGTCCGGCCACCACATGGTCTCTGAGGGACGGTGGACCAGCCCACGGCTGAAAAAGGTTGCTGACCCCTGGAGTTAACCCTACACAAATCCAGAGTGGAGTCCCTAAGTGCGATGGCGCGTTGTATACCACATTCTGGCAGGGATGCCAACTATCGGGGGGCAGAAGGGGCTTCAGCCCCCTCAATATTTGCAGGCAGAGGGCTGAGCCCTCCCTCCAATACTGAGGGAGCCACCATCCTCCACTGCCCCCAGGCGAGCATGGCCCACTGGGTAGGGGCGGGAGGCGAAGAGGACAATTTTCACCCTCCATGCTCTCCACCATGATTAATAATAATAATAATTTATTATTTGTACCCATGCCCATCTGGCTGAGTTTCCCCAGCCACTCTGGGCGGCTCCCAATCGAATGTTAAAACAATACAGCATTAAACAGGCCCTAAACAGGGCTGCCTTCTGCTGTCTCTTAAAAATAGGAAATAATAATAATAATAATTTATTATTTGATTGCAAGTTGTTGGGCACAACCCATCGTGCCTGCCTTCCGGCAACTCCTGCAGCCAAGCTGGCGCCCAACGTCTTGTTCTGCTTTTCTTTGGACCACATCAGCGGAGCCGAGAGGAGGGTCTTGTTGTCTGGGCAGCCCAGGACCTCCAGGCACTCTGCCCAGGCTTGCACCGCAAGGAAGTCACTTCGGTGCTGCTAACACACCAGTTTGGTTTCACCCTTGGAGGCGTACTCCATTGTCTCTCAAGACAGAAGGATGCCAACAGGCCAGGAGTGGTTAGAGTGACTGACCAGAACCTGGAGGCCAGGGTTCGAATCCCCACATTGGGTGGCCTTGAGCCAGCCACTATCTTACTACCTCACAGGGTTGTCGTGAGGATAAAATGGAGAGGGGGAGGAATTTGTTCACCACCTTGATCTCCTTGGAGAAAAGGCGGGATATGAATCTAACCAGAACATCCTGTTTCTCTATATCAGGGAAGGAGAGCCTCAGGCCCAGAGGCTGAATGTGGCCCTCTAGACCTCTGCACTTGGCCCCTGGACTTCTCTCCAGGCCATATCCCTCACTGGCCCCTGCTATGCACCCTCCTTCCGTGCTTTTGCCTGGCTAGATGTGCCCTTGAACTCAGATAATGTCTCTTGCTTGTCTGGATGGATCTGTCTTGGGTGCTTTGGCTGAGATGCCTGCATTGAAAGGGGTTGGACTGGATGACCCTTGGGGGTCCCTTCCAACTCTACGATTCCATGATTCTATGACAGAGGCAGAAACTCGCATGCTCTGCTAAGGTGAGATGTTACACTTGCTGCTCTGCCCACTTTTGCCTTTGCTCAGTCGGTAGAGCACAAGGCTCTCAATCTCAGTGCTGCGGGTTCGAGTCCCAATTAGGGCAAGATCCTCTGCATTGCATGGGGCTGGGCTAGATGACCCTGGGGGGTCCCTTCCAACGCTGCAATTCTATGGTTCTCTGAAGTTGCCCAGAAGCAGCCCTGCAGCTGAAAAAGCTTCCCGCTCCCCTGCTCTAAATTATTTCTCCCACACCACACATTTAAAAAGGTAAAGGGACCCCTGACCATTAGGTCCAGTCGTGTCCGACTCTGGGGTTGCGGCACTCATCTCGCATTATTGGCCGAGAGCCGGCGTACAGCTTCTGGGTCATGTGGCCAGCATGACAAAGCCGCTTTTGGCGAACCAGAGCAGCGCACGGAAATGCCGTTTACCTTCCCGCCGGAGCGGTACCTATTTATCTACTTGCACTTTGACGTGCTTTCGAACTGCTAGGTGGGCAGGAGCTGGGACCGAGCAACGGGAGCTCACCCCGTCGCAGGGATTCGAACCGCCGACTTTCTGATCAGCAAGCCCTAGGCTCTGTGGTTTAACCCACAGCGCCAGCTGGGTCCTTTACCACACATTTACCACCCTTCATTTGCTAGAGAAGAGGGGCAAGGCAGGGAGGTGGAAGAAGCCACCCAGGAATAATGGGAAGCCTTTCCTTGGGCAAAACAAGTCTGCAGCCTATGCAAGCCCTGCTGAAATCAGCACAGCTTTACAGTCTGGCCCTGTGCATCTTCACAAGCCCAGTTGGTTCAATGGGGCTTCCAGCCAAGTTAAAAGTGTGCATTTAGGTTTAAAACCACATGGTCCAGTTCTTATGCACAGAACGGGTCCAGATGGCGTTTCCCCACCTCCCCAAACCAGGGCTTATGCTTATGAAGGCTCCCAGCTCTGCTAAAATCAAACAGGACTCGGCTCACGCGGCAGATTGCAGCTCCGAAATCAACAAGGACACGATTGATATATATACATTTGGGGCACGTCGGAGCGGTGGGCTGAAAAGGCAGGTTTTAGAAATGTTTAAAAAAAAAAAAAAGTAAGTAAAAAAGAGCCGCAGGCTTTTCAGAATAGAAGACATGCCTCTCTAGTGAGAAGTTACATTACACACTTCCCACACAAAGCTTGCCTCCCCACCGTGCCTTGTGGATTTGGTCTGCAGCCAGGATACCGTCTATTATTAAGGAATGCAGTTTGAGGGATTCAGTTGGGGTGGCTGAATCTTGCAGACGAGGTGGGTGAAAACGGTGTTCTGCAAAATCTCGGGGTTCCCTTGGCAACTTTGTACAGTGGTACTTTGGTTCCCGAACTCAATCCGTTCTGGGAAGTCCATTCGACTTCCAAAATGTTCGCAAACCAAGGCACAGCTTCTGATTGGCTGATGAGCCCCGGAAACAATAGCCGACAGCCGAGACGGATGTTCGGCTTCTACAAAACGTTCGCAAACCGGAACACTTACAGTGGTCCCTCGACTTACGAATTTAATCCGTTCCGAATGGACATTCGTAGGTCGAAAAGTTTGTAAGTCGAAAAAAGCGATTTTCCATAGGAATGCATTGGGAGAAAAAATATTCGGAAAAATTCGTAAGTCGAGGAAACGGCATCTAAAATTCGTAAGTCGAGGAAACCGCATCTAAAACCGGCAATGATTTCCATTCGGATGTCGAAAAATTCGTAGTTGTGCGGCCACTTTTTTCATTCGTAAATCGAAAAATTCAGATGTCGAGTATTTCGTAAGTCGAGGGACCACTGTACTTCCGGGTTTGCGGCATTCAGGAGCCAATTTGTTTGGGAGCCAAACCGTTTGGGAAACAAGGTACCACTATACAGGAATGTGGGGGAGCCTATGATTTCAGGGTTTCTCGGGGAGAAATTCAGTAATGGCGAACAAGTTTTCCTGAAAAATTTTCCCTTGCAAGAAGAAGAAGAGTTTGGATTTGATATCCCACTTTATCACTACCCGAAGGAGTCTCAAAGCGGCTCACATTCTCCTTTCCCTTCCTCCCCCACAACAAACACTCTGTGAGGTGAGTGGGGCTGAGAGACTTCAAAGAAGTGTGACTAGCCCAAGGTCACCCAGCAGCTGCATGTGGAGGAGCGGAGACGCGAACCCGGTTCACCACATTACGAGTCTACCGCTCTTAACCACTACACCACACTGGCTCTCATCCTCAGGTGCAAAGTGAGACCTAGGAAATGTCCTGCAGGGAAGTGAGTGTGTTCTGTAGAATGCTTCCCAGAATCCTCTGCCATTCGCAAGGTTGTGGGAGTTGACCCACAGAGAAGTCTTGGGAGATGCGTTTTTCTCGGGTTACGGATTGTTTTGTTACACCTTTGACGTTCTCATCATGAGAGGCTGCGCCTATCAACTGAGATTCAAAATGCAGAATCCTTTCAAGTCATGGGAAGACGGTGTGCGCACACCAGCACATCAATGCATTTTTAACTGCTTTTGCCATTTCCTCCGAAGCCACAGAAACTGAGTCTATCCTTGTTGGACTTCTCGGAGCAAACCACCTCTTGTGTTTGACTGCTTTGTTTCTCTTTTGGACAGAGCCGGATAATACCTTCGCATTCAGAGGCCTCGGAGCTGTACTCTTCGTGGTTCGACAGCAAGCGGTTGAATTTGGGCCTGCGCTCGGAACCGGCTTGCGTCCCTTTCTCGGAAACTCCCGAACGGAAGCTCTGCGAGCGCGAAACGGAGATCTCAAACTGCTTGATCACCTCGTCGTCGCTGTCCGAGGAGGTGGTCAGGTCTTCGTCCTCCCCGTAGCTATTCACTGGGAGAAAAGAGCACACACACAAAACACATACAAAGAGGAATTTTGACAGCTCGTGGCGAGGGATGCAGAGAAAATGACAGTTTCCAGATAAGAAAGCGGCTTTCAGAAAATGAGAAACAAGACACTTAGAGCATCGGTTACCGAGAGTCTTGTGAATGTAAGGATGTAAGTTGAGGCCTGTTGGGTGAGTCCAGCATCCTGTTCTCACAGTGGCCAACCAGATGCCTGTGGGAAACCAGCAAGCAGGATTGAAGTACAAGACCCCTCTCCCCTCCGGTGGTTTCCAGCTCCAGGGAGTGGTGGTGGGACACTGAGGGCAGGTCAGAGGGAGAAGAAGGGGAGGAAGGGTTGGATGCTGAAGAGGCAACAGGCTTTAGCGAGCAAGAGGAGCCAGGTGCAGAAAGCAGTTCGGACTCAGCAGATGAAGCAGAGGAGGAGGAGGAGGAAGACAGATGCTGCAGAAACATGCCAGGAGCTTGCTGCTACTACTGTACTAAGCTCCTCTTCCCCCCTTGTCTCCAAGGACACGGAAGGCTATTTGCCTAGCAGAACAAAGAGCACCAATTCGCCCCACCCAGCGTAGTTTGAGGCTGCTTGGAAGGAGTCTTAGAGGGAAGTAGAAGGCGAAGACCTTCAGTCCTGGCAACTGTTTCATAGGGGCTAGTCCAGTTTCTAGACACTGCTGCCTTGCATACTTTCCCCTAGAATAAAGAGTTAACTTCTCCGTTTGTCTCTGCGTGCGGAGTGCCAACCTGCATCTGAACCAGCCCTGACACCCAGCTAGCATGACCAACGATCAGGGATTGTGGGAACTGTAGACCATGGACCTCAGGGTGGCACCAGGTTGGCAGAGGCTGGTATATACTAGTATACCAATGTTTTTGTGCTGGATGGTGTAAGTAAGAGAAACAGACCCTCAAGCGCAGAAACGACTCTGTTCCCCGTCGCAGGCGTTGGTCGTGCTGAAAAACTGCTGCAACCGGCCTCGGCTGGTGCCAGAACTGTGTTCCCTTATTCCCAAGGGTAAGCAACACAAAATAGTAACACACCCGACAGCTGGTGTGTTCATATGCTCATGCTCTCCCTTTCTAGCGGGGACACACACACACACACACACACACACACACACACACACCAGCTGTCCCTCGCACCCACCGCTCCACGAGTTCCCAAAGGAAAGCATCCTCCTGTTCTGTTTTCCCCTGGCGCAGATGGCTGGGAAATTTGAGATGCGGCACAGCTCCTCTTTTTTTAATTCCAATTAGCAGGGGTGATGGCATCGGAACATCTGTTCTTTTATAACCAAGGATCTGCACTGGGCTCAGTCTCCGGCAAGGTTGTTTTCCCCAAGGCCAGAGCTCACCCTGGAAGTACCTCGGAGGCGCCGTTTAAGGACGACACAGGGAGGACAGAGTTCCCGGGCTCGGGCGCAAGGTAGGGAAGCCAGGAGAGCCAACGACAACGTAAAACAACTACTGATCCCATCGGCAGGGAAATACACATGATTCCGGGCTGCAAGCAGCATCAACGGCATACCCCCCAGCATTCCACGGGGTCATAGAATTGTAGAGTTGGGACCCCGAAGGTCCTCTAGTCCAACCCCCTGCAATGCAGGAATCTGAGCTAAAGCATCCAATACAGACGGCCATCCAACCTCTGCTTAAACACCTCCAAGGAAGGACATGCGCATTGCGCATCTTTCGGAGCCGCGCTCCCACGCAAGTCAGCTTGTGCGGCACCAGAAGCCAGGATGGCTTCTGTAATTCTGGGATGTCCTGGGAAAACTGGGATGGTTGTGGGGAGGGTATGCAATGGGGGGTCTCTTTCAGTCTCACTTTCCTACACATCCAGTTAATGTATTTATTTATTTTTTTAAATGAAGATTCGAGCCTATCCATAGCAGGGAGGTACTAGCATTTTGGCAGTTCACGTTTCTCAGAGGTAAACACATTTTACAGAAGGCGGTCGTCAAGACCACATAACACCGGTCCTGAAAGACCCACATTGGCTCCCCGTATGTTTCCAAGCACAATTCAAAGTGTTGGTGCTGACCTTGAAAGCCCTAAATGGCTTCGGCCCAGTATACCTAAAGCAGCGTCTCCACCCCCATCGTTCAGCCCGGACACTGAGGTCCAGCTCTGAGGGCCTTCTGGCGGTTCCCTCCCTGCGAGAAGTGAGGCTACAGGGAACCAGACAGAGGGCCTTCTCGGTGGTAGCGCCCGCCCTGTGAAACACCCTTCCATCAGATGTCAAGGAAATAAACAACTATCTGACTTTTAGAAGACATCTGAAGGTTTTTAATATTCTGTTGGGAGCCGGCCAGAGTGGCTGGGAAAACCCAGCCAGATGGGCGGGGTATAAATAAATTATTATTATTATTAGTGGTAGAAGTAGTAGTAATAGTGCTTTGCCACACAGATAAACTACGGAATTCGCTCTGCAAGAGGTAGTGATGGCTCCCAATTTGAATGGTTTTAAAAGAGGATTAGGCAAGTTATTGGGGGATTAGGCTACCAGTGGCAACCAGCCACAATGGCTATGCTCTCCCTCCATTGTCAACAGCTCTGGAAATCAGTTTCCGGGAAATACAAACAGGGAAAGCACAGTTGAAAGAAAGTGCCTCGCCTAAGGTTAGTTGCCAACTGAGTTGGGAATTCAAGTTTGGGCTCCACTGAGCCATGCTAGCTATCGAATGAAAACACCTCCATTTCCCAGGCTTTGTTTTGTCACGATGTGAATGTTTTAATGACAACGAAGTTCAGGGAAGGGATGTCAGATGCTAACCCAGGAATAGCCCACGAAATGTTGCAGAACTCCAACTCCCTGTTGGGAAATTCCATTCCACCTTAAGTTGCAGACATGGAGCTGTTGCGTGTGACAGAACTTTGCAGAACTCCAACTCCCTGTTGGGAAATTCCATTCCACCTTAAGTTGCAGACATGGAGCTGTTGCGTGTCACAGAACTTTGCAGAACTCCAACTCCCATCATCCCCAGCCATCATGACCAATGGTATGGGGCCGATGGGAGTCGGGGTTGAACAACTTCTGGCGGGTGCCACATTGGTCACCCCTGGATTAATCTAAAGCCGTGTTTCCCAAACTTGGGTCTCCAGGTGTTTTCAGACTACAGTTCCCATCACCCCTGCTAGGGATGATGGGAGTTGTAGTCCAAAACCAGCTCCCCCCCCCCAATTTTGTAAAAACACTGATCTAGCGGAACACCAGATACCTGATTCAGCAAGGTTCTTTTCTGAAAGTCTCTTCCTACACACACACAAACACACATCCATAGCTATGAAGAAAAACAGCACTTGCAAACCCTCTTGAGAAGCAGAGGGAGATGAAATACTTTTGTGCTGGATCTCTCTCCCTTCCTCCCACACAGCAGCTACATCACGGTAGCCTGGAAACCTACAGAGTTTTCGACCGCTTGCACATTGTTCGGGTTCCAGAACGAAGACTGACAAGCAAGTGGTTTCAAGGGCGGACGGAGCAGGTCTGAGCCGTGACACAGCCTTGCAGAGCCAGTTTGCAACGCAAGGCAATTAAGGCTCCTCCACAAGGCTTTGTTCCTTGCAACCTCTGAAAAAATGAAGGGTTCAGCCACCCGTTTGTTTGTCCCATACCTAGAAAGCGTGGGTGCAAGCGGTTCTGCCTCTGCCTTGCCACTTTTCTCCAGAAAGCCTGCTCCTTGGCGCCACATAGGGGCAAGGATCAATCCTGGGAAAACCAGAAACTCCAACATTTCTCAGGTGAAAATAGGGATGTACTAGTCAATAGTAATAATAATAGTCGCACTTTGCAGCTCGAACGTTTTGGCTCCCGAACGCCACAAACCTGGAAGTGACTGTTCCAGTTTTCAAACGTTCTTTTGGAAGCTGAACGTCCAGCGGGGCTTCCGATTGGCTGCAGGAGCTTCCTCCAGTCAATCGGAAGCCATGCCTTGGTTTCTGAACATTTTGGAAGTCGAACGGACTTCCGGAATGGATTCCATTCAACTTCTGAGGTACCAGTGTAATAATAATTTTATTATTTATACCCTGCCAATCTGACTGGGTTGCCCCAACCACTCTGGGCAGCATCCAACACACACACACACACACACACACACACACACACACACACACACACACAGAGTTACAGGTAGGTAGCCGTGTTGGTTTGCCGTAGTCGAAACAAAATAAAAATATTCCTTCCAGTAGCACCTTAGAGACCAACTAAGTTTGTTCTTGGTATGAGCTTTCGTGTGCATGCACACTTCCTCAGATACCACACACACACACACACACACACACACTAAACAGAACTGCCTTCAGATGTCTTCTAAAGGTTGTATAGTTATTTATCTCCTTAGCTCATGGGTCGCATAACTCCATACCTGTCAGGGGACTACAAAGGCCCCCTGCCTCTCCAGCTTTGAATGAGTACCGTGAACCACAGCCTGTTTTGGAGGCAGATTCCAGTGGGACGTCTGGAAGAAGCTCCGATGAGGGGGAAGCGGTGGGAGGGCTTTCAACAGCCTCGCAGAGCCATCGCTCCGTATTAGGGGGAAGGAAAGGGAAAAGCACCAGCTGTTTCCGTTTCCCGAGATGCTTTAGAAAACGGCGGCAAACCCAACATCCGGCAGTTGCGGCAACTGATAGCAATGGAGATTGACGCATTTACGATGTGCTCAGAGTTGTAAACCAATTAGTTAGTAATAAAGCTTTGATGGCTTAATTACTCAGAGTCTGTTTGAATGCCTAGCTGAAGAGGAGCCCAGCGGGGTGTGACAATACCCTCCAAGATTTCTCTGATGAAAATAGGGATGTGCTGGGGGAAAGCGGGACGTTCCGAGATCAAATCAGAAACTTTCCCTGGAAAATAGGGACACTGGCAGGTCCTGCGACTGTTGCAAAGTCCGGGCCTACCTTACATAGCTGTTGTAAAGATTACCTGCTAACATATATGAGATGTGTTGCACACTCTATACTAAGCACGAAGAAAGGAATCCATCTGCCATTCATTTCCACGTTCTTTGGAAATACTTGGCAAGTTTCTCTCGCTTCGTGCCGTTTGGAAAAGTCGTGCTGCAGCCACCTTACTGGCTGCTGCATTCACTGAGCAAAGCCCAAATTCCATCTTTGAACTGGCTGGCACCCATCCTGATGCTCTCCAATATGCTCATCTCGTGTTTTATTATACAGTTTATTCTGTATAAACTACCCAGGCGAGACAGTCAAGTGGTCCAACCTTGTCTTTTGCTTGGTGAAAATTGGCTCTCCTGCCAATTCTCAGCTATTGTCAGATTTGTGATCTCGCTATCCCCAAAAAGGCTACTCAGACGCTGGATTAATTAAGGTTATGACTCAAATCAGAGCCAAGTGTCAGAATGAGGCATTTCATTGCGTACAATATTCGCGCTGCATATTTCTGTTTGGTAAACAATGTATCTCATGGAAATCGGCACATCTTGGCAGCCAAACAGAGAGCGGAAAGGGACTGAGCTTTCGAAATATAGACAGTCCAGAACCTCAGACGTATCTGAGACATTGGCTCATGCTGTATAAATGTGCGCTGACAAACTCAGAGCCGAAATGAAGCATTAACTGCAAAAGAAAACCACTGGATTACAATCCGAGAGGCATCTCTTGTGGACTGAATAAGAACTAAGGTGTGTTGTTGTTTTTATCACCACACTTTGTGTCTCCATTGGCTTACCAATGGCTGGATGTCTGTGTTATCGACACCTGCAGCAGACCAACACAGCTACCGCTCTGGAAACAGTAACATGCGAGGCTGCCTAATACGGAGGTGGCTCACTGCTCCATCTAGCTCACCCTGCCATGCGGGAATCCCTTCCGGACGACCGCAATGCCTGGAGATGGAGAGGCCGTGCATCCACAGCAAGGATCAGAGGCGGAATGGCTGCTGGGAGGAGCACAGAGAGAAGAAACGCTGCGGTGCATCTGCAGCCTGGGCATCCCTTTTAGAAACCATGTTCAGAAGCAAATATATTTAAGTTGTTTGGTGCATTTATGGTCAGGGTAGCCAGCAGGGTTCCCCCCCAGATAATGTGGACTACAACTTCCATTCCTGACCATGGCCAATGGTAAGAGATAATAAGAACACAGAAAAAGAGCTTGCAGGATCAGGCCAGTGGCCCATCTTCTCCCTATCTCCTGCCCTCATGGGGCGAGGCAACCAGAACTGTACACGGTATTCCAAGCAAGGTTAATAATAATAATAATAATAATAATAATAATAATAATAATAATGTCAGGGGCTGGCCGGGTTCCGAAGCAGCGCCAGAGGAAACAGCTGACCTAGACAGGGCTCAGCTGATGCCTGAAGAGTTATTGAGGGTCTGGGATCAGGAACAGGCACAGCCCCTGCTGACGCCAGAGGCGATAATGAAGCAATGGGAGGAAGCCCCAACCAGGGCTCCAGCACAGCCAATGGGAAGGGATCAGACCATGGAGACCGGGGAGGAGTTGGGGCTGAGAGAGCCTGCCAGAGCATCAGACACCACCAGCGTGGATGATGAAAGTGAAAGGGAAGGGGCAGGCGCCGACCCGCCCAAGTCGAGGGCACGGAAAAGGAAAAAGGAGAGGCGGCGCCTCGGATTCCCGAAGCTCCTATGTTGGGGGCGGAGTCGCAAATCTGCACTTCAGGGATCTGACTCGGAGGGGTCGGATGCATAGCTGTAACGTCTGAACTGCTTAATGCTGTAAATAAAGCAATTAGTTTAGTAGACGGTGTTTGTGGATGCTTACTCCCAAGGAGGCCACACATCCTTCTCACAAATAATAATTTATTATTTGTACTCCGCCCATCTGGCTGGGTCCCCCCAGCCACTCTGGGTGGCTTCCAGCAAACATTAAAATACATTAAACGTCACAGATTAAAAACTTCTCTAAACAGGGCTGCCTTCAGGTATTTTCTAAATGTCATATAGTTGGGAGGGCGTTCCACAGGGCGGGCACCACTACCAAGAAGGCCCTCTGCCTGGTTCCCTGTAGCTTTGCTTCTCACAGTGGGGGAACCGCCAGAAGGCCCTCGGCGCTGGACCTCAGTGTCCGGGCTGAACGATGGGGGTGGAGATGCTCCTTCAGGTATACAGGACCGAGGCCGTTTAGGGCTGTTTAGGGTTGCATCTTTTAACCGAGATGCAGTAAAAAAAATCAATGTTTTTCAGCGGAACCTAAATAAAGTCATTGGCTAGCCCCGATTTCAGTCTTGACAGTTGCAAAGGAAGACGTCGCTTTCTGCCGTTTTAACTCTGCCAGCTTCTCTCTCTCTCTCTCTCTCTCTCTCTCTCTCTCTCTCTCTCTCTCTCTCTCTCTCTCTCTCATATATGTATTGAGGCCCTTTATGTTCCAAACAACAAGAACACAGTGTCAGGCTGAGAGGCCGGAAGCCTTCCGTTTTCATAAACACAAGAGTTAAAAGTACAGAACGCTGGGGGGGTGGAAGCTTAGATGTTAATCTAAACCATTCAAGGTGAACTGTGTCTCATTCGCCTCTCCTGTATTCCAACGATTATCTCTTCGCTTGCAAATGCCAAATGTTGACAGCTGTCAACAGAACACTTCTCTTTGTTCGCGGTGTGCAAGTAAACATTTACCTCGCAGCATGCAGGAAGAAAGATCTGCCAGAAAGGACATACTCTCTGGGCAGAATTGCACAACACAGAGGTGCAGAACTTGATAAGTCTCTTCCTCACAACATCCAGCTCATCCTTCTCCACCCTGCTGCTCTCAAAATGGTTTGGGAAAAGACCAAAGGGAGGGTCATGATAGAACCTATCCAACACCTATCAAGTCATAGAATCCTTAGCGCTGGAAGGGACCAATCTCAACTAGATCATACATGGCAGATGGCCATCCAACTTCTGCTTAAAAACCTCCAAGGAAGGAGATTCCACCACCTCCTAAGGGAGATGGTTCCACTGTTGAACAGCTCTTACCGTCAAAAAGCTCTTCCTGATGTTTAGTTGGAATCCCCTTTCTTATCTCCTTTCATTATCTTCTTTATCAGGCTGAACTTCCCCAACGCTTTCAACCGTTCCTCATAAGGAACGCTTGGTTTCCAGACCCTTGATCATCTTGGCTGCCCTCCTCTGCACACCTTCCAGCTTGTCCATATCCTTATTAAATTGTGGCATCCACAACTGGACACGGGACTCCAGGTGTGGTCTGAACGAGGCAGAATATAGAGTGGCACTATGACTTCCCTTGATCTGGGCACTAGACTTCTGTAGATGCAGCCTAGAACAGCGTTTCCCAACCGGTGTGCCGCGGCACACTAGTGTGCCGCGAGACACCGGCTGATGTGCCGCGGAAAAAGGGACCTGCAGCCCAGGGCTGCACAGGACCGTGGCGGCGGCGCTGCTGGAGGAAGGCGTGGAGGTTTGGAAAGGCGCCGGGAAGAAGAAACCTTACCCGGGCCAGCTTCCTCGCCTTCTCCCCGGGGGCAGGGATCTGCGCTCGCCGTGCTGCTCATAGGGCAGCCCGTGGGAGGAGCGGGCCTCGCCGGTGAGGACAGGCAGCGTGGAGCGCGGAAGGTGAGGACCCAAACCCGGCGCTTGCATTTGCGCCGCGCCTGCTCCAGCGGCCCTTGCGCGGCGGGCAGCCTCTCCTCAGACCCTGCCTTGTTCTGTGGCGAGCGCGCTCGCTCCCCGAGGAAGGGGCAGCGCCGAGAAAAAGCCCCCCCCTGAGGAATTAAAGTGGGGCAGGAGGCGTCTCCATGCAGGCCGGGGCTTCTAGGCGCATCTCGCACGGCCGGCTCTTTCCAAGGGACGCAGAGGAGCGCCGCGGGTCTTCCTCAGGGCGCACCGAAGCCCGCGGGAGGAGGGCGCGCGCGCTTGCCCTGCCGCCTGCAGGGTCCCCTGGGTGCACATTCCACTTAGAGCGAGGGGGTGTGGGGCGCTCCGAAGTCTCCCCGCGTTCTTCTGGTCTGAAGGGGGCTCTGCCTTTATCAGGGGCCCTGATGGCGCTTTTAAGCGAGGTCAGCCCCCACCCCGCCTCCAAAACCGAGGCGCCCCCAGCAGACCCTCTCCCTCCCCCCTCGACGAGAGAACCGTAGGGATGGGGCGGGCGCAGTCGGAATGCGCGCCCTTCCCTTCCTCGGGAGCCTCACCCGTGCTTTGGGAATGTCTCCAGAATGCTTTCCTGCCCATCTAAAAGTTGTAAGGAAGCACAGTCCAGCAGGATTATGGCTCCCCACCGCTTATTTTATTTTATTTTATTTTTAAAGACTCCTGGTTTAGATCTGCCGGGCGGGGGAGGAGCGGTGTGCCGCGAGATTTTTTCATTGATTCAAGTGTGCCGTTGCCTAGATTAGGTTGGGAAACACTGGCCTAGAATAGCATTAGCTTTAGCATTAGCTTCAGGGAAGTTTTTATTCTGTGACATGTGTATTTTAACATTTGCTGGAAGCCGCCTAGAGTGGCTGGGGAGACCCAGCCAGATGGGCGGGGTATAAATAATAAATTATTATTATTATTATTATTATTATTATTATTATTATTATTATTATTGCTGCTGCATCACACAGAAGCCCACCAGATGCCTAAGACAAGCCTGCTAGCAGGACCTGAGTGCAGCAGCACTTCCTCCCCATTTCTGATTCCCAAAAAACAGTATTCAAAGGCAAACGGCCCCCAAATAGTGGAGGAAGAAAATAGCCGTTGTGGCTAGCAGCATAGCTGTCAACCCTCCCTTTTTTTGCGGAAAACTCCCTTATTCCAATGCCGTTTCCCGCTGCTATCCCGGATTGTTGATATCCCTTAAATTTCCCGGGTTTCAAAGGAAGCAGCTCCTCTCCCTCCCTGCCGGCCAGGGAGGCTCCTCAGCTGCGTTGCTCGGCTGCCAATAAGGAGTCTGAGACTGACTGGGGGCGGACCTTGCATGCCTTGTGCAGCCAGACCCTCACGCCCAACCAGACAGACAGCCTGCCTGCCTGCCATCTACACGCTCGCTCTTTCGCTCACCCGTTCACGTGCAGCCTCTGGAGTACAGGGTGGCGAGGCTACTTGGTGCCATTGCACCGCCCTTGCGGCATCCCTTATTTTCAAATCCGAAAGTTGACAGCTATGGATAGCAGCCATTGAGAGCTTCACCCTCCATGAATTTGTCTAATCCTCTTCTAAAGGCATCCAAGCTGCTGGCCATCGCCATATATTGTGGGAGCGAATTCCAGAGCCTAACTAAGCGCAAGGGTGAAAAAGGGCTTTCTTCTGCCTGTCCTGAATCTCCCAACATTCAGCTTCATTGGATGATACCAGGTTCTCGGATGATGAGAGAGGAGGGAAGAGTTTCTCTCCATCCACTTTCCCCATAACATGTGCAATTTTATAAGCCACGTTTTGATCTCACAGGGCAAAGGCAAAAGCGCTTCCATACAAGCCCTAAAGCTCTTGTGTCCATGAGTTGCTATTCATGCATCGCAGGGGGTTGGACTAGATGTCCCTTGGAGGGCCCTTCCAAATCTACAGTTCTATGATTCTACGATACAAATATTACACCAGTCTTCACTCCATGATCCCATGATTAGATCTACAGAATATATTTAAAGCACACCTGACACACAATTTAAAGCACACCCCCAAGAAAATCCTGGGAATTATAGCTCTGTGAAGGAGGAAACTACAGTTCCCGGTATTCTTTGGGTTAGAGCAGTGCACTTTGAAAGTACTTTGGATGTGCTTTAAATGTATTTCTTCAACCGCTAGGATTCCCACCCCCACCACCCCAAGAATGTTCTTCTTAAGACACTACTTTTCCTGTTGCTTTTACACAAGGGGAGGAAAAGCCCCCACCAAGGTAACATATGCACACACAGTAGAGTCTATGTTGGGATAAGAACATAAGGGTTTTTTGCTCTTCCATCATCAGCGACTGCTAAATGAAGAGTGTCTATTTTCTTCCGGTACTTTACTATTAGCAAAAGGGTCCTTCTGTCATCCGCCCGAAGCGCTTCTATGGCAACAAAAAGCATTCAAGTGTCGCTCTTGTTTTGCGCCAATTTATCCTTAAAAGCTTCTATTATATTTTGGGGAGCGGGGAGGAAGATGGTGCATTAAGAATACGTACAGCCAAGAAAGCAACATTTAAAGATTTTTTTTTTAATGCAGCGGCACAAAAGAACCCCAGAATTTCACTGAGCTGAAAAGGCAGCGAGGCAATTTTTCCAAATTGTTTAGGTGGGGAAAACACACAGAGAGAGAGAGAGAGAGAGAGAGATACACACACACACACACACACACACACACACACACACACACACATTGATTCTCTCTTCTTTCACAGAATGTCAGGCCGCCCGCCCATCTGCTCGCTTTGTTTTATTGCTAAAATCAAAACAAGATACAACTCCTCCCCACCCCCCTCCGCCGCCATGATCACTTCCACTCAGAAATGGAATTGTCAATGCACAGCCAGCACTATTCTCCCTGAAGATCTTGTGTCAATGAGTTGCAAAAGAGTGGGGACCAGGAGGAGGAACAGATTAACTGTTCCCGGGGCCAGTGGCGTAGCAAGGGTGGGGTGTTGGGGGCAGAGCGCCCCAGGTTCTACCCTGGAGGGGGGTGACACTTGGCAGGGGGCCCCCGCGAGCCCCCCACCGCCCGGTAAAGGAGCCTCACTCGGCGGCTTGTAAGGTCGCTACGGGAGCAGCAGTACGGATGGACTGCGCATGTGTGGCTTTCCGCACATGCAGTCCATCTGTGCATTATGACGTCACGCCACACGTGTCATGATGTCACGACGCACGGACGGAGCGACACTCCACCCCCGGGGGGTGCCCCCGCATTTGCCGCTCCAGGCGACCAAGGGGCTCCGTTCGCCACTGCCCAGAGCAGGACTAGGGATGGAGTTCACACTGAAGTCAGGCCCAGCCCAGAACTCTGAAGGGATGGGACTAGATGTTAATGGTTAAGGCAGGGTTCTCCAAACTTGGGTCTCCGGCTGTTTTTGGGCTACATCTCCCATCATGCCTGAGCACTGGTCCTGCTAGCTAGCGACGATGGGAGCTGTAGTCCAAAAACAGAGGGAGATCCAAGTTTGGGAAACCCTGGTTTATACGTGCAGGGAAGAAGCAGTGGGAAAGCTGTCCGGCACCAAACACAGAGGAAATCAGCAGAGAAAACAAGAGTGTGCTGCAGAGATATCAAGGATGTTTCCAAGAGGCACCGCAAAGTGACAAACGTCCGAATTGCCTGGAGAGAATCCGTATTCAGTCTCAGAATCCGTGTCCAGGAATTGGACTTTCTGTGGAACGTCAAGGCTTGCTTACTCCTTCACCAGCCAACACTTGTTTTCCTTTGTCCATGTTGTATCTCCATATTGTATCTGAAGATTTAGTTCATGCCTCCAGCAGAAAAGAAAGTACGTCTTGAGAGGCGGCCTGGAGACCTTAGGAGCATTTCGGAGGGTTGAACGTGGAGAAGCGTGTGGTTTTCCCAACGTGGCGTTTTTGCAGCAAAGAGGCGTCCTGAGAATCTTGGTGCCGTGGAACAAAGTCTGATCTCTAAATTGGCATGTACAGAGCAGGCATTGCTTGTGGGCTCACTCTCGAAGGCATCAAAATTGTTGTGGTATTTCCACAACACATTGGAGGGAGGGGGATTTGCAGTGGCAGTTAGGAACTTAATCAGAGCTTGCATCCGGAAGTTTTTATAACTACCGTACAGAATCAGAAATCTCCCATAGCTGGAGATGTCTCTTAATTCAGCTCACATGTAAGGGCCATAAAGGTTTGTTAGTGCAACCAGCTGCCAATTCGCTGCCCAGCCTGGTTCAAGATATTAATTCACAAACCCCAAACAACTTCGTGCCTGCAGGACTGCCTGATTCCTTATGCTCCAATCCAATTCACAGAGATATTCTGGTATACTTTTGAAGGTCCCTGATGACCCTGAGGTTCAGTTGGCCTTTACCAGGGACTGAGTCTTTAGCATGTCAAGCAGTGTCCTGTGGAACTCCTTGCCACTAGAGGTACAGAAGGAGTCACCCTCCCTGCCTTCTTTTTGTGATCTTCTGAAAACTCTGTTGTTCGGAATATCTTACCAACCCATATTTATGGGTGGTTTTATTGACGTAATTGTGATGTGTTTTTAATGTTATACCCTGATTTGTTTATGAAAGTGTGTTTTATAAATATCTAAATAAACAATAAATAAATAAACCCAGCCTCAAGAAACCAATAAATCTTCATAAATGATCATACACAAGAATTTCAACACAAGGGGCAGTTATATTATAGTTCTGATTAGCTCCCCCCCCTCCCCCGGACAGGCATGTATCCACCGGTAACCAATACAAGGGGTCATGGTAGAAATTTCTCAAAGGCTGACATGTGCTGATGTAAAGATGCCAGCATGCATATCTTAAGCCATCCGACTTTCTGCCAATATATTCTAATATAGCTTTGTCATGTCAATTAACATTATGCATAAAGATGCACCTATAACTTATATGCATTCTAAAGATACTGTATGTAAAAAAGGTAAAGGGTCCCCTGACCATTAGGTCCAGTCGCGGACGACTCTGGGGTTGTGGCGCTCATCTCACTTTATTGGCTGAGGGAGCCGGCGTACAGCTTCCAGGTCATGTGGCCAGCATGACTAAGCCGCTTCTGGCGAACCAGAGCAGCACACGGAAACGCCGTTTACCTTCCCGCCAAAGCGGTACCTATTTATCTACTTGCACTTTGACGTGCTTTCGAACTGCTAGGTTGGCAGGAGCAGGGACCAAGCAACGGGAGCTCACCCCGTCGCGGGGTTTCGAACCGCCGACCTTCTGATCGGCAAGCCCTAGGCTTGTACTTCATAGTAAATTAGATTTCTTCTTCTCATAACAAATGTTTCACCTCTGGTCAGAAGCCATGGAATTAGATACTGGTTCAGAATCAAACTAAATTGAGAGTGGGGCCCTGAATACATTTTTGTGAAATGGCTTGTCACAGGTTTAGTGAAAATCCGGACACAAAAAGCTGTTGATTTTAAATTACGTTCTGTCCGGATGCTGCTAATGTCCGGGAAATCCCTGCTGTGCTGTGTCCGAAAATTTCCTACCGTAGGGCAACCCTAGCTGGTAAGAATGGATGACTGCCACTACTTTTAGAACCAGCATTCTGGATCAACTAACTTCATTGGCTTCAGTCAGGGGCGTAGCAAGGGGGGCGGGGGGTGGTCCGCCCCTGGCAGCGCCCTGCCGGGGGTGACACTTTGGGCGGTGGCCCCGCCCCCCTGGGCTTGCTTTTTTTAAAAGGCTATTTTCGGCACTGCCGGGGTGGAGTCGCAGGTGCGGCCAGTGAGGAGCGGTGTCACCCCCCTCGCTGGCCGCCCCTGCGGCTCCGCCCCGGCAGCGCCGAAAATAGCCCCCCCCCTTCCAGCGGCTTTTTCCGCCGCTGGCTGGCTTGCGGAGCCAGGGCATGGAGAGGGGCGGGCCAGCGAGGAGGGGTGGCAGCCCGCAGAGACTCCCCAAGCCGCCGCCCCGCACCCCCGGGGGCGGGGTGCCACGCTGTGTGCGTGCGTCATGACGTCATGGCGCACGCAACCGCCACGACGCCCCGCCCCCGGGGGTGCCTCTTGGCTTCCCGCCCCGGGCAGCCAAGGGGCTAGAAACGCCAGCATTCTCCAATGCTGTCAGATGCAGAATTAGCACAGGATAAAGCTGGAGTCCCTAGGAACCATAATCTGCTGTAAGGAGTTGCTAATAACTTTTATGCTCTACGAAGCATTATCTGCAAGTAAGTATGGAGCTGTGATGGCCTGGGATTCAGACTCAGATGCTGAACCTGAGGGATCCCAGCCTGCACAGGATTCCCCGCCTCCAGAACCAGCAGAGCCGGGGCTAGGGCCTGAGTCGGAAGGGTCCTCACCTGTGCTGGATCCTCAGGTGCAGGCATCTGCTGAGTCTGCTCTGACTCCTGATGGGGTGGAGGACCCATTGCCTGCAGGTGCTCCACTCCCAGCCCCATCAGGGGAAGCTGAGGTTGCCTCTGGGTCCGGTAACCCTCCAGCCTCTCCTGAGCTGCAGAGGCGAAGGGCAGAGAGGCGAAGGGAACTGAGTTCCCGCAGGAGGAGTGCTTGCCTCCAAGCCAGGAGAGGCGAGTCACCAGAGGATCGGGGCCGCCCTCTGCCTCGGGGCAGACAAAAGCCGGCCAGCCCCAAGTTGCAGGAGCAACATTGTTGCTGACCAGTTCCTGCTTGAAACCTGTCCTGCTTTCCTGAGCTCCTGACCCGCCCTGGTTCCCTGCTTCCCTACCTGTTCCCGACTTTGCCTGACTCCCTGCCCTGCAACCCGCTTCAGTTATTACGGACTGCCTTTATGTTGTACCTCTGACCATGGACCAGACTTGGACCTTGCCTTTCGGGTAACCCACAGGACCAGCACAGGAGGTGAGCATGGAGATGGAGGGGAAATGGCTGCCTCTGCTTTCCTAACTTCTGACATAACCTGCCCCATGTCCCGATGTCATTACACCTTGTATTTCCCTGCCAACCAATGATATAAAGTAGAGGGAGAGAAATGCACTGTGTAAGAACAGGAAGTCATGCGGTAGAAACTTAAATGGATCACCCTTTGGGGCAGCAGTCCCATGTTTTCCTTGGAGAGTGGGTGCAAAATAGAGGGCTGCTATCAGGTAGGAGGGCACCAACTTACCATCACAGTTACGGAGAAGATTCTTAGAATGCTCCTCTTCCTCCGGGATGGTTTCCATAAGTTGGTAGCCCTTGTAGCTTGGACAGAGTCCATGGGATGTCAAGGGATCATCATCGAGATACTGATCTGAGACGGTGGGACTGCTCTTGTCTCCTTCGTGCCAACGAAGACCCAGGTCTGAAGCACAGGAAGACTCCAGAGAAGTAGGGTCATGAGCAGATGATGAGAAGTCATCAGATTCTCCACTCTCCTGGCTAAAGGTGCTTCCATCGTCTGAAGCTTCAGAGTAACGTTCATAAGACCCAACATCGCTGTCTTCTAAGCCCTCGTCTCCTTCGGCGGGATGGCATTCCGCTTTGCTTCCCAGGTTGGCAAAGGAAGAAGATATGGAGTCGCCTGCTTCTTGGACAGCCTCATAGACCCGAGACATCCATGAGGACAAGGGCTGGAAGAAATTCTGGACATCCTGGGAGGACATGCTTTTTTGCACACCATGAACAAGTAAAGTGATGGGTCACAAACTCCAGCTGTTCATCTCTGCCAGCATGCCAGACTCAGAGGTCTGTGAGCTACAGAATAAGCATTGCAAAAGGTTATCAAAAGATTGCTTGCCCCCTTTTTAAACTCTTTGTTAAACTACTAAAATTATCCAAGCTGAGAGAAAGAAAGAGAGGACAGAAAGGGGAAAGGAGAAGTGTCCACACACCACAAACCAGAAGGAGAGAATGCTTTCACCCAAATTTGCAGCACAACCAGGGATTCACCAAACCGAAAGCACAGGATGAATGTCAAAAGCTAATTTATAACTAGGTCATGCAAGGGATGGTTCAAACCATGTTTACAGGTTCCCCAACTAACAATAAAGCAGACAATGTTTGGGTGGATGCAGAGGTTTAAATTCCCCCGCTGAACACAGCAGATGGATGGGGATGTAAATCATACACTCCCCATTCAACAGTTTGTTGATTGGCTGGGGTGTGTGCATGTGCCTATACACGTGTCTATATGTTTGCAAGTGTTCATGTGCAGGATAGCCACACCCATTCCTGGCATGTGGCCAGCAGAGGATTGGCAAAGGGTGATCAAGACCCTTCTTCCGCTCCTGATGTAATTGGAAGGCCACAGTTTAGCAGAAGCAATAGTTTGCCGCTGCATCCAAACCAATAAACTAGGGTTTGCATTTACCCTGCAAACCATCGTTTTAAATTCTGGTATGGAGGTTGGGTGCAAATTACAGTTTGCTAGGCTGGTTCTAACAGCAAATTATGGTTTGCATTGATCAGTGAGTGGGCACATGAAGGAAGGAGCCTAAGGCACAATCGCATAATGCCTTTTTATGCCAGCTAAACCAGTATTTGCTACACTTGCTGTCTCTAATCCTCTGGTATGAAGTTCCCCATAATTTCAAATAAAACTGTCTTGGAATCCAAAACAAAGTGGCTCACCACCAAATAATTGTTTCCCATTAATCATACTCCTGTTTAGATTTTACTTTTATCCCAACTCTTTTGAGAACACGTGCATTGCCTTGGAGGAAAAGGAACGGCAACAATTAATTGCAGTTCTCCATTGTTTCCAATGCATTAAAAAAAAAAAGGAAGCAAACTCTATATCGTATAAATCTGACACCCACCGTTCATTAACGGCTAGGAGCAGGTTCCAAAATGCAAGGTTGCCATACAGAACAAATGTGCTGGAACGGTACACAAAGCACAATCGCAGAAGTCTCTGGAATACCTGAGCACAAAGCAAGGCTTCCTGCAAAGGCAGGTGCAAAAGGGTTGTTCAGCCTGAGCTGATAAGAAACTCGAACAACCCAGGGAGGGGATCTATGAGTTAGGATTGCAGGCTGAATGGAATAGCTCCATTCAGAGCATGCAGAAGGCCTGAACCTCGCCTCCTAGTGCTTTGTCACCGTAGCCCATTTCCCCCCACCCTAATCTGGTTCAAATACAGTGGTACCTCTGGTTACGTACTTAATTCGTTCCGGAGGTCCTTTTTTAACCTGAAACTGTTCTTAACCTGAAGCACCACTTTAGCTAATGGGGCCTCCTGCTGCCGCTGCGCCGCCAGAGCACAATGTCTGTTCTCATCCTGAAGCAAAGTTCTTAACAAGAGGTAATATTTCTGGGTTAGCAGAATCTGTAACCTGAAGCGTATGTAACCTGAAGTGTATGTATCCCGAGGTACCACTGTACCAGAAGTGAGTTTGACTGGGAGGAAACTGGGAGGAGTTGGAGTGGAGGATGCAAAGCAGGGAAGATTTTGCTCCCCTAAACTGCACACCCTTTCGTTACCAAAGTCACCCCCACTTCCCTTTTGATATGTGATTGCAGCAGAGGCGGATGAACAAATGGGAGCGCCCCCAGAGGCGTAGGAAAGTCAGGTGGTACCTGGTGCGGAAAATTTCTTGTCACCCCCCCCCCCACACACATTGATTTTATTTTTTTTTATTTTTTATTTTGCCTGCAAAAATGGTTTTACGTTATTTCATATTTTCTTACAAAGGAATAATAATAAGTAAAAATAAACTTTTATTTATATCCCGCCCTCCCTGGCCGAAGTCGGGCTCAGGGCGGCTAACATCAGATACATAACATGGGTATAAAATCAAACAATAATTAAATTACCTCCTAAAAACATGTCAAAATCAAATTAAAGTCTAATTAGATGGCTTTCCGCAGGGTTAGGAACAGTAAGTGCTCCACTGAATTGAAATTTCAGCCTTCATGACATAGGGAAACAGCCAAGTAAACAGCTATTTTCGTGGAGGAGGGTCAAGATATGCATGAAATTTCATATATAGCTATATATTCCCTAGTGTAGTAAGATAAGACCTTTAGAGCAGGCATTTTCAAAAAGAAAAAAGTTTTTTATGAACCACCCTAGTAGGGCAGTAATTGTTCCTTGATAATTTGTCACCTCCTCCATGATGGAACCTGGGGCGGATCGCCCCCCACTTCCAACGCCCCTGAGCGCCCCATCGTATCCTAACAGTGGTCCCCAGACTCAATTTGTGGTTTCAGAAGAGGTGTCAAATTTCCTTTAAGATAGGGCATGCATGAGCACAAAGGCTGTTTGGGGCAAATTCCTCTTCCTCTTGGTACATCCACTACAGCCCCCATCCCAAGACAACAGAGCGAACAGGTAAATGTTCTCAATAGCTTTGACATCACCTTGCCCATTTTAGCAAAAAGGAAAAACTGATTCCTCCTTGGGTTTCCCAGTATAATTAATAAGTAGCAGCACTGTCTCTATATATACACACCCAAGACTACAATAACACAAATGTACAGGCTGCGGTTCGAGGCAATATGAGCCTTTCCATTATAAATACCACATTTTAAAGGATTTACTTGTCAATCACCTAAGAATTACTTTCAAATGCAAATCACTACAGTGTGCATGCAAGTCTTCTCAGCTCCCCCCCCTCCACTTTGCCTCCCACTTTCCTCAGTTTTTAAAACCTGCCCTGTTTATTAATAATTCACATTTTTAAAAGCTTTGGTAAATATATGTTTGCACAGCCGTCTGTGGCAGTTCCAAAAAGCACCGACGCCCACAACGCAGCGAAGGAGAGATGTTGTCATTTTTATTATTATTATTATTCTTTTTAAAAAGGCCCTCGCATTGCAATACTTGTCAGGAGAAAGAAAGACTCTGCAACGCTTTCAACAAAGGGAACATTCCAACAGAGCGATACCGGTGTTTGTGTAACGCTGAGAGCGCGGCGGAGAACAAAACAAAAGGAACCAAACGTGAGCCCCACAAGCTACGCGGTGCAAGACCTCTCCTCACATTTCTGGAAAAGGGTACGGATCCATGAGAGGGGACGGAGCAGGGACGCCTTTCCCTGCGCTGCTTCCCAGTCCCAACTGCTGGCCTTCCTCATGGCATAGGGATATAAAACAGCTCTGCCGGATCAGGCCAAAGGCCCACCTCATTCCAGTATCCTTTTCCTAAAGCTGCCAACCAAATGCTAAATGGGAGTCTGCATGCAGGGCCTAACTGCAACAATGAGCCCTCCCAGAACAAGGGAGGGAACCGTCTCCCCGGGGCACAGTTTTTTTGAGGGCGCATTTTGGTGCGCCCACCCCAGGCGCCATGAAGACACGCCGCCCCCCCGGCTGAGCTCACCACCCGCAATTGTCAGAGGCAGGTGCCAGGGTCAGGTCAGCAATAACTCACAAAGCATCGGCGTAGTTAACTCTTTGTTCAAAGAAACCGAACAGCTCAGGTCTACTGAGCCCAAGTAACTCTTCTTCCCAATAGATCGCGGTTTCCCAAATTTGGGTTTCTGGCTGTTTTTGGACTACAACTCCCATCGTCCCTTGTGAGCAGGACCGATGGTCAGGGATGATGGGAACTGTAGTCCAAAAACAGCTGGAGACCCAAGTTTTGGAAACCCTGCAGTTGATCTTGCCCAACCCTAACCCTAACCCTAAACCCAACCCTAACCCTACCTCCAACATTGACCCTAACCCTACCTCCCAATGCCAAAGAAGCAGAAGGAGAACAGCCATCACCAAGTAGAAAGCACCCAAAAGGAAACCCCATCAATTTCCCAGGTGGCTGTTGCCTCACATCCAAGACACACCCCAGAAGATAAGAATAAAATATAGGAATTATTATTCCAGCATTATTATGATGATTTACCATTTATTCTCGTAAGACTCATCGTTGTCAAAGCAAACCTAATGGCTGCATTGCCACGTCACAGTAAGCCATAGTTTAGTGTGGCGTTCGCAAACTGGAATGAGCCAAAGTGAGACCCACCTGCCCTTTGATGCCTCCCTTTTGTCTCCCCCTCTGGTCCACAGCACAACTTTAGCCATGCTTCTTTTTCATGAAACTCTCGGCTTGTCATCGGTGGGGCTTATAAAATACTCTGGTCACTTTCAAAGCAAGTCAGCTCCAAGCCTTGGTTAAACGAACCTGAGTTTGTTATAAACCACAAACCCCCATTTGCATGCAAAAAAAATCTAAATATTCAGTAGAAATGAAGCAAAATGCTGTTGGGAGTCCTCTTCCTGGAGAATTTGTGCAAGCCTGAGACTCACATGGGATCATTCCAGCTTGTGCATGACACAGTAACAATTATAATAATAATTTTATTATTTATACCCCACCCATCTGGCTGGGTTTCCCTAGCCACTCTGTGCGGCTTACAGCATATCTAAAAACATAAACAGCAGGATGAGGAGACTCAAGCCCAGGCGCTGAATGTCATTATCCAGACCTCTTTATCTGCCCTTACGTTTTTTGCTCCACCCACTTTTACCTCAGCCCCACCACCACCACCACCAGCATGTGGACCCTGGAAGGTTGCCCACAGGAAAATGTGGCCCTCGGAACCATACACCTGTGGAATTGGAAGCCCCCTGCTCAGAGGCGCCATCATGTTGATTGAGGGGAACTGATGGGATGTCCTAACATCGCAAGCCAAACAGCCTCTGAACCCACCCCTCAAAAAAACACTGGGGGGGGGGCAAAACTGCCTCAGCCTCTAGAAGCCGGCACCTATGCCCCCTGCAATACAGGAATCTGAGCTAATCATTCAGGCCTGAGTTGGAAAAGGTTCCCCATCCTGGCTAAATGATGTCTCTTTCGTGTGACGTGCAAATACAGCCAACGGGTGCCAGAAAGCAAAAGATAGCAGTTCCAATCAATTTAAAGTTTTGCTAAGAGCAGGAGATTTCGATTTAGTCCTTAGACGACTCAGATGGGATTTCATTTAAGGAGTTGGAGCGTGGCGGTACTTACCAAGGCTCTCGTGAACGGCCGACTTCTCTTTGTAGCGCTTCCGTTTCCCGCGTTGTTCCAAGCAGGGGAGTCCCCCGATCTTCTCAAAGCAGAGCTTCTTGTTGATGAAGAGGAAGAGGACGGCAAAGAGGACGATGAAGACGCCGACAGCTGAGAGGAACCCAATCGCTTCAGGAGTAACTGGCGAGGAAAAGCACAAGGAAGAAAGCTAGGTGTTAAACTGGCGCTTTGCGAGAGCGCAAACAGCTCCTCTCGGGGAGCAGAGAGTGCCTGATTAAGGTGCTCCCCCCCCCCAATAGATGTGACAACTGAATTGAGGCAATGGGGGGCATGCCTGCACCATTTAGAAGTTCTGTCTCTTTGTCTGCTATTTTAGCTGTGGCACCCCTTTTGTTTTGTGCCCCCCCACACACACACATACATGCGACAGCTAGTTTGCCACTGGTGCCAAGGCGCTTTCTCAGAATTCCAAACGTGCCCACTAGGGTCACTTAAACAAAGCGGTGGTCTCATGTGCCACACTAGCCAGTGTGGTGTAGTGGTTAAGAGCAGTAGACTTGTAATCTGGTGAACCGGGTTCGCGTCTCAACTCCTCCACATGCAGCTGCTGGGTGACCTTGGGCTAGTCACACTTCTTTGAAGTCTCTCAGCCCCACTCACCTCACAGAGTGTTTGTTGTGGGGGAGGAAGGGAAAGGAGAATGTGAGCCGCTTTGAGACTCCTTCGGGTAGTGATAAAGCGGGATATCAAATCCAAACTCCTCTTCTTCTTCTTCTTCTTCTTCTTCTTCTTCTTCTTCTTCTTCTTCTTCTGACCCCACCTTTGTTGCTGTGATTGGCATCCGTCTGTCTCAAGGGACCATGGAATGCACCTTCGGGTGTGGAGTCAAACCACTGTTATGATTTTTGTCCAAGCCGAGCGGCACACAGCTGCCGCGAGGATGGTCTGACATTTGCCCGTCTCACTAAGCCGTGAGAAAGCTGCCTTATCTGTTTTCCTACATGGAATGTTTATGCTTCACTGTACTGTTGTAATCTTAGCCTTTGGGCTCTCTCTTCTGGCTAGATCTGACGCCGGACAGACGGCTTTATGGCAGCTCTGTCTTATTGAGCTGGCAGCAGATATTCTCTCTGCACTATTCCTACAATAAATAGTTTAGCCTTAATTATGGCTTGTGTGTGTTGTTCTTCATTCTGGGAACAATCACATATGACTGCGCCACCGGACTCCTTGTAGCCGGGGATGTGCGCACATGGTTTTGCTCTGACTTTGGGGCAGCTTCACAACCTGCCCCAGGCGGGGTATTTACTGACAACCACTGCAGCACCAAAGTGACCCCCTGTAGAACGCAAGCCTGGGCGGTGTTTATGGAGGTCCTGGGCTGCCCAGACGACGAGACCCCCCTCTCTGCCTGGCTTATGTGGTCCAAAGGAAAGCAGAGCAAGACATTGAGCACCAGCTTGGCTACAGGAGTTGATGGAAGGCGGCATTCAAGGCGCCATCCAACCATCTTAAGGACTCCACTCTGAATTTGTGTAGGGTTTACTCCTGAGCCTTTTCTACTCCCGAAGATTTCCGGGAAGGCAGCAGAGGTTTAGGATCAGAGTTTCCCTTCTCCTAGATGGGCTACCTTTGCAGGTGGATGAGCTCCACCTGCCCCTCACTTCCCTGTACAGCACGAGCAGAAACCGCCTTCTTGACCGCTGGACCCACTATTGGGCTTGTCTGCTCAATCCACTGGAGCCTGTCTTTGCATGAAGGGAAATCCCTAACTCATCAAGGGTTCGAGACCCGTCGGCTACCCTCACTTGGTTTAGCCGGCCAGTTGAAGCAGTTTCCCAGGACGTGGCTGCTGACCATCCCCTGGGATATGCTTAAATATAATGCCCAGCGAGGATCACAGAAGCCAGAAGTACAGGGATGGGATATATCGCTGCCCTAACCCAATGTGTTTCTTGTCCTGCTCCAGGACAGGCGAGCAGTTAAATATATTATGCAAAAAGAAAAACGAAAGCTAAAAACTCTGCAGAATGAATTATGCAAAGCGAGAAGTTGCACAACCGTGCTAGAATTCCGTAATTTTTACAGGTTGCAGAATCCAGCCTTTCCTGGTGCAGAATTGGGGGGAAGCTGTCAGCCACCATGCCCAAAGATTGCTCACTCTAGGAAAATTAACTATGAACCCCAAAATTTGGGATCCTCTCCAAACCTGTGCCAACGTTTTGCAGGGTTTTTGTTTTTTTTGCAGCGTTTTGCAGAGAAACCCCTGTGTTTTGCAGCACTCGCTCGTTCAGCAAAGGAGATGGTCTCGGAGGCATGCAAGGCACAATCATCGGTGGCAGCCTTTCCCATCTATTGCTACCACCACAGCTTTCATTTTTTAAAAAAAGAAAGACCTTTTTAAGTGCACACAAAGCAATTCCTCAACTGCATCAGAGAGAGATTCAATCCGTGCACAGTTAACTTGGGGAGGCAGCACCATTCTCGGCTCATTTTAATGCCAGTTTCATTCCCGACTTTTGGGGTGGGAGGTGGAGCAGAGATAATAGGGAAGCTCGTGTTACTGGTACTTTTCCAATTAGAAACCCACCACCACCCAATCAGCAGCCCATAAACTGTCTGTTCTTATGCCGTTTGCGCTAATTGAATTTCATTATACATTTGGAGCAACACATTATTTCCCTGCTGGTTCCTATAGCACCCTTCATAACTAGGGGCTAATTATACAGCGTGTGTATTTGCATGCGCACACACAAGACTGCACACCAAGAGAATTTGTGTGGGCCGTAGTTCTGAGGAAAGGCTGCGTGGAACAGACTTGGGCAATCTTGCACAGGGTTTAATGCACAACGCCCCTGCCAGCAGCATAAACTGTGCGCAGGAGACACCAGAAAGGGCGGTTGCTCAGATGCCGTGCACACAGAAAGCCGAAGGTTCGATCCCTGGGATCTCCAGGAAGGCCTGGGAGAAATCCTTGCTAACTGTCTGCTGTTCCACTCTCAGGAACACAGGAAGTTGTTTTATAAAGTAGTCAGGCCGTTGGTCTAATAAGCTTGGTATTGTCTACACTGACTGGCAGCCATTTTCCAGGATTTTAGGCCTTAACTGGAGGTGCCAAGGATTCAACTTCGGACTGTCCGTATGCAAAGCAGATGCACACACATCCTTAGCTGGTTCAATCCCCGGCATCTCCAGGAAAAACCAGCAAGAGAGTCTTGCATGCACACGAAAGCTTGTACCAGAAGTCCAACATCAGCTGGGGTGATTGTAGTCCAACATCAGCTGGGGACCCAGATTTGAGAAACACTGCTTTATAGAGACTCATTCAAAAGTGTGCATGCAGTTAAAGGTAAAGGGACCCCTGACCATTAGGTCCAGTCACGGACGACTGTGGGGTTGCAGCGCTCATCTCGCTTTATTGGCTGAGGGAGCCGGTGTACAGCTTCCAGGTCATGTGGCCAGCATGACTAAGCCACTTCTGGCGAACCAGAGCAGCGCACGGAAACGCCGTTTACCTTCCCGCCGGAGCGATACCTATTTATCTACTTGCACTTTTATCGTGCTCTCGAACTGCTAGGCTGGCAGGAGCAGGGACCGAGCAACGGGAGCTCACCCTGTAGCGGGGATTTGAACCGCCGACCTTCTGATGGGCAAGCCCTAGGCTCTGTGGTTTAACCCACAGCGCCACCCGCGTCCCAGAACAAACTTAGTTGGTCTATAAAGTGCTACCGAACAATTTTTTTTTATTTTTTATTTTATTTCGACTGTGTCAGACCAACACGGCTACCTACCTGAATCTAGACATATTATATAAGCAAGTTATATGATGTTAGTCTTTGAGGTGCGGCAGAACTCTGCTGTGTTTGCTGCAGAAGGCTACTCCTCTGGAAATATTTATCCAAGGCGATTGCCTGCATGGGGACAGAGTTCAGCACACAAACAGCTGAACGTGCCACAGGCTCAATGCAGGCATTGAAACGAACTCGTGGTGATTAGGAGCAGACACAGCATATGCAGCCCCACTTGGCCCTCTCTAAGTGTTCACTCTTAGCGGTAGAGGAAGTTGTCTTGCAAAGTCTCGTGCATCATGCCAGCAACTGATGCTCTACCCCTAACCCACAGCTCTAAGACAAGTGCATTCAGGGTAGTTCAGGATAGATGGTTAGCTAAGGTTGCAGGTTCGATCACTGTATGGGACAGCTGCATATTCCTGCACTGCAGGGGGTTAAACTAGATGTTCCTCAGGGTCCTTTCCAACTCTACAATTCTATGATTTGAATGGTGGGCCCATGTTCTCCGGCTTACCGGAGAAAAGGATGTACATGTGAAAAGGATCTCAGGGGTCTTGGTGGACCACAAGCTTAACAAGAGTCAACGGCGTGGTGCTGCAGCAAAAAAAAGCAAATGCTATTCTAGGCTGCATCAATAGAGGTATAGCGTCCAGATCAAGGGAAGTCATGGTACCACTCTATTCTGCTTTAGTCAAACCACACCTGGAGTCCTGTATCCAATTCTGGGCGCCACAATTTAAGAAGGATGTTGACAAGCCAGAACGTGTGCAGAGGAGGGCAACCAAGATGATCAAGGGACTGGAAACCAAGCGTTCCTTATGAGGAACGGTTGAAGGAGCTGGGTATGCTTAGCCTGGAAAAGAGGAGACTGAGAGAAGATAGGACGGTATCAAGTACGGTATCTTAGGGGCTGTCACATGGAAGATGGAGCAAGCTTGTTTTCTCCTGCTCTGGTGGGTGGGACTCAAGGCAGTGGATCCAAGTTACAAGAAAGGAGATTCCAACTAAACATTTCTGACAGGAAGAGCTGTTTGACAGTGGAATAGTCTCCCTCGGGAGGTGGTGGACTCTCCTTCCTTGGAGGTTTTTAAGCAGAGGTTGGATGTCTACCTGTTATGGATGCTTTAGCCGAGATTCCTGCATTGCAGAGGGTTGGACTAGACGACTCTTTGGAATCCCATCTAACTCTACCATTTTATGATTCTATGGTCTGCAGTGAATGTGTGTTATTTTCACTTCCTGAAAAGAAAAACCGCGCCTTCACAGCTGTGGGAGAGTGTGTCCCGAAAACAGCAATTAGCTTTCTGAAAAACAAGGTGCGAACAACTGACGTGATGTCAGGTTCTGTGGATCATGCCTGAGCAACGGCAAGGTGGCTAATGCTTTAGCAGAGAGCGAACCGGATCTCAGCCCGGCACTCTGTGCCAAAGTCAGAGCTGTTCAATCTGGACCAAGCTGAGAAACAGCACTGCTTAGTTAGTTAATGCTCGAATAAGGAACACGTTGCACCTTGTGCAATATCAGCCAGCCCGTTCTCTCAAATCAGCAGATGAAGCCCTCCTGGTGGTCCCTCCTCAGTATGAGGTAGGTGGTGTGGAGTCCAGAAAAGGGCCTTTTTAGTGGTGGCTCCCCAATGAGGTACTCCCTCCTTCTGAGGTGCATCTAGCTCCATCTCTCTATAGCTTTAGGTGGCTAGTTAAGACACACCTTTTTTAGGAGCTGTTTGGAGGAAGAGGGACTTGAAGGCTGGCGCTATAAGTAACTGTGCTTTGCTGATTTGTGATCTGTTTTTAAGGATTGTGGTGTTTTATGAATTTGGTCCATTCGTTCTATGCTGGCTTGTGCAAAGGGCAGTACAGTAAAGTTCTCTAAATAAATAAATAGTGCTGCATATGGGGAAATGATGTGCAATTTGCCCACTTTTCCCTTCATCCTTGAAGCAGGCATTTAGATCGTTTTATTTTTTAAGGTCAAGAAGAAAGAGATGGGCATATGCACGCAAACCTTCTCCTTGAAAAGTGGCCTTTGCACCTTTAAATGAGTGGTGAGTGATGCTTGCATCATAATTAAAATATGAAATGACTCTGAAAATCCTACTTTTTTGAAACCTGTGTGTTTGCACTTATGGATGAATTCCCTAAAACAGGCATGTCCAACTTTCAAGAGACTGCGATCTACTCCCAGCATAAGAAAACAGGCAGTGATCTACCAAAGGTGTTGAGCTTTTATTTAGGGAACCAGTAGATCGCGATCAACCTGTTGGCCATCACTGCCCTAAAAAATGCACTGACTGCTTTCAAATGAAAAGGAAACTGTGCTGTCTGCCACCTGATTAATGATATACTTTAAAAATTATTTTGTTTATCTATGAATTGCCTTTTGCACGTCTCAATGAGATTTATAATCCTGCAATAAACTAACTTAAGTTTTTTTTAAAAAAATAAAGAAACAATTAAAATAGGTTTTAGAACCTAATTCTAATATACACTTTAAAACAAAATCAAAAAAATTCCACCCAATTGGAAAAGCTTGTTTAGTTGACCCTGTATTCATCTACTAAAAAGCGGGGGGTGATCAAGCTGGAATAAATCAGTACCTGCAAAACAGTGCAGGTACATGATTAAAAGCAATCATTCTGAAGCAAGAAACATGCAGTGTTAAGAGGATGCATACATGCGACTTACCAGCGTTTGTAGAAAAGGCTTTCCTTCCTGTGTCAAAGAGAAACAGGGGAACACTTTTACAATGGTACTTGCCATCTGCCGTTTTTAAAAGTCGTGTATTAAAAAAAAAATTTTTTTTTTTTTTAAGTGTTATGCTGCCTGATTAAATGCAGGCACTTTTAGCTGATTGATTGATTCCTCAAACCAATTTATTAATTAAACTCTGGGGCCCTGTCAGACATATCCAGACAGAAAAAGATGGGATTTCATAAAATCATAGAACCTTAAGAGTTGGAAGGCACCCAAGGGTCATCTAGTCCAGCCCCCTGCAATGCAGGAATCTCGGCTGAAGCATCCAGGACAGATAGCCTGCTTAAAAACCTCCAAGGAAGGAGAGTCCACAACCTCTCGTGGGAGTCTGTTCCGCTGCCAAACAGCTCTTAATGTCAGAAAGATTTTCTGAATGTTTCACACGTACAATATTTACGGCTTAAACTCTGCACCAACAGAGTTCATCCCCACTTGCATTTGCCCTGCTTTTATCCCCCAGGGAAACCTGCAGGTTAGCGCTTAAACCAGGGTTCAGCAAACTTTTCCTGCAGGGGGCCGGTCCACTGTCCCTCAGACCTTGTGGGGGGCCGGACTATATTTTGGGGGGGGGGGGAAATAATGAATGAATTCCTATGCCCCACAAATCACCCAGAGATGCATTTTAAATAAAAGCACACATTCTACTCATGTAAAAACATGCTGATTCCCAGACTGTCTGCAGGCCGGATCTGGACCCCGGGCCTTTGTTTGCCTAAGGTAAAGGTAAAGGGACCCCTGACCATTAGGTCCAGTCACGGACGACTCTGGGGTTGCGGCGCTCATCTCGCATTATTGGCCAAGGGAGCCGGCGTACAGCTTCTGGGTCATGTGGCCAGCATGATTAAGCCGCTTCTGGCGAACCAGAGCAGCACACGGAAACACCGTTTACCTTCCCGCCGGAGCAGTACCTATTTATCTACTTGCACTTTGACGTGCTTTCAAGCTGCTAGGTTGGCAGGAGCAGGGACCGAACAACGGGAGCTCACCCCGTCGTGGGGATTCGAACCGCCGACCTTCTGATCACCAAGCCCTAGACTCTGTGCCTACCCATGGCTTAAACTAAAGTTCCCATTGACCTCAATGGGAATGACTAACACTGGACTGCCCGTTCCTTTGCATTCAAAGACATGCATAAGGGCTAGGTTTTCTCTTTTATGCATGGCATACAATAGCACAGTCAGTGCTCAGTCAAGCTTCTTTCCTTGAGTGAAAATCACAGCCTGCTCCCCATCCAAGACTCGCATCTCATTCTTCTCCTCCCTGCCAATTTGTGTGTTTGTGTGATTGCGATTATCAGGGTCACCTTTGGGGACGGCAGAGGGAGTCGCACAACCGTCCCGTCCCCTGCAGCAGGCGAGAGGCTTGTTTGAAATAGATAATCAGCCGAGAGAGCTTCTGTCCTGCGAAAACACACACGTTTTATTTCTGGAGTGTTTGCACATTGCGTGCGCCTCACACATGAATAAAAGCGCCACCTGTTTGAGGCCGATAAGTGCGGCTCATGATGCGCCGTATCAGTCGCTCGCTGCAACAGCAGGCCGCTTTGTAAAAGCGACGCTCCAGCAGCTCTGACGTGACCCACATTTTGTTAAAACAGCTGCGTGCTGTTCAGTTTGCTTTAATAAGCCTCCGCTCGAGCTTCTCTGAGTTTGCACAGAAGCCCGTTTCTTCTACCCCAACGCGCTGCAGAGATAAGCTTGAAAATGTGCCGTCAGCACTGGGCGAAGAGTCACGAGTTCGAGGGCTGGGGATCTGGGGAACATCAGGATAGTGGTGGGCTTTGGGGGTCCCTGGACAGACCCTCTAAGTGTCCCTATTTTCCAGGGACAGCCCGGATTTACAGAAGCTGCCCTGGTTTCTGATTTGATCCTGGAATCTCCCGCTTTCCTTCGGACGTCATAATAATAATAATAAAATTTATTTATACCTCATCAAAAGGGACCCAGGTGGCGCTGTGGGTTAAACCACAGAGCCTAGGGCGTGCTGATCAGAAGCTCGGCAGTTCGAATCCCTGCGACGGGGTGAGCTCCTGTTGCTCAGTCCCAGCTCCTTCCCACCTAGCAGTTCGAAAGCACGTCAAAGTGCAAGTAGATAAATAGGAACCGCTCTGGCGGGAAGGTAAACGGCGTTTCCGTGCGCTGCTCTGGTTCGCCAGAAGCGGCTTAGTCATGCTGGCCACATGACCCGGAAGCTGTACGCCAGCTCCCTTGGCCAATAAAGCGAGATGAGCGCCGCAACCCCAGAGTCGGACACGACTGGACCTAATGGTCAGGGGTCCCTTTACCTTTACCTTTGTACCCCATCCATCTGGCTGGGTTGCCCCAGACACTCTGGGCGGCTTCCAACACACATAAAAATAGTAATAAAACATCAAACACTAATAGTAACCATCAGATCCTATATAAACCTTTTTCGCAGGGGGCCCTGGTGGCTGTTTACCTGTGCCTTGCGAGCGGCAGGGGCTGGTGGCGGCGGAGGGACAATGAGTGACGACGCAGAAGGGGTGGCTCCGGAGAGGGGCTCCTTAAAATGGCGCTCAGCCAACTGCGGCTCAACAAACCCCAGCCCCCTTCCTCCTCTAGGCAGGGCAGGGAGAAGCCAGGAGGAGGGAGGGAGGAGGTGCCACCACGGTGTGTGTGACGGAGGGGGGGGAAATGTCACAGGCCGAATGATCAGAATCCCCACGCCGATCCACATGGCGATTCCCGGACCGTCCACAGGCCGGATCCATAAGGCAATTGGGCCAGATCCAGGCCCCGGGCCTTAGTTTGCCGACCCATGATGTAGTTGGTCAAGGGAGCCGTGGACTCAAAAAGGTTGAAAGCCTCTGCCCTAATCCAACTTAGCAGATTCATTAGGTTTTGAACAACCAAAACGATGTTCTCTTCTCTCTTCCTCCGCTCTTCTCAAAGGCAGAAAGTCCTTGTCTGCCATACCAGCACACCTTGCAAAACCCACTTAAAACTCTCTCCCCCCCCCCCCCGCTCGCCCCATTGTCATTAGATTCCTCTTATCCTACATCTGACGCCCAGGACTGGATGAACTTGAGATACTGTAGTTGCCTTTTCGCTGATCACAGGATAGTCTTACAAGCACAACCTGTTCTTTCCTGGAACAATATATTGCTCTGCATTAACAAGCCTTCTGTCGTTCCAGGCCAGGGGTAGGCAACCTAAGGCCCAGGGGCCAGATGCGGCCCAATAGCTTTCTCAATCCGGCCAGCGGACAGTCTGGGAATCAGCGTGTTTTTACATGAGTAGAATGTGTCCTTTTATTTAAAATGCATCTCTGGGTTATTTGTGGGGCCTGCCTGGTGTTTTTACATGAGGAGAATGTGTGCTTTTATTTAATAAAAAAAATTCCTTCCAGTAGCACCTTAGAGACCAACTAAGTTTGTTCTAGGTATGAGCTTTCGTGTGCATGCACACTTCTTCAGATTCTTGGTATCTGAACAAAATTAGTTGGTCTCTAAGGTGCTACTGGAAGGAATTTTTTTATTTTGTTTTGACTACGGCAGACCAACACGGCTACCTAACTGTAACTGCTTTTATTTAAAATGCATTTCTGGGTTATTTGTGGGGCATAGGAATTCGTTCATTTTATTATTTTTTTCAAAATATAGTCCGTTCCACCACATGGTCTGAGGGACGGTGGACCGGCCCACGGCTGAAAAAGGTTGCTGACCCCTGTTCCAGGCAAATCACTAGAAGGCAGAAGTGTACTCCTGCCACAGACCCTATACCTGAAAGCAGATTTTTGTGTCAATTTATATACGTATATATAGTTATCAAATTTATCAGCATCTGTTGAGGACCCAGTAGTTACATAGGAAGATACCTCATACTGAGTCAGGCACTTAGTGCCTCTAGCTAAGTCTTGTCTACACTGACTGGCAAAAGTAGCTTATTCCCAAATAGGTTTGATCTTAAACAAGAACAATCCGACTCTTCGTTGCTAAAGACATACTGTCTTCTCTAGCATATTATTTACTACAAAGGTCTGTCTTAATTATGCATTCTCAACATAGTTTTAATTTTAATTCTCCTTATTCCACTTGTTAATTCAGTGCAAGAAAAGAGGCTTGACAAATGAAATCTCATTACCAGACAAAGAGTTATTACAAAATAAGACAAAAGTAATTTCTAAAGTATATGAAGCACTGTTGGAATGGGAAGTTAAGGACGAACAAGTAAAAGAGATAATGATTAGATGGGCTTAAGATATAGGTAAAACTATCGAACTATCATCATGGGGGAAATTATGGAAGGAAAGTTGGAAATTTACGGATTGCGAAGTGATAACGGAAAACCTGATAAAGATGTTTTATAGATGGTATTTAACGCCAACCAAAATATGCAAAATGTATAAAACAAAATCAAATCTGTGTTGGAGGTGTAATCAAGTAGAGGGGACACTCATACATACGTGGTGGACATGTGATAAAACCAAGGGCTTCTGGGATATGGTGTATGAGGAGCTAAAGAAAATATTCAAACAAAATTTTATTAAGAAAACAGAAGCTTTTTTACTGGGGATACAGAAGAAGAAGAAGAAGAAGAAGAAGAAGAAGAAGAAGAAGAAGAAGAAGAAGTTGTTGTTATTATTTATACCCTGCCCATCTGGCTGGGTTTCCCCAGCAACTCTGGGCGGCTTCCAACTGAATATTAAAAACACAATACAGCATTAGACATTAAAAATGATTAACTTCTGCAAAATAAATTAAGGTATGTAAGTCAAAAATAGAAAAAGAGGTAAGAAGGAATTAAGAAGGTAACAGTTTACCAAAAACGAAAAGAGAACCATGTTGAGGATGAAGGAAGTCAATTGGAAGGAAAGAAGTAAAGAAGTATGGTATATACTGTATATTGATGTTCATTTGTTTGTATAATTTTTTGTAAGTAACAATGTTTTAGTTGTATTTCTCTGTTGTTGTTTTTTTGTTTTAGTGTTGATTATGTATTATTAATTTTATGTTTAATGTGTGTATGTGTGTCGTAAAATAAATTCAAATAAAGAAATAAAATCAGTGCAATCCTGTTACAGTTGGTTTTGACAGCTCGATGACTAAGCTCTTTAGCAACGAAACGTCTGATTACCGGAACGATGTCCGAGCACTGAACCACTGGAATATCGCAAGTGGACTCTTTATTTGCTGCGTTTGCAATTGTTTAAGATAAAACCTATTTGGGAACGAAACTACTTTTGTAATTTTTATGGATGTTTATTGTTTGTTTACACATGGTTGCCTTGGTGATATTATCTTGTGTCGATTTCAGTAGTCATTGCATCACCACCCTGTTCATTGTTTTATTGTTATGCACTGACTGGCAGCAGCTCTCCAGGGTTTCAGGTAGTGAGTTTTTGCCAGCCCTACCGAGAGATGCTGGAATTGGAACTTGGGACCTGTTGCATGCAAAGCAGATGCTCTGCCACTGAGCTATGGTCCTTTCCCTGAGATGTTGCACCACTGAGCTATCGTCCTTCCTCCTACATGCCAAGGAGGCATCACAGATTTCAGAGTTGGAAGGGAACCATGGGTCATCTAGTCCAACCCCCTGCAATGAAGGAATCTCAACTAAAGCATCCATGACAGATGACCATCCAACTTCTGCTTTGAAATCTCCAAGGAAGGAGAGTCCACCAACTCCCAAGGGAGACTGTTCCACTGCTGAATACCCTTCCGTCAATGTATCCTCCTTGCACACCATCTAAAGGCCACATGGGATGTGGCATTAATCATGTGAATGCAGTCAGTGTGTCTGCTTTGGTTATGTAAATAGCAGCAGCGAAGGAGCGAAGGTCACCTCTCAGAAGCTGCTATTTACATTTCAAGGGACGCCTCAAACACAAGGCACATCACACTTATCAGAAAGAACGGTTGAAGGAGCTGGGTATGTTTAACCTGGAAAAGAGGAGATATGATGGCCATCTTCAAATACAGTGGTACCTCGGTTTTCGACTGTCTCCATTGATGAACATTTCGGTTTTCAAACATTTCGGAACTTGAACAGTCTTCCGGAACAGATTATGCTCAAAAACCGAGGTACCACTGTATCCTAATGGCTGTCACACAGAAGATGGAGCAAGCTTGAATTCTGCTGCTCTGGAGGGTAGGACACAAACCAATGGATCCAAGTTGCAAGAAAGGAGATTCTGACTAAACACACGGAAAAGCTTTCTGACAGTAAGAGGAACAGGAACAGACTCCGACAGGAGGCAGTAGACTCTCCTTCCTTGGAGGTTTGTAAGCAGAGGCTGGATGGTCATCTGTCCTGGATGCTTTAGCTGAGATTCCTGCATTGCAGGGGGATGGACTAGAGGACCCTTGGGGGTCCCTTCTAACTCTACGTTTCCAAGCACAATTCAAAGTGTTGGTGCTGACCTTTAAAGCCCTAAACCAGTGATGGCTAACCTTGACACTCCAGATGTTTTGGAACTACAACTCCCATCATTCCTGACCACTGATCCTGTTAGCTAGGGATGATGGGAGTTGTAGTTCCAAAACATCTGGGGTGTCAAGGTTAGCCATCACTGCCCTAAACGGCCTCGGTCCAGTATACCTGAAGGAGCGTCTCCACCCCCATCGTTCTGCCCGGACACTGAGGTCCAGCGCCGAGGGCCTTCTGGCAGTTCCCTCACTGTGAAAGGCCAAGTTACAGGGAACCAGGCAGAGGGTCTTCTTGGTAGCGGCACCTGTGGAACGCCCTCCCACCAGATGTCAAAGAGAAAAACAACTACCAGACTTTTAGAAGACATCTGAAGGCAGCCCTGTTTAGGGAGGCTTTTAATGTTTAATAGATTACTGTATTTTAACATTCTGTTGGAAGCTGCCCATAGTGGCTGGGGAAACTCAGCCAGATGGGCAGGGTATAAATAAATAAATTATTATTATTATTATTATTATTATTATTATTATTATTATTATAGTTTGGCCTTTTGAGATCATTCACAGGCTGCTGTGCTTCTTTGTTCATCATATCCCTTTTCAGAACCCACTTTTCCACACAAAAAGCCTTTCAACTTAACCCCCACCCCAAGGCCCTTTCCCAGCCGAAATGGAGCTTAAGTATTTTGTTCTGTGTTTGCTCACAGTCTACTCAAAGTAGGTTTAAATTCGGCCGGAATATTCAGCTAGTCCAGGCATGGCCAAACTTGGCCCTCCAGCTGTTTTGGGACTACAACTACCATCATCCCTAGCTAACAGGACCAGTGGTCAGGGATGATGGGAGTTGTAGTCCCAAAACAGCTGGAGGGCCAAGTTTGGCCATGCCTGAGCTAGTCGGAAAGCACCTTTAGCTGGCATGAAATGAATGGCCACTTTTTTTATCTTACACAAACATCTGGGCTCTGCAGACATATCTCTGCCTCTTAATGTTTCATGGCCTTTTGGCCTCTCTCCCTCCCCTACAGATAGTGCGAGAAAAAGAGCAAGCTATCAGACACATCTCACAGCCTGAAAACTGAGGAGTGCATGTCACGTATCTCACAAAATGGGCACCGGTCCACGACAGCTCATGCTGCAATACATCTGTCGAGCCTTTAAAGTTGTCACAAGACCCTCTGGGCCCACCCAGATGACCTGTTTTTTTATTGCGTTCACCCCGATTCGATTGTGGGGAGGTTATTAGGCAACTAGTTGAATTCAGGCCGTTGATAACGGGCTCTAGCGGGGGCGAGCGGGACCCGAGGCGCGGAGGCGGCCAGCGGCGGCCGGGGCGAGGAGGTTGCGGGGCGGCGTCCTCGTCCTCCTCGCCGCCGCTGCCTCCAGGCCGGGCCGGCCGTCCTCCTCCTCCTCCTCGGGGCTCCTCCGTCGAGGTGGCAGCGGCGGTGGCGGCGGCCCGGCAATGGCGGCGGCGCAGTTTCGCCCGGCCGGAAGTGTCTCTGCGTCGTCCCGCCCCCCTCTCCGCCCCCTCCAATCCCTGCGTCCCCGTGTGACATGCACAGAACGCACTTCCGTGACACACGGAAAAGCAGGGACACTTCAAGATTATTATATAGGATGAGCCGTCATCCTGAATTGGTCCCAGTTTGCTTGCTGAGCTGGTTCTAACCTCTTCCCATTCATTCATCTCGTGCTTTTCCACGCATGACCCCCACCACTTGCCTGACCACAAAAAGACCGTCATCTGGTGCTTTTGAAAGCGGATTTGTTGAATGAGCACTTTTAAGTTAGGGTTGCCATATTTCAAAAAGTGAAGATCTGGACACAAAAGAAGTTGGCCAAAGTTGTTGGGTTTCGGAGCTGTTTTTAGTGAAATTCCCCCAAAATCTACGCTTCCGACATGAGTTGCTGTACATCTGGATTCTCCTGGATATTTAAGCGATTTTCGCCCAGGCACTGTTTACGGGGGCTGAATACAAGCTTGGTTCGGGAAATTTCAGACATATGGCAACCCTACTTTAAAGGGTAAAGGGACCCCTGACCATTAGGTCCAGTCGCGGACGACTCTGGGGTTGCAGCGCTCATCTCGTTTTACTGGCCGAGGGAGCCGGTGTACAGCTTCCGGGTCATGTGGCCAGCATGACAAAGCCGCTTCTGGCAAAACCAGAGCAGCGCATGGAAACACCGTTTACCTTCCCGCCGGAGCGGTACCTATTTATCTACTTGCACTTTGATGTGCTTTCGAACTGCTAGGTTGGCAGGAGCAGGGACCGAGCAATGGGAGCTCACCCCGTCACAGGGATTTGAACTGCCGACCTTCTGATCGGCAAGCCCTAGGCTCTGTGGTTTAACCCACACCGCCACCCACGTCCCACTAACCCTACTTTAAGTCCCCTTTAACTGCAGAAATGTAAATTTAAGATATGTGCCTGAATCGCACCCACAAAATACAGGTAGGGACCTTAGCTGTTTTTGCTGCACTGATCCAAGCATCAATCTCAGGCTACCTCTCCAGCCATCCCTCCATTCACTCCTGTCATTCTGTCCTTTCCCCAAAATTTAGATTGCAAGTTGTAGCCTGGCAAACAGCTGACTGCAGTCTCATGAACCATATCATTCTGGAATTCTTCTTACCCCTCCCCCCATAAGAGACATGTGAACATCTTTGTTACTATGGCAACACCCAGATGCAATATTTTGAGTCAATGAAGATGGTTTACATTGCTGCTAGAATACCTCGCATCTGCAGTCATCTTCTAAAGAAAGCAAGTTCTTACTCCTCCCCTGAGATGTCTACAAAATCCAGCAGGCCCTTAAATCAGAAGTCAGAGGAACAGACACACCCTGATTTCACCTATGGACTGAGGTGTAAGGGGAGCCAGAACTGTATGTGGCTTGAATTTCTTGCTCCCTTGAATTTTTAATTGAAGAAATAATAATAATAATAATAATAATAATAATACAGGATTTTAAATGAAACCTGGGACTCAGCTATACAGCTGCAAATAAAACGTTTTACATGTGCTTTAAGTGCAATATACAATGTGACACTAGATGGTGAAGGCGAGCGTTATGGAAAATGTACATTTTAAAATGCTTTTTTAAAAAAGCATTTTCAAAGCTGTTTTTATATGTGACTAGATTCCACCCTGGAGTGAATCTGTATCCATGCATTCCTCCCCCCGCCCCCGCCTAAGTTCTCCAGTTGAGCTCTTCTGGAAATAGGGACAATATCTGCAAGAGCCCCATGGAAGGGGCAAAACAACACTGCAAATGGCAGTGGTGTACCTGAAGGAGCGTCTCCACCCCCACCATTCAGCCCGGACACTGAGGCCTACCTCCGAGGGTCTTCTGGTTGCTCCCTCACTGCGAGAATCAAAGCTACAGGGAACCAGGCAGAGGGCCTTCTTGGTAGTGGCACCCACCCTGTGGAACACCCTCCCTTCAGGTGTCAAGGAAATAAACAACTTTTGGAAGACATCTGAAGGCAAACCTGTTTAGGGAAGCTTTTAATGTTTGATGTTTTATCGTGTTTTTTAATATTCTGTTGGGAGCCGCCCAGAGTGGCTGGGGAAACCCAGCCAGATGGCTGAGGTATAAATATAATTATTATTTATTATTTTGTGGTCTCTTCCAACTATACAGTTGAACGATTCTATTACCTAAAACTCATATGATTTGATCAATAAAGATTTATTTAAGCAGGTGACAGCCCTGCTTATTGGCAATGCTGCATTGCACTATTATTATGCAGGAAAACGAAGACATCGTCTCCTACCTCAAAATAGGCCCTTCAGCTTCCGCACACCCCGTAAGAGTAGAGGTTCAGAGATTTCCCGCTCTCCATTCTTGCATCCCCCATGCTCTCCTGCAACAGTTTAGCCCTTCCATTTTAGATCCCTTGCGTGGCGATTTACTGCATCCAGAATTTGGCCCGCTGCCCCCCTTTTCCAAGCCCTGGTCCAAAAGCTCCCCCATCAAACGGACTCCAGGTGATGTAGCTCTACTAAGCCCTTCCTCTCAAGGTTGAATGCGTTTCCTTGGCAACCTGCCTGACCTCCATTACTCCGGGGAGCAAAGATGCTCTGCCAACAAGAGCTCTCCGTTTAATCAGCCCCTGTCCTTTCAACAGTAACAGGACTTCCCGTCCGCAGAGCAGGTTGCCCAGACAAAACAGGGGCCTCTCGCAGGTCTGGCCTACGGCTATTTATCTGCCTCTGTTCGGGGCACACGCTTTTAAAATAAAATAAATAAACGGTTACGTAAAACGAATAAGTAGGCCGAGATGTACTTAAAACGCTTGCCCTGAAGACACTCTTTCTGTCCTCTGTGTGTGTGAGCGCGTGTTTTGGCAGGGATAGCTAATAGCTATTTCAGGATCCGCAGGCAGGGGAAAAAATTACGAGACTAACATGCTCTCTCAGAACAGCGCCTGATCAGCAGATCAAGAGGCTTCTCCTTAATTTTAAAGCTCTCTGCAGCTTCGTGCCGGGCACACCTCCCTGGCTTTGTGTCCCCAAAATCCAAGTGTGCATGCACACGAAAGCTCATACCAAGAAAAAACTTAGCTGGTCTCTAAGGTGCTACTGGAAGGAATTTTTTTGTTTTGTTTTGTTTCAACTCTGCAACAGTTGGACTAACATCAGAGTTTCTGCCATGTTCTGATGGGAAAAAGTTATAGCAAACAAATAGTACTCCTTTATTCCAAACCTGGAGTCCTGTGTGCAGTTCTGGGCACCACAGTTTAAGAAGGACATTGAAAAGTTGAAAGATGTGTTTTTGTTTTTTACCATTTGGTAAAAATGAATGGATCTGGATACTGGCGTTAATGAATATATGTTAAAAAATTAGGATAGAGGTGGGAAAAACAGCTTAAAAATTTGAGACCGGAGGGAGGAAAGGGTGTAAAAAGAAGAAATTTAGGAGTTCAAAATTAGGTTGGGAAATTTTTAAGTGTCTAGGAAAGTATCAGAAGTAGTTAGGAGCTGAGGTATAAGATGATTTTGGTATTTTATGATTTTGTGAAGTTAAGAATTAAATATGTTTTGAATTTGGGAAACTGATAAAGAGAATGAATTCAACAGGGGGGGGAATGAAATTGAGGAAAGGGAAATTATCTGGCCTACAGAAATGGGCCAGACTCAAGCAATGATATGGACTATATTATTTACGTTAAATGCGAAATGTTTATTGTCATCCCCGTGAGAGAGGGGATTGGAAATTTGCTTCCCCCAGTGAGAGGGGGGGGAGGATGAAAATTTAATGGTAATGTAAAGTGCTTAAAATTGTTAAAATCAATACAAAAAATTTGAAAGAAAAGTTGGAAGATGTGCAGAGGAGGGCGACTAATAATAATAATAATAATAATAATTTATTATTTATACCCTGCCCATCTGGCTGGGTTTCCCCAGCCACTCTGGGCGACCAAGATGATCAAGGGTCTGGAAACCAAGCCTTATGAGGAACAGTTGATGGAACTGGGTGTGTTTAGCCTAGAAAAGAGAAGACTGAGAATCGATGGCTTCAAGTTACAAGGAAGGAGATTCCAACTCAACTTCAGGAAGAAATTTCTGACAAGAAGAGCTGTCTGACAGTGGAACGGTCTCCCTCAGGAGGTGGTGCACTCTCTTTCCTTGGAGGTTTTTTAAGCAGAGGTTGGACAGCCATCTGCCATGGATGCTGAAGTTGAGATTCCAGCATTGCAAGGGGGCTGGACTAGATGACCCCTGGGGTATCTCCCAACTCTGCACGAGAAGACTGGAGAGTGGCATGCAGGAGTTACAGACTGCGAGACACCATGGGGAATTGGCAGACCTAAATTTTTGAGGCCCTGAAGCTTGAGCTGTTAAGGGGGCCCCCAAACAACCAGCAACGAGGTCTGGGTAACCACTGTTACCTTCTTCAGTGAGGTTGTTCCATGACATCGATTAAAATTGCTCTACTGGCTTATCTTACATGTCAAAGTCTCCGGCATGAATAAAAAATTCCTACGCCTTATAGTTTTTTAGACATGTGACTCAAATTGGGTTTACTAAACCCGTTATTTTTAAGCAATGTAGACTAAAGTTAGCTTCTGGGGCACTGAAGCTTAAGCTTCATTAGTTTCATAGGAGTGTCAAAGAAGCCAGATTATCCTCCACAAGGGCCAGGGCTTTTTCAGTGTTGGCTCCGACCTGGTGGAATGCTCTGTCCCATGAGACTAGGGCCCTGCGGGACCTGACCTCCTTCCGCAGGGCCTGTAAGACAGAGCTACTCCACCTGGCCTTCAATCTAGCCTGATCCCCTGTTCCTTTTTCCCCTTCACTTTTTTCTGAAGAAACCCTTCTGGGTCCCCACATTAAAATTCTTCCCTCGTCTCCCTACTGGCCCAGCAAGACTAACTTGACCAGTTAGCCCTGGTGATCCCACTGATGTTTGTTTTTTATGCTGTTTTTAAAGTTGTTTTTAATCCTTGTTTTGTATTTGTTGTTAGCCGCCCTGAGCCTGTTTATTTGGACCGGGAAGGGTGGGGTATAAATAAAATATTATTATTATTATTATTATTATTATTAATCCGACCCTGTCATGAGGACCCCGTTCTCCTCACATAAATAGCAGCAGCAGATTTCTCAGCAAACCTTGGTATAATATTCTAACATGGAAAATTACAGAAACACATTTGAAACACAAGATTTGTTGGCAATGGAATTCAGAGAGAGAGAGAGAGAGAGAGAGAGAGAGAGAGAGAGAGAGAGAGAGAGAGAGAGAGAGCGGCAGAATGCATGGGAAAGTTCCCTTTTGTTCATGCCATTATTATGAAAGAAACGTTATTAGAGCAAAACGACTTACATAGTTTGCGCTTCTGCTGAGTAGTAATTCAGAGGTCACCCATTACTTGCACCCACAAAGTAATCCCAGGTGCCGCTTTTTTGTCATTTGCAGGTGGTGGATTCTGAGAATGCTGTAACTCTCAAAGAGATTCCAGGTTTCTCCCTTGCAGGACAGAGTACTCAACGTGGTTTTTTATTTCTTATTATTGGAGCTGTTGGTGATTTAAGTCAGCTGGATGTGAGAAGGAAAAGTTCTATGCCCCCGTGGTTTAGAAGGTAGGGAGTGGCAACTTCTCTCTAATGTGCTGTGTTGTCCCAAGGAAAGGAGGAAGTTTACGGGTCTGTAAATATGTGAGTATCACCCAAGGAATGTTAGCCAAAGAGATTGCTGAGAAACCGGCCTAACTTGTTTCTGCCGCGATGCAATTAGGCTGCTTACACCTGCCTCCATCATTGGTACCTTTCAAAAGGATACTGGTCTGGGGAAGCCCCCTGTTGGTGTACGAGCCAGGACCAAAATTGGTACCAAGTGTGCTGAATAAGGTTCAATATGATCTCAAGGCCTAAACTTCAGCATTTATTTATTTACCTCATAAAATTTATACACCGCTTTTTTGTAAACAACCACAACAACCTCAAAGTGGTTTACATCAAATGCAATAGTAAAATCAGGAAAGATTTACAACCCTACTTTAAAACATACCAAATTTTAAATACAGTGGTACCTCTGGTTAAGTACTTGATTCATTCCGGAGGTCTGTTCTTAACCTGAAACTGTTCTTAACCTGAAGCACCACTTTAGCTAATGGGGCTTCCCGCTGCCGCTGCGCCGCCAGAGCACAATTTCTGTTCTTATCCTGAAGCAAAGTTATTAACCTGAAGCATTATTTCTGGGTTAGCGGAGTTCTTAACCTGAAGCGTATGTGTCAGGCTTCCAGGGCTGCCCCCCTTCGCTGGCCGTTCCAAGAATGAGTCCGAGCCATAAAGCTGTAATGCTTTAATCTAGGCTAATTACTTTACAATGCAGAGCACGTCGTAAAGACGTCTCATCCATCACTCTCAGAATCCGGAAGTGGGTCCTTGCGATTTTCCCGCCAGGAACCCCATCTGGGAAAACGAAAGCACCGTGTCCTTCTCTTCTTTCTTTCCCCCGAACGTCCTCCCTGTACGTTGCGAGGTCTCTCCCTGCTTGGCTGGAGCCCTAGCAACGCTTCCGCCTCTCCACTGCCGCTGCCAGAGGGGGAGGAGGAATCGGTCGCCAAGATCGGGGGCTGCTCCCTGTAGCCACTCAACACCGGGCTGGAAGGGGGAGGCAGCCCCGACAGTATGTAACCTGAAGCGTATGTAACCTGAGGTACCACTGTACTAAAAGAGATTAAAATGGCCTCAATTATGTTCCAGAGACAGTGCCTAAAGCCAAAATCATGAATAGTCAAATCATATTGGGTTCAATGGTGGGTGGGATTGCAACAATAACAACAACAATCCTGACCCCCGTCCCCTTTGATATTTTTTTGCCAAGTATACAAAGCTGAATGTTCCCAAGTATAAAAATTGCCCCTCGACTGCCCCGCCCCGCCCTATCCTGTTGTTTTGCCAGAACAAAGATGGCGGCCCTACAATACACACTTGCTCCCACAGGAGGCAGCAATGGCCGCCAACCTAGATGGCTTCAAAAAAAGGGTTTGGCCAATTCATGGAGCAGAGAGCTATCAATGGCTACTAGACCTGATGGCTATGTTCTCCTTCCACACTTGGAGGCAGCAATGCTTCTGAATCCCCATTGCTGGAAACCACAGGAGGGGAGAGTGTTGCTCTTGTGCTCAGGTCCTGCTTGCAGATTTACCACAGGGATCTTGTTGGCTCAGAGGAGAACAGGGTGGTGGAGAAGATGGGTCTCACTGGCCTGATTCAGGTTCTTCTCATGTTCATGATGTAGTACAACAACATATGGAGGCCACAGCTTCCCTGCACACTCTGGTTTTCGTTTTTATTCAAACATTTTTGCTCTGCAAAGTGTGAATATGCTCTCATTAAGGCCTCGTATCTGGGTATATGGAAGTGAGAGCTGGACCATCAAGAAGGCTGATTGCCGAAGAATTGATGCTTTTGAATTCTGGTGCTGGAGGAGACTCTTGAGAGTCCCATGGACTGCAAGAAGATCAAACCTATCCATTCTTAAAGAAATCAGCCCTGAGTGCTCACTAGAAGGACAGATCCTGAAGTTAAGGCTCCAGTACTTTGGCCACCTCATGAGAAGAGAAGACTCCCTAGAAAAGACCCTGATGTTGGGAAAGATTGATGGCACAAGGAGAAGGGGACGACAGAGGACGAGATGGTTGGACAGTGTTCTCGAAGCTACCAACATGAGTCTGACCAAACTGCAGGAGGCAGTGGAAGACAGGAGTGCCTGGCGTGCTCTGGTCCATGGGGTCACGAAGAAGAAGAAGAGTTTGGATTTGATATCCCGCTTTATCACTACCCAAAGGAGTGTCAAAGCGGCTAACATTCTCCTTTCCCTTCCTCCCCAACAACAAACACTCTGTGATGTGAGTGGGGCTGAGAGACTTCAGAGAAGTGTGACTAGCCCAAGGTCACCCAGCAGCTGCATGTGGAGGAGCAGGGAATTGAACCCGGTTCCCCAGATTACAAGTCCACCGCTCTTAACCACTACACCACACTGGCTCTTGAAGAGTTGGACACGACTAAACAACAACAACAAAATCTGGGTGATTCAGAAACTGCAACTAATCCAGAATGTGGCTGCTAGACTGGTGACTGGGAGTGGCTGCCGGGACCATATAACACCTGTTGTGGCGTGGGTTAATGATTTCAGCTCTCTGACATAGCAGGCAGGAGACAGCTTCTTCATGTAACAACTCTTTATTCAGGCAAACATGACTGAGGGAACTGAGGGTAGGGAAGCTACATTTATAGGGACAGAGGACTGACTAGGAAAAGATACATTTTGGACGGAACAATCTCAAGCAATCACACAGCTGCTTTTTGGTGGGAACCAATAAGACAGAGGATCCAAATGCCGCAACTTGAATGCACCAATAGTAACTGTTCCTTCTGGGACAGGAAGGCAGTTCCTTTACCCTAATTTGATTACAGACAATAGTAATACAGATGTGATAACACTTTGAATCAATACACAACAACACCGGCCCTAAAGAATCTTAACTGGCTCCCAGTACGTTGCCAGCACAATTCAAAGTGTTTGTGCTGACCTTTGAAGCCCTAAACAGCCTTGGACTCAGACAGGGCTATGGCAAATTCTATGATTCTATACAGTGGTACCTTGGGTTACAAACACTTCGGGTTACAGACTCCGCTAACCCAGAAATACGGTAGTACCTTGTGTTAAGAACCCAGGATGAGAACAGAAATCATGTGGGGGCGGCACAGTAACAGTGGGAGGCCCCATTAGCTAAAATGGTACCTCAGGTTAAGAACGGTTTCAGGTTAAGAACAGACCTCCGGAATGAATTAAGTTCGTAACCAGAGGTACCACTGTATATGACTTGCTTGCAGGTTGGTTGGTGTTTTTTTTTTTAATCCTTGCATGTTCACCAAGAGATCTGGCTGGTTTTCAAATTTCTAAAAGCGAGGAAAGATAGAAACGCAGCGGTTTATACAGCACATCTGCTCCTGCTGGAGGGAGGCCAGGCTGAGCCTGCGATACCTTTCAGAAGAACGAACAGGAAATCAATCCACTAGATGTCCATTTAATCTCACAGGGACACCTTGGCAACGGACCTTTTTATAGGGCTCTTCAAGGAGGCCGTGTTGCCCTCCCCGCGCAAATCGCCGGCACATGCCGTGAACCCGTGGAACTATAACCATTCCGCTGTAAGGGAAGAAAGAAAACGGCGTTGCCGGGGTAACCGCCCCCTCTGCGATTCTCCGGTAAAAAGATGCTTGGTTGGGTTTTATTTTATTTTTTAATGACAGAAACGGCGCAAAGGTTCGAGAGGATCGTTGCTACAGGGAGGGAGTTCTGAAGAGGAATCAGCAGCTTGACATTTCACAGGAGCCAAGAATAGAAGCTGATTTTTTATTTTATTATTTTTTTGCGGTTTAGTTAATGGTTGACAAGTAAGAGTTGAGTAAAGAAGCCACAAATGTACTAGGTTTCACCTAGCCCTGCTAGAAGCACTGTAGCGGAAGTGGAAATCAAAATGTATAAGCACAGCCCTGTGCAAGCGTTTTGCTGTTCCTAACCTGCTGGTTAAAGCTATGGTTTTCCCAGTAGTGATGTATGGAAGTGGGAGCTGGACCATAAAGAAGGCTGATTGCCGAAGAATTGATGCTTTTGAATTATGGTGCTGGAGGAGACTCTAGAGCAGTGATGGCTAACCTTGACACTCCAGATGTTTTGGAACTACAACTCCCATCATCCCTAGCTAACAGGACCAGTGGTCAGGGATAATGGGAGTTGTAGTCCCAAAACATCTGGAATGTCAAGGTTAGCCATCACTGCTCTAGAGAGTCCCATGGACTGCAAGAAGATCCAACCTATCCATTCTTAAAGAAATCAGCCCTGAGTGCTCACTGGAAGGACAGATCCTGAAGCTGAGGCTCCAATACTTTGGCCACCATCAACTCATTCATGGTGTGTTTACGATTAGCTGGGGACCTACGCCCAGCCCACCCCCCAGATGTGTCTAGACTCCAGCTCCCATGTGTCCCACCCGCTGTGGCCAAGGTTCAGGGGGTGATGGAAGCTGTACTTTGGGGTCTTAAGCAAAACATGTTAAGGCAAAGAGGCATTTGCCTATATGAACCCTCTGTGTTGCTGAATGAGACTTCACCAGGCATTGCCCACATACTTTGGGGATAAAGGAACATGCAGTCCAGTGGGTAGTCCAAGGGCCATTTTAAAGAGTTGTTTTTCTTAGAAGATGCTTCTGCTGGTTTAATAAATGCCCTGATGGGGTAAAATAGACAGCATGAGCAGGTAGCATCATAGAACCGTAGTATTGGAAGGGACTCCAAAGGTCATCCAGTCCAACCCCCTGCAATGCGGGTAGCAAGCGAGCAGTCGCCTAAATAAAAACGATAAAGGAAAATGAGATTCCAAGGCAGAGAAGAGCTTCAGACCTCCGCCTGCTCTCATCCTCAACTCAGATCAGCTGATACTTTCATAAGCGATCAATGGCAATTGCGGGTGAGTCACGCCAAGCCTATTAAGCCCTAAATCGTGCATTCATTTTTAATACTCAAGTATGTGCTTTAATGAGCACGGGAGAATCTTCCCCCTGCTTCCAGCTAATCACCACCATTCACATAAGGGCTGTCTCTCGTTGCTTTAAATGTCGCTATGTAGTCCTCCAGCTACTTTAAATTGTGGCGCCCAGAACTGGACACAGTATTCCAGGCAGGGTCTGACCAAGACAGAACAGAGCAATAGACTATGACTTCCCTTGATCTGCTCACTAGACTTCTGCTGATGCAACCCTGAATGGCATTAGCCTTTTTTGCTGCTGCATCACACTGATAGCCTTGGTGACACGTCCCTTCCACCTGCAGTGAAGGGCTGTGGCTGGATGGAAGAGCATCTATCTATCTTTCATGCAGAAGGTCCCGGGTTCCATCGCCAGCTCCAGACCCCCTGCCCCTCCATGTAGACAGTACTGAGCGAGAAAACTCCACTCAGCAGAAGGCGGCTTCCTATGAAACAGATGAGATGACGGGCAAGCTTTGTCAGTTCACCATAGAGTTGGAAGGGACCCTGAGGATCATTTAGTCCAACCCCCTGCAATGCAGGAATATGCAGCTGTCCCTTATGGGGTTCGAACCTGTAATGGCTTCGGTCCAGTATACCTGAAGGAGCGTCTCCACCCCCATCGTTCTGCCCGGACACTGAGGTCCAGCGCCGAGGGCCTTCTGGCGGTTCCCTCACTACGAGAAGCCAAGTTACAGGGAACCAGGCAGAGGGCCTTCTCGGTAGTGGCTCCCGCCCTGTGGAACACCCTCCCATCAGATGTCAAAGAGATAAACAACTACCAGACTTTTAGAAGACATCTGAAGGCAGCCCTGTTTAGGGAAGCTTTTAATGTTTGATGGATTATTGTATTTTAATGTTCTGTTGGAGGCCGCCCAGAGTGGCTGGGGAGGCCCAGCCAGATGGGCGGGGTATAAATAATAAATTATTATTATTATTATTATTATTATTATTACTACTACTACTACTACCTTGGTGTTATTAGCACCGCGCTCTAACTAGCTGAGCTATCCGGGCTTCTTACTCTCCCCATGCTCTTCTGAAATGATCAAGGGCAGAGGAAATGCTTGTCAGTTGCAAGGACTGCCAAACCACAACAGTCTCCAAACTTTTTTGACCCCCACAAAACCACTTGAAAACTGCTGGCGGTCCTTGGCGGAGCACTGAATGATTTCTCTGCCTGCTGCAACAACTTGTGCTGGATGCTGAACCGTTTTCGGCTGCATTTTTATTCCTTTTATTTTCATTTCTTTATATGCATTGTGTTTTGGTGTATTGCCATTTCAATTCACAGAATCATAGAATTGGGGAGTTGGAAGGGGGCCCGAGAGTCATCTAGCCCACCCCTCTGCAATGCAGGAATCCTGCTGTCCCTGCATTTTTATTCCTTCTTTTATTTTAATTTTTTACTAGCTGACCCGGCCACGCCTTGCTGTGGCTATGTGTGTGAATGCTGTGGTGTTGATGGCTGCGTCTGTGGGTGGTGGTAGGAGAGGAGAGGGCCAGCAGCAGCTGTGGGGATGGTGTCCGGCCTGCCTTTCATGGCAGCTGCGGTGGGGAAATGGGCAGCAGGTGGCCCAGGCTGGCTCTGACGCCGTTGTCGTGAGCAGCTGTGGAGAAGGGCCGGGGCTGCCTTTCACGGTGACGGGGTGGCTAAGGGGCCTGGGCGGCGGTTGGGCTGGGCCTGCATTTGATGGCGTTAACGTCGACGACCCGGGCTGTGGTGACAGTGCCGGCCTAGAAGTTCCCCTGTTCAACTTCCGTCTGCCCCTTCTCTGTCTCCACCCCCGTTTTCAATTACCCTCTTCTCGGCCCCCCCTCTTTTCTATTACCGTCTTCTCACCCCCCCCCCTTTTCAATTACCGGTTTGTGAGCTTGCAAATGGCCGACGGAGCTCTGAGATTTTGCTGTGATGTGCAATAGCTGCGCCCGTTTTTTGCTTTTGTAGCTGTAGTACCAGTATAGCCGTCGCTAGAGGGCGCTGTTTTGTTGATGACATCTAATAGCTGCGACAGGTTTTTTTGCGTTTAAACTTTATTTTAGGTATGACAGGTGTGGTTTTTCTGAATTTTTATTATGCCAGATTGTTTTGCCATGGTAATGTAACACTGTGTCCAAATTTGATGCGATTTCGACCAGCGGTTACTCAGCAAGGGTGTTTCAGACAAACATGCAATGGGAACATTTATATATATATATATATATGCATGGACAGTGAAGGATAGGCGTGCCTGGAGTGCTCTGGTCCATGGGGTCACGAAGAGTCGGACACGACTGAACAACTGAACAACAACAAATGCATGGACTTGACTTGAACCATCAACCTTCTGGCTGACAGCCATGCGCACTGACCAGCTACGCCACAGATTTCAAATTGTGTTACAATAAAATGCAAGAGAGGGTGCAAAAGAAGCTGTTACAGATGCAATTAAAAAACACAGACCTTGAGCCCCCACCCACCCCACTCCCTGTAGCTGTGGGGCAAAGAGCTCCCCACCCTTTCTCTTAAACCTTCAGTGAGCATTACGCTGTTGAGTCAATTTAATGTTGTGCTTGGGGTTTTCCAGCGCTGCAGTCGGGCGGTTTTCCTTTCAAACAACGCAAAGTGGTTGTTTTGCCGCTTCCAATCAATGCAAAGATGCTTATGCTGGGAATGTAAAGCCTTTTGCTGCTGCAGAGGGAGACAATTGCTCTCAGCAAGGAACTCGCCCGCAATTGCCTGCACCATGGGATTATTCATTTATTCTTCAATATCCTTGCAATTTACGGGAAGGGCCAGGCAGCCTTGACCAGACAGGCTGCTACGGCATAACCTCCAAATACATCAAGAGAGGAGGTCTAGGATCCCTAGAGGACCAGGAGTAAAGTGCCTCGATTCCTGCTGACTGCCTTCCAAATCTGTTCAGTACAAAACAGTACCATAGAGAGCCTAATATCAAATCACCCACCGTTCTGGTTTCAGAAGGCTCGGAAAAGAAGGATTGCATCCCCCTCTAGTGGCAAGATTGTGTAACTTGCCGGAGTTTTAAAGAAAAATCTAAATTCTGCCATTCAGGGATTTTTCATTACTATTATTATTACTAGTTGCATTTTTGCACTTAGGTATATCTCAGAGCAACTTACAACATTAAAAACAGAACTAGGAAAGGCACTATATTCAGATGTAGCAGCAACAAGTAACAGAATCTAAAACATAATTTAAAGGAGCAAGCCCTACCCACCCTGCTTAAAGGATGAGCACCAAAGGCCACTGTCGTAACTACCATAGAATCATAGAATTTGTAGAGTTGGAAGGGACCACGAGGGTCATCTAGCCCAACCCCCTGCAATGCAGGAATATTTTGTTCAACATGGGGCTCAAACTCATGACCCTGGGATTAAGAGTCTCATGCTCTACCCAAAACAAAATAAAATAAAAAAATTCCTTCCAGTAGCACCTTAGAGACCAACTAAGTTTGTTCTTGGTATGAGCTTTCGTGTGCATGCACACTTCTTCAGATACACTGAAACAGAAGTCACCATGCTCTACCCAATTAAAAAACTGAAAGCCTGGGGGAAATAAAAATGAGCCTAAAAACAGAGATTACAGGTGTGCTTCCTTGTTAAGAGCATTTCAGAAACCGGGAGCCACCACTGAAAAGGCCTCTTCTTGTGTCTGCACCCCACTTATAGATGGCATGCAATTTAGGGCCTTGGATGATGAATACGTTGATTGGGTTGGTTTCTGTGGGGAGAGGGGGGGTGTTGAGCCGCAGAAAACTTTGAGCTGAGCACTTTGAATTGAACACGGAAAGTAGAAGGATAATTTTTGGCTTTCCAGACACACGCAGATGCCCCCCCCCATGAAGCCAATAAATAAAAATACTTAACTAAAAGTAGAACTAATCAGAATATTTGAAATTGAAACGCTCGCTGAGATCACTCGGACGATGTTGCAAAAAGCTTTCAGCAAATCCAAGGAAACTTGCTTTAGTTTAGATTTAAAAAAAGCAACAAGATGGAAAAAGGTGTGTTCTTTGTAATTTTGCAAAATATACTCAATAACCGCATGAAAGGCACTCCCTGATGTTCATGTTTTATTGAGCTTCCTAGTTTTCAAATGGCTGAGGAATTTGAAAGATTATTTTGCTGAGCACTAATTCAAAACAACTGTTGCTGAGATACTTCATTCCAAATCTGCTAGACAGAGCCAGACAGAGGATGATAGTTGCAGGCCCTGCTCCCCACCACCATTGCATAAATCCTGACTACTTCCATGCCCAGACGCTGCTGGACTCCTCTCTGGGCGAAGCATACTCAGCTCCCACAATCATTCCTTATACATTTCGGCTTTCAGACCCTCCCATCATCTGGGCTGCATCATCTGGGCACACGTTCCAGGCTGCCTGACCTCTCAGAAGCTGCAGGTGCCCCTGGAAATTGAGAAACCGCCTTTCCATCAAATGCTCCCATTTGCAATCTTGCAACCCTCCCGAAAGAAGAGCAAACAAACCGATACTTGCGAGGTTCTTTTTATTCCCCCCAAAAACTGGCTTGCGCTAGAATTGAATGGATTAAGGAAGAAGGACAAAAATAGTTTTTACTCAACAGAGACAGATGGGTGCGGGGTTTTAAAATCTGTTCTTCTCTTTGCACACAGAAGGGTGGCGTTGGGATCTGAAAAGCCCCGTGCAGAGAGTGTTGAATACTCAATAGATAGCTAGGGCTGGGGTTGCAATTTGATTCCGTTTGCATTTATTTTAATTTTATTTGAAATGATTTGGATTTGATTTTACAAGTGTAGTATTATACCAATTCAAAATACATATCCGTAGTTAGAGATTTCTCATAATCTCCCGGCTTCCCGCCCTCCCCTCAATGGGTCCTATTGCCAACCTTTTCTACTGCATATTATTTCATAATCCATATTTTATATCCCTCCAGTGAGCCAGAGAGCCAGTGGGGTGTAGTGGTTAAGAGCAGTAGACTTGTAATCTGGGGAACCGGGTTTGCGTCTCCTCTCCTCCACATGCAGCTGCTGGGTGACCTTGGGTTAGCCACACTTCTCTGAAGTCTCTCAGCCCCACTCACCTCCCAGAGTGTTTGTTGTGGGGGAAGAAGGGAAAGGAGAATGTTAGCCACTTTGAGACTCCTTAGGGTTAGGGATAAAGCAGGACATCAAATCCAAACTCCTCTTCTTCTTCCTCTTCTTCTTCTTCTTCTTCTTCTCCTCCATATTGTCCATAGTATCTGCTACATTGCAAGTGTTAGTGGAATCCTGCTAATGTTTTCATCTCCCCCATTCTGTATTAAAAGTTTTTGTCATCTTGGTTCCTGAGCTTTCCAGTCAATTTCGCCATTTCGGCGTACTCCAACAGCTTGATTTGCCATTCCTCTCTTGTAAGGGACTCTTACAAGGTTTTTTAATAGCGTTTTTTTATATCTGCGTAGATCCAGCCCTGGGCTAATAACATCCTTGCAGCTGTTGTCACCGATTCCGTTTGCATTTAAAGAGGAATCTGTCAAACGCGGACTTTTTGAAACGATGTGCGGACCGTACCACAACCATCCTTTGAAATCTTCATGGGTGATGCTTACTTTTTACCCCTAAACTAAAATATGTCTGCTGGTTTTCCTGCTAAGATATTTGAAACCTGCTTTTGCAAAATGAGTTCAGTCTCTGGTTGCATCGGGTCACTCACAGCCCTCACCCACAACTGGGGGAAATTAAGGACCTCACCTTCCAGCTGATGGAACTCATAGTACTGTACTAGCAAAACATCATAGCTTTCTTTGCTTTCTAAGTAAACATGGTTCAGATTGCACAGCTCATTTGCATACCACACTATGAAAAAAATAAACGCTATAAATATCAGAAGCTGCCGGAGCGGACAAATGTGAAATAATTACAGCTCCCGAAGTCACAAAATTTGTCATTTTGCCAACTATTTCCTCAGTCAATTCATTTCGAAGGCATGCCCCCCCCCAATCGCTACAGCAGAAAACAATTCCAGAGGACAAGCTGTCCTCCCCTTGTTCAAAAATCTGATTACTATACAATGCAAAAACTGCAATTAGAGAAGAGCAGACTCCAACCGGAAAGACAAAAGGGAAATGCAAACCTTATTAAAACATTTGACTCCTTGCTGTCAAAAATGCTAAACCCCCCTGCAGAAGCAGCCCAATAATTAAGACACAACATAGCTCAGGGGTTTTAATCAATTGTTAAGTATTCCAACAGGGGCTCACATAGCTTTTTATCATTATCAGCGATGATGGAGAGAGAGAGAGAGAGAAAGAGAGATTCCTTGTTTGAAAGCAGTGCCTTTAACCCAGCTCTGGAAGGTTAATAGCAAGTGGATTCTCCATCTGCATTGAAAGGGATATCCAGAGAATTCAACAGCATTGCGATGCTGACCCAGGTGAACTTGGGGCACAATCCACCGAGTGGTTCTGTTGCACAAGCCACAGGTGCTACTGCTACAAGTGCATCTTTTGGATGCCCACTGAAGACTTCTCTGGTCCAGAGGGCCAATCCAGACACAGGATATGGTTGCATCTGCTCTTAAATTTGTTACAGCTGTTTCACTGTTTTAGATCGTTTTTGAAATTTTCAGATTGTGCTTTTGTTGCTATTTCCAATTGTATTACAGAAGTGTTTGCTTCCCTGGGTTCCTCTTTGGAAGGAAAGGTGGGATGTAGATATTAATTAAAAAATTGTCCAGTAGCACCTTAGAGGCCAACTAAGTTTGTTCTTACGCGGGCGGCGCTGTGGTCTAAACCACAGAGCCTAGGGCTTGCCGATCAGAAGGTCGGCGGTTCAAATCCCCGCGACGGGGTGAGGTCCCGTTGCTTGGTCCCTGCTCCTGCCAACCTAGCAGTTCGAAAGCACGTCAAAGTGCAAGTAGATAAATAGGTACCGCTCTGGCGGGAAGGTAAACGGCGTTTCCGTGCGCTGCTCTGGTTCGCCAGAAGCAGCTTAGTCATGCTGGCCACATGACCCGGAAGCTGTACGCCGGCTCCCTTGGCCAATAAAGCGAGATGAGCTCCCCAACCCCCAGAATCGTCCGTGACTGGACCTAATGGTCAGGGGTCCCTTTACCTTTAAGTTTTTTCTGGGTATAAGCTTTCGTGTGCATGCACACTACTTGATACCTAGAACAAACTTAGTTGGTCTCTAAGGTGCTACTGGACAATTTATTATTTATTATTTATTTATTTCGACTGCGTCAGACCAACACGGCTACCTATGTGAATCATGAATTAATAAATCACTCAATTAATGGGGTGTCAGGGGAGGGGCAGTACATCCAGTGCTATTTCTTGGGTAGTTTGTCCCCCTTTGGTCCCCACCCTGCACTCAGCTCTCACCTGTGGCTCCTAGGAGCTTTTCCCTGGGAAATGGCTTCGACTGGTCAACTAAGTCAGGTGAGGGGTCTCATTCAGCTGATGGGTCTCAAATCCTCAGTGAGTAGCGACTTTCCTTGCATGCAAAGACAGGCTCCGCTGAATTGAGCGAATGAGGCCAGTATTCAGCCCAATGGTCAAGAAGGTGTTTTCTGCATGTGCTGTAGAGGGAAGTGAGGGTCAGGTGGGGCTCATCCACCTGGGAAGCCAGTTCGTCTAGGAAAACAAAAACTGATCCTAAACCTGATCCTAAACTGATCCTAAACCTCAGCTGCCTTGTGAGACAGGAGAAGAAAAGGCTCATACGAATGAATTGCATGTCGACGCAAAATAAGAATGGATAATATGGAGAAATCTGGAACGAATATTTAAGCGATAAGGCAGATAGTGATGGGAAGTAGGGGGAGGAGAGAGAGGTGGGGAAATATTGTTAAAAAAGGTAGTCATAGGTATAGCAGTGTATTCAAATCTGAATTGTCAAATTGTGTTATTATTGATGTTATGGTTTTTGTTGTATGTGTCTTTTGCAGTTGATGTTTGTATTGAAAAAATGATTTAATAAATTTAAAGAAAGAAAGAAAGAAAGAAAGAAAGAAAGAAAGAAAGAAAGAAAGAAAGAAAGAAAGAAAGAAAGAGAAAGAAAGAAAGAATAGGCTCAGGAGTAAACCCTACACCAGGGGTCAGTAAACTTTTTCAGCAGGGGGTCAGTCCACTGTCCCTCAGACCTTCTGGGGGGGCTGGACTATATTTTGAAGGGGGGGAATCCTATGCCCCACAAATAACCCAGAGATGCATTTTAAATAAAAGGACACATTCTACTCATGTAAAAACACGCTGATTCCCGGACCGTCCGCAGGCCGGATTTAGAAGGTGATTGGGCCGGATCCGGCCCCCGGGCCTCATTTTGCCTACCCATGCCCTACACCAGGTTTCCTCAACCTCGGCCCTCCAGATGTTTTGAGACTACCCTTCCCAGCATCCCTGACCACTGGTCCTGCTAGCTAGGCATCATGGGAGTTGTAGGCCAAAAACATCTGGAGGGCCGAGGTTGAGGAAGCCTGCCCTACACAATTCCAGAGTGGAGTCTCTAAGGTGGTCGGCTGGCGCCTTGCACGCCTCCTTCCGGCAACTCCTGCAGCCAAGTGTGGGATGTAAACACTAGAGCAGTCAAGTACAACAATGCTAGAAGGTATCTCAGTCCTCCAGCCACAACTTCCTGGTCACATGGATTGAGATATCTTCCTTTGCAAGTTAGAAGTGGGAGTGGCTTCACCTGGGAGGGTATTAGCAAAACCAACTGCCCAGCAGCCATTCTCTCTCTTTTTTACCTCTCCTGCCTCTGTCTGGAAGGATGCGCAGTTGGCTTCCAGCCAACTGGGGCCTAGTGGATTTCTCTCCCACAATGGGGAGATTCCAATTGTAAATATCTCTACTAAGAACAAGCCTGCCTTCTTTGGGATTTGTCTTGAGCTGGATATATGTGAGTAAACATTTTATACCTTTTTATAGAAGACGTGTGTTGTGTCTTATTTAAGAGGGACAAAGGGGAAATATAGTGACAAACCAGGAAACTAGTTTAAGTTGATTCTAGTGAATCAAAGCAACTTCCGCTGTGTGTATTTTAAAAGGGAATGTTACTCTGCTAGTTGAACTTGCAAGGGCAAGTTAGGATGAGATATATTAAATTATAAATCTCCATCCACGTTCCAAACATTCCAACAAAGGGTTATGTAAGCCCAGCGCTGCGTATTTTTGTGTATTTTTGAAGGATTGCGTTGGATTGCATTTTTGAGTCGAGTAGGATTTTTCTGAGAGCATTTCCTGGTGAGGCCGCATGGTCCTTTGTCTAGACTAGAGAAAGGGGATTAAGCTACCCCTCCCCTCCCTCAGAGCTCACAAAAGACCCAAAAGGCAGTGAAGATTTATTTTGAGGCTTTTGCTTTTTGCATTTTGAGATTTTTGAGATTTTGATTTTGAATTTGGACAAATTTTTGAATTTTGAAATTTTTCCAAATTTTGGATTTTAAGATGGCTAGTGCCAGTTTTTACAGTGAATCAAGAGAGGAATGCAGAAAGAGATTTGATTCTCCAGAAAGCAACCCTAGGAGAAAGGATTGTAATTTTGTTTCAAAGCAATTTACAAAATCCAGAGAAATTGTGTGTTTTAAATGCCTGAAAAGTGGCCACATGGCAAAGCATTGCAAGGATCCAAAGGCTAAAGTAAAGGATTCTCATCTTTCTCAGCAAAAGGGAGAAAGGAAAGGAAAATTTGAACGCAACTTGCTGTTGCAAGAAAGGAGCTTAGCTGTGAGAAATTATGAAAATATGCATAATAAGTGGATTATTGATTCTGGATGCAGTTCCCACTACACGTTTAAAAGAGACTGTTTTAATGAATTAAATGATAAAGAGACTGAAATTGAGATTGCAGATGGAAATGTTTTAAAGTCCAAAGGTGAAGGTTCAATGCATTTGGAGTTCAATGTAAACAATGAATCTTTTAGGACCAGAATGTCCAATGTTGTGTATGTACCAGAACTGACCTGCAATTTACTCAGTGTCTCTACTTTGGACAAGAAAGGTTTCAAGGTCACATTTGAGAATGGACAGTGCCATGTAACTAAAAATGGTGAAGTGTACATTGAAGCAAAACTAATAAATGGTGTTTATGAGGTTAATCTTTCAGAGAACCAGTCTGCAAAAGTTGCACGCTCAAGCCACAAGGACGACGCGGATTTGACGCTGTGGCATAGAAGACTTGCACACAGAGATACCGCCATCATTAAGAGTCTACAGGGAAGTGATCTTGTCACAGGTTTGCAGGTAAAAGGGAGCAGCAACCAGGCTCCAATAAAATGCATAACTTGTGTTACTGAAAAGGCAGTAAAACCTTCTTTTACACGTTGCACAGAACAAAGGAGTACTAAAGTTCTGGATATCGTGCATTCAGATTTGTGTGGGCCACTCAGTGTTCCATCACTTGGACACAACAAATATATTTTGATTTTTCTTGATGATTTTTCAAGATATTGTGTGGCATATTTCATAAAAGATAAAAGTGAGACAGTAGAGATGTTCAAGAATTACATTGCCATGGTTAGGAACAAGTTCCAAAGAGCTCCAGGTGTCTTAATGTCTGACAATGGAGGAGAATACTGCTCACATGAGATGAAAGCCCTTATGGCAAAGGAAGGAATTACACATGTAACCACAGTTCCTTACACGCCACAACAGAACTCCATAGCTGAAAGGAAGTTCAGATCCATTATGGAAATGACAAGGTGTATGCTAAAGGAAGCGTCCCTGCCTAGGAAGATGTGGGGAGATGCTGCTTACACAGCTGTCTATCTCCAGAACAGGTTGCCAACAAAGGCAACACAGCGCACACCATTTGAACTTTGGCATGGAAAGGTGCCTAGTCTGTCGCACATACGTGTATTTGGCAGTATATGTTACTACCACGTGCCCAAGGAACAGAGGCACAAGCTTGACTCCAGAGCACAAGCAGGTATCTTAGTGGGATATGCTGCTGGAGGCAAAGGATACAGAGTAATGGATTTACAGACAGGCAAAGTGAGTGCGTACCATGCAATTTATTTTGATGAACATGCAAAAGCAGACACAAAGAACACTGTTATTGGCTGCTCCAAGGAGTCAGAATGGACTCAAGAACTCATAAACTTTCCTTCTGAAGCCCCACATGGTACTAATCTGCCTTCTAGTGTCATAGCACCCCCTACAGGCGACGCACCAGAAGACGCAGATGACCAGATCCCTGGCGGCTCCAGAGACGAAGAGGAGGACTCAGATGGGGACATGGAAGTGTTGGAGGAGGGTGAGGAAGCTGATGCGGTTCAGGAACCAGAACCAGAGGTCAGACGCTCATCCAGAACCAACAGAGGTGTCCCACCGGTACGACTGTCCTACCTTGCAGGGTCGGTGTCTCCACAGGAACCTTCCACATGGGAAGAGATTCAGAAGATGCCATCTGCGGAAGCCAGTCTCTGGAAGAAGGCCGCTCAGGAGGAGATGGATGCACTGCATCAGAACCAGACGTGGACCCTGACAGAGCTCCCTCCTGGTAAGAAGGCCATTGGGTGCAAGTGGGTGTTCAAGGTTAAGAAGGGGTCCGAAGGGGAAGTGGAACGCTACAAAGCAAGGCTAGTAGCACAAGGTTTTTCACAACGTTTTGGTGAAGATTACGACGAAGTTTTCGCACCAACCGTAAGATACAGTACCGTCCGAATGCTTTTGAGCATTGCAGCCTCTAAACAATTGGACGTGAAGCACATTGACATCTGTACTGCGTTTTTACATGGGAGAATTTCAGAAGAAATATACATGAAACAACCTAAAGGTTTCACAAAACCAAATGAGACGCACCTCGTGTGTCGACTCCAGAAAGGAATCTATGGGCTTAAACAAGCGGCTAGAGCCTGGAATCAGAAATTGCACAGTATGCTTGTGCAACTTGGGTACAAGCAAGGAAACGCAGATAAGTGCTTGTACAGCAAGTCAAGTAATGGACAATATTCATACATATTGGCTTTTGTCGATGACTTGATTATTGCTACTGCAAATGATAGAGACTATACACAAATAGTAAAACACCTCAGCAAGGAGGTACAAGTAAAAGAACTTGGAGATGTCAAGTACTACTTAGGAATCCAAGTGGAAAGAGAAGAAGACGGCTCATTTCTTCTCAGCCAGAAGCAAAAGGTTCATGAACTGATTGAGTATTTGCAGATGCAAGACGCAAACCCGGTCGCAACGCCCATGGCTACAGACTTCTTGAAGAATCAGCAGGATTCGAAGCTGTTGCCAGATAACAGTCAATATAGGTCGGTAATTGGTAAACTTTTGTATATAGTTACCACATGTAGACCTGACTTAGCTAATGCTGTGGGGATTCTGAGCAGAAAAGTGAATTCTCCCACTGAGCATGATTTAGCGGGGCTGAAAAGGGTGGTTAGATACCTGAAGGGTACAATAAATTGTAAATTAAAGTTGCCAGCTGTCAGAGACCCTAAGTTGGTTGGGTACACTGATGCAGATTGGGCTGGGGATAATGCTGACTATAAATCCACAAGTGGTCATGTTTTTATGTTTGGGGATGGACCTGTTGTGTGGGGCAGCTATAAACAGAGTTGTGTAGCTTTGTCTTCAACAGAGTCCGAATATGTTGCTGCTACAGAAGCATGCAGAGAAATTGCCTGGCTAGATGAACTCATCAAAGACTTTGGACTGGTGAGAAGGGAACCTGTCAGCCTGCTAGAGGACAATCAAAGTTGCCTGAAGCTGACGCAGAGTGAAAAGTTCCTAGCCAGAACCAAACACATTGGGGTCAGGTACCACTACGTACGCCAGATGGTGCAAGATGGACTTGTGGAACTGTCTTATTGCTGCACCAAAGAGATGACTGCCGACATCTTGACAAAACCCTTGCCAAAAGAGAGTTTCCAGAATCTACGTGTCAAGCTGGGACTCTGGGTGGTTGAATAAAGTTATTTATGTTTTGTATGTTGTATTTGCCTGAGAAGGGGTTTGTGGGATGTAAACACTAGAGCAGTCAAGTACAACAATGCTAGAAGGTATCTCAGTCCTCCAGCCACAACTTCCTGGTCACATGGATTGAGATATCTTCCTTTGCAAGTTAGAAGTGGGAGTGGCTTCACCTGGGAGGGTATTAGCAAAACCAACTGCCCAGCAGCCATTCTCTCTCTTTTTTACCTCTCCTGCCTCTGTCTGGAAGGATGCGCAGTTGGCTTCCAGCCAACTGGGGCCTAGTGGATTTCTCTCCCACAATGGGGAGATTCCAATTGTAAATATCTCTACTAAGAACAAGCCTGCCTTCTTTGGGATTTGTCTTGAGCTGGATATATGTGAGTAAACATTTTATACCTTTTTATAGAAGACGTGTGTTGTGTCTTATTTAAGAGGGACAAAGGGGAAATATAGTGACAAACCAGGAAACTAGTTTAAGTTGATTCTAGTGAATCAAAGCAACTTCCGCTGTGTGTATTTTAAAAGGGAATGTTACTCTGCTAGTTGAACTTGCAAGGGCAAGTTAGGATGAGATATATTAAATTATAAATCTCCATCCACGTTCCAAACATTCCAACACCAAGCTGGTACCAAACATCTAGCTCTGCTTTCCTTTGGGCCACATGAGGAAGGTGATGCCTAGGCTTGCGCCCCCGGGGGGGGTCACTTCGCTGCCGCTAACACAGCGGAGGCACGCTCCATTTGTCTCACGAGGCAGGCAGAGGCCAACAAAAATATGTCGAGAAGAAGAGGAGGAGTTTGGATTTGATACCCTGCTTTATCACTACCCGAAGGAGTCTCCAAGCGGCTCACATTCTCCTTTCCCTTCCTCCCCCACAAGAAACACTCTGTGAGGTGAGTGGGGCTGAGAGACTTCAAAGAAGTGAGACTAGCCCAAGGTCACCCAGCAGCTGCATGTGGAGGAATGGAGACGCGAACCCGGTTCACCAGATTATGAGTCTACCGCTCTTAACCACTACACCACACTGGCTCTCCAGAGTACAGGGCTGCAGGGCTGAAATCCTAAGTATGCATACTTGAAAGTCTCTCCTGTTGCAACAGAACAGAACTTACTTACAGATCAGCATGGCATGGGCTGGGTCGTAAAAACATCTTAAGCTTGATTCATGCAGCTCTCCGGCTACACTTGAGATAATGCTCCATTAGGCAGCTTCAAGAATTGTGAGAATGTTCAATAATTCAAGTCCTGGCCTAATTTGCCCACAGCTCTGATAAAAGCTCTGCATATCCGGTGCCTTTTGGGGTTTTGCCATATGTGCATTCATCTTTCCTTAGGGACCTGCTCTAGCCAGTCTGAAGCAAAATAATAATAATAATAATAAGGCAAGAGACGTTTTCAAAGTGCCACAGAGCAAAGGATGAGAAAGCAGAAACATTCCACAGGTACAAAGACACCTGGCATTTCTCTTTCCTAACCCAAGGTTAGGAAACCCAATACTGTATCTGTGCTTGGTTTGCCAGTTGCACAGTTGCGCAGTCACGGATAGGAAAATGCTCCAGAAGGTCATAACCACAGCCCGAAAGATTATCGGTCACCCTCTCCCATCTTTGGACAAACTATACAGCTCCCGTTGTCTCAAAAAAGCAAACAACGTTTTACAGGATCCATCTCGTCCTGGATATAGTTTGTTTGCACGGTTGCCTTCGGGCAAGAGATACAGAACAATTAAGAATGAATAGATTGAAAAACAGTTTTTATCCAAGAGCTATAACTAGTTTAAATGCTGTAATTAAATTATATGATTTTGGGAGTTGTGATGGATGGGTATGTATGTGTATGTGTGGCTGTAGTTGTGTTTTTCTGGTTTCAATTGGGATGGCATTCAATTTCGTTGTACTATGTACAATGACAATAAAGTATCTACCTTAAAATATAGAGTTTGGGATATACTCGCTGTACAAGAAATACGACCCGGCGTATAAGACGGCCCCTGACTTTTGAGAAGATTTTCCTGGGTTAAAAAGTAGTCTTATATGCAGGAATATACAGTATCTATCTATCTATCTATCTATCTATCTATCTATCTATCTATGAGGGATAATAGTTCCCCCACCCCTCAATTTCTAGCCACCCACATCAACATTTTTGATGCCAATTTCTTTTTATCTGTGATGCAACAAAAATGACATCAGAACAGCCTGATCTAGTCCAGCATCCTCTTCTCACAGTGGCCAAGAGCCCTCTCCCCTCCTGCAATTTCCAGCAACTGGTATTCAGAAGCATTTTCTGCCTCCAATAGTGGGGGTAGAATGTAGCCTTCATTTGTTCAAAATGATCGGTCAGCCAAGAACAAAACCTTGGCTTCATGTCCCGGTTTCTCCGGCAGAAACAAACCATGAACGCCGGTTCGCCCGGCATGAAAAGCCAGGGTTTGTTGCCACCAGCTTGAGGAACGGAGGAGTGAAACGGGGACCACTCAACAGCATGCTACCCGCAAACAGTAAACCATGGTTTTACATTTGTCCACCCGGTGCCTTCCAGACGTTTTGGACTACATAGGAGTTGTAGTGCGAAACATATGGAGGGCACTCGGTGGGCAAAATTTGGCTTACGGTGACATGCAAACATAGTCAATGTCAGCAGGACACCACTGTAGCAAAGGAACGGGCAGTCCAGTGTTAGTCATTCCCATTGAGGTCAATGGGAACTTTAGTTTAAGCCATGGGTAGGCATAGAGTCTAGGGCTTGCTGATCAGAAGGTCGGCGGTTCGAATCCTCACGACGGGGTGAGCTCCCGTTGTTCGGTCCCTGCTCCTGCCAACCTAGCAGTTTGAAAGCATGTCAAAGTGCAAGGAGATAAATAGGGACCGCTCCAGCAGGAAGGTAAACGGAGTTTCCGTGTGCTGCTCTGGTTCACCAGAAGCGGCTTAGGTATGCTGGCCACATGACCCAGAAGCTGTACACCAGCTCCCTCGGCCAGTAACGCGAGATGAGCGCCGCAACTCCAGAGTCGTCCGTGACTGGACCTAATGGTCAGGGGTCCCTTTACCTTTAACTGCATGCACACCTTTGAATGAGTCTCTATAAAGCAGTGTTTCTCAAATCTGGGTCCCCAGCTGATGTTGGACTACAACACTCATCATCCCCGTCCACTGGTTCTGCCAGCTAGGGATGATGGGAGTTGTAGTCCAACAACATCTGGGGACCCATGTTTGAGAAACACTGCTCTAAAGGATCACATCTGAATGTGGCGGACGGATGTGGCGGGTCAAATGTGAGAGCCTAACCCACCCCACCCCCGCCCCACCCAGGGCCGGCGCGTCCATTTAGGCAAACTAGGCAGTTGCCTAGAGCGCCAAAATGGAGGGGGCGCTGGCCAGCCTGCCCCCCGCCGCAGCCCGGTGCCGCCCCAACCAGCGGCAGAGTGAGCAGGTTGGGGCGAAAACTGCAGCGGCGGGGGCGCCAAAATGGAGGGGGCGCTGGCCAGCCTGCCCCTCACCCCCCACCGCCGCCCGGTGCCGCCCCAGCCAGCGGCAAAAATCGCGGCGGCGCGGGGCGCCTGGTGGCAAAGGGTGGGGCACCGTACATCATGCGCAATGATGTCACGTGGCCCGCCCCCTCGCCTAGGGCGCCAAAACCCCTAGCACCGGTCCTGGCCCCACCCCACGATCTGCATGCCAGACTCTCTTCCATTCCTGTTTGCATGTTGGGCAATATTTCTCCTAGGCCCGTCTCTGAGACGTCGCAAATTCAGATCACGCCACCTGAAATATTGTACTCAAAAAACCTGTGGCAACTACAGTGTGTAACAGCATGCATAGGGCTGCAGAAGATGAAAACAAGACATATTGCACCACCTGCCATCCTCATAAGCAGAATGTTTCTCATTCATGCAACATTTGGATGGTACACCAGAAGGACCTAAATTGGCAACAGAAGTTGTCTCTTGCATATTTGCATATATATTCATCCAAGGCCCTGAAAGCAGAACAATTCCTGTAACTAAGCAACCACAGCCTGAGCCAAAATAGAGGAACAAAGCCATTTCAATATTTTAATTTCAGGAGAAGTAAATACCCCTCACTATTTCACCGGTAAGCCTCACGAACCATCTCTCTCAAGGTTCCGCCTTGTGGGGGCATTTTACCCTAAAAATGGCTTCCTCCCATCCCGTCACAGCTCAGCCTTACGATCAGCGCTCTTTAATCTTGGGTCTCTGGAGATTTGTCAGACTACAACACCCATCATCCCCGGCGACTGGCTAAGCTGACTCAGGAAGATGGGAGCTGTAGTCCCACAACAGCCAAGCCCCCAAACCCATTTGTAGCACGTGAAACCCGACGCGAACCAACAACCAGTAATGCTGGATTTTAAGCACTATCAAGGGATTTCCATTCAAATCTCTGCTGAAAGATACAATTAAGTAGGCGGCTTTTAGGCAAGTCACTTCCCGCCCACGTCCCTCCACCTCAATTCATCATTTCTAAGATGGAGCAATAGCGTTATAGGATCTCTATAGTCGCAGCAGGGGCTATAACTCTCCATCGATTTGACTTCATCCCCAAAGACACATTCTTCCATTGTCTCCCGAGATGGACAGATGCCAACCGGGGGTAGGTGGGCAGTGAGTCTGGATATTATAAGCAGAATCTCCCCAAAGCCCGTGGTTTTATCTGCAAAATGGGATTATACAGAAAACCCTGCTAAAGAGCTCAATGCAGTCTCTTTGTTAAGTTACGCCTCTAGCTAAATTTACGCCGGGTTGACTGGTTGCCCCAGAAAACAACTAGCCGAAGATTTTCCGGACGTTGGCTAAAAGGGACAGGCCTCTCCATCCCAGCTGAATTGGGAGTATAAATAGCAACGCAGAAAACTGACAGACCCTGTAAGCTCAGTACTGTCTGCACTTACTGGCAGCAGCTCTCCAGAGTTCAGACAGAGGACATCCCAGCCTTTACCTGGAGATGCTGGGGATTGAACCAAGGGCTATTTACATGCTGAGCCAATGCTCTCCTACTGAGCTGCAGCTCTTCCATACACCTGGGGACAATCCTGCCCTCGACTGGGCAAGAGAAGCAGAGGGTTGACTTGCTCTTTAGGCTGAATGTGATTTTCTGGCTTTTGTGCGAACCCAATGGGGACGCGGGTGGCGCTGTGGGTTAAACCACAGAGCCTAGGGCTTGTCGATCAGAAGGTTGGCGGTTCAAATCCCCGCAAATGGGTGAGCTCCCGTTGGTCGGTCCCAGCTCCTGCCAACCTAGCAGTTCGAAAACACGTCAAAGTGCAAGTGGATAAATAGGAACCGCTCCAGCGGGAAGGTAAACGGTGTTTCCATGCGCTGCTCTGGTTCGCCAGAAGTGGCTTAGTCATACTGGCCATATGACCCGGAAGCTGTACACCGGCTCCCTTGGCCTATAGAGCGAGATGAGCGCCACAACCCCAGAGTCGTCTGCAACTGGACCTAACGGTCAGGGGTCCCTTTGCCTTTAATGCAGGGGCGTAGCAAGGGAGGCAGGGGGCGGGCCGCCCCGGGTTCCACCCCAGAGGGGGGTGACCCTTTTTTTAATTTTTTTTAAATAATTTTAACTTCATTGAAAAAAAGAGATAATAGACACACACAACCCCCCACACCTCACAAAGTGGCACCATCAGAGGGGGGGGGTGACACTTTTTAATTTTTTTTAATTTTTTAAAATTATTATTATTTTTTATTTTTATTTTATTTTAACTTTATTGAAAAAAAGAGATAATAGACACACACACACAACCCCCCACACCTCACAAAGTGGCACCATGAGAGGGGGATGACACTTTTTAATTTTTTTAAAAAAAATTAATTACCTATATACTCGAGTATAAGCCGACCCGAATATAAGCCGAGACACCCAATTTTACCACAAAAAACCTGGGAAAGCTTCATAGGAGCCACTGCCTGCCTCACTCAAGTATAAGCCGAGGGCGGCTTTTTCAGCACAAAAAATGTGCTGAAAAGCTAGGCTTATACTCGAGTATATAGGGTATTATTTTTATTATTTTATTATTTTTTATTTTAACTTTATTGGAAAAAAAGAGATAATACACACACACACACAAAACCCCCACACCTCGCAAAGTGGCACCATCAGAGAGGGGTGACACTTTTTAAATTTTTTTAAAATTAAAGTGGTGGGGGGTGACCAAAAAAAAAATCCGCCTCTGCTTTAATGGGAGAGCAAAATGTTGTCTCCTCTATGCCTCATGACTTCTCCTGCTGGGTCAGACCTTTGTTGACAACACAGTCTTTCTTTTCAGGTACAAACAGGAAGTAAACTCGCACTCTTCAGACCTGTAGCAAGAGAGCCCTAAAGAAAGGAGAATTCTGAGAGGTGCTGCTTCTCACAGCATCATCCTCAGTGGTGGGAGAATCAGTTTCCTGCATCCTCATGCTTTCTGGATGTTTTCTACTATACCAGCCACGCAAAGAGGCTGACAGCAATTTACACTTCCGATAATAAAGTTTTAGGGCCTGCATGTTGACTGGGGGTGATGGGAGTTGTGCCTCCAGGTATCTTGGACTACCAGGCTGAGAAAGGCTGCTCTAAAACACATCTACTATTTTACGGATATCACAAAACAGAGAGAGGCAGACTTAATCCACAAACTACGCACCAATAGTATAGAGCAAAGGTTGCTTTAAAGTCACCATTCAGCAGACAGGGCGGGTGCCACTACGGAGAAGGCCCTCTGCTTGGTTAATTGGTTAATTTATAATTATTAGAATTAGAATTACATTTATACGTCTGTCTGTCTGTCTGTCTGTCTGTCTGTCTGTCTCTCTCTCTCTTTCTGTGTGTGTGTGTGTGTGTGTGTGTGTGTGTGTGTGCTACACTTAGGCAAACACGCACATTCCAGCCTTTACAAACCCAACTTACGGTACATTAACCAACATCAAAGCCAGGATTCCCAGTGCGGATGGCTTTCAAAGAGGATTGGATGAATTCAGTCCAACCAGGGATGGCCATGTTCTATCTCCTGGGTAGGCAAATGCTGTATGTTCTATACCAGTGGTGGCTAACCTTGGCACTCCAGATGTTTTGGAACTACAACTCCCATCATCCTTAGCTAACAGGACCAGTGGTCAGGGATGATGGGAGTTGTAGCCCCAAAACATCTGGAGTGTCAAGGTTAGCCATCACTGTTCTATACCATGGGTAGGCAAACTAAGGCCTGGGGGCCAGATCCGGCCCAATCGCCTTCTAAATCCAGCCCATGGACGGTCCAGGAATCAGTGCGTTTTTACATGAGTAGAATGTGTCCTTTTATTTAAAATGCATCTCTGGATTATTTGTGGAGCCTGCCTGGTGTTTTTCCATGAGTAGAATGTGTGCTTTTATTTAAAATGCATCTCTGCATTATTTGTGGGGCATAGGAATTCGTTCATTATTATTTTTTCAAAATATAGTCCGGCCCACCACATGGACTGCGGGACGGTGGACCGACCCCCTGCTGTTCCATCTCCACTGCCGCAGGTCATATGCCTCCTAGTGTTAGTTGCTGGGAATCACAAGGGGGCAGAATTCTCTTGCGCCCGGGTCCAGCTTGTGTGCTCCCCATGGAGGCATCTGGTCGGCCGCTGTGAGAACATGATGCTGGACCAGATGCCTCTTGCCTGATCCAGCAGGGGATCTTCCTATGTTCTTATGACTTTACACAAGCCTATGGCTTTTCACTGAATCCAGCATTTGTCAGGAGGGAAGGAATGCTTGTGGATCTTGGAATGATTTTCCAGACGAGGCCATAACATTCTGGAAACGGTTTGTGTTAGAAATTGTATTTAGAGGCAGGCAGGCATTTCCATGTTTTGATGGACGTGTCCTTGCATCTAAGTCGCATCTAAGTTAGTCTAGAAATGAGACAGACTACTATTACAGAAAGCACACAGCACGACTTAAATTGCAACCCATGTGGTAGCCTTGACATCAGGAAGAAAAACAATATTAGAACATAAAAAGTTGATCCAAAAATTATTAGCTGCAGCAAAATTATTAGCTGTAACCAGCTGTAGCACCAAAAATAATAAGGACCCCCTACTGCACTTAAATACACTCAGCATGGGATGCAATAATTGTGAATTTAAAATTTCCAAAATATTCAAAGAGAGGCTGGATTAGGCGTAATACGAGACCACATCCTGTTAAGCTTAACTCTGGCTGGCTTGCATATACAAACCCAACCGAGCTCCCTAAACGATGGTCAGTTTGCAACCGGCAGACCATAATCTGAAACCACAAGTGAATCTTGGCTTACAATAACTGTCGTATGTAATTACATCTGAACACCAAATTCTGGCTTAATTCGAGTGTGCTGTGCCACTCTGCCCCCTTGGCCTGCCTGGCTACCAAGATGCAAGGGCTCAAAAAACAGTGAAATGGCATGTGCTTCCAAGAGAATTTTGCCAGGGGAACAGGGCTTAGTGAGCAGGAAGAGGCTGAGGCAGAGAGCAGTCCAGAATCAGAGGCAGAAGCTGAAGCAGGGGAGGAGGGAGGCCAAGAGGCAGAGATATGTCAAGCTGCTGAAGAAGTTAGGTTGCCTCCCGCTCCTGCTACAGCAAGCTCCCCTCCTCGCTGGTCTCCTAGGAACAGGAGAGGCATGATGAAAGAGCAAAGGCAGGCACACCGGCACAGTCTCAGATTGCTTTGGAAGGACCCCCGAGAGGAGGAGCCTTAGGCAGCTGCCTCTTAGGGGCAAGACCTACCAAAGAAGCGCTGTTGTGCTCATTAGGCCCGGCACTCCTGAGCTGATCTTGTTTCTTCTAATAAAGAGTTAACTTCACTAACTCTGTGTGATTTATGGCTGGCTGGCTCCTGACAGTGGTGGAGCCTTGCATGCTGAGGGTCCCAGGTTCAATTCTCGCCCATCTCCAGGTGTGACTGGGGAGCACCCTGCCGGAAACCCTGGAGAACATCTCCCTGGAGGTATACAAATTAAAAGTGAAATGAATGTGGTCCTGTTAACTAGGATCTGACTGCCGCCACTTCTGCTTTCATAGAAACAAAAAATGGATTAAGAGTTGATGGCAAATTTTCATATCTAATGAAGCACATCAGATCAGGGTCTGTTCAGTGCCTGGATGAGAAGCCTATGTGTGATGGAAGAAAAGATGGTGTATAAATGCCATAAACAAAACCACAAAGTCAACTTGTCTTGGGCGACCCAACTTCATAAGCTAATTAGAAGCACAGAACTGTAGATTTGGGAGGGATTCCAAGGCTCATCTAGCTCAACCAGCTACAATGCAGGAAATAAAAGAATCACAGATTTGTAGAGTTGGAAGAGGCCACAAGGGTCATCTAGTCTAACCCTGTGCAATGCAAGAATCTTTTGCCCAACATGGGGCTTGAACCCACAACCGTGAGATTAAGAGTCTCGTACTCTACCCACTGAACTATCTATGGTGATCACAGCTAGACAGATGATCACCCAACCTCTGTTTCCAAAAAACCCTCCAGTGAAGGAGAGTCTACCTTCTGATGCAGGTTCCACTGTCAAACAGCACTTCCTCTCAGAAAGTTCTTCCTAATGTTTAGTTACCATCATCTTTCTTGTAACTTGAAGCTATTGGTTCAGGTCCTACCCTCCGGAGCAGAAAACAAACTTGCTCCATCTTCCATGGGACAGCGCTTGAGATATTTGAAGATGGCTATCCTATCTCCTCCCAGTCTCCTCTTTTTCAGGCTAAAACATACCCAGCCCCTTCAACCGTTCCTCATAAGGCTCAGTTTCCAGACCCTTGATCATCTTGGTCACCCTCTTCTCTACACCTTCCAGCTTGTCAACATCCTTCTTAAATTGTGACGCCCAGAACTGGACACAGTACTGCAGGTGTGGTTTGACCAAGGCATAATAGGGTGGTACTATTACATCCCTATACAAACACAAAATTGACCAACACAAACAAAGTACCAGTTAAAGGTAGATAGCCGTGTTGGTCTGTCATAGTCAAAATAAAACAAAATAAAATAAAAAAATTCCTTCCAGTAGCACCTTAGAGACCAACTAAGTTTGTTCTTGGTATGAGCTTTCGTGTGCATGCACACTTCTTCAGATACACTGAAACAGAAGTCACCAGACCCTTATATATACCTATTTATCTACTATATATAAGGGTCTGGTGACTTCTGTTTCAGTGTATCTGAAGAAGTGTGCATGCACACGAAAGCTCATACCAAGAACAAACTTTGTTGGTCTCTAAGGTGCTACTGGAACAAACAAAGTAGTTACAGGGTAACAAATGCAATTCTTCCACCACCACAAAAAGGACACACATATGCACACACATCCAATGCTAACAAAGGGACTTCTATCCCATCTTAGTGGCTGCGACCACACACAGCCAGCTGTGCAGCTATTTTGGACGACAAGAAGTTGGGATTTTAAGCAAAGCTGTTGCACTGTGGCCAGCTCCTGTTCAGGGTCCAAGCTGGCCAGCTAGCCAGCCATGATGTCCCAATTCCAGGAGATTCCATTCCCCTCCTCCAGTTTTCCTCCCCCCCCCCCCAACAACCAACCAACATGCTCTGTCCCCACTGGGGTTTTGTAGAGGGCTTCCATTCTCTTTCTGCACCCCTTAAAGATGTGCTGCAGCTCTCCAAATCTCAGGGATCCCCTAATCAGGTCAATGTCTCTATCTTGGTCATAACTGGTGACCTCTTAGCTACGCAAGGCTCCAATACATAAAGTACTTTGTGTGCGTCCTTAAAGTATATAAACACCCAATACAAGATGCACAAAACCCAGGTGGGGGACGACCCACTGCCTCGCCCCAGCTCCTTGCAGTCACACCCCCAGCCCATGGCCCCACAGACCTCGGCACATATTATGCCAGAGCCCCACACAGCAACATAGGGGATAAGGATTTGGGATTGGGGGGGGGGACGACATTGCCTAAAGCCTCTGGATTCAGCTGGACCCCCCCCCCCAGGCCGGGCCGAGAGCTCCTCGAAGAAGGCTCCCGATGCAGCAACGGCGGCGGCAGCCCCACTCGGCTCACTGCAGAGAGGCGCAGGCAACGGGGAAGAGGGCAGGCGAGAGCGATGGCTCAGGAGGTGGGCCTCGCAGCGAAGCCAGAAGAGGATGGGGAAGGAGGAGAGGAAGGTTCCGCGGAAGCGCGCGAGGCTCGTGCATCTCGCAAGGAAATTGGAGGAGGGGGAGATAACAGAGAGACCCGCACGTCTAGCGAGGGAGCAGGGATCCCGGGTCCAAGCCTGCAAAAACAAGAGCCCCCCCCCCCGTTTTGCAGGGACCCCCAGGAGCGCACTTACTGTCAGTCGCCATCCTTGCAGCTGCCAGCAAGAGATGCTCGCTTTTGCAAGCGGGCGGCGGCCCCTCCTGGGCCTCGCGGTCTTCCACCTTGCAGCGGCCGCCCGGCTGTCCGTCGGACCGGAGGGCGGAGAGGCAGCCGTTTCCTTCGGCCGGTACCTGCATGCAGCGCGCGTCCCAGCAGGCGAGGTAGGAAGGGCGCACGGGCGCCTTTACGCACGCGCCGAGCCGCGCAGCCCCGGGGTGGAGGCGCCTCCGGGCACGTGCGCCTCGCCTTCCGTGCTGCGGACGGCGAGATACTTCGGGTGGGGGGGGCGGACGGAGGATGCTGCCTGCCTTAGACCCAGGAGTCTCCCTACGCGAGAGCGCCTCTGAGGGCGTGCAAAGTGCGCCGCCGCTAAAGCACAAAGACGCACGCCTTGGGCAGGGATGGCCGCCAACTTAGACGGCTTGGGGCTGCTACTAGTCATGATGTCTAAGGTGCTGTGCCTCTGCAGCTGGAGGCAGTGATGATTTTGGGTACCAGTTGTTGCAAACCAGGCGAGTGGCTCTTGGGCTCATGTTCTGTATCCCTGGTTTCTTATTGGGGCACCTGGTTGGCCACAGTGACCCAGAAGGTTCTTCTCAGCCAGTGTGGTGTAGTGGTTAAGAGCGGTAGACTCGTAATCTGGTGAACCGGGTTCGATTCCCCGCTCCTCCTCATGCAGCTGCTGGGTGACCTTGGGCTAGTCACACTTCTCTGAAGTCTCTCAGCCCCACTCACCTCACAGAGTGTTTGTTGTGGGGGAGGAATGGAAAGGAGAATGTGAGCCGCTTGGAGACTCCTTCGGGTAGTGATAAAGCGGGATATCAAATCCAAACTACCGGTATTCTTCTTCTGTCTGAAATCAGGCAGGGACATGGACCCGGTCTAAATAGTTTGAATTGGATTTTGAATTAAACGTGCAATTAATTCATAGAACTGTAGAAATGGAAGGGATCACTAGGATAATCTAGTCCAGTGTTTCCCAAACTTGGGTCTCCAGGTGTTTTCGGACAACTCCCACCATCCCTAGCTAGCAGGACCAGTAGTCAGGGATGATGGGAACTGTAGTCCAAAAAGGCTGGAGACCCAAGTTTAGGAAACACTGAATTCTAGTCCAACCCCCTACAGTGCAGGAATATTTTGCCCAACGTGGAGCCCTGGGGGTAGCCAAGGGGGTAGGGTGGCAGCTGCCCCTCATCAAGTAAATCGATAAGAATACTTAACTGAGGTTCTGCCCCAGCCCCCGAAATGAAGCCTGCCCTCCCACAGGATTTATTGGGGGGCAGAACAGTTATCTGTGATGCAATTGGTCAGTTTTTATTTATTTGCTTGATTTAGTGAGGGGAGCAGCTGCACCCCCCTGGCTACCTCCATGCATGGAGCTTGAACCCTTGAGATTGAGAGTCTCATGCTCTACCGACCGAGTTATCCCAGCCTGTATTGTTAGCTTTGAATTTCATTGTGTTGCCACCTTCCTTAGGATTGTGTAAACCAGGGGTCAGCAAACTTTTTCAGCAGGGGGCCGGTCCACCAGACCTTGTGGGGGGGCCAGACTATATTTGGGGGGGGGAACCAAGGGGGCGGGGGCTAGACCACCTGTCTCTTTGCAACCTGTTGGCCCACGCTCAGAAAACAAGCGAGAGAAGTGATTGACCTGTTTCTCTGAGGGTGAAAAAAAATAAATCGAGACTAAAAAGTAGGGAAGATCTTGTGGCCTGGGAGTGTGGTGCTGCCACTGCACTGAGTGAAGAAGCCCCTTCCCAGAGTCTGCCAACTGGCACAAGGACTGATGCTCAGCAGCTATTTGAATCACTGAGCTTGTACTGAATTGCATTAATTGTTGGGTGAATTGGTTTGCCTTGCGCCTTATTTATACACTGTCGTGTTTAAAAGACCTACACTCGCTCCCGGTACGTTTCCAAGCACAATTCAAAGTGTTGGTGCTGACCTTTAAAGTCCTAAATGCCCTTGGCCCTGTATACCCAAAGGAGTGTCTCCACCTCCATTGTACAGCCCAGACACCAAGGTCCAAGGGTCTACTGGCAGTTCCCTCACTGCAGAAAAGTGAAGCTACAGGGAACCGGCAGAGGGCCTTCTCGACAGTGGCACCCGCTCTCTGGAATGCCCTCCCATCAGATGTCAAGGAAATAAACTCCGTAATTTTTCATAGACATCTGAAGGCAACCCTGTTTTAGGAAGTTTTTAATGTTTGATGTTGCTTTTCTTGTACTTTTGTTGGAATCCGCCCAGAGGACAACCCAGTTAGATGGACGGGGTATAAGAAATAAGTTGTTGTTATTGTTTGTTCATTTTTAATGTTAGCATTATTACTGCAAGGCACTTTGAGCTGGGAAAGCAGAATACAAATATTAAACCGAACCAACCCAAAGCAAAAATCACTCATGCCATCCAGGAAGAAAGAAAAACACAGCAGTACAAAGAAAACAGGTTTCTGATCAAATTTTTAACATTAGTTTCAGAAGCACTTGAAGCACTTAGTAGTCCATATTAACAATTCAGTTTGCTTAACTTGCTTCGTCAAAATGTCTGAAACACAGGCGTTCAAACAGACAATAAAAGGGTGGGCTTGCAGACAGTTGAGGAGTGCTTTGATGGAGTTTCCTGCTTGGCAGGGGGTTGGACTGGATGGCCCTTGTGGTCTCTTCCAACTCTAGGATTCTAGGATTCTTGCAGGAGGTATTCAAATGCATACAGAACTTAAGGTTGTTGGTTTTTTTTGCAATTAAAGGGCTCTGTCACACCAGCACAACAAATTCACTTTTTTAAAGAACTGACTTTTTGCTGTTTGGAAAGTGACTGAGAAATGTTTTGAAAAGTGTGGGATGAACTAATGACTAGCAGAAAGACATGTAAACACCTTGCAAGCAAATCAGGATAAATGCTCCTTATGGAGCGAACTGCCCTGCAAAACATGTCAGAGGCAATGCTCAGCAAATAATCTAATCTCCGCATAAGCAAGAAAATCGGGGCACGTGTTCAAGAAGCAGGTCATCTGGAAGGGGTCCAAAGAGAGGCAGAACAGAATTTTAAAGATTCCTTACACACCGCTGCTCCACATTATTTTGCAGGCAAGTATCGAAAGGGCTTTGCTGTGCAATGTGCTATTAAGCAGTCACGATGTTGCTGCCTGGAAAAATAGCACAAAACAGCCTAGGCATCAAAAGCTGCACAGTAGGAGAAAAATAAAAGAACAACACGTTCTTTCTAGAAAAGGAAGGCGGACTGGAAAAATGTCTTTACGAACAGGCCAAACTCCATATTTGTTCATTTATGTTTAATTCGGCGCGTCTGAAGTATCTAAGAAGGCAGTCCTGGCCTACCTCACAGGCTTGTTGTGGGGATTAAATGAGGAGAGGGGAGAACCTGTCAGGATGTCCTACACATGAGTAGGAGCTTGGCAGAGACACATGCCCGACTGGCATGTTCCCTCCCTCCTGGGCGATCGTTCGGGAGCTTCAAAAGCATTCCTCAGCCCGAACATCACAGCGACTGATGCCAAGAAACATCAGCACACTTAGGGATCCACAGAGGTTTGCACAGTTGCGTAACAGAACTCAGCAACTCAGCATTTTGGCTAATCTACTTTATTTACATATAAATACACATGGAGCACTGTAACATGGCTCCCTCTCTCTCTAGCATCAGACAGCAAAGAGAAAGAACAAAGGACAATAGTCCCACTTCATGGAACACAGTAAGACAAACATCCTGTCTTTGTCACATCCCATTCCTGTGGAATCAAAACACATACCCAGTCATGTGATAGACAACAAACCCATGACTGCACATGGGGAATGAATCTCCAACAGAACCATGTATGCCAACTGCAGCTCCTTGGAAAAGGTGGGATGCAAATGAAATGAAAAAAATTGTAACTTCTGTTATTGCAGGCAGAGGGCCTTCTCGGTAGTGGCACCCACCCTGTGAAACGCCCTCCCATCAGATGTCAAACAGATGAACAACCACACAACTCCCCGAAGACATCTGAAGGCAGCCTGTTATTGGGAAGTTTTTAATGTTTGATGTTTTGCTGTGTTTTTATTATGTTGAAATCTGGGGGCAACCCAGTCAGGTGACCAGGGTATAAGTAATATTATATTATTAATCTATAAAAAGGTAAAGGGACCCCCTGACCATTAGGTCCAGTCGGTCAAAGTGCAAGTAGATTATTAATCTATACTCTTTCATTTAATGAATGTGGGGAGTTTTTATTAAAACAAAAAAAATTAAGATACGAGTAATACAATTTAATTGTATATACAATGCTAAACCTAAGAACCGTTTCTCGGCATTCATAAGTCCCAGGTACATGAAATCCCCTGTTCAGCACATCCAACTATCGCACGACACAGAAGAGCTTCTCTTCACTTTGAGCTTTCCAAAGAGGTTCTTCCTGCCTTCTTGAAATGAGAACAGGGGCATGTGCAGTTTGCAGTGTGTCTTCAGGCCACTTGGATAGCCTTGTTCGCCAGCCGGAGGCATGTTCCCTTCAGGCAAAGCCAATGCACACCGTTTGGATTCTCCTCTCAACGAGCTCGCTTCCTTTTGCTGGGCATGAAATCTGGCAAACAAGAGAAGGAAAAGTCCCAGTAAGGGAAGAAGGGATACAAAAACTTATGAAATATGCAGAAATGGCGAAGCTTACCAGAAGAAAAAGAAATCAAGATAACAAAGTCTTTATAAAAGAATGGAAATGGTTTATTGAACATTTACAGATAAATTGTAAACAGATTAAACACATTGGCAGGATTATTGTAACAACCTGCAGTTTTAGAAGAATAGATATTTACGGCAGATAATTAAATGAGTAAATTAAATGAATTTGGATATGCAGAAGGTATGAAAAAATAAATTTAAGGAACCACAGAAAGAGGGGGAAGGAAGTCAAATTTTGAAATGTTAAATGGATTGTAAAATTAATGAAATGTATACATTTGAAAAGTATGAATAAAAAACTACCGTACTTTTCCGTGTATAAGACTAGGTTGTTTTCTTTAAAAATTATGCTAAAAGGTGGGGGGTCTTATTCATGGAGCCATCTCCCCCCCCCAATTTTCTAAAATTTGAGTCCCCCAAAATAGGGAGCCTCTTATACATGGGGGTGTCTTATACACGGAAAAATACGGTACAGTCATACCTTGGGTTACGAATGCTTCGGGTTGCGTTTTTTCGGGTTGCGAATGAGGCAACCCCCAGAAGTCTTTACTTCCGGGTTTCAGTCTGCGTATGCGCAGAAGCATTCTGTGCAGTCTGCGCATGTGCAGAAGCGTTCTGTGCGGTTCACGCATGCGCAGAAGCGCAATATCGCATGCACGAAAGCACCGCTTGGGTTACGGACTTTTCGGGGTGCGAATTAGGTTCGTAACCCGAGGTACCACTGTATTTAAAAAAAGAGAAGAGGAAGGTTAGCTTGCACTACTTCTCACAGCATGGACAGTCTCCAATGTACCTTCGTCACTAGGATGATCAATATCTTCTTCATCATCATCATCATCCTCTGCAATCACAGGCATACTGAGGTTCCCAGCACTCTGCTCCTCTGTCAACTGCAACGTCCCTGCAAAGGCAACACCAATCTCAAAAAGGAACTGGTTTCCATTTCAGCTCCATAACTATGTCCTTGCTGGTCCGTTTTGCAGATGCAGTTAAACTGTTTTGGAACGTGGTATTTAACAAAAGAAGCCTAATAATGCAAAAGACTCTGCAGAGCATCTCTTTACCGATGATATTTCGTGGGGAACAAAAAGATTGTCAACGCCTAACAACCTTTTGTCTCAGTGATGCCACTGACAGCCCCAAAATAGGCGGATCCAAGACATCTCCATATTCACGAATGGAGGCGGAAGGTGCAGACTGCAGCACTTAATGGAGAAACTTGAGGAACAAAGGAAGGCAGGAAGGGGAAAGCAATAGGAAAAACGATTGTATAGAAAGATGGACTCCTATGAACAAATACAAACCGATCTGGAATCATAACGAGAACGGTTGTTGTGCAATGTATTTCATAAGTCGTGTGCTAATGAAGAGGGCGTGGAACTAGGCTGAGTTACAAGAATACGGAAATATCAAACTAATTCTAAAAATTAAAATAAAAAGCTTTTTAAAAAAAACACAGGATACTCTCATTATATTCTGCTAATTGCTTGCATAGCTGCAGCTGATTGAATTCTCTTCCGATCTTCTGTTAAAGAGGAAGATGAACACTGTTCTTACTTCCCCCTGCAAGTATCTTGGATCAACCATTCGTATATTTACGAATGTAGGAAGCTGTCTTGTATCGATTCAGTGCACTGGGCCCCATCTAGCGCAGTATTGACTACACGGTGGTTCGCCGGGATTTCAGATGGGACATTCCCAGCCCTAGCTTTGCGTTCAGAAGATGCTGTACCCCAGAGCCACGGCCTTTTATAAGCACAGTGGGACCTCGACTTACGAAGATAATGCGTTCCGAAGCGATCTTCGGTAGTCGAAAACACTCGTAAGTCGAGTGCCCATAGGGATGCATTGAGCAAAAAAAATTCGTAAGTCGAAGAAATCCTATTCAAAGCGGCCGTGATTTCCTTTCGCAAGTCGAAAAATTTGGTTGCGGCAGCCATTTTTTTTCTTCCAGAAGTCATTCGGAAGTCGAAAAACACGTAAGTCGGGTCACTCGTAAGTCGAGGTCCCACTGCATTTACAAAGTTTGGGAGGGTGGGGGAGGTGTTATAACACTTAGCATAGTAAAAGTAAGTGGTTTGCATGAAAGATAATAAAAATGCAACAAAATTAGGTAAAGAATTCCCTGGAAATTAGATAAAACCTGTTCAAGATGACTGCAAGTAGGCCACCCCATAAAATCCGCCGCATCATGGACTGATGCCTAAATATATGATTTGGTCACACCTTTATATCGCAGAGTATTTATGCTGGCCCGTTTAAATGCCTTTCCGTCTTCTGTGCTATTCGGAAGGTTCAAAGGCATCCCCTACCAGAACAGACTCTGCCCTTGTGGCCAGAACGTGCCGGACTCTATGGCCCACATGATACTGGATTGTCCTCTTTCTAACATTTTTTATTTTGGCCCTCCGATATCCTTTATGTGGCTCAGGGCCCTCTCCAACAAACAACTTGCGGTCCAGCTTTTGTTGAGGGATGACTCTCCTGAATTCACCAGAATTATGGCTCACTATTTGACTAGGATCTATTAAATTAAAGCCAGTACATCTGGCCTACCTAACAATGACTGCTGAGGATTCCTTATTTTCTCTCTCTTTTTCTTTGTCTTGTAGGATGTAGTTACTATATATACAGAGGGTTTGTATGCCAATATATGCCAATAAAGGTGTTGATTGATTGAAAATCCACAAGATCATCAGAAGCACGATGGGTTGAAGGAGGCAGCGACAGGCACACACACAAGACACTCACATCCCCTCCTCTATGGCATCCAGTCAAAAGATGCTCTTATCAAAGGATGGTTTCCCTACCTCTGCTTTTCAGAGTTTCCTTCTTCCTCCTCGGCTGCAAACTTTTGCTGGCTTTCTTAGCCCTTGGCGTTTTGGATTTCCCACGATCTGTTGATTCGGAAGACTCCAGCTTAACTTGGCGGTGCCGTCTTGATTTGGAAGCCTAAAACATTTGCGTTTAAAAAAAAAAAAAGCCAGAGAAGTAGATTAAGCAAGAAGGAAAACAATTTTTTTGTAGTGTGCATGGGGGGCGGGGGACACAATCAAATGAACTGCATCGATCTTGCCACTGCTTAATTCTGCCACCTGTAATGTTGTCATATGCCATATTCCTCAACAGAATGACCACGAAGGAAAGTTAGGAATTCAACCCTAACCCTACCACAGGGTAGGCATGGACTCATAACACACAAAGGGAGGGGAATCCAGATTCTATTACCCACTAGTATTAGGTAAAGGTAAAGAGACCCCTGACCATTAGGTCCAGTCGTGACCGACTCTGGGGTTGCGGCGCTCATCTCGCATTATTGGCCAAGGGAGCCGGCATACAGCTTCCGGGTCATGTGGCCAGCATGAGGCGAACCAGGGCAGCGCACGGAAACGCCGTTTACCTTCCCGCTGGAGTGGTACCTATTTATCTACTTGCACTTTGACGTGCTTTCGAACTGCTAGGTTGGCAGGAGCAGGGACCGAGCAACGGGATTTCACCCCGGCGCGGGGATTCGAACTGACCTTCTGATTGGCAAGCCCTAGGCTTTGTGGTTTAACCCACAGCGCCACCCGCGTCCACTAGTATTATACAACAGCAATTTCACCGTCGCATGAAATCATGAATCTCTTAATGGTACTTCAAGGGAACAGTGTTAAAATTGTTCAATCCCTCATCACAACCCTAATCGAATTCGCCCCTTCTCTCCATGGCTGTTTTTAAGCTTCAGAAAAAGATGTCAGAGATCCAATTGCAGATACCTAGTCTAGCTAGCCCTCAGTCACTGAGTTCTCTCTGCTGCATTTTAAATACTGATCTTCGAGTGCTGCAAGTCTGCTAGTTGGCCACTGATCAATGCACTTAACTTACGTAAACATCAGTTTTTAATATAACAGTGCACCCATATTTCAATATCAGTGCATGACATTGTGCAAAACTGTTGGACCCAACTTGCTACAGTTGGTTCTTCTTCTTAGGACTAACCTGTGAAAGACTAAGAGCTTTTCAGATTCCAGAACTTGGATCATTTTTTTCATCTCATCTTTAACTCAATAACACAGTCCGTCCTGTGTCATAGGCAACTAATATATATTATAACTTATACTACATTAACATATCCTCAATGCATGCATCAATAAAATAAATCAGAACAACAAGGAATAGTAAGAGAAATACAACTTTTCATCACACAGAAAAGTAACGAAGGTACTAAGGGGAGTCATATATTTCAACTTAGAATCCATTATTGCGATGGAGGAGAATTTCCTGATACAGTGGTACCCCGCCCAGCGAAGATAATGCGTTCCGTCGCGATCTTCACTGGTCGAAAACGACGTTCGGCGAACCCCCCATAGGGCTGCATCGGGGGAAAACGCGCTAGGCGAAGAAATCCTATTCCCAACTTCATTCGCCGAAAAAACGCCATTTAAAGCGGCCGCAACGCCTGTTCTTTAGGCGAAGAAATTTGCTAGCAGCGGCCATTTTCCCCCCCCGGAAGTCGTTCGTTCCACGAAAATGACGTTGCACGGGTCATTCGCTGGGCGGGGTACCACTGTATTCCCTTCACACTTACCTGAACAACTGCAGAGTAAGATTTGGATTTGATGTTGGCTAATGCACTGGCTCTTTCAAGTCCCTGGAAAATAAAGTACTTTTAGCACTGCATCACCCAGGCCTAGACAATGACACAGTTCCTACACCTGAGTATTCTGCCCCGAGTTCCCAGGTATCACAATAAGGACCGTATTTTTCCGTGTATAAGACGGAAATTGGGGGTCGTCTTGTACACGGAACATGGGCATCTGGGGGAATTTTAAAAATATTTCAGCGTATGTCCGGGATTTTGGCTTGGGCGGGCTGAGGTGGTCCCTCCTGCTGCCGTCCCCCCTTTCTCTCCCCACCCTGCATGCTGGCAACTGGCTCGCCTCCTGAAGCCCCCGCTGGCTCGACCACCAGATCGAGAGCAGCTACCGCCACCACTGCCACTGAGAGCTACCTCAGCTACCACCCAGAGTGGCTGAGGAAACTCGGCCAGATGGGCAGGGTAAAAATAATAAATTATTATATTATTATTACCTCTCCTTGCCCTTCTTTCCTTTTCTTCCTCTTCCCCTCTCAAACTCCCACCCTGCCCCCTGCCCACTCACCACCTTCCTCAGCTCAGATTGCTCGATGGCATGGCCCGGCGCAGAGCGGTCGCTGCCTTCCCCTGGCTCTTCCTTGGCATCCTGCTTTGCAGCAGCAGCAGCTGCCATCAAGGGGAAGTGTGTGGAGCCCCCCCCCCAGCCTCCCCCCCACCCAGTCACTGCCTTTGCGCACTGCATGCATCTCATGCTGGAAACTTTGAGGGCAATCGCCCCAAAAAAGATCAACAACTTGCTGCTGCCAATCATCCAGATTTTCACTTCTATTTTAGGGTTTCGTTTCCTTAATTTTGGGTTCAAAAAAATAGTCTTGTACACAGGGGCGTCTTAAGACATGGAAAAATACGGTATTTCCTTACCTCTGTCCCTTGCAAAGGACCCTCCTTTTCATTCGTGGCTTCTCCGCCCACAGTGGCCAAGGCCGGCTCCTGGAAAGGGCAAGACATTCCACAGGGATGAAGACTGAAATACGGAGGCCTTGGTCTAGAATAGCGGCTCCCCTTGGTTCCATGAACCAAGTGCTCCCTACCCTACCCTATGAAAGGCGTTATTCAGAATAGCGGTTTGCACGACCCAATGAGAATAATAATCCCTGCATTGCAGAGGGTTGGACCAGATGTCCCTTCCAACTCTATGAATAGCACAATAAAATTGAAATCTGTAACAATTAATTGCACATTATTCAAAATCCATTTAAAATCCAGTATACCTGAAGGAGCGTCTCCACCCCCATCGTTCAGCCTGGACACGAGGTCCAGCACCGAGGGCCTTCTGGCGGTTCCCTCACTGCGAGAAGCAAAGCTACAGGGAACCAGGCAGAGGGCCTTCTCGGTAGTGGCACCCGCCCTGTGGAACGCCCTCCCATCAGATGTCAAGGAAATAAACAATTACCTGACTTTTAGAAGACATCTGAAGGCAGCCCTGTTTAGGGAAGTTTTTAATGTCTGGTGCTTTATTGCTTTTTAATTATTTTCATTAATTCTGTTGGGAGCCACCCAGAGTGGCTGGGGAAACCCAGCCAGATGGGCAGAGTAGAAATATATTATTAATTAGAAGGAGAAGGAAAAGAAGGAGGAGGAGGAGGAGTTTGGATTTGATATCCCGCTTTATCCCTACCCTAAGGAGTCTCAAAGCGGCTAACATTCTCCTTTCCCTTCCTCCCCCACAACAAACACTCTGTGAGGTGAATGGGGCTGAGAGACTTCAGAGAAGTGTGACTAGCCCAAGGTCACCCAGCAGCTGCATGTGGAGGAGCGGAGACGCAAACCCAGTTCACCAGATTACGAGTCTACCGCTCTTAACCACTACAGCACACTGGCTCTCAGTTATTATTATTATTATTATTATTATTATTATTATTAAAACTAGTTTAATGAATTCAACTGCGCTGACCAGCTTGATCTAGTGATACAAGCTTTTCAAAGTCTGATAGTCATTTACATTTCCAATGAGTCCCCCCCGCACAACCACTTAGTGCCCCCCTAGATGACCCCGCTGCTGCAAAGGGACGCAAAGGGCTAAAGCAAGGTACTCTAGAGAGCCCAGGAAGTGTGACAAGCAATGTGCCCTGTGCATCAAATTTAATACAGATAGAACACGCCCCTTCATCTGTTCTGCATAGGTGTCTTGGCTATTCACATATGACCAATGAACTGGCTCTCTCATCGGCTGTTCTCTTGTCCTGTTTACACAGCATTGTGCCACAATGGCAGCTGTAGGCCCAAGTGGATCTCTCTAGATCTGCCCGCAACAAGACACAGCGCAAAGATTGCCTCTGCAACAGTCCGAACAAGTGTGCAATTCACACACCCCTATGTTGTCCCCATTAGCTTCTAGATGCCACCTAAACACAACACAGATTTATACTGCTTGGCACTCCCCAGCGAGAGCCCTCCAATCCGCATTGCTCTTGCATCATCAGTGCGTCAGGATTCCACGGAAACAGAGAGAAACAATGCACCACAGCCAACAACTAAATGGAAAATCTCCCCGGTTCAGCTCTCTGTTCTGCACAGACCTGCGTTTGCCTAAACTAATTTTAAGGCTTTGGGGTAGGATAGGAGGGACACTTTAAAAAGTGCAGCACGAGCTGCAAAGTGAGAAACGGCTTTCCAATCACCCGGACAAGCTTCAACAGCACACACACACAAATAAAATGAAGCCACCTACTGCTTTGTTCTTCTGCCACTCTTGATGCTCCAAAATGATGTTCTTGAAATTGTCTATGAAGTCATCTTTTATCAGATTAAGAGCCTTGTCCGGCTGGGACTGGTCCTCAGAGATCAGGCACTTCATCTTTTGGTAGTGGTCGTGAATGTTCTTAGCTTCCTTTAAAATGTAAATAAATATATTGCACGGCAGGAAAGCTTTGGAAGAGAAAGTGAAACTTAACCACTGAAGACTTTGAAAGATCGCAACAGAATGCTCCCCCCCCCCAAGGGAAGTTCACCTGGCACCTTCATTATACACCTTTAGGCGTCAGACAAACGTTCCTTTTTAACCAGGCCTTTGGTTGATCTGATTTAATTCTACGCCCTTTTAAAATGTGGGGTATTTTTGGATTTGATATTAGGCTCTCTATACCAGGGGTCAGCAAACTTTTTCAGCAGGGGGCCAGTCCACTGTCCCTCAGACCTTGTGGGGGGCTGGGCTATATTTTGAAGAAGACGAAGAAGAAGAAATAATTCCTATCCCCCACAAATAACCCAGAGATAAAAGCTCATGTAAAAAACACCAGCCAGGCCCCACAAATAACCCAGAGATGCATTTTAAATAAATGGACACATTCTACTCATGTAAAAATACACTGATTCCCAGAACACCTGCAGGCCAGATTTAGAAGACGATTGGGTCAGATCCGGTCCCTGGGCCTTAGTTTGCCTACCCATGAACTAGTGCATGTGGTATTGAAGCAGCAGTAGCTGCTGCTATGCAGTGCATCCTAAATCCACTTCCAGAGCTTCGACTCTAGTTGGAGAGAGTTGTAGGGAGCGAGAGCAGGAGGGAAATAGGTAGTAATGAATGGCGCTTTTTTCAGCATTCTGCCTGGAGCAGATGTAACAATGATCTCCAATCCATGGCAGTATATCCGAGTGGGTTCTTCAAATCAGAGTTGGCTTCAGTTACAAGGACAACCATGGTTAGCTGAAGCACAGATATGATGCTACAATAATATTAAAGTAAAATATGAAATGAAAGGAAGGACATTCAAATAAGGAGGGGGGGCACGCCGGCCCTTTGTATATCCCTAAGTGCCTAACCATGATTATGGGATTGAGAAGGATGTGTCTGCACCACATTCACAGAACACACACACACACACACACACACACACACACACACACACATGATTTTTTTAAAAAAATGCTAGATTGGGCTTTCCCTAGGACCGAGAGATCAAACAGGAAAACTAAGAGCTACGCTTCCTGTTCCTGAGCATGTGTACGTATTAAATGCAATTCAAATAAAAGTCATTTTTTTGCAACCCCAACACATAGGAGGCTTTGCAGGCGGTATTTAAATTTGTTACACCTTCCATGTGGTTGCGGCATCACCGTCTGTGCATGAAGGGACAGAATGGCCCCTGGAACAGGGTGACAGTGCTAAATCAGCAGGCTAGGCCACCTGAAAGATGCTGCAGCAGAAACAGCCGAAAGGTTAAGAGCATGATGAGTACTCTACCTCTAAGAAGTCACCCGGCTTAAGCATCGCAACTCGGTCGTCCGGATCCCTGAACTCGCTCCTGGTCTCCGTCTTCTCCTGCATGTTCTTCTTAGTCCTAAAGGAAAGCTAGAAAGAGGTCGCGTCAGGATAAAAGTAGAAGGGAAAACTGGATGAGCAAACGAAAGTGAAATGCCACTGAGATGTCAAGAACTCTGTAAGGTAAGAAACCTAGGCAGGAATCACCTAACCAGTCCTATCAGTGGAAGCCCTGACCCCAGGGTGGATAAAAATCAATGATTTTTTTACAAAATAATAATAATCAAAAAATTGATTTTAAAAAATTTAAATCAGATTTTTAAAATTGAAATTGGATTTTTAAAATAAAATGCTTTTGGAAGGGGCCTCCCCGCCTAAGAGCTAATGCATGTGGTATTGAAGCAAAGTAAAGGTAAAGGGATCCCTGCCAGTTAAGTCCAGTCGCAGACGACTCTGGGGTTGCAGCGCTCATCTCACTTTACTGGCCAAGGGAGACGGTGTTTCTCCGCAGACAGTTTTTCCGGGTCATGTGGCCAGCAGGACTAAGCCGCTTCTAGCGAAACCAGAACAGCGCACGGAAACATCGTTTACCTTCCCGCTGGAGCGGTACTTATTTATCTACTTGTGCGCTGGTGTGCTTTCAAACTGCTAGTTTGGTAGGAACTGGGACCGAGCAACGGGAGCTCACCCCATTGCGGGGATTTGAACCGCCAACCTTCCAGCGCATGTGGTATGGAAGCAGCAGCAGCTGCTTTGCAATGCATCCTAAATCCAGTTCCATAACTTCGACTCTAGTTGGAGAGAGAGTTGTAGGGAGGGAGAGCAGGAGGGAAAATGGGCACTTAGAGGATTTTTAGAGGGTGCTCCCCACTTACGCGATTTTTGCTTATGCATGTCAGGGGCTGGCCGGGTTCCGAAGCAGCGCCAGAGGAAACAGCTGACCTAGACAGGGCTCAGCTGATGCCTGAAGAGTTATTGAGGGTCTGGGATCAGGAACAGGCACAGCCCCTGCTGACGCCAGAGGCGATAATGAAGCAATGGGAGGAAGCCCCAACCAGGGCTCTAGCGCAGCCAATGGGAAGGGATCAGAACATGGAGACCGGGGAGGAGTTGGGGCTGAGAGAGCCTGACAGAGCATCAGACACCACCAGCGTGGATGAGGAAAGTGAAAGGGAAGGGGCAGGCGCTGACCCGCCCAAGTCGAGGGCACGGAAAAGGAAACAGGAGAGGCGGCGCCTCGGATTCCCGAAGCTCCTATGTTGGGGGCGGAGTCGCAAATCTGCACTTCAGGGATCTGACTCGGAGGGGTCGGATGCATAGCTGTAACGTCTGAACTGCTTAATGCTGTAAATAAAGCAATTAGTTTAGTAGACGGTGTTTGTGGATGTTTACTCCCGAGGAGGCCACACATCCTTCTCACAATGCACACGGGGGGACAATGCCTATACGGTTTTGTTAATATCAATCCAGTAACTCACAAATTTAGGCATTGCTGTGAAATGGAATGCTCTGTCCATCCGAAGCTTCCGGAAGACATAGGCAGCATCGTAATGCTGAGCATCTAACAGTTCCTGTTGGAATTTCATGACTTCAGCCCAGTCTTTGAGCGCAACCCTGATCTGAAGAAACAAACACAGGCACGTCTTCAAATTCAAGTCAGAAAAACACAACCTGAAAGCACCTATTAAAAGCCTGTAAGCCAATGCAAGCAGGATTTATACCTTTTGCTTCGGTTCGCACAATTGTGTATTGTACAATGCATACAGAAGATAAAGGGCACCCACTCGGATCTGGAAGGTGTAGGGAGGAAAGCAGTACGGCCACACCAATGCCAAAGCTTCCTTGGTGAACTTTATCTGCTCCGGAGTCCTTATTTTACCACTAGGATGAAAAAAGAAAAGATACACATGGCATTTGTCAATCCCATCAGTTATATGTCAAGAAAATACTACATCAATGATGACAGAAGAGGAGGGTCAACGCTCAAGGAGGGTCAATGCTCAAGGGTTTAACTAGGTTGCCACAGGTTGCCCAGCCTTGTTCTAAAAGCCCTGGACCAAAATCAGATGCTTAGAAAGTTGGGACCATTTTAATCCGTTTTAGCATTTAAACTTTTGTATGTTTTAAAGTGGGCTGGTGAATTTTTCTCCATTTAACTGTTTTATCTCTTTGTAAACTGCTTTGAGATTTTTTTACAGTCAAGCGTTGAAATAAATAAACAAAACTAAAATCAAATGAAATAAATGAAATAAAACATAGCATTGCTTGTGGGCGGTTATTGGTTTGGTTTGTTCTTGTTCCTGTTTTTATTATGTATTTTGTGTTTTTACCTTGTATTTTAATGTTGTGAGGCACCCTGAGATCTATGGATGATATAAAAATTTAAATAATAATAATACTTTTACATCCTACCCTTTTCTACAAGGAGATCAAGGTAGAATACATAGTTCCCCTTCCCCGCCCTCCTCCTTTAATCCCCACAACAGCCCTGTGAGGTTGGCTTGCCTGAGGGGCAGTGACTGGCCCTAGGTCACCCTTATTGAGCTTCATGGCCCAGTGGGAATTTGAACGTGGTCTCCCAGGTCCCAGTTGGACATTCCTAACCCAGCCTTTCCCAACCTTAGGTCACCAGGTGTGCTTGGCCTACAACTCCCAACCATCCCTACCTATTAGGACCAGTGGTCAGGGATGATGGGAGTTGTAGTCCAACAGCATCGGAGGTGGGGGACACACCAAAGGTTGAGAAAGGCTGCTCTTACCACTACACTTGAGAATCACAGAACTGTAGAGTTGGAAGGGACCCCCAAGCATCATCGAGCCAGGCATGTTTTGGGACTACAACTCCCATAATCCCTGACCACTGGTCCTGTTAGCTAGGGATCATGGGAGTTGTAGTCCCAAAACATCTGGGAGCCGAAGGTTGCCTACCCCTGACAACCCCCCCTCGCAATACAATGTTAACGTTTTTGCGGGGTTTTTTTAATGTATGTTTTCAAAGTGGGTTTTTTAATATTTTCTGAATGCATTGTATAAATAGATATAAGAACAACAATAATAATATCAGCATCTGGACATCACACCACTGTCCAACCCCCCCCCCCCGGCAATACAATGTTAATGTTTTTGGGGTGTTTTTTTAAATGTTTTCAAAGTGGGTTTGTTAATTTGTTCTGAATGCATTGTTTTACCTTTTTTTGTAAACTGGGTATAAATAGATATTATAACAACAACAACAATAATATCAGCATCTGGACAGCACACCACTGGCTGGCTCCTGGTCAGGGACAGTGACAACCACAGGAAAGGCTGGCCAAAAGTGTTTTGGCACCTGAGGCAAACGGGGGGGGGGGTGAAGATCTACATCAGTGCTTCCAAACTGCAATCGCCAGCTGTTGTTTTTTTGGACTACAACTCCCATCATCCCTAGCTTGCAGGACCAGTGGCCAAGGATGATGGGACCTGTAGTCCAAAAAAACAGCTAGTGACCCAAGTTTGGGGAACCCTGATCTACATTAAGGGCAAGGGCGGGGGCGGAAGATCTGCACTGGGAACCGCTGCCCCTGTGGATCCCGCCCGAATGCAGGATTGGATGGGGAACCCCAAGGGCCATCCAGTCCAACCCCGCCTTGCAATGCAAGGGCTCGCAGAGGACCAAACCCCTTCCTTCCTTCCCTCCCTCCCACGCAGCCTGCCAACCCTCCCGCAGGGCTGGACTTTCAGCTCAAGTTTCTGCTGCCAAGCCGCTTCTTGGAAGGGGCGGCAAAGGGTGCAGGCACTCTGCCCATGCCCAGAGGCCACACTCACTAGAAGATGGTGTGGAAGCGCAGCTCCCTCCACAGCGAGGCGAAGTCCTCGAAGCGGACGCTCTCGGCCTGCTGGAAGCGGCTGAGCAGAGCCTCGCAGTCCGTCTTCAGGCCCGGCCAGCCGGCGCTCATGGTCGCCGCCTCTCAGCACTGGCGTCCTGACTGCGCGTGCGCGCTGCACACTGGTTGTAGCGCCAGGAGAGAAGGGGAAAGGTTAACCCCACCGCTGCCGCTCTCCAAATAACTGCTTAAGGCGTCGCGCTGGCCGTGAGTGTGTGTTGCCCATTTAAGAGTCGAGCTCACGGAAGCGGAGGTAAGCGACTATAGCCAATCAGAACCACGGTTTAGCTGCTCGCTCCGCCCTCCCTCGCCGAACTCCCACCCCTTTCTACTTCGGCTCTTTGGTTAAGACTGGGGCTCCTAAGCCCCGCCTCTGGGCGATGGTTTAAAAGGGTGTTGGAAACCGGGAGGTACCAGCTGCAAATAAGGTTGCTTGTTTTTATAAAAGAGCCGCCTCTATAAACTTGCCTAATGAGCTTTTGGTGTTTTATCAACCTGTGTGTTTTTATTTCTTTGTTTCGCAAAATTTACATGCCGCTTGACTGCAGAGAAAACATCAACGCCGTTTTACAACAAAACAAAAAAGATGATGACATCAGCACTGAGAAATATACAAGCGTAACTTAATTATACAGAAAACAAAAACAAATAAACACACAATAGACTTAAAACAAATTTAAAACTCACACAAACTTTCTAAACGTCTGGGTAGTGAGGTCCCAACTAAAGAGTGGCAACTTAAGTGGCACAACTTGCAGATTTAACATAAAGAATAAGAGAGCAAGAAGAACACGTTTAAAGAAGATTGGGAAATGTTGATTGAGTATATGGAAAATAACTGCGTACAGCTGAAAACGCTGGCAGCATTAAAACAAATTCAACACAGTAAATAATGTTTGACAGATGTAATAGTGGAAAAGCGATTGGAGTAGTTATTGTAAAATATACAGGGCAGGTATGTAAGATATGCAAAATGAACCATGGAAAGAGAAAAAGGGAAGTCATTGGATATTTTAAAGTAATGCAAAATGTTTATTTGAAATTGTAAAACAGAAAATTTAATAAAAATTACATTAAAAAGAGAAGTGAATCCTATTGGATTCAACAGTGAACATAGGAAGCTGCCTTATTCCAATTCGTGAGAATTAACACTGCCCTTTCTGTCCCTCACCTCCATCATCCATGTGTAATAATTCTTTGGGTCGATTCTGTAATAAACTGGCCAAAACATTTCCCCCTCCATAACAGGGTGGATTTGATTTAAATCAAATTGATTTAAATCATGATTTAAATCATGATTTAAATCACTAGTCAGTAAGGCTTGATTTAAATCACTAGTCAGTAAGACTTGATTTAAATATTTTTTTTACAGAAAGACTCATTCTTGCTGGTATAATCTTAATATTTACAACCATATGAAGTTTCATTTTTGGAATAATAAATTTTCAGAGTAGTTTTTACAGTTATATCAAAAATTACTGATTTGGTTATACTACTAGAAATACATAGACAGATAATTATGAAGTTATGGTGAGGTTTAATAAGCTAACTGTTTATATTTGGACAACTTTTCTGCTGTACTTTATTGGAAGGAGAAAAATAATCATTTCCTTAATAACCATTTAAACAATTTATTTAACTAAAACAATAACATGATAGCATATGTATCCATGTTTGTTAACTGATGTGGTTAAATATTTTTTTAAAAAAACTTAGACTGAGTTTTAGCACACTTGATAAACTTAAAACAAATCCTTATTTCCTGATGAATAGCCTTTGGACTACAATGTAACTTAAATAGAAGACTATATTTAGAAAGATTTTTCCTCCAAAAGCATTTTATTTTAAAAATCCAATTTAAATCAAAAAAATCGATTTAAATCAAAAAAATCCGATTTAAATCAAAAAAATCTGATTTTTTTGATTTTTTTAAAAAAATCATTGATTTTTATCCACCCTGCTCCATAAACAGGAACCGGAGCTGGACCCGAGGGGCAAAAGGGGCAGTGGCCCAACAATAGCAGCCACTTGATTTCACCTCCTCTTCCTGCATTTTATATACAGGTAATCTCTCACTGGACACATGACCTGGAAGCTGTACTGCGGCTCCCTCGGCCAGTAAAGCGAGATGAGCGCCGCAACCCCGGAGTCGGTCACGACTGGACCTAATGGTCAGGGGTCCCTTTACCTTTACCTAATCTCTCGCTCTCTGCTTGCTCCCATGTAAGGTGTGCTGGAGGGGGAATGACACCCCCCTGTCATCATCCTCCCAACCTTCGTGCCCCGGAGGACTTTTTCGGAGGTGGGGGGGGGGGTCTCTTTCCCTGCCGTCTCCGGGGATCGAACCTGGGACCTTCTCAGGAAAGAAACAGGATGACGGAGCTGGTTTAGAAGGAGGGGAATTTGTGGGTTCTGGGAGGGAGGCGTGGCCCATTCCTCCCCATGGGTCAGTGAGCTTCGCTTCCTAGAGAGGCAGGAAGGTATGGAGGGGGGAGGGGGGAGCCAATGTTGGAGGGGAGGGGCCGCCATCCACATTCCCGGAAGAGGAGCAGGTCTGCAGCGGAGGAGGGAAAAGAGGTGCAAAATATTTTATTTGGGGGGGGGGAGATTTGGGGTTGCGGGGAGGGGGAGAAGGATGGGCTTTTCCTCCCCCTGAATCTGCAAACAGGGCAGCTGGGAAGGGAGGGCAGGCTTTTGGGCGGGGGGGGTGGGTGAAAGGAAAGTAGGGGAGAGCTCCCCCTCCCCCTTCTTTCTGTGGGTCAGTCGAGGCGAGGAGGGGCTGATTTAGGCGCTGCTGGGATAAAGGAGCCCCTCCCCCTTGGAGAGCCCACCGCCCTTTGTATTGCGGGAAAGGAAATCGGAACAGAATGGCGAGCAATGGAAGCGGAGGGACAGAGAGGACAAAGAGGTAGAGCAGGGGGGGGCGATGGGCGGGGAGAGAAAGGGTCAAATACCCCCCCCCCCGAACCTCAACAACAACTGACTTCCTGGGCGCTATCTGCAGAGGCCCCGATCCATGCAATCCGGGTGAAGATCGAGAACCCTCCATTCGCAGGGTTCGCATTGTACGCCCCCCCCCCCGATTCTGCGGGAATGTAATGGGAGCCCCCCCCCCCCAAGGGCTGGGGCTTGAACCGAGGCCCCAGTTCCGCGTGGATTCCCCCTGGCAGGGAACCCTGGGGCGCCGCGATCCTGGCTCCTGCCTTGGTGGGTCCACTTTGTCTGGAGAATCGGAGAGAGGGAGTCCATGGAAGGGTTAAAGGAGGCGAGAGAGGCCTGGATAGAGACCCCCCTGTCCCCCCCCCCGCTCATCTGGCGAGGCCCCTCCTGATGGAGAGGTGGGCGCGATTGGGAGAGATTTGGCACGCAGGGCGAATGGTTACCTGACAGGGGGCGAGGGGAGGCTGGGGGGGGGGTGAAGGGCAGAGGAAGATGGGGGGGGGCTGAGGGATCTTAAGAGTTCTTGAGAAATTTCCCCTGGATTATGATTGGTATCCAGACCCTAACACTATAAATCCAAGGTGTCCACACTCAGTAGTGTAGCAACCCCTGGGGAAGAGCTTTTTCAAAGAAATTGTTCACCCCCAAAGCTGCTTGCTTAGGAACCTACATTGTGTCCATCAACCTGCAGTGTGAGAATTGTCTCTCCCCCCCCTTTCTCCGCTGCTGCCCACACTAAAGGTGTGTCTGGATGAAATCCTAAAGATTACAAAAAAGGTCCAGCTGATGTTCCATAAAATAGTGTGGTTCAGATTCTGAGCCACAATGGTTGCTGAGAAATACAGCCAGGGAATATGAAACTGATTTGAAGATTGGTTTCTTCTTTACACTTTATTCTTATAATATGACTAGTATATTAAGCCTGTTGAAAAAAACAGGCGCTAGCCGGAGGCGGAGCAGCAGGAGCCGGGGGACCGGGAGGCTTCGGCGGGGGCGACCGGCTGGCCCGTGAGGCGAAGCCGCCTCGCCTCGGACCCCTCGGGCCTCCTTCAGGCGGCGGCAGGAGCCTCCATGGGCGGGCGGCGGCAGCGGCAATGGCGGCGGCGCAGTTTCGCCCGGCCGGAAGTGTCTCTGCGTCTTCCCGCCCCCTCCAATCCCTGCATCCCCGTGTGACATGCGCAGAACGCACTTCCGTGACACACGGAAAAGCAGGGACACTTGAAGATTATAATATAGGATTACTCACCACTAGTTTCATCTTCTTTCCTCCCCTCCATCAGTTTTATTCACTTTTAATGTTCTCCCTTTTCTCACATATTTTTATATTGTGATCTTCAGATGCAGAGCAATATACAAATTTTCTAAATAATTCCAAGTTGGAGCAGAAATTGCATATCCAGAAGCCCTAGGCAACTGACCGCAAATGAGGAAGAACAGTGAGAGAGGCCTGGACCGCGAATCTCCACTTAGATAGGCTAGTGTCAGGAGACGGGTGTGAGATAAGATGGCGTATAATTATTATAAATAATAATTTGGGGGGGGGGGGTTAATCTGGGATTCCCAGCAGTCAGGCTCCAGCTGCTTTCCTTCTGCATCTCCAGCTCCCTCCATTCAATAATGTAAGGCTGAGGTTTTCTCCTACCTGAGCACTCCTTCAACTGACCACAAGACATATATGGGTCTCCCAAAATGGTCAGTATGCACCTCCTGAGGTCAAAGGGACTGTGCAGGTGATTATTAAATATCTAGAGGTCGAAGGGGACAAAATGTGGCCCAAAGGGTGGAGGATTATTGTGCAGAGGATAAAGAACTTCATGTTGAACTTAGGATAAGGTTACCAGTCCTCCCCCCCCCCCCCAATGAATCCAGTGACATTTTTCAACTTCAGTTGAAAAATATGAATTTTGTCGGGGGACTGATTGTAAAACTGGGGACTGTCACTGGGAAACAGGGACCTATGGTAGCCATAAGTTGGGAACCTGATCAAAACCACTTATTTAAAAAGTAAATCCCACAGTTCAAATGCATTCTAAGATAATGCTGCTTCATTAACGATAATTAAGGGTTAGGAAGGCTGTTGGTGCATTACCATTATTTAACATTCTTTCATTTGCATTTCCTAAAAATTTGGAACATATGGAGGGCAGGAGAGAATGTATGAGACATTAAAATAAGAAGTGGCGTATGCCCCGATTACAGTATTTGAGATGCAACAAGCAATTAAAAAATCCAAATTAGGGAAAGCACCTGGATCTGATGGGCTTCCGGCAATCTATTATAAAAAAAATCAGAAGAGGTGCTGTTTGAACCGTTAAACATGACAATGAATAATATCATAGAATATGATAGAATGCTAGAATCGTGGAAGGAGAGTTTCATTACGCTAATTCCAAAACAAGGAACAGATCTGTTGTCAATATCTAATTATAGGCCCATTTCATTGCTGAATAACAACTGTAAATTTTATGCCTACATCCTAGCAGAAAGAATGAAAAAAATTCTCAAAGCTATTATACATAAGGACCAGGTGGGCTTTCTCCCCAGTCGTATGGCTCAGAATAACATCAGAAATATTATAAACGTTGGAATACTTGGACTCACGAATAGACAAACTAGCCATTTTAGTGGCGGTTGACTCTGAGAAAGCTTTTGATAATATTTCTTGGAGATTTATAACAACTATACTGCAACATATGGAGTTTGGAAACCTATTTTGTAATGGAATTTAGGCTATCTATACCTAAACAAAAGGCCAAAATTATAACAACATACTAACAGATGAATGCGAAATCAACAAAGGGCTTAGACAGGGTTGTCCGCTTTCCTCGTTAATATTTATTTTCGTAATTGAAGTCTTAAGTAAGAACATCAGAAATGAAAAAAACATCAAAGTAATAATATTGGGAAACAATGTTTATAAATTTCAGGCATTTGTGGATGATTTCATCATCATAATGGAAAACCCTAAAGAGAGCCCTACTAAAGCTGTAGAAATAATAAATAAATATGGGAAGGTAGCGGGGTTTAAACTGAACACAAATAAAACCAAACTTTTGGCGAAAATGCTCCTTATTTCAGAAAGATGACATGGAAAAAGAAACACAGCTAAAAGTCTGTCAAAAAATTAAGTACTTGGGAATATGGTTAACACAGAAAAATATCAGTCTCTATCAGTCTCTATGAAGATAACTACGTCAAGGTATGGTCAGAGGTCAAAAGAAATATAGAGATTTGGAGTAAATAAAAATTATCTTTTTGGGGACATATATCGGCGGTTAAACTAAACATCTGCCAAAGATGCTTTTTTGGTTCCAAGCCATCCCAGTGATAGGGAAAACAAACTGCATCAAAAATTGGCAGAAGGAAATATCTAAATATATCTGGCCAGGAAACAAACCAAGAATAAAGCACACACTTCTTATTGATCCCAAAGAAAGGGGTTCCTTTGGCCTCCCCAATTTAAATTATATTATGAAGCAGCTTGTTTCTCTTGGATAAAAGACTGGTGTCAACTTAGAAACTATGAGGAATTGGACTTGGAGGGACATGGCAACCACTACGGTTGGCATGCATATTTAAATTATGATATGTCCAAAGTGTACAAGGGTTTCACTGATCACATTGTAAGAAATGCCCTATTTATGGTTTGGGGAAAATAAGGTTTGGGAAAAATACAGAAGATTGATGGAACCTAAAACCCCTCGAGGCAAAGGCCGTAAAGAAGAAAAACATGAGAGGAAGCTGGTTGACATTATTGATAGAGGGTGTTAGCCAAATTAAGCTTAAAAATTACGAGGAAATCAAAGATCAGCTCTCAGAATGGCTAGAATATTATCAACTCTATGAAACATTCAAACAAGATAAAAATATCGGATTTGCCACTGAGCCTTCGAGGTTTGAAAAGGAATTAGTTGATAACAGAGTAAAGATAATCAGCCATTTTCGTGGCGGTTAACTCTGAGAAAGCTTTTGATAATGTTTCTTGGAGATTTATAACAACTATACTGCAACATATGGAGTTTGGAAACATATTTTATAATGGAATTTAGGCTATCTATACCTAAACAAAAGGCCACAATTATAATAACATACTAACAGATGAATGCGAAATCAACAAAGGGCTTAGACAGGGTTGTCCGCTTTCCCTGTTAATATTTATTTTAGTAATGGAAGTCTTAAATAAGAACATCAGAAATGAAAAAAGCATCAAAGGAATAATATTGGGAAACAATGTTTATAAATTGCAGGCATTTGTGGATGATTTCATCATCACAATGGAAAACCCTAAAGAGAGCCTTACTAAAGCTGTAGAAATAATCAATAAATATGGGAAGGTAGCGGGGTTTAAACTGAACACAAATAAAACTAAACTTTTGGCAAAAAAACCTCCTTATTTCAGAAAGATGACATGGAAAAAGAAACACAGCTAAAAGTCTGTCAAAAAATTAAGTACTTTGGAATATGGTTAACACAGAAAAATGTCAATCTCTATGAAGATAACTACGTCAAGGTATGGTCAGAGGTCAAAAGAAATATAGAGATTTGGAGTAAATAAACATGATCTTTTTGGGGACGTATATCGGTGGTTAAACTAAACATCTGCCAAAGATGCTTTTTTGGTTGCAAGCCATCCCAATCAGGGAAAACAAGCTGCATCAAAAATTGACAGAAGGAAATATCTAAATATATCTGGTCAGGAAACAAACCAAGAATAAAGCACACACTTCTTATTGATCTTAAAGAAAGGGGTTTCTTTGGCCTCCCCGATTTAAAATTATATTATGAAGCAGCTTGTTTCTCTTGGATAAAAGACTGGTGTCAACTTAGAAACTATGAGGAATTGGACTTGGAGGGGCATGGCAACCACTACGGTTGGCATGCATATTTAAATTATGATAAGTCCAAAGTGCACAAGGGTTTCACTGGTCACATTGTAAGAAATGCCCTATTTATGGTTTGGGAAAATTACAGAAGATTGATGGAACCTAAATCCCCTCGAGGCAAAGGCCGTAAAGAAGAAAAACATGAGAGGAAGCTGGTTGACACTATTGATAGAGGGTGTTAGCCAAATTAATTTTTAAAATTACGAGGAAATCAAAGATCAGCTCTCAGGATGGCTAGAATATCATCGACTCTATGAAACATTCAAACAAGATAAAAAGATTGGATTTGCCACTGAGCCTTTGAGGTTTGAAAATGAATTACCCTATATACTCGAGTATAAGCCTAGTTTTTCAGCACATTTTTTGTGCTGAAAAAGCTGCCCTCGGCTTATACTCGAGTGAGGCAGGCAGTGGCTCCTATGAAGCTTTCCCAGGTTTTTTGTGGTAAAATTGGGTCCCTCGGCTTATATTCGGGTCGGCTTATACTTGAGTATATACGGTAGTTGATAACAGAGTAAAGATAATCTCAAGGGTGTACCGACTCCTCCACTAGGAAGTCAATGAGGAGGAAGTTAAGGTAGTTATGATCAGATGGGCTCAGGAAAATGTATTAAAACATAGTGAATAACTGTTGGCGGTGTGGGGAAAATAATGGAGACATGTACCACATGTGGTGGTCATGTAGACAGATTAAAGAGTTTTGGTGTCAGGTCTATGATGAGATGGGGGGGGGAAATGGGCTAACATTCTTTTAAAAGCCAGAGGCCTTTGTGTTAAGCATTTTAGGCAATGACATACCCAAAAAACTTAAAGAATGTTTTTTTATTTGCCACAGCTGCAGTTCGAACATATGCGGCAGTGAATTGGAAAGGGCGGAATGTTCCAACTATATTGGACTGGCAAAGCAAGCTACAGGAATATGTGGACATGGCACAATTGACCAACAGCCTGAGAGGCAATTCAAGGCAAATATTTGTTCAGAAGTGGGATAAGTATAGGAGATATTTACAAAACCACAACAGCAGTATAATGTCTATGGCAACATTTGATTGACCCTTGCTTAAAGATACATGTGAGAAAAACGATGCAAGGTACTGTTTAGGGAAATTTTTAATGTGTGACATTTTAATATATTTTTAATCTTCGTTGGAAGCCGCCCAGAGTGGCTGGGGAAACCCAGCCAGATGGGCGGGGTACAAATAATAAATTATTATTATTATTATTTTATTTTATAAATTGTTGTAAGAATGTATTAGAAAAATAAATAAAGAGCAAGTTAATAATGATACCTACATTCACTATTAGAAAGAGAATATGTACCGGGAAATGACAGGAAGTAGAACTTTATACTTTTTACTTAATTTTTGTTAGCAAACAGACAAGAATATAAGAGATATCAGAATACAACTTTAATTTAATTTCTGTAAATTTATTTTATATGGTTGAGATCTTTGTATATGTAAGATTATGTACAGTATATAAGTTATAAATGTAATATCAAAATTTCAATAAAGCATTTCTACTCTTTAAAAAAAGTACAAAGAGCAGGTACAAATTTATGTGTGTAATAATCCTTTCTTCTCTTCCTAGAAAACAAATAGGATTTCCTTCCCATTTCGCCCTCCAAAGCAGACCATGATGAAGGCAGTCATAATTCTGGGAGGACCATGTTCAATTGGAATAACTAAGAAACCATATTAATATATGTAATGTGGAAAGAGAAAGAAGAAACAATTTAAAAGTATGGAGTGTGGGAAGAGCTTCACTGACAGTGGAACACTTAGAAACCATGAATGGACTCACACAGAGGAAAAACCATTTAAATGTATGGAATGTGGAAAGTGCTTCAGTAGGAGTGGAAAACTAAGAATACATCAACGGACCCACACAGGGGAGAAACCATTTAAATGCTTGGAGTGCGGAAAGAGCTTCACTGATAGTGGAACACTTAGAATTCATCAACGGACTCACACAGGGGAGAAACCATTTAAATGTATGGAATGTGGAAAGTGCTTCGGTAAGAGTGGAAAACTAAGAATACATCAACGGACTCACACAGGGGAGAAACCATTTAAATGCATGGAGTGTGGAAAGAGCTTCAGTCAGAGTGGAAGCCTTAGAATTCATAAACGGAGTCACACAGGGGAGAAACCATTTAAATGCATGGAGTGTGGAAAGAGCTTCACTGGTAGTGGAACACTTAGAATTCATCAACGGACTCACACAGGTGAGAAACCACTTGAATGTATGGAGTGTGGAAAGAGCTTCAGTCAGAGTGGACACCTTAGAATTCATCAACGGATTCACACAGGAGAGAAACCATTTAAATGTATGCAGTGTGGAAAGAGCTTCAGTCAGAGTGGACACCTTAGAATTCATCAACGGATTCACACAGGAGAGAAACCATTTAAATGTATGGAGTGTGGAAAGAGCTTCAGTCAGAGTGGAAGCCTTAGAATTCATAAACTGAGTCACACAGGGGAGAAACCATTTAAATGTATTGAGTGTGGAAAGAGCTTCATTCATAGTGGAAAACTTAGAATTCATCAATGGACTCACACAGGGGAGAAACCATTTAAATGTATTGACTGTGGAAAGAGCTTCAGTCAGAGTGAAAAGCTTAGAATTCATCAACGGATTCATACAGGTGAGAAACCACTTGAATGTATGGAGTGTGGGAAGAGCTTCGCTACTAGTGGAAACCTTGTAATTCATCAACGGAGTCACACAGGTGAGAAACCATTTAAATGCATGGAGTGTGGAAAGAGCTTCATTGATAGTGGAACACTTAGAATTCATCAATGGACTCACACAGGGGAGAAACCATTTAAATGCATGGAGTGTGGAAAGAGCTTCAGTCAGAGTGGACACCTTAGAATTCATCAACGGACTCACACAGGGGAGAAACCATTTAAATGCTTGGAGTGCGGAAAGAGCTTCACTGATAGTGGAACACTTAGAATTCATCAACGGACTCACACAGGGGAGAAACCATTTAAATGTATGGAATGTGGAAAGTGCTTCGGTAGGAGTGGAAAACTAAGAATACATCAACGGACTCACACAGGGGAGAAACCATTTAAATGCATGGAGTGTGGAAAGAGCTTCAGTCAGAGTGGAAGCCTTAGAATTCATCAACGGACTCACACAGGGGAGAAACCATTTAAATGCATGGAGTGTGGAAAGAGCTTCACTGGTAGTGGAACACTTAGAATTCATCAACGGACTCACACAGGGGAGAAACCATTTAAATGTATGGAATGTGGAATGTGCTTCGGTAGGAGTGGAAAACTAAGAATTCATCAACGGACTCACACGGGAGAAACCATTTAAATGTGTTGACTGTGGAAAGAGCTTCAGTCAGAGTGAAAAGCTTAGAATTCATCAACGGACTCACACGGGGGAGAAACCATTTAAATGCATGGAGTGTGGAAAGAGCTTCTGTCAGAGTGGACACCTTAGAATTCATCAACAGACTCACACGGGAGAAACCATTTAAATGTATGGAGTGTGGAAAGAGATTCAATAGAAGTGGAAACCTTAGCAAACACTAGCAAACTCACAAAGGGAAACCACTTACTTATAAGTACCTAGACAGGGATGTCTTACCCATAGCCGCTAGTGGCACGGGACGCCACTGTGCAAGGTTCTGGGGGGCGCACGGCAGGCAAGAGTCCGGGGAACGCGCTGGGTGTGTGCCGAGCATCGGCTCTGTTTTTCCCCATTTAGCCTGCAGGCACCTGTAACAAACAGACCCTTGCTTTCGTCTTCTCACTTCTCCCTCTCAATTTATTAAAAGAACTAACAAGGATTGATGAGGTAAATCTAACCTCCCACTTATCCCGTTAGCCTTTCCGGTAAACCCTCTAGCCTTTGAAGGTTTTTTAACAAATAAAAGAGAGTCCCTTTCCAGCAACTAGCGTGGCCAGGTACCCTTTTTTAATCCTGGGCTATATATAAGACTATCCCTTTGTGTCTACCGTGTAAGGCGTTCAGCAACTTGAAATCCCTTACAGAAAAGCTCGCCTCTTCCCTGAGGCAACTTATTGACAACCTGGGTCTGTCTGTAGCAGTGGCCCAAAGGGCCCCAATTAATGTGATAATGTGAACCCCTATAAATCATTGAATATGTCTCTAAATAGAAGAATGTAACCTGTT